>CM023481.1:308174197-308813211 GCA_013339685.2 Hyalomma asiaticum
CCAAAAAAGGTAAGACTAAAGTCTTGGTTTTTTGTGAAATTTTGACTCGATCAGAAGTCGCAAAGATGCGTTTTCCCGCATCGTAGAGCATTCCTCTACTTATTGCGTGCCTTCCTGAATAAAAATACGGTCTCTCAAAATCTTGCCCAAAATGCCAAAAAAGGTAAGACTAAAGTCTTGGGTTTTTTGTGAAATTTTGACTCGATCAGAAGTCGCACAAGATGCGGTTTTCCCGCATCGTAGAGCATTCCTCTACTTATTGCGTGCCTTCCTGAATAAAAATACGGTCTCTCAAAATCTTGCCCAAAATGCCAAAAAGGTAAGACTATAGTCTTGGGTTTTTTGTGAAATTTTGACTCGATCAGAAGTCGCACAAGATGCGTTTTCCCGCATCGTAGAGCATTCCTCTACTTATTGCGTGCCTTCCTGAATAAAAATACGGTCTCTCAAAATCTGCCCAAAATGCCAAAAAAGGTAAGACTAAAGTCTTGGGTTTTTTGTGAAATTTTGACTCGATCAGAAGTCGCAAAAGATGGGTTTTCCCGCATCGTAGAGCATTCCTCTACTTATTGCGTGCCTTCCTGAATGAAAATACGGTCTCTCAAAATCTTGCCGAAAATGCCAAAAAAGGTAAGACTAAAGTCTTGGGTTTTTTGTGAAATTTTGACTCGATCAGAAGACGCAAAAGATGGGTTTTCCCGCATCGTAGAGCATTCCTCTACTTATTGCGTGCCTTCCTGAATAAAATACGGTCTCTCAAAATCTTGCCCAAAATGCCAAAAAAGGTAAGACTAAAGTCTTGGGTTTTTTGTGAAATTTTGACTCGATCAGAAGTCGCACAAGATGCGTTTTCCCGCATCGTAGAGCATTCCTCTACTTATTGCGTGCCTTCCTGAATAAAAATACGGTCTCTCAAAATCTTGCCCAAAATGCCAAAAAAGGTAAGACTAAAGTCTTGGGTTTTTTGTGAAATTTTGACTCGATCAGAAGTCGCACAAGATGCGTTTTGCCGCATCGTAGAGCATTCCTCTACTTATTGCGTGCCTTCCTGAATAAAAATACGGTCTCTCAAAATCTTGCCCAAAATGCCAAAAAAGGTAAGACTAAAGTCTTGGGTTTTTTGTGAAATTTTGACTCGATCAGAAGTCGCAAAAGATGGGTTTTCCCGCATCGTAGAGCATTCCTCTACTTATTGCGTGCCTTCCTGAATAAAAATACGGTCTCTCAAAATCTTGCCCAAAATGCCAAAAAAGGTAAGACTAAAGTCTTGGGTTTTTTGTGAAATTTTGACTCGGTCAGAAGTCGCACAAGATGCGTTTTCCCGCATCGTAGAGCATTCCTCTACTTATTGCGCGCCTTCCTGAATAAAAATACGGTCTCTCAAAATCTTGTCCAAAATGCCAAAAAGGTAACACTATAGTCTTGGGCTTTTTGTGAAATTTTGACTCGATCAGAAGACGCACAAAATGCGTTTTCCCGCATCGTAGAGCATTCCTTTACTTATTGCGCGCCTTCCTGAATAAAAATACGGTCTCTCAAAATCTTGCCCAAAATGCCAACACGGTAAGACTATAGTCTTGGGTTTTTTGTGAAATTTTGACTCAATCAGAAGTCGCAAAAAATGCGTTTTCCCGCATCGTAGAGCATTCCTCTACTTATTGCGCGCCTTCCTGAATAAAAATACGGTCTCTCAAAATCTTGCCCAAAATGCCAAAAAAGGTAAGACTATAGTATTGGGTTTTAGGGGCGAAGCTCCTTAGGGCGTGGGTCTGTACATCCCATGGTGTTCGTTGGTGATGTACGTAGCCACGTCTACTCTTATAAAAAAAAATTCCGTAAGTTGCGTCCTCCTCCTGGATTCGAACCCAGGCTCTCGGCGTGGCAGTCGAGCGTTCTACCACTGAGCTACGCCTGTGGTTGAAAAGTTATCGCTAAAAGACCTAAACAGGTATAATGTCTCCCGCGGAATCGCATTAACAAACGTAATGTTACGTTGAAAAATAGTAATACACCGCTACACGACGCGAAAATGGATTGTATAACGACGTCGAGGCATCATTTGAAAGAACACAGAGCTGCGTGCTTTGTAGCTTTGAACGCATTACGGAGGCACACGGTGGTTTCTGAGCCAAGGGTACAGCCAAACACGGTGGTTTCTGAGCCAAGGGTACAGTTAAAAGTGTCCCTGTGTTGTTATCGCTTCTTATATAGGAAACGGAAGTTGAGGTAGGAACGAGAAGACAGAAAAACCACAAGCTGCTCACGCGCTACCTTTTATTTTACGCGGCAAGGCAAGGTGGTTTGCGTTTCCCACCAGCAAGCCATAAGGAGAAGGCGAATCACGGAGCAATAGAAGGAGAGTAGTGGGACTCAACTTCAAAAATTTTTTTCTCAAGGTATACAAAAATTACCTCAATGAAACTTGCTCTTTCGAAAGCGCTTACACTGCTCAACTACATGCCCTGTTCTGATTATTTTTTCATGGACCACCTTAGGGTGCAATTAACGCCTAATCATAGGAGAAAATGGTGTTTTTGTCAAGTTTAGACATTTATTTCAGAGTCCTTGCAGAAGACATGGGCAAAAATTATTTTTTATACTGTTGTACCTTTCATGGCCAGTTGTACAAAAATATATGCAGGTTTTCTTGCAAAACCGTTTTTCAGAAAAAATTCCCAGAAAGGCTGCAATTTCACCATTTTCACCTCGGCCCTAAGCAGTGAGGAACATGAAAATAATTTGTGAAAGATTTTTATAAGTGAAGATACATGCTATGAGAATGCAAAAATGCATATTGGAAAACGATTGGCACATTGGTTGATTTTCAGGAATTTTTTTTCTGCTGCCTTGTTTTCCACCATTTCGCGAAATTCAAATGACCCTCACGAGCTCAAAAAATTTTTTCTGCTCAAAATATTTCCGGAAAGTGCTGTGGAGGTAAGGCTGACTTCCGTGTAATTTTTTAGAATTTTTCGAAAGAAGTTTATTTTTGTCGAGCGCCACAGCTGGGACAGTTGGCGTGGAATGACCCATATATATATATATATATATATATATATATATATATATATATATATATATATATATATATATATATATATATATATATATATATATATATATATATATATATATATCCACCTTGAAACAGTAACAGCGGAACGTTTATTGCATATGCAACGTTTCTAGCGGAGTCCAGTCTATGCTTTAATAAACGAGGTCAGTGGAAGGACAATGGGATCTTGAATCTCCGTCACTGCAGCGAACCTGACAATGGAGTTTCTGAAGTGACGCGCCCTCCCCAGCTTCACGCCACGTACCAGGGTATTCTTGTGTTAGGTGGATGATTGCCTCTCGGTAATTAAGGAAACTTCTTTAAGTCTAAGGAAACAGTTAAGGAAACACCGTGGAACCGTCCATATAATTCACGGTAGAGGACGAAGCAAGCGACCGACCTGCCTCTTTTCAGACAGCCTTGTAAAACGGAAGGAAACCGTAACAGATTTTCATTTAGCGTATTCAGTGCACGCGTCCTGTCACGATAAGCCAGTGGCTGCTTCACTTGCATGCCGGGCAGAAAAAACTACTCAACACCGGAGGACCGAGCGGCTGGTCTGGATACCCCCCGCCTCGATCTGTCGTCTTCAACTCGCTACTCCAGCCTGCCTCATCCAGCGCCACAACATCCACAGAGACAAGATAAGAAGAAACGGATTTCTGTACCATACGTAAGCGAAGCCTGTCCCGAATCTTTCGGTCTTACGAAGTCGACATCTCACATGTCCCTATGCGCAAGCTCATACCCCTGACACACGGGCATGCTAAAGTACTTTAGGTAAGGGGACATCTACCGGAAAGGCGTTCATGCCCAGTGACACACGACAAAGGAGTATCTCCTTCCCGCCAAAGTTCCTTTGCAGAAAGGTAGATCGGCGAACTACTTTTCGAGCGTAAAAGGCGTACTCTCGCCGACAGCGTACACGGCCAGCAAACGATATAGAACTTTCCACAAAATTACAACAACCCGCAAGTATTTTCTTGCCTTGCGTATAAGCTTTAACTTTTAGCCGTAATGAGATTTGTCGGGCCGCAATGATTTATTTTTGCCGCACTCTCGAACGCTCACATCGCCGCCATGCGGGATTCCGGCAGTGTCATTTCCTTCTTTGTCGTGGCAGAGATTGCGGGTGAAACGAACAATCAACATTATTTGCCATCAGCAATAAAAACGATGTTTTTACGTTCCGCAATCGCTAAAGGTAATTAAATGCGGCACTTTAAAAAGTTTTTACTATCTTGCTGCTTTAACAAGCAGTGCCATTTTCTTGCGGCGTTTGTCTTAGGAACCACCTAAAGAAGTTCACGTGCTGCCGTGTGTCATCGGCACAACTACTTTCTGCGGAGGGTCCTTGAAAGTAGAAAAAGGAGTTCACTACAAAGGACTTTACTTTTGCCCGTCTGTCAGGGGTATCAGACGCTCAATGGTCACGGTAAAAAGACAAGCTCGCCAGGAACAAGCTTCCTGGTGTCGTATACGGATACCTTGCGCTGATCGTGGACACGCGTACATTGGTGAAACGGGCGATTTCGGAAGGAGATCAAAAAGCACAAGTACGACGTCAACAATAACCACGTGGCAACAAAGGCATTGGCTGAACACGCAGTTTCCACGGGCCATGACAACGCAAAGATCAGCGGATCAAGCCGGCGAGATTTTACCTGAAATCCCTTCATATTCAGACAGCGGCACAGACGCTCGATCGAAACTCAGGGAATCTGCACCACCCCCTCCCCCGCTTACGTCACATCGTGAAGCGTATTTAACCTTCTTTCATTTTAAATTATTTTCACTGTGAACAAGGCCCCCGTAGGCGGGGCCGAAACGTGTTTGTATGCTTTTAACAATTGGTCAGCGCTCGATATTTCCGCCACTTAACCTGCTTTAATACATATTAAGACATCATAATTTGCCTTAATCCAGCCTAATTCACCTTAATCCACCTTCACCATTTAATCTGCAATATTATTACGTTCTGGAGTTTTATGTCCCAAAACCACGATATGATTATGAGAGACGCCGTAGTGGAGGCCTCCGCAAATTTCGACCATCTGGGATTCTTTAACTTGCGCTGACATCACATGCACAGTACAAGAGCCTCAACATTTCACCTTCATCGAAATGCAGGTGCCGCGGTCTGGATTCGATTTCGCGACCTTCGGGTCAGCAGCCGAGTGCCATAACCACTAGACTATACCGTATAGTGGGGACCATTTAATCCAGGAAACGCCTTGGACTCGACTCCTATGCCGGGTTTGAAACACAGCAACTTGCACGTTCGAGTCCCAGAGGACCATTATCCAGCCTGCAACAGCTCATTAGCCATGCTTTGAATCAGGCTGTATAAGGTGGATTTATTTGGTAATCGCGCGGCTTTGCTGATGCTGACGTATGCGCAAGATCGAAAACAAGCAGCGCACAGAGGGCGTAAGTACAGTTCACTCTAACGTAAGCGTGCGCGCCTCCGAGCCCGAAGCCCGAATGCCTGTGACGAAGGGAAAAATCGGGCAGATCCCGCGCACTGTGGGAATCGGTGTCATGCGAAGCAGAGAACGAGAGAAAATTTCCAACGACGAATGTAATTCTTTGGCATTCAGCCAGTAGGATCAAGGCTTTTATGCAAAGCGCGTGTACCCACGCATGAGTATTTTTAACATGAGCCATCCAGGAACGTCGACACGACCGTGGCTTCAGAATGGTATCTCATGGTACGATGTAACGTTGGACCTCGCGCTAGTCCAAATCACAGACATCTGTTCTGTAAAAAAAAAAAAAAAAGTGTGTAAGAAGGCAAATCAGTGCTTGGCCTCTTGCGCTAGCTTGCGTGGCTAGATCGAGGACGAGGAAGAGGAACAGAACAGCCGGCCTGCGGCAAAGGCGCTGTCTCTGTGTCTCGTTCATTACAACGGCGCAGTCGGCAAACACGGAGCCGTCTCCGTCCACGACCCTTCGAAGCGGGCGAGTACTTTCGGCTCCGCACTCGCTACCGACCGGGGACGGCGTACAAGCCTCCATGGCGACTCCACTTCGGGTTGGCGACACCGATATGAACCAGTTCGTGTCCACGTTCCTTCAACGCCTCCAGAACGGGGCAAGCTGCTCTACTTCCGCCATTGGGTGCGCCACCGCACTTGCTGAGAAGGTGATCCGCGAATTTCATGGATGTAAGGACGACCCGACAACTTGGGACTCTACCGTCAATGCTGTAGCCTTTCAACACTCGTGGCCAGACCATACGAAGAATTCCTTCGCCTAAGGTTGTCTCCGGGGAGCTGCCGAGGACACGGTCAGCTTGGAGCGCAGCTTTGACGTCCGCGTTAGCACCTCTTCCGAGTGCTTACGGCGCTTGCTTCATGGAGATGCGGTCACCGCGGCAAGCTGAAACGGAGGACATGGCAATCTATGACATACTCCGCCTCCTACAAAGTTGCGACATAGGATGGACCTCCCCTGTAGCCAGACAGTATGTCGTCGACGGCCTATACGACCCGACACACGCAGCACAATCTTTCCAAGACGACCTGGAAACGTTCGTGCGGCGGGCAGTGCTGTTGCAAGACACTGCAAGTTAGAGCTTAAGCACTGGCTCTCGACAAGAGCCCACTGGTTCACGACATGGATGCTTTTCGTGCGGGCGTTTTGGACACCGATATAAGACCTGCCCACAAGTGCCGCGCCAAGCCAACCAGTAGCAAACACGGCCGCTCCCCACTGTTGAGGTCCGCGTCGACGGTATCGGGATGCTTACGGCTCTCGTTATACTGGGGCGCAGCGCACGGCCTTGCTTCGACGCCACGCCCCAACCAGCCTCCAGCCGTGAGCCGAGGCGCTCTATAAAAGGCCTATCGGTGCGCTGGACCTCCAACTCCACACCTAAGCCCGCAGCAAGATCCTTGCTGCAGTTACCGTATTTGAAGATCTACCTGCCGTCATATATAGTTCTGGGAGCATGATTACCTCCCCTCTGGCGAAGTTCAGCTCGCCACGTACGGCGGCGGGGTCCATCTCCGCTCCTTGATTCTAGGCACTCCCTCGTAACCGTCGTAACACTGAACCGTATCCGTCGGCAGACTTAGAGCGCTGGGTGTATTCTTTCTTTCAGAGGTACACCCGTTGCAGTGGCCGAGCGTGAGGAAGAGACAGCCGTGCTCTGGCTTCAGTGCTGGTCCGGGGCCGGAGAGCGCTGAAGAGAAAGACGAGGTTTGAAATGGAACAGCCGGCCAGCACACAAGGCGCTGTATCTGTCTCTTTTTACAATACAAAAGAAATGCACTATATATGCGGTGCCTTGATGTGCGATTATAAGCGTAGTTCACTGAAGTATTCCTACGGAATCGAGCAAGGTTGCACAAAAGCGTACTGAATGGTAGCAGGACATATTTATTTCTGCGGAAGTACTTATCACACATTAGAAGCGGAATTCACGTTACGCATGCACCATCGTTACGAATGCTGGTACAATAGGTTTATTTACTATATCAAGCGAGAAAAGCAGCCGTAGCCTAGTGGTAGTGTGCTTGCTTAGAACCTCGAGGGCCCGTTCGATAACCCCCTAATGCTTGGTAAGTTTCATGTGCACACATGTGTCTATGTGCTTGTTATGTGTGCTGTAAGAACGAATAATTGTTTATGTCGTTTCTGTAACCCCCCTGCTGTAACGCCTTTGGGCAATGCGGGGTAACCTTTGAATAAAGAATAAAGAATAAAATTCCAGCAGTCGCCGGCGCTTCATGTGTCTATGTCTATTTACCGCAGCCCCATCATTTCGCATGTCTATTTTAGTTGATCCTTCGTTGACATAGGCTCTATTAGATTCAAACATCTGTGGTGCATAGCCACTTCCGTGGGCCGAGCACTACTGGTATGAGCCACAAGAAATTGCAGTGTCGTTCATCGCGACGTGTATGATAGTGTATCACTTTAGTGATGTAAAGATCAGTCATTCATGTTCGTCATATATATTTATACCCCCACCGGGGTATATCAGGTGAACGAGACGACCAGGAAAGCACCGAGACGTATGCGGATAGATAGATAGATAGATAGATAGATAGATAGATAGATAGATAGATAGATAGATAGATAGATAGATAGATAGATAGATAGATAGATAGATAGATAGATACGGTCAGTGTGAACCAAGTTCGCCAAGAAATGCTTTGCAGTTAACAAACAATGCGTTGCAGGACCCAGACAATTTACTGATCACGCCTGCACACGACCGGGCCCAAGCGCCAAACGAGCAGGCGGCCACAAGCGTGTGCTGCCAACGGCCTCCGGCAGCCGCTCCAAGTTGCGTGTCCCTTCAGCCACTGTGGTACGACGTTGAAGCCTGGCGACATAACGCGTTGGGCAAGGCATCTTCTTCGGAACAGGAAGTGAAATCTTCCGGTCGCAATATTTTCACTCCAAGCAAATTTTTTAACAGCGTAAGCTGTTACGAGATCACAACAACGGCCGTTTTTGGCGCCGTAGTTCGCCGCCACCGGTGTCCGTAACCCCTATCGCGGAAATTTTAGAAGAAAAGCAACCAGGACCGAGGAGGATTAGCACTTACATCCTCTGCGTTGCAGTCGAGTATTCTACCACTGAGCTACGCCTGTGCTTGAAAAATCATCGCTAAAAGACCGAAACAGATATAAAGCCTGCCGAGGAATCGCATTAACAAATGTAATCTTACGTGGCAGAATATTAATACGCCATTACGCGTCGCGGAAAGTGGAATGTACAACGAGTTACAGGAGTCATTTGAAATAACACAGGAGTGCACGCTTTGCAGCTCTGCGCCCATTACAGATGCATCATGAACATCATCATTATGAAACGAGCCTATTCAACTTTTCCGTCATCATTATTACGACGCGCTGCCTCATAGGCGGAGACTACGGGGGGGCTCGGGGGCTCGAGCCCCCTCCGAACTTTCCAGGGGGGGGCATAGCCCCCGCCGGAGCCCCGAGAGGAGGATCGTTATGTGTAGTTCAGAAGTATAATCGTAAGGGGCTGAACGCTCTCAGCAAAGCGTTAATAATATTGATAAATGATGCGCCAATACACGCGAAGATGATGAACTCACATGGGTAGGAAAGCATGCATTGCTTTCCTCCCCATGTGAGTTGCGCATAGGTCGGGCTAGCAAGCACAGCTTGCGGCGAGACCACACTCGCCGATCCACGTGCCTGGCGTGTCAGCGGCCGGCGATGAAAGAAGAAACACCTCCTTTCGGGACTGTACCACGGGAATACAAAGGCTGACTGCACAGCCTCGACAGCGGATTTTTGGCGTGTTATGTCTTTTAAGGGGATAATGGCGGCGCCAAGGGAGCCCTCTTGTTAAAGCGGTTCGCCGCAGCGGCGGCGGAAGTCCAATAATTGGCCTATACGAAAAAACAAACTCTCTAGCCACTTTTCTTAATCTAAGTTCTTAATATTGAAATTAAAAACTGGCCCAACGCTTCGAGACCCATTCGGTCTCTTCATCAGGGGGTGACTGTCCGGCCGGCTCCGAAGATAGCGACTTTTCTTAGTGATTGTCCCTCTCTCCACCGTCGTTCGTCCCGCCTTTCTTGTTGCGGTGTTGTTTTCTCCATTGGTTCCGGAGATCATGTATATGCACACTCGCAGTGGCGCACCGACGGGGGGGGGGGGGGGGGCGGTTTCGGTGGTTGTAACCCTCCCCCCCCCCCCCCCCCCGAGGCCGACCTAGCCCCCCTCCCACTCCGTAACTGCTCCTATGTCCTAGAAGAATGTGGCGCTGATGTCTCTGCAAAACGCCGAAAAAATAATAAAATAATCATCATTGATGTTACTATTATTTCGCATTTTATTTACTTTTTTTTACACACGCAACAACTGTAATCGCATGCCCGGCCCTTCGTGAAAAATTGAACCCCCCCCCCCCCTGGCAGAGATCCTGGGTGCGCTACTGCACACTCGGCAGGGTCCCAGTTGAGTCGTTGATATTTCCAGCTGTTGTTTGGACATGCCACGACTCTAAGAACTGCCTTTTGGTTCGGTTACCTTCCGTGTCGAGGACCCGGGCGTCGTCGAAGTTGATGTGGTGGTCTTTCTTTTGGCTGTGTTCTGCGAGCGCGTTCCGCGTAGCGTTGAAGCTACGTACGTCATTTTGGTGTTGCCGTATCCTTTCCGGAAAGTTTTTTGTCTCGCCGATGTAAGTGGCGTGGCAATCGGCGCACGGAACCTCGTACACTAGCCCGGGGAATCTTTCTTTTGGCAGCCGGTGTTTTGTAAATCATTTTTCAATTACGTTGATACGTTATATGAGTACTGACACAAAAATTCTACATCTTGTTTTCTTTCTTTTGCAATAAGTAGCTAATGACCCACTTACCCCGGCTGCAAACCTCGAGGGCTAGAGCGCGCGATTGTTAATATTTTGTATACAGTTTTGTGAAACCCAGACGCACTAGCCGTTTCAAAGAGCGATGAGTTAGGCGGCACCCAGGATATTCATGTAAACATAGCTGACTAATGTGCACACAAAACCGCGTTCACATGAGCACCGCGCGGACAACTCTTTTGAGTGAAGGCTCTCTGCGTGCTGCTGTAATCCCCTCTGGGAAGTTTCAAACATGCGCGATCCCTCAAAAATGCGCTGCCGAGGCGAGGACGTCAGTTTGTACTCCGGTGCAATTCTGCCCCCTCTTTCCGTCGGAAACGTCTGCTAGGATGAGCGCTCTCCCAAAAATCATGGCAGCAGCACGAACTCGTCACGATGGTGGCGACTGGTTGTTTACATGAAACGCAAACGCGCGTTTCGCATGCAGTGGTGCGACACGCACGTTAAAATTGATATTAAATATGTTCTAAGCTATATCAGCCGTTGATATTTTGTAGATGATGCGTGTGTGTCGACGCAAATCTATCCCGCAAGTTATCTCGATCGCCTTAAATTTTGTGTCAGTACTCCTTTAACTGGTGTTTAATTCACTGGGTCATGATTGCGTGACAACGTGAGTAACAAATGTGAAGCGCAAATAATCATCTAAAGTTCAAAAATTATTTGCTCGAAAGTGACTTGCTGTGACGTTTTTTTTTTTTCTTCTCTTGTACTTTCTGTGTTATTTGGACATACATTGCTATATTTATTGTAAAATAAACATTTCTTGGACAAGAAAAATGTCAGATGTGAATTTACAGCGACGTTGATGCGTTTGCGGCCGGACTGGAGAAGCGACGCGCGCAAGTGCGCGCGCGTCGCTCCTCCAGTCCGGCCGTGTGGCAGTTTGCCTGTTTTCATCATCAGAAAAAAAAAGTTAAATTGCATGAGCGCCCCGGCGTTTTTGAGAAATACGGGAGAGGATGAGGAGGAGAATTAGAGAAAGAAGGACGAGAAAGGGTAATTGGAGAATGAGGACAGAAGACCGCAGCGAAGGTCTCGTCGCCCCCCCCCCCCCCCCCCGTCTCTCCCGGAAAATGAAGAAGTCTCCGCCTATGCGCTGCCTCGTGAAGCAGTTTTGTCGTATCAAGCCATGCGTCACGCAACAGCCGACGTGCGCAGCCCCGACAGCAACCTGACTTGGCTCTTCGATATACCTGATGCCGCCTCCTCGCAAGGTGCGGACCGCTGCTGAAGAAGTGAATCGCAGAGCTACGCGCGCGGCTGCAGCAAGGCAACGTCAGGCACAACAGACCACTGTGCAGAGAGAAGCCCAAGCCGCAGGGTTATGGCGCAGGGGATACCTACCACCTGTACTTGCACTAGTTTCCCCAAGAGCTTACAATGGCCTCTAAGAAGGTCGCTCCTCCAGCTTACGCTGTCGCTGCCCTGCGACTCCGCACAGTCCTGGCTCTTTTTTTTTTTTTTTTTCAAAAAGTTCTTTCCGTTGTGTATTTCTGAGAGGCCTCCAAACACACCTATAGCCACTTTCAAAACCAAGCGCGACGGATGGCTCAGGACCCCTTTGAGCTGTATGGAAGGGCCGGCAGTATGCATTGGATGCGAGACTGTACGCAACGCAAAGCGACATTATCGCTGGAAGTGATAGCCACAGACCAGCAGAGCAGGCCTTGCTGCCATGCGAGCCACATCTGGAGCTGATACCGCGTCTTTGTCCGCAGTTTGTTGAAAGGCGTAAACGAAAAATTAGGGAGCAGCTTCACTCGGAGGTGTGAAGACTATGCAAACAGCGAAGCTGGCGGTCCCAGAGATATCTTTATCACGGTTGGGCTAAGCTTTCACGAGGTTTTTGCGCGGCACTACAAAAAGCAACCGCAAAGAACACTCTGGGATTAAAGTACAGTGTCCTTTAATTTTTCATTGCTAATCGTCCTCTTCGTACAGCCGTCTGATGGTGCGACTTGCAGGCCCGGATCGTTCTGGCGAATTGCTTGTTTTCACGGCCTCGTGATTACGGTTCTGCGCATCGCCGAGTTCGCCGCCGCTTCACCGGCGCGATAGTCCGAAGTCGTCCGCTCTCAGCGAGTAGCGACGCGGCGGCTTTCGCGCCGCTAGAGTCCTTCAACGAGGACTCTGGCGGACTCTCCGGAGCGGAGAAGCAGGGCAACCTGTCGCCGCGCCGGCGACACAGAGCTTTTATTCAGTGTTGCATGGAATGTCGTTACAAGGAACGACGTTCCTTTGAGAGGAACGCCATCGTTCCTTTAATGTTTGGTGGGACTGTAATGCTAACCCTTTGCATTTACGAAGGAACGGCAGAGGGAACGATTTCCTTTTACAAAGGTTTCTCTCCACCGTATTGAACCAACGATCGCACATACGCAGCACATTATGCAGGCCAGGTAGCCGGGCTGCAACCCGCCAACCGTCGAGTCCCCATTTTCCTGCCGCATGTCTCGCTCGCTCACGAGAAAATCACGCGCAAAACGTCATTCGTTTTCTTGCTGTGCTTTCAGTACTTAGACGAGGGCGACGGTGCCCTTTCGTCACTGCGGCCACACTCCGCGCAGTAGGCATCGCTGCCGGCCGCGGCTCGGCGAAGCTCTGTGGCGCTGGCTCCGCCTTTATGTAGTGGGCCGAAGGCAGTTTTGTACACGTTCCTCCAAAGAAGGAACAAAAGCTCGTTCCTTTCCAATTCTGTAACGAGTTCCAGTTACATTTCGAAAATTGGAACGTGTCGTTACATTTACGTTACATTGGATTTTTAAGATTCGAAATAGTGTCGGAAAATTGTGAGGCGAAATTAAGTGAACACTTTTAAAATTCACGTCGAGCTGGGCGAATTTGAATCTCAACAGCAGCAGATTATCTGGAGATTAAAAATATGAAAAGAAACGCTTCTGGACATATGTTCTGGGAGCACCGAACGTACTCCCGACATGTCCACTGCGACTTTGACCCTGGCCTGTTACAAGTGAACACATAATGGGTCTTCCAATGAGCAGTCAGAATAGTGCGGTTCAGATCTGCAAATAGAAAAGTAGAGTTTTGGGCCAGTTCGTATTGCATATACTCGCAGGGTAACGCGCAAAGCACAGGACAAGAGAGCGAGACGAACGACACGGGTGCTAACTAGCAACTGTGATGGTTTATTGGAAACTGTGCGCATGCCCGTGCTGCCTTGCTGCGGTGATGTATTTCCAATAAAGCATCACAGTTGCTAGTTAGCGCCCGTGTCCTTCGTCTCGCTCTCTTGTCCTGTGCTTTGCGCCTCGCTCTCCAAGTAAGCAAATAGAAAGTCACTGACATTCACCATTGCACATGAGTATCAAGTATGTTTAACACTGAAACCTATAAATATATCTTTCGATTTGCATTCACATAAATAGTTTGTGCTTGACCCACGCCTATAAATACTGGAACACGATTTCCCTTATGTCGTTAGCATTTCCGGCCCTAAACTTTTTCGCTCAAAATTAGGAGCCCTTTTGTGACTGACAGTTCTGAATATATTACTTTTGCTTAGTTCTCACAATTTTAAAGCATTTGGGATACTGCTCATTTGTTGTTATTTATGGTGCCGCGCAATGTGTGTCGGTGTGAAGAGTTCGGACTACATGACAGTCACTCTGAGGCATACCAGCAGGGTTGGCATTACTGCTTGTGGACCGTTGCATATGCGAGTAGCTTTTCACCGGCCGGTTTCACAAACAATGGAAGGCGGGTCGGGTCGGCTGCGTTAGGAGGAGGACGCGCTAGACCTCATGCTGAGGTATTCTAACCACTGTACTCATACGGGAAGGAATGCTGCTAAGTGGTTGCCGCAGAAAGAGCACCCACTCGGGGTAACTATAGTTTCAAGGTCGCTGTCAGCGGGCCTGGGTAACGAAAATGACTGCGACCGCTTAGTGATAGATGGACCCTCGTTTCCCTGTTACCACAAGTATTGAGGGATCATGCTATTACTTTCGGTGCGCGTTGAAACTGCACTACTCTTGGCCCCATCCGCTGGTCTTCTTCTGACAGCTTGTGTGACGAATTCTCGAAGGTCATGTGCAGCGCACCGTCCGGCGGGCAGACAAAGGTTTAAGCACGTGTTCGAGCCTGGCTGCCGGTGCTGGCGGACATCAAAAGGGAGACGCCAGTCCTAATGCAAGGGAATGGGAAGTAACACGTACTGCACGGTAAATGTATCCGCTTGCGGGTTGTGACTTATGTTCTCTGAACCGATACTGGATTGAAAGTCTTGGCGCCGTCGGTTGAGGCTGTGTGGACCTTGTGTGCGATTGGTTTGCTTGCAACTCTTTGTTTATCAAAGGGCTCAAGAACTAACGTTTTTGGAGTGATGAAAGAGCGGAGGTTCGGGCTTGGACCCAGGCAGGCGCTTTGGCGTTTCAACAAAACGCCCCCTACACCGGCCAAATACGCTTCCTTCGCTCTGCCGCCGTGCACTCGAGTCTTCGGGGGCCCCGACAACGGACCGTTCAACACCTACGGAGAAATTAACTATGGCCGTCTGATGGGTTTGCCGACGAATTATATAACGTGGGACCATTTCCTGGTTTCTTATGACGTATAAGGAATACGATTTAATTATATGTTCAACTTGTACACGAGCCCCACATTCAATGCAGTTTATTTTCATTTTCTTGCGTATGGCAAAATTCATGCGATGGCAAAATAACATTGATGTGTAGAGAATAAATAAATAAATAAATAAATAAATAAATAAATAAATAAATAAATAAATAAAATGAGTATTTCATCGGACACCAATAAAAAAATGACGTCTGCACCTAAAAATGGCGTATCTCCTACATGGAAGTTTCTCAGCAGCACAGCATCACAGCCCAAGTACCAAAAACGTTCCCGCGTGCTACTGAGCGCGGGTCTAATAAGAATTCTTAGGAGATCAAGAGATGGTCAATATATCTAATGTGAACTACAGTGTAACAAATGGAGCAATTTACACTTAGAATACCAAACTCTCTTTTCGTTATGCGAATAAGAAAGAACAACAAATAAACCATACCTGCGCTTTTTCATTGCAACAGAATCTAAATGCCACAGGAGGCAAGATGATGTTCAACGATTTTCGAACGTCAAGTGAAAGATATCTACAGCGTGTCCGTACTTCACAACGACCCTTGCTTGCTGTTCAGACTGGCTCAGGCAAAGCGAAAGACTGCTGTCCCTTCCCACGCCATCGGTCTCGCCCCGCACACTTCCCTGCGTCCCTGCGGGCGCCTGCGAGTCTAACTAGCACCCGTAGTGTACATCTGCCACTGCTCGCTTGCTTTGCAAGCGGTTTCCCGAGTACAAAATCCCAGTGGCGCACAGGCCCACACATGGGAGCCGTAACCGCATTCTCAGACCCAATGCAATGAGCGGTGATAGCAAAGCGCGCGTTGACAGTGTCTTAGTTCGAAGGGAGCCGTAGCGGCAGGATCTGAAGGGACGAAAGGAATTTATCGGTTCACTGCGGTTCGGCCTGCGTTACCATACAAGGATGGTTGAGAGCCGGAAATTTTTTTCCCCTGCCACAGGGAGTGACCGCATTGACTGCATTGACAAAAGGGAAGCTTCGCCCTCGTCGAACCCCAAAGAGAGAAAGAGAGTAGAGGGATGGTGTTTTGCGTGTGGTTTTCTTTTGAGAGAGCGAGACTGCTAACAGGAAAGCGGGGACTAGAGGCTCGGCGGTTGCAGCCAGGCCTATCCGCCCTGCATCCCTGCATGTGGAACGCCTGTGGAACGTTTACAGAAGGAACGTCGTTCCCTTTGCCGTTACTACCGCATGTAACGCGTTACCGCTACAGTTCCACTAACCCTTAAAGTAACGATGACGTTCGTTCGTTCCTCCAAAAAGGAACTAGTTCCAGGAACGTCGTTCCTTGTAACGGCGTTCCGTACAACACTGGCTGAAGGCACGAATGCAAGAGAATGAAGAAATGCGCGCAAATGCCGCACATTGAGCATTTCATATAGAAATGCACGCGCACTTATTTCATAATAATTTTTTGCTCAGGCCTATAAGGAATATCCCCGGCTTAAACAGCTTCGCTGTTACAAAAAGGTGGCTGGCGTTCACCTCGGTTGTCCCGTCGCAAGAAATGTGTTTCGCATTCCCGCAAGTTGCACGTACTCTAAGAACCGCCCTTTCCCAAAAGTTCGGCTCGGTGTTACACTATTTGTAACAATTCAAGGCTAAAGCCTGATGCAAATTTAGTAATGGATTGACTATTACATTGAGCTATACATATAGCTATAGTTATTACTAAATGCAGGAGGCTTTCGTTTCATGACGGGTGATGGTACGCGCCACACGTGATCGGGCAGGATCCAGAGTCACGTAGTCTATTGTACCTCACAACACGACCTCGTATAAATCTGCCTTCCTAGCAGTTGCAACAGTAAGCAATTAAAAGCAGTTCTGCTTCACGTGCGCGGTGTTAGCGATTAATACAAACGACAAGGTAGAGGAGGTCAAGGACTGAACAGTGCGAACCGTCGAGTCCCTAGAATACCAGCTGTGCCCAGAAGTCGACTAGCTAGGGACAGTGTCCGGAGGATATGGGGATACGATCTGACGATAGCGATCAAGTGCGTGTGCAGAGAGCGGCAAGCTTTCACTGTTGTAGAGGTAACGGTAACGCATTAAACTAATCGGACAGCGGGTAAAATAAGTACATATTGAACCGAGTAACGAACACGCGGTGACGTAATGCTCAAGTAAAATACCTAGCTAGCCAAAGCCTACTTTCTGTACCTAATTTGGGGACTTTCTGGTGCACACAGTCCTGTCGATTTTGGGTGTGGCTCGGTCGGCTTGGCGGCTTGGTTTGTGGTGCGCTCGGCATCATCAGCGATTTGCGACTTCCGCGAGGAATTTTCACTGCTGACTGGATATGGTGAACCAAATGTAGCGCGCAGAGGAAGTGCTTCCATTATCGGAGGCGGAGCTCGCACATTCTCTCGATAAGGATTCACGGTGTTGTATGTGTGTGTGTGGCGATTGTTTCCATTCATGTCCTTTATGTCCTACATAGTGTTTACACTCTGCAGTGGTTAGCCGTTGTATATTTAGTTATATTATTCCTGCACTAGCGCTGACCGGTCGGCCTTGTGTGTGACGCACCTGCCTCAGTGAGAGCCACGGTGTTCAGCGAGTTCTAAGTTCGTCTTCAACAAGCGCGACAACTAATGGCAAGAAAGTATACACAAGACGAGCGCTGTGTTGTGTCTGCTTTGTCTTAGTCGTCGCGTCGGCTGATGATGAACGTTATTTAACTTGCACAGATTCACGACTTGGGCACATTACCAGGAGCAGCAAGAACAATTAATATGGCTAAAGAAAAATCTAGTAGGCTGTTTTAGAATACGGTACGTAGCACTTGCGTTCGTTGGGCTAGCGTGAGGGTGCCATAGGTGTTTATTCTTTAGAATAGTTTGTCCCTGCAAACGCTAACGCATGGGAGTCACGCTCGGATTGTCTTGTGATCAAGGCAAAAGAGCTTTTCGTAAAGTTTGGGTACGCACGCTATTTCGGAAAAATTGGGGCTGGAACGCTAACCCAAGCTGCGCGTAGGGTATGACGTACGCATGCGAAGTGACAACAAACGCACATAATAGCGTACGCAAAGCTTTGGGTTAGCGTTCCTCATTGCCCAAGAATTATCAGATCTCAAAATTTGAGGGCTTTGTGTGGGTGATATTTCCCCGAGTGTATTTTCGCCAAGCTATCAAAGAAAGATAATGTTCCACACGGGTCCACACTCGGTCCGCTGTTATTCCTCAATTCCTCATATATATAAATGATTTTCCAGACTGCCTCACTTGTACTGCATGCCTTCTATACGCGGATGATACTACTGTTTTCACTTCTGATAACGACATAAATGCAGTGACAGAAAGACTGAACAATGAACTCAATATATATTTGTTGGTGTCAAAAAAATAAGTTGCTGATGAACCCACAAAAAAAAATGGTTTTTAGTATGCACGGTAAACCTCGATCTAATATTGTTCCAGTGTACATAGGACCCCACCCCATACCAGCATCTAACGAATATTCATCTTTAGGTGTTCTACTTGATTCATTTTTGACATTTAATATTCACATCAACTTCTTAAAAAAGAAAATCGCACACGGCATCAGGATCCTCTGAAAGGCGATACACTACTTTCACAGGCACACTCTTTTGACACTGTACTATGCCTTTATCTTCAGTCATGTAAATTATTGTATAGCATCATACGGCCTCACATATCACTGTCATATAGCCCCTCTGCAACACATACAAAATAATGCTGTTTGCATTATCACTTCGGCTCCTTATAACGCTCATGTTACCTCCATTTTCACAGAGTTAAATCTCCTCAGAATAAATAAACTTATCTCCTACACTCACGGCATCGTCACCTATCACTTTCTTAAGAATCCACAACCACTTTATGTCATCGGTTGAAACAGTCTTACCAATCCAAATAATACTAGGTTCTCATCTAAAAATAACATTTTACTTCCAAATTCACAAAGCAATTACAGTAAACTAACTGTTGGCTTTGCAAGCATCAAACTATGGAATGAACTACCAATTCATTTAAAATCTTCACCTACACAGTCACCATACCATCGATCATTAAAAGCTTATATGGTTTCTTTATAAACGTTACCGATTCTTTATCTTTAAACTTTCTTATTTGTTTTTCATTATTTATTGTTTCTTTTTTTTCTTTTTTTATCCTTTCAGAGTATTTTTTATGCAATGAAATATTATGCTACTAAATGCTTCTTTATCATTGTAAGCAATATGTAACTTTCATATATATATTATTGTTTTCAACCATTGTGTAATTAGTTTTGTTCTGTAATTATTAACTAGAGGTCCCGCTACAGTTTTTTAACTGTGGAACCTCTTTCTGTATACTTTCTTCTGTTGTATTATACCTTGAGAAATAATAAATTTGAACTTGAAAAACAAACTAACAAAAAAGCATAGGTCATTATCCAACAATAATAAAGAGGGGGGGAAGGGGGGTTCGCTGGTATGGAAGAGTCAGTTTCAGTAGATACTGACAGGTCAGGACATAGTTGTAGTTAGCTGTTGCCAGAGTAGCAAAAATGATATGGCATGGCTGACCTGCTTATTCCTTTTTGCTATTCGTTTCATGCCCTGCTTGAACATTTGACATCTTTGTCAAGTGTGAATACAGATGCAGCGTCGTCCTCTGGTGTGAATAATGTGAGATGGTGTGCCTTCATGACTGGAGCTTATCTGCACATACTGCAGTTAGACAAACCTAATTTACACCCATGCAAGGAATAGACGTTGGTCATTATATATATAATTTTCTTTGCTAGTAACCTAATCATTTTTCTTGTTCCTTTTCTGGTGTGCTGGAGCTATGTAAAGTATGACTGTAATTTGAAAATTTTTTGCCATATGCAATGGAACAGACATGTTACAAGCTTACATGCAGAATGTGTAACATCAGCTGAATAAGCATGTAGAAAGAAAGACAAACAAACACAGAGCTGAAGTGCCAAGTCTCTGCGTCTGCTTTTTGCTACATCCCCGTTCAGTCATGCTTGCACATTCTATCAAGAATGCTAACCAACTAGCCTGCCAACATATTTCAGCTTTGCATCCTCTTGCTGCTGTTTTCATATAAGCAACTAGCTGGCACATTTTCTTACAACATTTCAGCATTGGCAACATTTCAACAATATTTTGGCAACATTTCAGCAATAAGATAACTAATGCAGTGCATGTTACAAGCAACTACAGTAGAATGGAAGCTACCACAGACTGTCATTGAACAGCGTGTTTACTGGCGGAATGTTGATGTATTAAGAAACTGCATTAATTTCTACTGCATTTAATCAACGTATACCAGAATTATAAGAATTGTCAATTTAAATAATACACCTTAGTTGCATTTTTTTTTTTTTTTGCTTCTGACTGCAGACCCGTCCACTGTTGTTTATATAGTACATAGGTAGCCTAACCAAGGTGTTGATGAAACTTCAGTTAAAAAAAAAAAAAAAGCCCTCAAATATTGTACAGCCACCCATCGAGTAATACAGATGGGGCAGACCACTTGAGAGAGTGTCGATGTGGTAATCTGCACCATCTAATTTTCAGCCACCTGGTGTTGAGATGCTTGTTTGAAAGGATGCGTGACTTTTTGTGCTCGCAGACATGTTGGGCTTCCACCAGAGGCTTCCAGGTTATCACGATCTTGACAAAAGAAGCTGTCATTGCACTGATCACTGCCACTTTTCAGTGTAAGGAGCAATAGTGACTTGGTCCATTCCAATATTAGGTTGTAGCTCTGCACTAAGATTGTAGTAATCTTCAAGCTCTTATCAGGAGTGATAACCTTACAAGCCTAGAAGACAAAAGGGCATGCATCTGTCTAACAAAGGCTCTCAGCAACAGGTCATTCACCAGTGCGTAGCACAGACAGAATTTATATCATGCACAACTATATTATGCATGAATGTACACCTGTGTGGCCCTACAGGCACATGGACATGCCATCTCAAACCCGCCAGGTGCCGCATAGCTGCACCACTTGGCGTGTAACGAAAGCTTACACTATCATAACAGTGGTCAAACCTAAAGACTAAAATTTCTTTGTTCACTGAAAGGTGGCTAATTAACCTTCATCCTGAACCATTCTAATGATTACGCCTTTGGTAACAGTGTGTCCATTAGCAGGTGTGCTGTACATGTACACCCTTGTAATCTTTTAACAGTATTGCGCGAGTCATCTCTACCAACTTCCTGTTAACATTCTACCAACAAATAACTACCAACTTTCAACGGACACGTGTTCATAAGCCGTCTGATGGCTCTGTAGCATCGTCCGATAAACATATTTCTTTCGATACCCTTGTAACACGCTGTGAAAATGATGTGTTTAGGCCTTCTGTAGCCCATCCTCTAACATTTAGCTTAGTAAACCTTTTACATAATTGTTGAATACTTCTACTGAAGCATGTTTCTCACACACAGTGAACAATCTACCAACATAAGCCTTTAGACTCTCTAGTCGCGAGTGCTGAGCAGGGGATATGGTAGTGTCCAGTATTCTCGAAAGGTAACAAGACCTGCTAATGATGTGCAAGTGCACAAAGCACACTCAACTGTGAGCACCGTTTGCTATGCTGTTTACTTCAAAATATCTTTAAGTACACAGTACTGCACAACGGAACGCATCGGAGAAACGGTCAACAGTACGTGAAATCCCGATCAAGCGCCCCCACCCATGCAAGTGGCCCCCTCCCTTTTTCGAGAAATCTGAAACTGATGCCAATGACCAAGCAAGCGGCCCCTCCCTGTTTACCGCAGCATGCATCAATGCCATGTTGCTTCACAAGTTTTTCAATTTTTCAAGAAGTTGCACAATAAATTATAAGGCATGATGCAATTAACTAAGGACACGAAATTTGTTGCTTAGCTGCTCTTTTGCCAAGGCCTGGCAATGGATGCATCACAGCTCCACAGCTCTGTACTTCTCATCGGCATAGCCAGCCATGACTGTAGCTGGGTGGCGACAGGCTTTGCGAGTTGTCACTTACATCCGAGGAGAGGGAGCTAGAATAGTTATACGTTGCTCTAATCGGACGTATGGACATGACCTGCATCAGTTGCTAGCGTGAATTTAATGTTCGGTGCTGCTCGAGCTCACAGGTCCGCAACATGTGCGTACAACTCCAAGGAGTCATTTGACAGCTTCGAGAGCAATTATGTAGAATAAAACCAGCAAATGTACTTATTCCACAGCTATGATTGAAAAGAACTGCTCTGCAGTCTTTTTTTTTCCTCTCCGGTGGTTCCACCACCATTTTGAATTTGGGTTTTTGGTTCACTAGTGTCAGGTTCAACACGCACCATTTTGCTCCGGTTCGGAGCAAAAAAATGTTAAACTAGTATGCAACACCGAACCGGTGAATGAATTGGTTAGGTACAGTGAACTTCATATTTAACTTTGACAGCACTGTTTATGCTAGGCTGAAACACACTCCAAGCAGTACTGCTCAATTGATGGCAGTTCATCAGGACTGAAATACACACATAAAAAGAGAGAGAGAGAGAGAAGAAAAATAAAGTCACACTGAAGTTATCCATCATAGAAAATTCCAGGCAATATCCTATAACGCTAGAAATTTGAGGCGGCCCGACAATGGTATGAACTAGTCAGGTACTTGAAGCTTTTAGGACCATAGCCCTACAGAACTTACCTGCTGAAATTTTCAATTTAATTCCATCTTTGTTTCCGATCCTATGCTGCATCATGCGCATGGCAAATACACAAGCTACTATTTCAAACTGCGGAAGGGTCTGGTTGCACATCGGAAATAGCTCATGATGCTTTTACATAAATCAGCAAAACTTGGTGAAAGTAGCTAGAGCAAGCATAGTGAGAAACATGGCCATGTTATGAGCACTGTATTACATGGCAAGACTTTGCAGACCTCCGACACCATCTATCCTTGAGCTCTCTCTTGCACATTTTTCTATTGCTGGGTATAAAGGAATCGAGTAAAACAGTGGAAATTTATTCGAATGTTCAATGGGCAACATTTTCTAGCTGCACAGATAGCAGTGTTAGAGAAAAATAATCATTCAATATTGAATAAAATGAAACCAAATGAAATGTTTCGTAGAGTCTGCTGGGCTCAAAACAAACACACTACATAATTTGATACATGTGCACCACAACAGGATTGCATCCGGAGATCCATGTTGAAATTAGTGATAAAAAGGAGGCAGATGCATCTATCGTGGAGTACATTTCATTGAGCAGACTCGCAATTATGAGTGAATACAAACTTGCAGAAAATAGTGACAAAATAATTAGCTTTGTCTAAAGTTAAACAGACAATTGATTGATTGCATGAAGGGGAGAGTTGCTTGTTCGCAAGTTTCTTAAAAACTGTGCTTAAATACCACAGAGTTAGGCAGCAAGACCAACACAGATAGACTGTTGGTTGGCCTTGTTCGTTAGTACATATGCATTCAGTGCTTGCCAGTGTCTACTAAGTATATTTTCCCTAGGTCATTAGAAAATGGTTTTCGTAGCTATGCAGAAATTTCAGTTTGTGGTGAGAACAATGTTCATGTGCTCCACTCTAGCACGCTGATTTGCATTAACTTTCACAGGTGGTTCCGAAGAGAAAGGGTAAATAATTGTGATTTGGACTGCCTTCTGAGCAGTGGAGTAAGTGTAGTATTGCATACTGAGATGAATGCAAAAATAATTATAAGAATCGATGCATGAGAACTGAAGTTATTAATTCTCGAAGTTTAAAACATGAGCAGACGGCCTGAAAAAAGCATTTCCTTTTGAATTTCGCTTTCCTGCCGATGTTCGTGGTTGCTTCCAATCACCGACGTGCGTGGTTGCTTCCAATCACCGTGTGCCTCTTATACATAGATACCAGAAGTTTCTTCTCAAGGTGCGCCACCGCTCTTTTTAACAGAGTTGTCATCATGGTTACAAGAGAGACGATGAACCACACGTGTCAGTCAGTCAGTCAGTCAGGAGAGGCAGTTGTTTTTAAAATATTATACTGAAAACAAACTTCCTTTTGTGTGTCACGAATGCTTCTGTTGTGTCCCTGACGAGCCTCCAACACTTTCAACTACACTGGCGAATCGCTACATAGCACTAGGTAATAGCACTGCTGCTGTTCTTGACCGATTTTTGGCATCCCTTTTCCGGGGGGCGGAAAAAAAAAACACACACGATCGTATCTCCATGCCAGTTCAGCTGCTTCTCCGTTGAAGGCGGACAATAAACAAAATTTACCTGTTCGAAACTATGCTTTTTAAACCACAGTGACTAACGTGTGCGTTTATGGGCCGAAGTCATCCTTGCACACAAGTTTTATATCTTTTTGTGCTCAACAGCGTGGCATAGCAGAGATGAGTGTAGGTAAAATGCGAACTTGCGTGCCAAACCAATCACAATGCGCAGCCACAGTTGTCGCTGCCATGTAATCAAACATCACTTTCAGTAGCAAAGTTTGCCATTCTATGTCGCCACAGCTCAAGCAAAACTCTGCACAAGGAAGTTCCTTCGTTTTAATAAAATTCAATGAAGAAATGCATGCCACAGCTCTAGAATAAGCGATAAAAGTGGCATGCTCAGTTAGTGTCGCTGGGCCCCTTTAGGGAAAGAATGCCGTTTTCTGTAGTCCTTGTAGGCATCGCGGCCTAGAGTTGTGGGGGAAAGGAAATGAAAGAGTGGAAAGGGGATGCATGCTGTATTGTGGGCAATGGAAGTTTCGGCAACCTAGGCTTTTTTAATGCGCACTGACATTGCAGAGAGCACAGCTCCTAGCATTTCCTCCATCGAAATATGACTGTGTGGCTGTGTTTGCACACGCGTCTTTAGGGTCCACATTCAAGCACCACTAGATGACCACAGCGGAAAAAGAAGAGTCAAATAAACCCACAAAGACCAACAGAGAGAAAGGCCAGAATAATTCAGAGGGATGAGGCACTGCTGGCAGATAACGGCACTGTAGCTATTTGAACCGTTTTGTTCCGAGCTGATAACCAATATTATTTCTTTTTATGTTCAAGTACATTCAGAGAATATTGGTTTGGGTTTGGGTTCAGTTTCGGCCATATTCCGGTTTGAGTTTGGTTTTCGGGTGGAGTTTGGGTTTGGTTTGACACCCTGCATGAAGCCCCTTATGTGTCCTGAGAATCTGATTTGTCAATTAACTCTTTTTTTTTCTTTATACTATCCTAGCTTACTGATAATGGTTAGCTCTGTTGGCACACATCAGCCCTGAGGAAGTAATGTAAGAAGGTCAAGTTTGAAGGTATATAATCAGTGACAAAGCTTTATAAGTAGGCATAAAGGTAACTAAATGTAAACATTCTCACAATTTTTGAAAAGGAAGCTCAAAGTCACTAAATAGATACCAAAACAATGCACACTTGCAGCTGATAATGAAGACATGCTGGAATGACTTCTTGATATTATACTGCAACATGGAACCGGATGTAGCTTAGAGCATTCTTACTTGCACAGTGTGCACAGTGGTGAGTGCTAGCCATAGTGCAATACATCTGTTTATGCGAATTCAAGGTGGCGGAAAAATCGAGCGCCGACCAATCGTTAAAATATAAACACAAGGACATTTTGACCCCGCTGAGAAAGCCTTGTTCACAATGAAACGATTTAGAATGAAGACAGGTTAAATACGTTCCACGATGTGACATAAGCATTGGGTGTATATTGGGGTAAGATTGCCTGAGTTACAGTTGAGCATGTGCAGTGTTGTCTGAACATGAAGGAATTCCAAATAAAGCCTTGTCATCTTGTTCCTTACTTTTCATTTATTTTTGTGCAATCCCAGTTGACATCATGGCCAGTGGAAATCACATGTTCAGCCAGCGTATTTGTTGCCACGTGCTTCTTGTTGACGTCGTACATGTGCTGTTTAATTCATTTTTTGAAATCGCCCGTTTCACCAATGTATACGTGTCCACAACCAGCACAAGGTATCCTGTATATGACACCGTGGAACTTGTCCTTCATGAGCTTGTCTTTGACCGTCACCATTGAGTGCCTGAGCTTGTAGATAGGGACATGTGCGATGTTGACGTCGTACAACCGAAAGATTCGAGACAGGATTTCACTTACGCCAGGGACATATGGTACAGGAATCCATCTCTTCTCTTGTTGCTGTGGCTGTTGTTGTGATAGGTGAGCTAGGCGATTCTTAACGGCACGTATAAACGAACTGGGGCAGCCTGAAGATGGCAGCTCACGGCGTGTGGTAGCCAACTCCACTAAATAATTTATCCACTGAAGTGTAAATGTTTAATACTTTTAGCCCATTTGCTTCCGCATCTTCGGTGCCCATTCCCGCGAGCTGTACCACGCATTTTTTGCCACCACGGACTAGCGTGTACAGCATTGTGTAGAAACCTGCATAACTCAGGTTATTACGTTGTGATTTTAACACTTTTTGTTTTATTTTGTTTGCGAATGTATCCTGGAAGCACTGCACTCGATTGTCCCGCGAATGTTGAAGCTCTTGAAGCAGACGGGCTTGGTACATACTTACAGTGCTTTCACAATCACTGCTGCTCTCACTGTCACTCTAATCCCCGCTACTTCTTTGGTCCGAGATATGTTCCGGATTTATCAGTATAGTGATCACTTTGAAAGACGAGTTACGAGTATTTCCTCAGACATGAGACTGTTGTTCTTTCGCGAAGCCACGCTTCAGGCGCAGCGGACGAATTCGCAGTGGTAGTGGAGCCTGGCGTAGCAGCCAACTTTAATTCTTTTTCAAACAACCGAGTTCAAAAACAGCGGACAACTATGTCCATCTGGTGTAAAAAAGAAGAAACCATCCAAAAAGAGTGCTGAGAAACGCGCCTTCTACTGGGATCTTCCACAAAGAATGCTTTACCCGGAGGCTGGCAAATCGCCGGCTTATCGCACTTTGGCCTTGGCGGAGGTGGCCGGTGGTTCGCCGGTTTTGGAAGTGAATGGGTTAAAGAACAGCATTCTCCAGGGACGACATGCAATACCTGCAGAAGACATTGATCATGTGCCTTAAAGGGGCCCTATCACACCTTGCACCTGTTTTTTAATTGTGGGCTGCATATACAGATGGCTGGGTATAGTTTTGGCACAGGTCGAACCACCATATCAACTGACTTAATATTTCAATCGTGCAGTGAAGCCACCACCTCACTGTCGACCGCATCTACACATAGTGGTGCTTGCCAGAAGTATTTGTGGCGGAAGTGACGTCGTACCGTGCAAGGCTGTGATCAGACAAAAGCAATGCTAGAAGTGGCTGTGGCATAACAGAATAATATTTGATTTTGTTTTTCTCTTATGTGGTTCACGCTAATAAAAATGGGTGCTTGAAAAGTGTTAGAGGGCCCCTTTAAGAATGAATCTAAGATGTTCCGGGCTCACATTAGTCAGAAGTTTGGTTTTTTTAACAGTACAGCGAGAGTCGAATTAGCGTGCCTTGAATCTATACTAAGCAGAGGCTACAAAGTGATTGCTGGTTAGTAGTACATAACTGACAAGGAAAAACTTGCTTTAGTGGGCAGGACATTTAAAGAAAAGAAGGCTATAGGACGAATTGCACACCTACAACAAAATTTATTTCTCAGCCGACAGGAATTATTACATCAAATGAGTGAGGTAACAGGAGAAAAAGGGAATGGAAACATGAAGAATGCTCACACATGTAAAAACACACACTTCAACTCAAAAGACATTGATATTAATTATCCATTTCATTAACGGACAAGAGGTTTTTAAAAATAGTGTGCAATCGGTCTTAAACCCTTTTTTTTCATCAAACGTTCTGTGTACAACGAAATGCTTTCCTTGTCAATGATGCAGAAGCTACACTCGGATATAACTATACAATACTATAAGAGCTGCAGTTCCCAGCTTACTCAACATCGCTATATGTGTGCTGCACAGAAAAAGTTCATCTGAAATGTTCACTTGAGAAATAGGACCTACAAAGAAAATTTTCTATAGTAGGATGCCAGAACTCACTGCTTTCATAACATGCATTACTTCCTCCAGCAAGCCACGTGGAGAGCCCACAACACTCCACAGTGTCTTTCAGCAAGGCTGACCTTTTTTTGTTTCCTCAATGTGAATACTAGTTTGCTGTCAAAGTGTTCATGCACATACACAAACAGAAATGATCGCATGCAGACAAAAGATTTTAAGTGCATAATTTTTCAAGCAGCATGGCAGACCACAACTTGCTTCTGTATTACTGGAACTGCAGTAACCATACTTTATTTGTCACATGCAACATCTCTAAACGACGTGATCGATTTCCACTACACATGGCAGGGCATGACGTATTGCTGCTTTAGACTAAACACACTGATATTCACATTATATATATGATGACTAAGAAAAAAGGACGAAGTTTTCCAAGCCAAAATCATATGATTATTGGGCAATTAATCAAGATTAATTCTGGCTACTTAAGGTTTCTTAATGTGCAACAAAATCGAAGTACACAGGCATTTTTGCACTTTGCCCCATTAAAATGCAATCGCTATCACTGGGAATTGAACCTGTGCTTAATGCTTAAAGGGACCCTGAAACGGTTTTGACGATCTTGTGCAAACATGGTGATCCAGTAGAGCGAGTCATTAGGATCATTTGAGGGCAGATTTCAGCGCTGTGCGTAAAGTGTGGAATTTACAATAAGGTTTTCAACACGTGCATCGGCTCGCCAAAAGGCGTTTTCAAACGCCCCCGCCAACGACCGATGGAATGGGAGCTCGCTGATTGGCCCCTAGCCATCATGTGCATGTAATTTTCCCAACCTAACTGCGAACGTGCTTCTACAACGTGCTCCTTCGTTTCAGCCAACAGTATCGCCGCGGCATCTGGCGGCGTACACACGAGTCGCCGGCGCTCTATTACAGAGGCTAGCACTACCGAGGCGGGCGACCTCAGTAAGGATATCGGGGCGCTATGTCGCCACGGAGGGCTCGGCAGAGCGGCTCACGCGGGAGGTGCTGTCGTCGCTAGCGCGCACTTTGCAGCAGATCGAGTTGAGGAGGAACAGCAGTGGTAAGGAGGAAGGCGACAGAAATAAGCCCATAGCTGCCTTAGCGCATGGTGCTTCGCTTTGTTTATGGTGTGAATGATTTCACAATCGTGTTGCCTAATCAGTGACGCAATGTCAAAAAAACGTTTCAGGGACCCTTTAACAGCACAATGTCATAGTTACTATGCCACCACAGCAGGTAATTTTTTGAGAATTTGCTATAGTGAAGTCAAGCTCACATCAAAAGTGGCTTCTCATTCGCTGTACAAGATTCAGTTTTGCAACACACTTCTAGAGTACAATGCATAAAAACACCATGGCAGTCAAATCTGAAAGGCAGTGCCTAGCATTACGTCCAGCAGTATACCTACAGATTTCAATGGGAAAAATCTTAAGGGTTTTTAGTGATTTTCAAGGGCTTCTCGGAGGTTTTCAAGGATGCAGCATGGCATCCTTTAGGAGAAATTTTTTTGCCATAACAATGTTTCTAAAGCAGTATAGAAAGAGGCGGCAGCAAACAGCAACACGACATGGTTGGCAGTTGTCTACTACAAGTATGTAGTGTGCTGCAATGGTGCAGTGCCTCGCACACTACCAAGCACGTAGTTGAAGATACTTACTGCAACAGGGTTGTTGGCAGTAGTCCGTACTACTGTTCCCCAGTGGCTGCTACCCGGTTAATATGCATTTTCACCAGGGTGTCCGAAAAAAATTATGGGTTCGGGTTCAGTACGCGCCATGTCGCTCCAGTTTGGTTCCGGTTTGGAGAAATAAAGCTTTGAACTGCTTTGCAAACCGGTTCGCAACACTGGACCGGTTCATGAACAGGTTAGGTGCAGTGGACTTCATATTTAACTTTTACAGCGCTGTTTACCCAGGCCCAAATGCTGCAAGCAGAGCTGCTGAAGTCTCAAATGACAGAATTCGGAAGTTCACCAGGACAAGTTCACATGCACGAAAAGGAGAAAAAACAAAACAAAAAAAAACATGTTGCACCAGAGTTGTCTGTCATAGAAAGTTCCGGATGATATCATATGACGCTAGAAATTTAAGAATTTAAGGCAGCTTGGCAATGGCGAGGATCACTCACGTACTTGAAAGGCTTAGGACATGATCCTACAGAACTTGCAATTTGTAATTTTCCATTTATTTCCATCTTCGCTTTCGATACTACGCGGCACCACACGTGTGGCACATACGTGAGTTTTTCAAAACTGTGGAATGGCCCGCTAGTAGCTCACAAACAGCCAGCAACGTTTTTACATAAATCAGTGAAACATAGGAAAGATAGCTACAGCAGACATAGTGAGAAACATGGTCATATTATGAGCACTTCGTTACATGGCAAGCCTTTGCAGACCTCTGATACATCCATCCTAGAGCTCTCTTGCATTTCTCTCTTTTTTTTTATCGCTGGTTACAAAGACATCAAGTAAAATAGTAAATATTTATACGAGTGCTTGAAGGGCTAAATTTTTTAGCTGCGTCAGATAATAGTGTTAAGAGAAAAATAATCGTTCAATATTGAGTAAAGCGAAATCAATTGAAATGTTTTGTAGAGTATGTGTGTCATAAAACAAATGACCTGCATATATATTTTGATGAATACGCACAAGAGGATTGCACCTGGAGATCCACTTTGAAAATTTGTGACAAAAAGAGGCAGTTATACCCCATATATAGCTGCGTCTACTGTGGAGTACATCTCATTGAGCAGCCTTGCAATTATAAGCGAAAGCAAGCATGCCGAGAATAACGACAAATTAACTAACTTTGTCTGAAGTGACACAAAGAACTTGATCGGTTGTATAAAGGGAAGACTTAGTTGCTCACAAGATTCTTAATGACTGTGCTCAAATATCGTGAAGTTACACAGCAAACCCAACACAGATCTCAGACTGTTGGTTGGCGTCGCTTGTTAGTACACATACATCCAGCGCTTGCCGATGTAAACATAGCAGTTTGCACTATGCATGCTTTCGAAAGTTCATTAGGAAATGATTTTCTTAGCTATGCAGAAATTTCAGTTTGTGGTGAGAACAATGCATGTTTTCCTACTCCACTTTAGTGCGCCGAATTGTGTTAACCTTCACATGTGATTCCAAAGAGAAAGAATAAATAGTCGTGGTTCACTTAAGAAAGAACGGTTTTCTGCAGCCCTTGTAGTCATCGTGAGCCAGAGTCACGGGGGAAAGAAAATGTAACAATGGAAAGGCAAGGCATGCCGTACTGGAGGCTCCGGATGTTTACACCTCCTGAGCTTATTCAGCGTGCACCAGCACTGCAGAGTGCGTGGCCCTTGGCATTTCGTCTCGATCGAAATGCGACCGCAAGGTGCTCGCGTCTTTCGGGTCACCATTCGTGCACCATTACACCACCGCAGTGGAAAAAGAAAGGAGAACAGTAAGAAGAAAATGAGTCAAATAAGTAGAATGATAAAGGCCACTAGAGAAAAAGGCTGGGAGGAATCGTTGCACAAGGCGCTGTTGAAACACCATGGCACAGCAGCTATTGAACTGCTTCGTTCTGAATGGATAAGCAATATTTCTTTTTGGTTCAGGTTCGGTTCGGGTTCAAGCACTTTCAAAGAATGTTCGTTTGGGTTCAGGTTCAGTTGCAGTCAAAATTCTGGTTTGGGCGTACTTTTTGGTTCAGGTTCAGTTTCGGTTCAACACCCTGATTTCCACTGTTGAAGGGAACTACTTAGTGCAAGCAATAAAGGACAGGCAAGTGAGAAACACACCGTACACAAGATGGTGCATAGACACAGGAGACCACAAGATAGTCTCCTGTGTCTGTCCTTTATTGTTTGCGCTAACTAGTTTCCTTTGAATGTATGAACCACGTAACCCAGCAACAAGTACTATTAAGACATGCCCTCGAACCTTGTTATGACACAATGGGATGTACCGAAATAACGGATATAACAAAGCAAATAAAATTTCAAAGTATAGCCAGTGCTAGTTTTTACACCCAGCGTGTTGAAAAATGAATGCCGTCTATTAGACACTTACCTTAAAGGAGTACTGACACGAATTTTTGGCATACTCGTATTATTGCTGTGAATGAAAGCACTGGCATGGAGAACCCCAAAAATAGTATCATGGTGCCTCGCAAGGCAATGAATATATTTTTAATACGGCTTCCATAAAAGCCCACTTTCGGTTTCGATTTCGAGGGGGCGGTTTCCTAGTGACGTATGAACATAGTCGGACGAAGTCTGAGTCACGTAGGGACAGAAATTCGTGATAGCGTCGCTGAAACTCCGTCGTCTGTGCTCAGTTACACGTGGGGAATGCAAACAACGACAATTTCATGGTCGTCCAGTGACTCTAATAGCGATTTCGGCTATTTTAAATAGACCGTGCTCATACGTCATCGTAGTGTCCATTGCGCTGGGGCTGGCTTGCAGTGCTGGGCGACGAAAACTTTAAAACCAAATTAAAATATTTTGTACGTGTTTCCTGGCTTTCGTGTGTGGAGGGCGTTAACAATACATGGCTAGAAAACGAAAAATGCACGTTTTGAGCCGCTGCAAAATCGTGTCAGTACTCCTTTAAGTTTAGGCATGCTGGCACAGCGTGAAGACACACGGTGCACCAACTGTGGTTAGGGCTGCGATAGCCTGAGTTCGGATGGTGCATTTTTGCTGTAGTCCTTAAAGAATGCATTAAGTATAAATGTGATGGCATCACATCCATATGATGAACATGACGACGGGGCCATCATGTTCATCACTGATCATCATTAGAGCCAGGGTCATCAGTGACGGACAGCTTGCCCATTACTTATGATCCTGGCAGTTCTAAGGAACATCATGAAGCAGCAATCATAAGCTTTAGTGGATCTGGCGAAGTAAGAGCCGAAAACACATGGCGAAACAACAAGCTGAATGTAACTGTGACCACTACTGATTGTAATGCACAGCCATTGCTAGCGAAACTGGTATGGTGTTGATGCTGCATGAGTTAGTGGTTCTAGTTTATACCTGTGGCAGTTGCAAGGGAGGTTTCTATAGGGATGGGCGAATATTCGGTGTTGCGAATATTCGATCGAATTCTGCCCTATTCGTTATTCGCTTCGAATTCAGGTATTCAATATTTTCGAATTATTCGGCGCTTTCGAATAGGCCGCAAAAGCCACGGACGGCCGATACAAATACAAATCTGTGAGGCTATGCTTTACACGTCATGGCTGCCATACATCCGTAAATCTCTAAGGCCATATATTGTGCATTAAGGAGCCAGAAATACGTCTTTGTGTTCCTCGAGCTTCAGCCGCGCTTACACGTGTTGGCTTACCTCGCCCTCGGTAACCGCTGCTTCCACAGCAGAAGATGGCGTCGACCGCGCCCGTGTCTGGCAAGCGCGCGTGCACGAATCCGCTATGGAACTTTTTCCTGAAAGTTCCTGCTGGAGGCGAAGCGCAGTGCGACACTTGCGGAGTTGTTTTGAAGACGCCTACTGGTACCACTTTGACGCTTGTCAGCCACTTGAAGAGACACCCAGACAAGTACAAAGAGTACTCGGAATTGCATCAACTTTACAGTTTTCCGAAAAAGAACAGTGAACCAAAGGCTGTCGTTGCAGCCGACCGTGACCAGCTTGTTTAAGCCGACACTTCAACCGTCATCGGTAAAAGTGCAAAAGATGACTAAGAAGATTGCAGCATTCACTGCCCGCGGCCTGCAGCCGTACAGCGTGGTCGAGGAACCAAGCTTCATCGAGATGATGCGCTGTGCGATTCCGGAGTACTACGTCGCTCCGTCGAGGAAGACCTTTTCACGAACGGTCATTCCGAATTTGTACGCGGCCAAAAAAGATGAACTGAAGAAGCGCGTTAGGGCCGTATTTGACGACAGTGGTGCTGAGTGCTTCACTTTAACAACGGATGAGTGGACATCGAAGGCCGCCGACAGCTACGTGTGTGTTACGGCCCACATGATGGATCGCGACTTTACACAGCACGCATACGCCCTCGCCTGCAAAGCAATGTCGCAGGAGCATACTGGAGAAAACATAGTTTAGTTTCTCCGAGACGTGATCGAAGAGTGGGGTCTGCCCGACAACGTCCCGACTTTTGTCATTACCGACAACGGCAGGAACTTCGTTACAGCCTTGCCAAATCCAACTGGTCAGGACTTCTCTGCTTCGCACATACCCTGCAGCTGTGCATAAATGATGCCAAAAGAGAAGTGACAAGTTTTTCCCAGCTTTGTGTGAAGTGTCGATCGATTGTAGGTCGCTACAAAAGGAGCATGGGTGCACGTGCACGGCTTATGGACATACAAAAGGACATGCACATGGCCCAGCATGAAGTGATTCAAGACGTTCCCACACGCTGGAACAACGAGTACGCCATGATGGAGAGACTCGTCGAACTTCATGCGCCAATTTCAGTTGAACTTTGCCATTCTGATGTGGACAACTTAAGCTCCAGAGAATGGAAATTAATGGCTGCGGCCATGAAAGTGTTGCAGCCTCTGGACCAAGCAATGACAGAGCTGTGCGCAGGCTGCTATCCCGCACTTTTCCAACTGATACCTCTCATGCACTGTACACAAGTGGTGCTACATGAGCATGTGTCTGAAGGTGAGGAAGTGGCATCGTTTGCAAGGAGCCTTCTGCGCAGTCTTGCCACAAGGTTCCCTGGCTTGAAAATGGTAAATGTTCCGGCAAATGCGATGCTAGTTGACCCTCGCTACAAAGACATTTGCTACACTGAAGACAGTCAAAAAAAGTGGGCAAAAGCCACACTTGCAGCTGTAGCAAATGAGCTAATGCCAGCCCAAAACGATTGTGCCTGGGCACCTGTCTGCCCAGCCATGGAGAAGCCTCCAGCTAGCACACTTTGGAGTGTTTTTTCTTCATTAACCTCTAATGTACTGGAAGACAAAGCGCACGAAAGTGTCCCTTCTCAAGTGGCAGAATACTTGGGTGCCCCTGTGCTTTCACCGGTCAGAAAACCCTTTGGAGTGGTGGAAGACCCATGGCAGCCGACTGTACCCAGCACTGGCCAAGGTGGCACAAAAGTACCTCTCGATTCCTACCACACAGGCAAGGAGTGAGAGGCCGTTTTCAATAGCAGGGAATGTTGTCAGCAGCCGGTGGGAACTGCTGCTCCCAGACCATGTGGAGCAGCTGGTATTTTTGCATGAAAACTTGTGAGTGCATAAACAAAAAAGTGTGAGCTCTGTGAATAAAATTCGACTGTTAACAATTTTCAATTTCACAAAATGCTGTGCCTACATGAGTTCTAATTCTATAAAAAAATTGTGTAAATTAGTCAGGCCATGATAAAAAATGCTAATTTTTCTTTATAATATGCGATCTACACTATTCAATTCGAAATTATTTGACCACATCATTATTCGCTTCGAATTCACTTCGAACATCAAATTCCCTATTCACTCATCCCTAGTTTCTAATAAACAGCATTTATTAACGTGACAATGTTGAGGAGCTCGTGTTGCAGAAAATCCGGCACTGGTGTCCGTGGTGGAAAACATCATCCTGAACCACCCCGACCGCGCAGGTGCATTAGTGAACCAAAACTGAATTTTTCAAAGTAAAATCTGCCAGAAAAATTGTAAGCTAAGACTTAACTACAACCTACACATGTGATAGCTCAGATTGCAACTTGACTACATGAGAAAAACGTAGTTCTGTTATAACGAAACTTAAGTACAAACCCCTTTTCTGGCATTTATACCATACCAACAGTGGCCACCTATAGAGAGGAGGCATTGGCCTGGGTAGGTTGATGATGATGATTTGTGGGGTTTAACGTCCCAAAACCAGCTCTGATTATGAGAGACGCCGTAGTGGAGGGCTCCGGAAATTTCGACCACCTGGGGTTCTTTAACGTGCACTGACATCGCACAGCACACAGGCCTCAACATTTCATCTCCATCGAAATGCGGCCGCCGCGGCCGGGATTCGATCCCGCGACCTTCGGATCTGCAGCCGAGTGCCATAACCACTAGACCACTGTGGCGGGGCGCCTGGGTAGGTTACTTGCACAATCATCATCCAGATGGCGCTCGCAACAATATCGCATCGCACTCTTAAAGGCAAAGCTTAAGCATCCTCCAATTTTTTGTTAACACACCGGGTATAAATGCTATCATTCGCTGTATTTACGAACAGTTGTTGTGTTTAGACCTGAAAGCTAGCGGTGACTACAGGTACATCTGGACATAATTTTAATTCCCATATCACGTCTGGACATAGCTCTTGAAATGTTAGTAGTTATGTGCAGTGGTAATGCTAGGCACTACCTATGTGAAAAGTCAACATATCACATTAGACTGCATCATTGGGGAGAATGTAATGCAATGCACAACACAGTTGTAACTTCTATAACATGCCTTTCTCAAGATTATATTTGTCTGCTACCAATAAAGCAAACTGTCAGCAGCTGGTGCATTAAAGTTATAAAACAAGCAGTGTGACTCTACCCTCATACAAGAAGGCATTGGCTTAAGAATAGGCATGTAAGCATTCAAACTACAAATTGAAATGTAATGCAAACTTGCCAAATAATCCCATCTAACTTTCAGATTTCAAATGCTTCAGCAATACTTTACTTAGGTTATAACCAACATATTTTAGAAGTCAATGCCACAGGGTAAATATGCACATCAAATGTGTGCGCACTTGTACAACTTGCATACTGCATCACCAAAGCAATAAGTTCGTCAAGCTGTCCTGTGAGTATAAAACACAATTTTCTTTTAAACCAGCAGATTAAAACACTGCAAGTTCGGACACTGGATGACTGTGGTTTGTGATTAAGCACACATATTAAAATCACATGCAGCGTACACATGCACATGTATGAAACAGAATGTAGAAATGACGACAAAAAGCAGCTGAAAAGGGCGGCCCATCATTATATGCATCAACCAAGGAATGCAGCATCTCCGGAGCATGAGTGGCAATATTCCTAAGGCCAGTACACTGTGCTCTTAGGCATGTAAAGCACAACGAATGATCCGTTGGCACATGCTATATGTACCAAAATGTAAAACTGGGCTGTACGGCATCTACATGCACACTTGTGTTGCTGTAATGGGGGCTATACAGTTGAACCTTGTTATAATGAAATGGCACTGGATATGAAAATACTTTCATTTTAGCAAGCATACAGACATTAGAGGAAAACAATGTCAAAGTTGTGACCATGTCTATGTGATAGGAATGCAAGTGGGGTCTCTGCAGATACTGATGGTCTGGTGCTATCTTGCTGTGTCAATGCAAGGCACAGAAATTATATATGTACACACACGTTGCACAAGTGCAAATATGCAACTGTACTATCAGTTTTTGCATCTTGTGTATCACATCAAGTTACTATTGCGGGACATCATGGCCAGCCAACTTTTTGGACACTGAAGGCGCTGCACATGAATACCTAGTCTGCTTATGGCTGCGATTCTAGCTTGAGCATGGTAATCTCCTCACTCTTGATTACAGATAAGGTTTATTAATGTAAACATAATGATGAGAATTCATGATGACTTGTCACTAATCATTCCACCAGCTGCAATGCACAGGCTGCAAAGCCTAACTAACCTGTCAGTGGCTGGCAACAATTTTCAGAGCAATTATCAAGAGTCGGTAACCAAACCTGTGTTTTCGTGCCAGTTGACATGGTAGCAACTTGCTCAGCAGCTGAAATGTTTGTGGCGTTGTACGTACAGTTCACATTTAAAACACTACGTGTCATTACAAATTTCAGTTAAGGCTATGGCTATATGGTAGTTTTGCATTGGTATGCACTGCAGCATGACATGTTATTGGGAGATCCTTGTCGAGGTAAACATAGCATGCTAAAACGTGGATGACAAAGGCCACACACAAATGAAGCTCCCTCCACTCCCTTTATATCAATCTGCAGAGGTGAGGGTCCTGCGGCAAACTGTTGAGGTTCCTCAAGAATAGAAAAATCTTCAGAACCACTGCCCTTTGTTATTTCCTTTTTTGGTCGTTCCTGCACAATCCGGACGACCAGTCTAATTGGGAGTCTCCAGCACAGGAGAGTTGCAGGTATGCATTTGTGTGCTGGTACCACAATACACTACTGAATGGGAACTGGCTCCACATCATGAAACTCGATTGCTGTGTGGAGCTGGTCATCCCTACAGTAATTTGAGTGTTACCGTTATAAAACATTTTTAAACAAGAACTTGTTCCTATACTATTGTAGCATGCTGCATATTCTTTGTTATAGCAGGAAAATAGTTCACTAAATTAAAGCATGAGTAATAAAATGTACAGTACTTCAAGCACATCTGACAATTTATTATGTCTGCGTTCATTGTATCAAGGTTCCACTGTATCACGCTATGTGAAACATCTCATTACAGCTCGTCATAGCATACAAATCGCTGTAACTACCAAATACAGTTGACTCTCATTAATTCAAACTTGAGGGGACCTGAGAATTTTGTTCAAATTACCAGAAGTTTGAATTATCAGATGCAAGCAGAAGTATGGCTTGGTGCAACATACCAGGAAAAGCATAGATGGCCAGTTATCACATGCACTGTTGCCACCTTGGCGTCTTTCTTTTTTCTGCTAGTGGCTTTGAATGCTTTGACAAGTGCTGTCAGGCGAGTCTTCATTTCTGGCAGTTAAAAAAATATAAGAGCATGAATTTTTACCTAGAAAGAACCAAGGTGGCCAATATTTCTAGTAAGGATCAGCAAACAGTATGAAATAACAGGATTGGCTGAATGGTGCAGTTTGAATTAAGCAGCTTTTAAATATTACATTGAAAACATAGCAGGCCAACAAAAAAAAAAAAATGAAATTTGTTTGAATTATCGAGAGTCTACTATAGCTTATCTTTTTTTCATCATGCCCATCCTTTCCATTACCTACATCCTCTCCATGCAACACACATTACTGGATGATCACACAAATCACGCATTCTGATACAAACACATCAAGTAGTTTGATAACTTCTGAAAGCTCTTTCCACATTATTCGCAACAAAAAGCAAACTCTTAAAATACCTATCAGAAAATATGCTCAAGCAGTGGGAACAAGCAATCACTTTCAAAACATGATGCACTTGTGTTGAGCTATGACATCTTAACATAGTGCAGAAAAATATGCAATTCTGATGTAGATTGGCTATATACAAAAAAACGATTGACAGTACTTGTAAAAACCTGTCAGGGACATAAAACATTTCTAAAAAGACAAGGAAAAACAACATGCACAAAATTTATATGAAGCTTGAAACTGCTAAATAATATACACTGAAATAATGGACTAAAAACAGTATAGTGAATACCTTTCATTCCAAGTGGAGCGGAACTGGTATGGTATATGTTGTGTCTAAAAAAATATACATTAAAACTAAAATGCCTGCCTTGTAAAAGTAAAAATTTAAGGCCTGTAAGTGGGCCTCAATATCTGCTCTAAAGACCTATGCTAATGATTTCGCCTCTTCTCAGATTATGTACACAGGGGCAATTACACAATTTGACAGATGTGATTAAAACTATAATGGCTTACAGAGAATATTTCTTATGTACACTAACCACCAGAAAGTGGCTCACTGTTTGGTGACCAGAAGATTATGTGAGCTGCGCGGCAGGACTAAAATCACACCAAACAGTTGTGCCATGAGTTTCATACATCATAGAGAATTCAGTGATTCTCCAACTGATTCACTGTGCTTAACGTCACATCCTGGCTAAGGACACTGCTGAGTTCCATTGCAAGAAGGCAATATGCATTCAATGCAACCGTAAAATGTTGTAAACTTCTGATAAAGCCTTTACAAGGCAACAGCACACAAAGACCAGTGCCGCGGATAGTCCAAAGCTGCAACTTAAGCACATAGTGTCATTACACTGGCATGATGAGGCCCTTCACAAACTCCCAGAAGTGATCAACAGCTTGCCCTTGTGTGTCACCACTCGTCACCTGCAGATCCCGTGGAAGCTTGGATGTCAGTGAGCGTTTCAGTTTCTCCCAGTAGCTAATGTTGTGTGGCTCGAAGTCCTTGCAAAAGTTCAGAGCATCTGGTGATCCACGATAGTACTCCGACAGCAGGCGCTGTGAAAAATTGCAAATAATTTATAGCATAAATGTTTAGACTAGAAAATCCAAACATCCTTCACTCTGCAGTATAAAGGCAAAATCATTTGTTGCTCTGAACTGTCTGCTCTGAGCTGCATCTTTTGTCAATGATAATTTTTATTCTTTTGCACTGTATGGCTGTAAACTTCACCTTTGAAATAAATGTTCAAGACTGAATAAATGCCTCCAATTTTGTTTACATAATAAAGGCTCTTTAAATTGGATTTTATGGTATTGAAAAAAATGTCCAGATTAACCAAATGTCTCAATTATTGAGAGAATAAAAAAATATAAAAAAACTAATGTCCATGACAGAGATGCTCTTTTGTTTTCTGAATGAATGTGCAAATCATGTCCTTATTTTGCATAAGGTCTCTCCATGCTAGTCGCATGGCTGCCCTCCATGCACCATTTGACATTCCAAGGCTGACGTGCGCAGGTGGTTTTGCTAGCGTACCTCGAGTTTTCGTGCCAAGAATCGATCGAGTACCTATTTTTATGACAATCTCTGGCTGACACTGCTGACCAGTGACAGAAGAGCGGATGCTAAAGCTACACTCCAGAGTTCACACAGAGGGTGGTACACTGTCATGCAGCTGCCGCTCTCTTGTGCACCTCTTGTGCAGTTCACGCTCTACGACATCATAAGCTGGTGCACCATGACGGCATACTTACTGCTAGCATAAATGGGCCTTAAAAGCGTCGATTCTCATCATTTGCAACTTCACAATGAGACCACGGCGCAAAACTTCCATGCCATTTACCGAAATCTATGTTATATCATGCAAGGCAAACTTGCTTGCATGTTATGCAAAGCAAACTTGCTTGCAAGAAGTTTCTTGGGATGAAATTTCAGACACAATGCTCCCGTATAGACCTATTCCACCGGGCTACGTCACGAAGATGCGGTGGCGCTGTCGTCGGGAGTTTTGGTTTCGCATGGTAGGCATCCGCCGGCGCGCCTACCGTAGCAGCCGCTGCGTTTTCGCTGGTGCGGGCGCTTCTCACCGCCGTGAAAAGAAAAAAAGTGTTCGCCGATGACCTGCGCCGTGGGTTGGTTGCTCAGCAACGCACAAGATATGTGCGATAGGTTTTTATCGGTTTCCTGCTCATGTCTTTTTCCTGCTCATGTCAAGGAAAGGGACGAACATGTAATGCCGGTTGTTTGGCGCATCGGTTATGCGCCAACCATTTTCGTCACGACTAAGCATATGTGTAATTATTTAGCGTTAGTGCGGCTTGTTTCATTTGAGAGAATGTCACAAGTTTGTCAAGTGTAATGCTCGACACCAAGTTTCTTGGCGTAAACAAAGTGCGGACACAGAGCGATGACGCTTACCGCAAAACGCGCACGACGTCAGCTTAGCTCGACGTGTAGAAGTAATCGCGGTCGCCGTCTATTATTGAAGTGGGGAAGCTATACATACGTCATACGAATTTCATTCACTCAAATTAAACAAATATATAAGAACTTAATTCACGTAGCCATGAGCGAAAGGCCGATTACAGCGACGCTTTGGAAATTGCTTGCGGCTGCGATAGCATACACACGAGAGGTGTCTTTGGCAATGCTGTAGCGGTTGTGATGCGCATTAAATTTTTTTTTTCGATTGTCAGACTGCTCGAATGAACTACACGCTTGAAATTTCCCGCGTCGTTACAGGACTTCAAGCCTTCACGATCGGAACAGCGTATGGCCAGAGCCGCAAGCCGCGCTTATGCGCCTTGCTGGCGGTTATTTGAGAGCCTTGTCCTTGGCACGTTGTTTTTTTTTTTTTTGTGTGTGTGTGTGTGTGTGCGTTATCACAGCCGTATTTATATAGGCTATAGCGTCACCAATATCGCATGCTTGAGTACCTATTCCGTTACATTTGTTTTTCCGCAAGGATTTCGTGTGGGGATTAGAGGCTTTAGTGCGAAACAGTTTTCTAGCTGAGGCATCTTCAAGTCGTATTTAAATAAGTCTCGCTGTTGCAAGTGGTTCATCCTTGCGCTAGTTACCGAATTAAAGCATACGCATGAAGCGATGCTGATATGATAGCTCGCGATCGTTCGCATCATGTGGCAAGGTGCTTATCCTTTCAATCAATTTCTCACACCTTGTCATAGCTGGGCGTCGGCGCATTCTTTTCTGCATTCATCGAACGCTTCCAACAGAGCTAACGCAACTTCATCTCACGCGGCTGCCCCTCGCAAACTGTTGTAAGCACGCCGTCGGCGCCCGACGCCTCGTGCTCGGAGGCAGCTTTCGCACACGCTTCGCCGGTGGCGGTGGCGCGACCGTGCAGGGTAGCGGCGAGCGGTGGGCGGGGCCTCCGCGCTGCGACGTCGACACAAGCCCTGGTTATATCGCCGGTGCCTACCACTGTTTACCAACATGGAATAGGTCTATACAAAGCCATGTTTGATCATGTGGTGAGGCTTGCCTCAACCTGACTTTACATCCTTAGTTTCACTGTTTGCAGCCAAGAATGACTGCATGAATGGCACAAAGCTTTCTCAGATGCTTAAGGGGAGACACGGGTCTTTTAAAGCAAAAAATCGCCAAAAGATCGACTTTTTGAAATATTTTTTTTCTCGCAATCTAGACGTCCAAAAGAAGCTATTGCTGCAATATTGACGCGTTCTGATTAGTATTTATTTTGTTATTGTGCTCTAAAGAGAGCTTCATGACCACTTTCGCTCGGAAACGCCCCCCGAAAAGTGGCAAATTCAATGCCGGGTCGTCTGCGGTAACCGTTAGCAGCAGCGCGGCCATCTTGGAGTCATTCGAGAGCTGAATTCTTCTAAATTCCGTTTTTAGCGGGAAAATCCCCTAAGTCTGGCGACTATGGAGCTACACGTCATCGAAAAAAAAGAAATATTCGCACGGCATTGGCCCGTTTGTACCACGGGGGGTGAATCCTGCTCTCTGATTGGACGATCGGGGGTTTCGTCTGCCTGACAATGCGCGACGCCATGTCAAAAAAACTTCGGACGTGACGATGGCAGGCGGGCGACGCAAGTTCACGACGGCTCATGCCTTCGGCAAAAAACGCAAGCGTCGATCTCGGATACCAGCAGCATCGAGTGAATCGACGGCGACCAGCTCTGCGGCATGCGCCAGCGATGCCTGCGGCCAGTGACACGTCGAGGGCAACGCGCGTCGACACGCTTTTTGTCACGGAAGCAGAAAAAGTGGCGATTGAACATCGCGCGGAAGAGCAACGTCAGAAGCTGTCTTCCTTATCAGCTACCCGCCGAAAGCAGTCGCTCATCGGAGATTCCCCGGAAGCGGCGGGGTGTGGCACCGAGTTTACGCTTCTAAGCCTACCGCTTCTGAACCAACTGCTTCGGTGCGCGAAATATGAATTCTGCGGCGGGCCCTTTGAACGTTTCGAGGGGCGACCGGGAGTATGGCGTCGCAGTGAAACTAGTGGTGAACTGTGCCGGTCTGTGGAGATAGCACCGGATGGAGCTCGCCGAAAGCAGGGGGGAATGCGACCTGCAACCCTTTCGAGGTGAACGTGCTTGCGGCTCGTGCAGTTATGAGCACGGGCAATGGGCAGACCGTGCTAAACGACATTTTCTCGGCCCTGAACGTTTCTCGTCGTGGTATGCATAACAAAACGTACCAAGACTACGTGAAAACTAAGATGAATCCTGCCGCTATGAACGCATCCGCGGGTGTTATGAGTGAGTGCGCGACAGCTGTGAAGGCCATCTATTCCGAACTGAACTTCGGGAACCCCAGCAATATCGCAGTTTCATTTGACGGGACTTGGCTCACTCGTGGACACCTGTCACACATTTGTGTGGGAACTGTCATTGAACTCTTTTCGGGCTACGTGCTGGACTTCAAAGTTCTCTCGAACTTCTGTTTGGGTTGCAAGATCGGCCCCAAGGACGATGACCCTCGTTACAATGAGTGGCGAGCTCGACATAAGTGCCAAAAAAACTCTTCGAGCAAGCCTGGCCATGTGGAGGTGGAGGCTGCCAAAATTCTGTTTGGCCGGTCCCTCGAGAAACATGGATTGCGCTACACAATGATGTTGTGCGACGGCGATAGCCGCGCTTTCAACAGCCTCCAGGAAGAGAAAGTCTATGGCTTCATAGATATAGAAAAGGAGGATTGTGTAAATCACATACATAAACGGATGGGTGCTGCACTGAGGAACCTCTTGCAGAAGAGCAAGGGGAAGGTAGGCCAAGCCTCGGTGGGAAAGGAAAGCTCACTGCTGAGCTGGTGACAAAGCTTATGAAATATTATGGCTGGTCACTCAAGGCACACCAGGGAAACATTGAGGAGATGGAGAATGCTGTCCTTGCCACTTACTATCATGTGACTTCCACAGATGCAAAGCCGCAACATTCACGGTGTCCGAAGGGCGAAGAATCGTGGTGCGCATACAACAAAGCAATGGCAAGGCAAGAGGCTCCTCCTAAGCATCAGTACAAGCTGCCTGAATATGTTGCTGAAGCTCTTCTTCCAGTTTACACTCGCCTCTCAGATCGAAAGCTGTTAGAGCGTTGTCAGTGAGGCAAGACTCAAAATTCAAACGAGAGCCTCCATTCGGTAATCTGGTCGCTTGTGCCAAAAACCAAACACGCCTCGCTCTTCACAGTTGAAACTGCTGTTGCGGAAGCAGTTTCCCGGTTCAATGCTGGAAAGAAACGTGCCTCTGAGGCCATTCTGAAGGAGCTGCATTTGGGCCAAGGCAGCGCAAATGTGGAAAGGTGCCTGGAAAAGGACCAGCGGCGGCTAGTGGCATGTGACAAGAAGCATACCAGCGCAGAAAACTTCAGGAATGCCATGAAGAGGAGGCGTGTGAAAGAGAATGATGTTGATTATGTGCCTGGTGGCTTCTAGAGCAAAAAGGACTCTGATCTGTTGTTTTTAGTAGCAAGAATAAAGCTATATCAAGTCTTCAAACTTCTTTCTGCGTTTTCTCAAAATCAGTTTTTCGTCTATGTGCTATGCTGTTGCCCACAGTATCTTTTGATGTTGTGAACAGATCTCACTGATTCTTGTTGCATTTGAAAGCTTATGAGTTCCTATACACAATAAAACTACTGAATCATAGAATTAGTCAAGGAAAATTTTTTTATGTGCTGATAAAACCGATAAATAATCTGGGGTTCCCAACCATTACATTACAAATGGCAATAACTTTTATACGAATAGAGCTAAAATTACAGTGACGGTTTAGTTGTGATCCCTGACTGTTCTAGAATACGGCCATATAAAGTTTTTGATGATATTCAGTGATTAAATTGCAGAACAATTGGGCAATTTGATTACTCATGATCGATTAAATACCTCGAAAACTATTTCAGATAAGAAAAAATGGATTGCATATTTGTTTATAGCAGGCTGAAATATACACTGCCTGAAAATTTCATTTCAATATGATAATAAACAAAAAAAAATTTTAGAAGACCGGAGTCTCCCCTTAAGAATACAGGGTCTGTCCCAAAAGTTCCTGGAATTTCTTTTCATAGTCGGCAACACCGCCTGGCGGGGTGGAGAAGTTGGTGGGGAAGGTAAGCGTCTAAACGAGAGTAGTTTCAGTTGCCTGTGGACAGTTGTCGATGCAGATCATGCTCCACACAGATGTATCTACTGCACTCTCATCAAAAGGAAGGGGGTGGGGGGAGAAAAAGAAAGGAGGAGGAGGACCCGTTTTTGTAGCAGCGTTATACAATCAAGTTTAGCGTGAAACTGCGTAAAAATGGGGCAGAGGTGCTTGAAATGCTTTGGGAAGGCTACAGTGACGATGCAGTTAAATAAACCATACTGTTATGTTGCACAAGAGGTTCTGGGACGGTCAGGATTCCGTCAACGTTGATGAGTGCTCTGGACACCAGTTGACATCCCAAGTCGACTGGCATCCACTTTTTGCACCAAGTCAAACGCCTTTGTGCAAAAATTGCGCCAAGCTTTTGACAAGGACTGGCTAATAAAAGTATTTTGACGATTGCAGAGCAGAGTGGAATATTCAAAATAACTGTTCATCATGTTTCAATAGAGAATTTTTAAATGAGAAGTCCATGCAAAAATGGTGCCAAAGGTCCTAATGAGTGAGATAAAGGAAGAGCATTTCTTAAAGTGCCAAGAATTGCATGAACGCAATGGACCCAGAATTTTTTGACAGAGTAATCACAGGGAAGCCGAGAAGTGGACTTTTGAGTACGATGCCGAATCAAAGTGTCAAAGCAGTGAGTGGCATTCCATGGAGTCTCCTCGCCTGAAGAAAAAGCAAGGATGAGCAAATTGCAAATCAAGGCAATGTTCATTGTATTTTTTTGACAGAAAAAAGTGTGGTTGCCAGGTTGTTGGCACGGGGGGAATTTGTTATATCAAGGGTGTCTCCAGTACGTCTGATCGACGATGCCTGCTATTTCCCCTGCACGTGCTGCCTACCCTCTGCTGTGCTCCCCGCACACCCGAGAGTGCACTTGTGTGCTTGGCTGCACGACCACGGTACACACAGCAGCGCCGTGCTCCTACCTGTCTTGCACGGCGCACTCACACCCTGTCCACTGCATTTTGATGCATGTGTGAACTCTCTCGTTGCCTGCTTACTTTCGCATGTCACGAGTGAGCTCCACCCTCCTGAGGGCTGGCTGCCGCGTGTGGCCCATCGGTGCTGCACAGTGTCTCGCTGACAACAGCCACAGCGCCGCCTTCACGTGCTCACTGCCGAGTAGCTTTGACAAAAAGAGCGGCTTGCGATTAAGTAGAGGTGGACCGTCTAGCGGGGAAGCAGAAGCAATGCGAGAATACTAGACCTTAAAGATTTGGTGGAGGTCTTGGGGGCCACATGAGCTTATTGCGGCCTCCGGAGCCATGCCGATGCCCACTGTGCGTGCTGTAGGTTGCATCTTGCACTGTGACAAAGGATCTGCTGTCATTGGAGTCGCTATACAACATTTTATTCATTGTTGACACCGCATCTGTTGCTACAGGCACTGAAGGCAACAGACCACCGGTCGAAAACATCACAATTTCTTGCAAGAGCACGTGACAAGAAGCTCATTGCTATGTACATACTGGGCTTCTTCGATTTTACATTTTCTGGCAGCCAGCGGGCTGCCAGAATGTGCCAGAAAGCAACCAGCGGTTTACTCGCGGGTTCTGGTTCTGACAGGAAATGACATTTGAGCACGTGGATAAAAACTTCGGGCAGCCAGAAAGCTGCCAGAAGAAAGGTAAAATCGAACGTCGGGCTCGTGCTGGGTCGCTGGATCACAGGCGCGTCTTGTGCTCGCTCAAAACATGCTGCCTGACGTTTTGCTGCGACGGTCACTAGTCTGCAGGCTTTGATGTGCGCTATGAGGTGCCGCAAGCGGCAACGATTCCTTATTTATGGCGACAGTGGTGACAGGCACGTTGAGACCGTACGTTGTGCCAACGGCGTATATGTCGATGTGTGCGATCCCAATCGCTGACAAACGATGTCATCTAATGGCAAGTACGCATTGTGATTTGCCTTGTGCTGGACAAAAAACGCGAAATGCGAATAACGGATAGCACTACACAAAACCAATCCTGAAAAGCACCTCAGCGTGTGCATGTACGATGTCGACAACTTTCGGGGGCACGTACGCCGGCGTTAGCAGTCTTCATGGAAGAAAGATAAACAAGCAGAATAGAAAGAAAATGGACGACGAATGAACTTTCAAAATGTTTGCCACCTCTCGAGCGTGCTCGCATCATCTCGCACTGCGGAACAGGCTTTTGAAGATAAACAGCGGCGTAATAAAACCTGTATGCAAAGTGCCTGCGTCGCAGTATCCGTGAAGTCCTTCCACATATATGGTGGCAAGCGGACAGGGTGCCTTTTTGTCGTCTGCTAGCCAGAAGCGGCCAGAGACCCGCCAGAACAAAATCGGTCTGGCTAGTTCTGGTGACCCGCGGGCCGCTGCGGGTCACCAGAATTAGCCAGAGAGAGAAAATCGAATGCTCACCGGAAGTGCGCCGCGCGGTGGGCGGAGCGACCGGAGCTACCCGAGAAAAAAATGAATGCTCTCTAGCAGTTCCTGGCAGCCCGCGGGTCGCCAGAAGTTGCCAGAAGTGGAAAATTGAAGACCCCCCCCTGTGTTCTGACGTCAGGATACAGTAGGAACTGAAAACTGCTTTTAAAGACATGTTGTAAATACATTTTCACGGCGCGCTCATGCTTGGCCTTTCAATTGATGCAAAAAAAAAAAAAAATGCCAAATAAAAATTTTTGTGTCCGTACTCCTTCAATGTGTAAAATGTGCCTATTCCATCTTAAATAAGGCGTTATAAAAATACCTAAATATTTATATTCTACAACTCTCTTTAAAGGGATATTGAACAAAAATTGGGAAAACTAGCGAAAACATCGAAAACCTACTCGGAAGACGCCACTATTCCGATTAAGAGTTCATTTTACGTATTTTCGAACAGTTGGCCGTATTTTTAGTGGATAATGAGAGCGCGGTGGCTGCACGCCAGTGCGCTTGTCAATGGCCGTGACGTCACATGCAACCGGCGCCCTCTCTCCTCCAACCACTTCCCTCTCCACCTCTCCTCCCAAGAACCACTTGTGTCGCGATTTGCTCGTCGCGAATTGGTAGGCGCGTCAGTATCCGGTGTTGTTATTGTTGTTTTCTGGGGTTTTACGTCCCAAAACCAGTTCTGATTATGAGAGACGCCGTAGTGGAGGGCTCCGGAAATTTCGACCACCTGGGGTTCTTTAATGTGCACTGACATCGCACAGCACACGGGCCTCAACATTTCACCTCCATCGAAAAGCAGCCGCCGCTGCCGAGATTCGATCCCGCGACCCTCGGATCAGCAGCCGAGTACCTTAGCCACTAGACCACCGTGGCGGGGCTGTATCCGGTGGGTGTCACGCAACTTCCTCTATTTCACCGCGCGGCTGCTAGACGTGCGAATTTGCAAAAAATGCATTGAATTCAATATTTTCTGCAAGTCTCTTGCTGAAATGGAGGTTGTGGAAACAAATTTCAGTACCCAATCTTTCAAATGGATCATTTATCTAGACGGCAAAAGTTTTGTTCATTATCCCTTTAAGGTCACATTATTGAATGAATATGTGCAAAAATGAAATGTGTGCTTCCTTGAAAAGGTGACGTGAACACATTTCTGAATGTTTAATGATATATGCCAATTATCCCACCATCATCCTATAATGCCTAATCAGCCTGCAATAAAGTAATCTCACTCTCTTTGTGTCTAATTCTATAAATAATACAGTCATCCGCAAACATCCTAAATAAAGATGTGATGTCATTTGTGTTCTGTCCCAGTAAAACACCGGGCACGTCGCTGTGGTGTCAGAGCATTAACGTGCTATATAAGGCACACGTTTTCTAAAAATAAATCACTCTTATCCCTGCACTCAACGCTAATGTCACGGCTCTGTTTCTTGCTGTAACGGGCGCGTTCGGCCGCTTGGACACCTGCGTCGGGGTGGAACCCGAACCATACGGTACCATGGGTAGTATGCCTTCTTAGACAGAATAACTGGCGATGAAGGATGGGATCACCGCAGCAGCATTTCAGCATGATGGCCAGTGGAGCATGACATAACAATGGTGGCAATGCGGACCCATTCAGAAGCGAGAACAAGGCCAAGGACAGAGTGGTCGGGGGAAGAGATAAGTGAACTGCTTCTTTACCATGGCTACCCCTCATGCATCAAGCTGTTTGGGAAGCATGTCGGAGTTTGATCCAAAGGCGGAGGACATAAAGTCGTACTTCAAGAGGTTCAAAAATGTTATCGACATTAATGAAGTACCAGCAACAAAAAATTGAAGCTGTTGCTTAATGTGGTGGGCAGTCAAACATATGAGGAACTTAAGAAAATTTTGGTTCCTGATAAACCCACGAACACAACTTCTGACCAAGTGTGAGAGTTGTTAGAAGACCACTTCAGTCCGCAATACTCTGTAATTGCCAAACGCTGCAAGTTCAATAGACGAGTTCAGCAAGAAGGCAAAAGTATTAAAGACTTCGTGACCAAGCTGAAGCATTTGGCAAGGAACTGTGAGTTTAACATTTTCCTGAATGATGCGCTGAGAGACTGTCTCATAGCAGGGTTATGAGACCAAGAGACACAAGGGGTTCTCTTTGCTACGGAGTGTTTAACTTTTGAAGGTGCACGTAAAATCGCACTCCTGAGAAAGAGCTGGTGGACTGCCAAACCAGGGAAATACGCACAGAGAATGCAAGGGCAATGGAAGTGAACGCAATGCTTGGCAAAGGAAAAAATCGCGCGTCTAGCAAGAGGAAAGACTGCTCAGTAAAGAGGAAGAACGTCTGTTTTCATTGTGGAAAAGGACATGATTCCACTATACGCTGGTACCGAAACGCAAAAAGGCCGAGCATGAGCAAAAACCGGTCATTTGCAAGTGATGTGTCAAGCAAAGAGAAAAAGCTCCGTAAATGGCATCAAAGATTGTGATGAAGAATCTGAGCATTCCCAGGTTTACCATGTATTATGTGCGTCAGAAGGAAAACAGGGCTAGGAGGTCACTGTAAACCAACGTTATTAGATACTTTCTTTCAGTTGTCAAACTGGGCCGCGGCGCGTGACACCTTTCCATTGACCACCGCGTGGGGGCGCGCGCGACACGGTTAGCCCGGTTCAGTGAGAGGCAAGCCCCGGCAAGCCCACGGAGGAGCCGGACTACACGCTCAACGTTGCAAAAGGAGACCGCGGTGTTCTGGTCATGTTGTTGTCATGCGCGTCTGCTCAGATTTCCCATGCATAGTCACAGCTAGGACGTCGACGACTGCTGTACCTGTGTAGTGAGAAGTACCTAATGCCGCGTTGCTTCGTGACCGGCTGCAAAAGCGGCTACGACTCTGCGAGGCGTGCAGCTGAGAAGAGGCACTTTTGCAGACTGCCTAACGACGCCTCGCGACTTCAGGAATGGCAACACGCGATCCCAAGAAGCGACAGAAAGCTCACGAGCTCTTGTGTTGTGTGCGACCTTCACTTTATGGAAGAAGACATTATGAAAAACTTCATGCGAAACATCTGCGGTGATGTCGTCGTCATACCACGAGACAAATGGAGCCTCAAGGATGCGATAATGGAAGCCAAAATGATGGAAATCACCACTGATTCTGCTGATTCATCTGAGCAAGGGCCAAGCGACCACGTGTATTACAGGGGTGAGGTGGAGGACAGTGTTGTATACTATCTGAGTGGCTATAACACACACAAGTTCACCAAGCATGTAACATGCCATCTCTACATAGAGGACATCAGCTCTGCCACGCCAGTGCTAGATTCCGACAGCTATTTAACTGACTACAGGAGCTTTAAGCAAGGCAGCCTAAAGCACCCAACATGGAAGATGTTGACATTCATGAAAATAGTGAACAAGATAGTGTCAGCTTGTCTGGACAAGGAGGGTCTTTGTGGGGACATATTTTGGAAAGTGTTGGAAGAGTTGAAGGAGCACCGCTTTTCTCGACTTGGCTGTGGCCAGCATAATGCAGCATTCACATGCCAAGTGTTGAACTTTTTCGTCATCACAAGCATGCATTTCTACTCGCGGGATGTGAACCACCATCTAGGAAGCAGCGAAAAAGTGGCAATAGCGAACAGAAAGGCGTGCCTACTGTGAGAAATCACATAGCAGCTAGAAGAGGTTGTGTTCTTTGAATGTGTGAAGTACTCATGCTTGTACGTGAAATAAATGTTTGTCAGGCCGTACATATTTTCTTCTATGCAACCGCTGCTAAGCTAGGTGCTAGGCTGCAGTAAAGGTAAGTGCGATCGCTTTGAATTACGACACCTCTTTCTCTTGTCTTCGCCGGTAGTTCGCTTTTTCAAGACGCAAATTGTTACACCAAGAAGCACATGCAACCACACTTGCGAGTGGCAGACCGTGTAAACATTGTGCCGAAATATTCTAGCCATTTCGAACCGAGCGTGCAGCCGGGCGTTCGAGGTACGCGCTAAGCTCTGTATGGGAAGTTCACGAGTAATACGGTCGCCCGCTCAATTTTTTCCGAATAATAGCAGACCATTTGTCTCAACTACCAGAAAAATGTTAGCCGAAAACTCATGCAAAACCTGTGTACAACATCTGTTACAGCGCTGTACTGCAGGGGAGGCTGCGTGTTTAGCTGCGAGCCGAGCTGCTTAATCGGGCTGACCGTGGCGGAAGTGCCCCCTGGTGACAGTAAACGGAGAGGGGTCATGTTTCGGGCGCGGTTCAGGTGGAGTTTGAGAACTGGAAAAGTATCTAGTAACGTTGCTGTAAACATTGAAGAGACACCCATTCCAATGCTGTTGGACATGGGCATGGCAGTAACCCTTATGCCCGAAAGCGTTTACAAGAAGCATTTCATGCAGATCAAATGTGAACGCACCAAAGCTTCGCTCAGAACGTACACTGGAGGGCCATTAAAATTGAAAGGAAAAGCAGACGTGAGAGTAGAACATAACGGACGCAGCGTAAGGCTGCCACTATAAGTAGTAGAGGATGATAACAAGGGTCTACCAGCGCTCCTAGAATGTGACTGGATAGAAGAGTTGCAGCTGAACAAGAAAGAGGTTTACGCAGAAGGGGAACATGAGTGAAATTGCTGCGAGAGACTTCCAGAGGTATTCTGCAGCACGCGAAATGTGGTGCAGAATTTTGAAGCTAAAATTGCCATAAAAGCTAACACTCAGCCGTTATACTGCAAGGCACGACCAATTCATTTCGCAATCAAGGATTGAGTTGCTGTAGAACTGCAGAGCTTCAAAGAAAATGAAATCACAAAACAAGTAATGCAGAGCGATTGGGCCACACCTATTGACCATAAACTAAGTGCTCAAGACAGATTCGTATCCACTCCTGCTTCCAGAAGGTTTGTACTCAATGCTTGTAGGCAGTAAGGTATTTTGTATGTTAGACCCGCCCTCTGCTTACTAGCAGGTCCTGCTTAGTGATGAAGCAAAACCACTCCTGACTGCATATGTACACACCTAGGATTGTATGAGTCCCAAAGACTTCCGTTTGGCAATGCAAATGCACCCGCGATATTTCAAGCAATGATGGACGCGCTGGACAGCATCCCGAAGGTGGGGTGCTACACAAACGATGTCACTGTCACTGGAAGCAGTACTAAAGATTGTCACAAAACAGTGACTAAGGTGTTCGAGAGGCTGAGTCGCTACAACCTCGGTCTAAATGAAGCGAAACGTAACTTTTTTTCGTGATTCGGTAGTATACTTGGGACACAAGGTTTCTGCGGAGGGGATCTACCCAACATAGGCGATGATCAAGGCGATTCAAGAAGCCCCCGAGCCTATGGGCATAGTAAGGGCATATTTAGGGCTTCTCAATTTCTATGCAAAATTTTATGAGCTGTTGAAGAAGGAACAGAAGTAGTGGTGGACAAAAAAAAAAAAAAATGCAAGCAGACATTCCAAACCACTAAAGATATTATTCTCAAGAGTGAAATTCTCACATTTTATGATGTCAAGAAGCCCCTGGGACTCACCTGTCACTCTTCAGCCAATGGTATTGGAGCAGTTATTTTCAACGAAATCCCCGGTGGAAGCGAGAGACCAATAGTGTTTGCTTCTCAGACATTGACAGGAAGCGAACGAAATTACATGCAAGGAGAAGGAAGCTCTTGCAATCATTTTCGGCTTGAGACGTTTTCACTGTTACTTGTATGGCCATCGCTTCAACCTTTATACTGATCACCAGCCTCTCTTAGGGCCGCTCGGACAAGATAAGCCAGTGCCGCCGCTTGCGGCAGCAAGAATTCAACGGTGGGCGATGACGGCTGCGTACCAGTACAACCTCAGTTTAGAAATGGGAAGAACATTGAAGTGGCTGATGCGTTATCGAGGCTACCGCTGCCGGCAAAAGCACATGAAGACATACTACCTGACTGCTTAGCCATTTTCGATGCCACACCCCTTGCTGCAGTCCAGGTTGCAAGGGAAACCAAACGTGACCTGCTTCAGAGTTCTATTGTCAAATATACGCTTACCGGATGGCCAGCCAAGTATACTGCTGAAATGCAAGCATTTTGGAGGCGCAGAGACAAGCTGACAATTGAAGAGGACTGCCTGACGTGGGGCCACCAAGTAATCATGCCAAAGAGCTTGCAACCGGATGTTCTGGCACTACTGCATGATGGGCACCCTGGCATGACAAGAATCACAGAGCTAGCAACTCCATCATGCAGCTGCTATTGAAAGAAAATCTGAAGCTAACAGTGTACATACCAGAAAAAGGACAGCTGCTAATGGACCAAATGAAGGCCTCCAGGCTGGAGAAGTGCCACAGGATGACACAGCTGAGCCGTGGTGATGCACTAAACCGGGTTATTTTAATTGACGAAAAGATTTTCACCACAGAACCAGCTTGGAATGCGCACAACCACAAATTGTTGCCGAACGATTTTTCACAAACTGTTAAAGTGAAGAAAACCCACTTTTCTATAAGCATCGTGGTATAGGCTAGGATTTTAGGCCTTGAGAAGACAAAAAGTCAAGAGTGAATGCTGACACCACACCTACTGTGACCAGATTCTGGAGGGCACCGCCATACTAAATGCTGGAATGTTGACGGGTGGCTGCAGCAGGGCTGTGCACCTGCCAATGGGGCCAAGAAAACTCCTGAGTGTGGTACAAATCTCCCTGGCTAGTGGGGCCTAAAGATGTTTGGCCTTCAAACTCCCTAGATCTCAATCTGACGGACTCTGCTGCTGGAGCGATCTTGGAGCAAAAAGCCTCCTCTTTCAAACACAAATCGACTGAATCCCTCGAGCGTGCCTTGGAGAAGGCATGAGAAGAATATCATGGCCATTTTGAAGAATTTTCACGAGCGTGTTCAAGCTTGCATAAAAGCAAAAGAAGAACGTTTTGAAACCAAGATTTGAGTTCTTATTCAGAATTGAATAACCTTGGAAGGGTTATAAATGGTTGTTAGTTCCCAGTGGTTTTCGGTCAACCTGTATAACCGTATTGTCCCCTCTCTTTTCAATTTTGGTTATAGACTGAGAATAACGAAATGGGTGACCAATTCAAAGGTCCCTATTAATAAACACACGAGGCGGACTGAGGCCACATGCAGCTGAAAGGTGAACACCTGCAGGGTAAGGGACACCTTCTAAGTCACTTGCCCTTTCTCTTTACTCTCACATGTGCATGCTAGCCAATTTCAAGCTCCTTGTGACTGCTCGCGACTGCTACCACATGATGTTGGAGATTGAGTACAATGAGCAGCAGTAGAGGTAAGCACAAGAAAGAAGTTGCAACATATTACAGCCTGTTCAGAGCTCCTTCGTGGAACACGGTGCACAACATTCATAAGAGATGGAGCTTACTGTCCCAAGTGAACACCTTGGCTGCGAGAGCTCTAGACCGGCTATGACCATCAGAGGTTTGTAAAATAAAAGTTTATACACCTAGCACAAGGGCATGGTGTTTTTGCATTCTGTCATCAGTGAATTGAGTCTGGCACCACCGTTGAGAAGTGAACCTAATGTTATGTTCGCAAAGGGACTCAAAGTAAGCCAGAGCGGCAAAGCTTACAACAAATCCACATGTCTCACTGCCTAAGTACGTGCAAAATCACGTGGTGAGCACGGTTGGCCTCAGACCAATTTCTTTGCCAGAGTGAAAGTGGAGACCTTGCCGCTTTACTGGAAGCTGCACTTTTGTTGGATTAGTAAAACACCCAGTTGTGATATAAAACGGTGGCATCGACACAAACAAAAACTGTCTCATGCTGCCTCACAAAACTCACAGCCTCTACAATGACAAATTCCCAAAGAGCCTAATTGGACAAAAAGTGCCAGAGAGACAGATGTTAGCAGAAGGTGCAGCAGCAGTAGAGACCTATTCCATGTTAGTACACAGTGGTAGGCACCAGCTATATATCCAGGCGCTTGTAGCGACATCGCGGAGTGGGAGGCTCCGCCCATCACTTGCTGCTGGCCTGCATGGTCGTGCCATCACCGCTGGTGTAGCATGTGCAAAAGCTGCCTCCAAGCACCGCACGTTGGAGTGCTGCCGGCGTGTTTATAACAAAGCTTGCAAGGGATGGCGCGAGAGAGGAAATTGCAGTAGCTCTGCAGTAAGTATCAAATGAATAAAGAAAAACACGTCGACACACAGCTACGACAAGCTGTGAGGAACTGATTGAAATGACAAGCATCTTGACAGCATGGATGTGATTGATTCACAAGCTATAATGCCAACTTCGCTGTCGACGTCGGGCATTCATGTTTTAATTCAGTAACTAGCACAAGTATGAACCACCTAGTACAGCGAGATGCGTTTAAATACGACTTGAAAATGCCTGAGCTGAAAATACTGTCACGAACTAAAGCTTCTAATTGCTACGCTAAATCATGCCACAAATGGATCAAATTGTTACTCAAGCATATGAAAGGAGCGATATCTGTGACGTTATCGCCTATGTAAATACGACTGTAATAACAAAAAGTGTCCAGGACGAGGCTCTCGAACCTTTAATAACCCGCAGCAAGGTGCGTGTAACTGCATGCACCTTGCTGCCGCACAGCACCCTGCCCATATGCTCAAAGTTGGGATCGCAAAGGCGTAAAGACCTGAAGTGACCCAATAAAATTCAAGTGTCTAGATAATTCGTGCAGTCTGACAATCGTGAAAATGTAAAGCGCATCACAATCACCACACAACTGTTCAAGGCACTTACATTAGGTATGCCATCGCAGCCGCATGCAGTTTGCAAAGGCATCGCCGTAGGCAACATTTTGCACGCCGCTGAATGCATGAACCTGTCATATATTTATTTCACTCAAACAGATAAAAAGCTGTCTGAGACATCTAGAACTTCCTCATTTCATTACAAAATGGCAACCATGATTAATTCCGTACATATGAAAACTATCAACAACAGTAATGTAGCGTGTGCCTTGGGGCAACCATCATTACCATGTCCACAATTTGCCACACTCCATACTTTGCTTATGCCAAGAAACTTGGCGCCGAGCATTACATTTGACACAAACTTATGACGATATTTCTCTCAGATGAAACAAGCCGCACTAACCGCTAAAGTAACACACAACCTTAGCTGTAACGAAATGTTTGGGGCATAACCGATGAGCCGGCACTTTGGCTTTGTGCCATTCCTTAAGACGGTCATCAGCAGGAAACCGAGAAAAACCTATCGCACATTTCTTGTTCGTTCTGCGCCACCAACCAGTGGCACAGCTCTTTGGCGTAACATGTTTTTCTTCATTGCAGTGCAGTAAGCAGCACCCGCATCAGCGAAAACACAGCGGCTGCTACAGTAGGCGCGGCGGCAGATGCCTACCATGTGAAACCAAAATGGCCGACAGTGCCACCACATTTTCGTGATGTAGGCGGTGAAGTAGGCCTATAGTGGCTTGTCGCATGCCTCACTTTTGAACAGCTGGACGAATCTACCACTCCCACTACTGGGGGAGTAGCGGAGTGGAGCGTGGTTGTCAAGGCTGGTTGTAGCCTTACGCTCTTATTTAGCTTATGCTGGTGCTTACCTATAAACACCAAGTCTCGATGGTCAAAACTATTACTTCTCTGTATTCTGCATGCATAGCCTAAACTCTGTATGAAATGAAAAGCTAGGAAAACATGCAAAGTGGTATGCATTCACTTCCTTTGTAAATGAGCAATACGAAGCAGTGGTAAAATCAGCAGCAGAACAAATGTGAATGCCTTGAACAAATGCAGAAAGCCTGGTTTGGTGTTTAACATTTTGCTCTCCTGTCACCTTAGTGTTAATGAAGCCTAAATTCCATGCTCAGCAGCAGCAGCCCCAAGCTACTATACAGATAGACCAAGTCAGTTTGGAGTACACAACAAAAGTGCCTCCTCCTTTCAACGAGGTCCGTGGCCTTACTGCACGATGCAGCTGTGTATAAAAGAAATCAAAGGTATAGTTTCAAGTGAGATGAAGCAATACAACTTACCATTTCCATTAAAAGATCCTGAGTCAGAAATGAGTCCTGGGCAACATTGTACATCATCTGCATCGGCCTCCCATATTCATTGGGTCTGTGCTGTAAGCAAAGATGCAAAGCAAGTTTGGAGGGACCCTTGAGGCAGTGACCAGTAACATATTTTTTTCAATGCAGATATTTATGTCTGGCTAGGAAAGAAGACGTATATTCTCAAATAATGCATATGCTTGTTTAGAATTTTCCATAGGATGAAATGCTTCCCCATGAAGAACCTCAAGTTTATTAGTGTAACCTTAGACCACCATATGTCCAATACATTTCACATATCCACAACATTGAAGGAGGCTTTTCTTGATGATTTGGTCACAATGTCTGAAACAAGATGCAAGCTGAAGAAAGGTCTTGAATAATGGATGTCACTTTCATAAATTTTCAACACGTTATAGTACATCAGAAAGAACCCTTCTCTGATGTTCAAGTTCTCACTAAAAGCTAGGTGTTGTAGTACGGGCAAGTCTATGCTCTGTTGCAGATGGGATAGAATCCTTAAGGGGGAATGTGGCAATGAAAACTATTTTTGTCATTTATGGGTATAAACTGATGAAATTTGGCACACTGACGTAGTTTGTTATACCGATATCTTAAATGAAATCGGTTTTAAGCTACCTATTATAGTTTCTTAGTTACATCACTTTATAGACCCTTACAGTCACCCCCTAATTAATTGGTTAATTAGACAAAATTTCAGTACCATTTTTACTTAATCATATACAATAAGGCCCACTGTGTGCCAAAAAACTGTTTGTTGATTTTTTTTTTAAATGTTCTCGACATATTTTCTTACTAATAACTTTTGCAAAAATACAACTATAAAAGTTTGTGTAACGTGCAGGTAGAAATGCATAGCTTTACGGCGCTCAACAACATTTCAGCATCTAAGTGATAAAAACATAATTAATTTAGCTTCATTAGTTATGAAATGGCACTGGGATGACCGACAGCAACTGTTCAAAAAATGGAAGCTGAGAAAATGGAGCTTAAAGTTTTATTTCATAAAAACAGTTAAATATTGATTCTGAGCAGCTAACTTTTTGCTCGCTTTTGCTGGTTTTATTTTTTGTTAGACAAACACAGCGGTGTGGCTATCCTCAGGTTCAATCTTTTTTTCTTTACAATGATGTCAAGATGGCGGCACCTTCGGAAGCCCAATTTTCTTGCAGTTTTGGATGACAACACATAGATAAAATGGCATTTTCTCTACTACTACTGCGTATTTCATTATATATTCCACCACAAGGTAAAAGAAGGTTCTAGGATCATGAAAAAAAATAAACTGAAAAATGGAATGTTTTGACCAAATTGAGCATTCCCATTGCTACGTCCCCCCTTAAATTCATGGCTGCTTATGGTTCACAAAATTCAAGGCACAATTATGCAAACTTAACATGGTCCTTACTTCTGATAAAACAGGCGAAAAAATTGCCTGTGCATTACAATCACATGTCAAAATGATGTCTGCAGCATTGGTGACAGTCTACTCTCACAGCCATCAGATGCAGTTAAAGGGCCACTGAAGCACTTTTTTAAAAAATTGAGGTTATAATGCTATTTAATCATTTTTCGTGCGAGGAACGCGAAAATCAGGTCGAAAATGGGCATAAACTTGAGCAAATGACCCTATTTTGGCAAAAACGCGTGGCGCGCGTCATGGGCGGCAACGAAAACCTTCTCGCTGCCTGCGATTGGTTGAGGAGCTTCATGACGTCATCGTGAGTGTCTCGGAGGGGCTGACTGCCACGGCTCTGATAGTTCGCGCGCGCCGACCGGCCGTGTGCGTTTTATCAGTTCTTTTTCGTGCTCTATCTAAGCATATCACTATTATTATGGCTAACTGTAGCAATTACGATAAGTTTGTGGTACAGTTACATGTGGTCGCCTGCATCAAACGCTGCAGACGACAGGCCACCATCGCAGTGGCCCAGCCGTACTGCGATACATGGATCGTGATCGCCTGGTATGCACACCGGTCCACATGCAGTGCCGTGTGCTCGAGCATGTGCACACACTGCAATTCAAGAAATGTGCAATGAAGCATCCGATCGAGTGAGCGGCGTGTAGGTTCTGTCCTGGTACAGCGCTCATCACGCAGTACATAGACTCGCAAGACCTCGCATTCTCGACAAGAACTACAACATAAGCAACTTTTCATGACTCTCTTTGGTTTCGCACGAACATAATTCAATAAGAGCACCCCTTCACGTGCGACAAGCACGTGGGAACAGCGCGCCTTCATGAAGGCCACGCTGACAGGCCATGAGTATGACGCGGGCATAGCTAGGTCGACGGTGCGACCAACGCTGTTTTCAATCTGGCATAAACTCAGCGCGTACATTTGCAACATGATTAATGCTTAAATTTTCATGTTGTGCGTCATTATGTCTGACTAGTTTTGACATGCTCAATGTTATGACCAACGAGAGAAGCCAGTCCCTCTTATGCAAAAAAAAAAAAAAAAAAAAAAAAAAAAAAAAAGAGAGAGAGAGAGAGAGAAGAAGAAGAAGAAGAATACAGGTCCCTGAATTTTTGCGCTGCGGTTTCGACCTCGCGTATGGTTTGGTACAGGACACCGCATTTGCGGAAGTGGTGTGCTTCTTTTGACATCACCCTATTTAACTAGAAGGGATTGCAGTTGTGATTATATATATATATTATATATATAACGAAATGGAAGAGGTCAAGGGCTCGTTTATATGTTAGAAACAACTTATGGAATATTTAAACTAGCGTGCCGATTATATTCGAGACGGTTTTTGCGCGTAGTCGCTCTCTAGGAAGCGCCTCGAACATAGCACACTTGCTCTTGTAGGACTGAACTTTCTCTCTTTCCTAACAGGAATGACCCACTAAGTGGACATATAATCTTGAGAAAATTTGTGAAATGCTGCTGCTCCGCAAACGTAGATTTCGCAGCTGAAGGACACACAGAAGCTCGGTATAGCAAGTCGACTTCGTGAAATCAGTACATAGGCCGCAGCAAAGGCAATATATGTGACACACTCGCGGAACTTGTTACTGAAAAAATATCAGTGCATGACAACAAAGCAGTGCGGTGCCCAGAAACCAACACAAGCTCCTCTACTGACACAGCGCTGTGCGCAAACGAAAGCCACAAACCAATGCAGCTACCCTGCTCGCCCTCACGATGATGTCACTCCTCCGCGTTTCACTCTCTGCCATCCTCCTCACCTACTCTCCGCACTCGCCGTGGGGCGTTCCCTCAGACCAAGTTTGGGCGCTCATATCGCTGTTGTTTAATTAAATATCGCGGAAAAAAACACCGTACGTATGTTATAAAAGGTCGCGGATTCCAAATTTTCATTAAATTCGAAAATTTAAAACCGCTTCAGTGTCCCTTTAATAACATCACAAAACAGACACAGAACAGACTTAGTAGTGAGTTTGTGTAGATTCATATTAAGTTCAAGTGCAACCTGTGTGCATCATATCAGTTCCCAATGAAGCACAGTGTCATGATTGAGCTTCTACCATGCTTAAAACGATCTGCAAATGCGGATATTGTATATCAAGCCCAGCCACCAATGGTAGAGTGTACAAGATCTTTTGAATGGAGCGAACGAAGACCAGTTCCATTGTTAGCCACTGACCCCGCTCGTGCTGAGCATTGTGGCAGCACTGTCGTCACCTGCACTCAAGGAGCGCCCACTCAAACTCAGGACTTTACCATGTCGCCTCACTCGTTGAATGCGGATGTTGAGGTTGGATGCATTGGCACCTGATGCTGTTTGCGTTCAAAGTGCCTTTTTTTTTTACTTGCTCACCACTTGTCAAGCCTCTGAAGCATGGCTGAGTCACTGCCACACATTAGGATGCAAGAGTCGTTGCACACAGATTGAACTGGATCATAAATCAATTTTTCCCTTTTAACGTGTCCACAAATGAAGAGCGGTGACTGTTTTGGCAGACTCCTGCGCTCTGGCTTGATAAGCCACTGGACATGGTCAACACAGCATATGAATTGCATTTCTGAGCCTCGTTTTGTATTAATGGATTGTATATGTACACATCGTGGGTGGGGCCAAAATAAATATAGAACTGCCAACGCTTCCAGCCCTATGCGGTGCTATGTTACTAAACTCGATGTTGCACCAGAGTGCGAAAGGATATGCCGGCAAGTGGTGGCACTGGGAAAGAACAAGCGGCTTTGTGCAGATGACACTTTTGCGTACAGTGGAACTATGGTCTTACGTCTCCCGGTTTTACCAGTTTCACGACGACCTGTATTTTACGACGGATTAGTCCTGTCCCAGCGAAAGCCCCATAGACGCAATTCATTAGAAACTTCAATTATCTGACGTGCTTTTATGCCTAACCCGCGTTACACGATGATCCAAGCGAAGCAGGGGGACCAAGCGGCGAACAAAAGGAAGTGCGGCAGGCGTCTTTCGTCACACACCGGCTCTCAGGAAGGCCACCCTTTCGCATGCCAAGTGCTTGGAAAACCGGTTAATTCGGGCTTTGCTGCCGTTTGTTCGTTTTCCCCTCGCCCTTCTAGTGGCTGCCAGTGCCTTGAGTGGCGGCGTAGAGTGGCGCGGCTGTGGTCTTGCCCCATTCTTTTCACCCTTTCCGAACAATATCTCTCTCCCGCTTTCATCGCGTCCGCGGACGTTGCGCCGTACAAACGCTTCTTTCTTTGCTAGCAGCCACCCGACAACAACATGGTCCTCACTTGCTCTTGTCCGCGATCATATCGACGCAAAATGTCACGAAAGTGCACAGTTTTGTTGCTCGGTGAAAAGCTGAAAATCATTGAAGAATCTGAAAAGCGGCATGGAGCCACAAAAGCAAGTATTGCCCGGGAGCTGATAGTGGAGTCTTCGCTGGAAACCATCTCGGCGAACAAGACTTCTATTCTTGACAACGCAAGCAAGTTTGGTCTGAAGCGAAAGAACGCTAAAGAGGGTGAACACGAGAAGCTGGAAAAAGTGCTGGTGAAGTGGCTCCTTCAAGTGCGGAGCTCTGCCATCAATATTGATGGCACCATCCTCAAGGAGAAGGCCGACCTCGTGGCGTTGCGCCTTGGCATAGAAGATTTCAAGACATCGAATGGGTGGCTCAATCGCTTTAAGAAGCGCAATAATATAGTGTACACCTGTTCCTGCGGAGAACGTTCTTCCATAGATGTTTTGACAGTGCAAGAGTGGAAAGAGTTGTTGCCGGACTTGATTGCGGGATACAAGCCTTGCGACGTTTTTAACGCAGATGAGAGTGGAATTTTTTTACAACATGCAACTGGAGCAGACCCTCAACTTCAAGCGTGACAGTTGTCACGCTTGACAGCACTCTTCTGTGCAAACGAGGACGAGTCCGAAAAGCTGCCGGTGCTCGTGATAGGCAAATTTGTCAAGCCATGATGTTTCAGGAATTTGCGGATGCTGCCATGCAGCTACGACTTCAACAAAAAGGCGTGGATAATGTCCGCTATATTCGCCAAGTTTCTGCAGCAGATGGGCAACAAAATGGGTGCAAAGGCGAGAAAAATTCTTCTGTTTGTGGACAACGCACCATGCCACCCGCCCGACACGACCAGCCTGTGGAACATCAAGGTGGTGTTTCTCCCACCAAACTACACAAGCCGTCTGCAGTCTCTAGATGCCGGCATCATTAAGTGTGTGAAGCAGGGCTACAGAAAGCGGCTTGTGCAGCGTCAGCTGGTGGCAATAGAGCATCGCGAAGAGGACAAGATTTCTGTGCTCGACGCTATGCATATGATCATTCGTTCGTGGAGTGCAGTGTTGCAAAGCACAATCGCGAACTCGTTCAAGCATTGTGGCTTCGTGCGAGAGACTTCCTCTGCTGCTGGCAACTTCACACCCTCCATGCAAGGATGCAAGCTCCATTGACGACGACGACGACTTCGAGAGCTTGAATCCAGCTTCAACCTTCGCCGAATTTGTAGATGCTGACGACACCACTGCGACATCGGACAAGGACGATGACGCCACTGCAGCAGACGCCATCGTCCATCCTTCACTTGCCGACATGCTTCGGCACATAGACGGTATAAGGAGTTGCGTCTGTACACGCGACGCCACAGAAGACATTCTTTTGGATATTGCAAAGCTTGAGGGGAAGCTTTTGTGGCTGGGCTCAAAGAAAGTGCAGAGGAAGCTCACGGATTTTTTAAAAGTGTGCGTCATGAATCGCTACGACTGTTTGGAATCGTGCCAACAGATTGTGGTGCACTCAAGGTTCGTGTCAATAAGTTAGAACTAGCACCTGTGCAGCAGTGTTCTTTTTGTTGTTTTTGTGTGTTATTTGGGTTTTAGAGCCCTGTAGAGTTTATTCGTAGTTTGCATTGAAATCAAAGTCAAAGTCAGAGTTTATTTTCCATTCTGTCGTACAGAAAGAAAGGACTGTGAAAAAAAGCTGTGTTAGACAGCTTGACTAGTTCACAGCCCCATGCAAAAAAAAAGAAAGCAGAAAATAAATATACAGTAAAAAGTCGGAGCGGTAGCAGCACCGCGGTAAACATGGCGATATGGCACCTCACGGGCAGTGCGCCATGACAGGGCGTACACATTGTAATTACGATTTTAATACATATATAAACCACAGATTGAAAACCAAATTATTACACTGTGTAGAAAACAAAATGATAACGCGATTGTCATCCAGAAACAAAATATAAGACATATACACTGCATAAAAAGACATTATATAGATTACAGCATTATACATTATATAGATTACAACCCTAGAAGTATCTACATTCAAGTGAAAAAAGCAAATATATATCTAAGAGTTTTGATTTCTAAAATTTTGATATCTAAAAGTTTCTTGCTAATCCGTCATGCTAAACATTGTTTTAGTAGGCATAAATTTTCGTGTTTGGATTTTACGATGCCCGCATTTTACAACGCTTTTTCGTGGTCCCGAAAACGTATAATCGGGGTTCCACTGTACTTCCTAAACAAAATGGACTGTGCTGCAATGGAAGATTTAAAAAACAAAAATCAAGAGAAGCTCATATTGTGCTGGCCTTGATTATTTTCGCCAGTTAATGCATCTCTCGAAGTCAAGGGCACCGTATGAATTTCTAAACTGCCGGTTCCATAATAAACATTCACCTTTTCTGGATGATGGAGTTATCATCATGACGACAATCTCCAGCGGCATAAGCTTTGAAACCTAGCTATATAATTAATTGGCAGTGTAGGTGCATCAAGCTGTGCATATACAACCTCTTTACGAAAGTAATTCAGCTAGGATAAGAGAAACACTCGACTTCAACCAAACAAGAGAACAAGCTGGTTTTAGGAAAGGTTACCCTACAATGGACCACAGCCATGCTCTCAATCTAATAATTGAGAAGTTCGCTGAATATAACAAACCTCCTTACGTGGCCTTTATAGGCTACCAGAAAGCGTTTCATTCCACAGAAATACACGCAGTTCTGGAAGCTTTGCATCGACAAGGTGTGCCTGACGTATACGTGCAAACCATAAGCAACATCTACAAAGATTGCACAGCCACACTACTCATACATGAAAAGAGCAGAAAAATTCCGATCAAGAGAGGAGTCAGACAAGGAGATACAATATCCCTGATGTTATTCACTGCAAGCCTAGAAGAAGTGTTCAAAGGTCTAGACTGGGAAGAAAAGGGAATTAGAATAGACGGAGAATATCTCAGCAATTTGAGGTTTGCAGACGACATTGTGCTCTTCAGTAATGACAGTGACGAATTATAAAACATGATTGAGGAGCTAAACCGGGAAAGTCTTAAAAGAGGACTAAAAATGAATAGGCAAAAGACTAAAATTATGCTCAACAGTCTAGCTAAGGAACAGGAATTTAAAATTAACAATGGGCCCTTAGAATGTGTGAACGAATACGTATATGTGGGGCAGTTGTTAACAGGGACGCCTAACCATGAAAAGGAAATCCTCCATAGAATAAGAATGGGATGGAGCTCATTCAGGAGACATTCCCAAATCATGACTGGAAACTTGCTGCTGTCACTAAAGCGAAAAGTATTTAATCATTGCATTCTGCCAGTGCTAATGTATGGTGCAGAAACATGGAGGTTAACTAAAGATCTAGAGATTAAATTAAGAAGCATGCAGCCTGCAATGGAGAGAAAAATGACAGGTGTAACACTAAGAGAAAAAAAACGAGCGGAGTGGATCAGAGAACAGACAGAAGTAGCCAATATTCTTATATCAATTAAAAGAAAAAAGTGGACCTGGGCAGGGCATATCAGGCAGAGTACAGACACAGATGGACAGTAGGAATGACAGAATGGATACCAAGAGAAGGAAAACATAACAGAGGCAGGCAAAAGGTTAGATGGAGCGATGAAATTCAGAAGTTCGCTGGCATAAAGTGGAACCAACTCGCTCAGGATACGGTAAATTGGAAATCGTTGGGAGAGGCCTTTGTCCTGCAGTGGACTTAGCAATAGGCTGATGATGATGATGATGCAGGTGCATAGGAATTTCCTCTAGTTGAATTAATGAGAAGCTCACACACAAAAGGGATCAATGTTCATAACGATTCCATGACTGAATGCCTGGGAATCACCATCACGATACTTTGCCCTCTTACAATGTTTACTTCCATAATATGCACCCTCGTGTAATTTGCGCACCCCCGATTTTCCACACTACGTAAGACTACTGGAAGACATCTACAACGGCTCCACAGCCACCATACTCCTCCATAAGAAGAGCAGCAAAATACCTAAAAGGAAGGGCGTAAGACAAGGGGACACAATCTCTCCAATGTTATTCACAGCATGTTTACAAGAAGTATTTAGAACGCTGAATTGGGAACAGGTGGGTGTAAGGGTTAATGGGAGAATACCTCAGTAACCTCAGATTCGCTGATGACATTGCCTTGCTAAGTAACTCAGGAGATGAATTACAAAGCATGATTACTGACCTTAAAGGGCCCATGACACCAAAGTTTCAAACCCGATATGTTTGTGTTGTTTGGTTGTCGAACATCTGAAGGCACTTGTGGCCAAGTATTAACGGCGAACGTTGTCGTTAAGATATTTTAATATGTATTTAAAGTGACCAGAAATGCTCATCTGGGTTTGCGGCACCTCGCGACATCGTCACTAGTATGACGTAGTTTGTGGGCCATCTGTGACGTTTCACTTTTGTAAGTTGATATCGCGACGTCACAGAAAGACACGAGCGCGCCGCGCTATGGCCTCCGAGCGTGGCCTCCAAGATCGGCTCTCGCAGCCGATCGCGGAGGCCACGCCAAAAGCCGTATTTTTCTGCTTCCTCTCCGTGTTGGTCCCTCAAGCGTACATTGTACACACGCTATGATGCAAAGCGAGTGTGGCGAGCTGGTCTGGCGCTCGCGCTCTCCGCAACGTCACCGAATCTTGAGCTCAAGTGATCAGTGCATGCGCTCACTTCCGACAGCCGCCGCGCTAGCCCCGCGGCGCTAGTTTCTTGCAGTTTTTGGCGCGCGTTTCGAAGCTTCATTAAAACTGAACAAAATTAACGATGCTGTGACTAATTAGACTTCACGCTGGAGAATTTGCCACTCCATGCCATGATTACAAGACACTGTTCTACTCATTAGAACATAAAAGTATCCAACAAAAAAATAGCTGTCATGGGCCCTTTAACAGAAAAACTATAACAGTGGGCCCAAAATTAATATGCAGAAAACTAAAGTAATGTTCAATAGCCTTGGGCGAGTACAGCAATTTCAGATAGCTGGCGAGGCACTGGAAGTAGTAAGCGAATATGTCTACTTAGGCCAGGTAGTGACCCCTGATCCGAATCATGAGGCTGAGGTGATTAGGAGGATTAGAATGGGGTGGAGTGCATTCGGCAAGCATTCTCAGATAATGAATGGTAGCTTACCATTGTCTCTGAAGAGGAAAGTGTATAACAGCTGCATCTTACCGGTACTCACCTACGGGGCAGAAACTTGGAGGCTAACTAAGAGGGTTCAGCTTAAATTGAGGACGACGCAGTGAGCTATGGAATGGGAAATTGTAGGTGTAACCTTAAGGGACAAGAAGAGAGCGGAGTGGGTTAGGGAACAAACGCGTTTTAGGGACATATTAATAGAAATTAAGAAGAAATCGATGTGGGCGGGCCATGTAATGCAAAGACAACCGTTAGTCATTAAGGGTAACAGAGTGGATTCCTAGAGAAGGCAAGCGTAGCAGGGGGCAGCAGAAAGTTAAGTGGGCAGATGAGATCAGGAAGTTTGCAGGGATAAATTGGGCCCAATTAGCACAGGACAGGGATAATTTGGAGATCCATGGGAGAGGCCTTTGCCCTGCAGTGGGCATAGACAGGCTGATGATGATGATGATTTTCCATAAAACTTCAGAAAAAATGTTACTCGCATCTTTTGTGCTCCCTGTGCCTTCCTCCACCTTCGCGTTCTCTTCCAAAGTGAGAAAGCATGCACACAAAGCACCATGCCATAATCTGGCACAATCTGAGTCAAAACTGCACAAGATGTGAGCGAGAGCGCAGCGGTCCCAGATCTGGTGACTCCATCGTGTGAGCGTCACATCTATGTCATTGCAGCCGTCACATCTCAGGCTGCTATGCTTGGCCAGGCCTACAGCAATTCCTAGTAACTAAACTGTCTTAACTATTGTACTTCGGCAATGAGTGTTACTGGGTCAAAGGCATCAACACACAGAAAGACATACAGCATCACTCGCTCATATGGAGATCAGTCATGCGTACAAAACACACACTGCATGAAATTATGTTGGGAAATAGTGTGGGAATGCAGCATTTTAAATAAGATGTTCATGTGTTGCATGGCTGGACATTTCCGGTTATGGAGTATTGCTGCACAAAGTTCACCTGCACTGTTTGCACTGCATGTGAGGTGACTACAGTAAAATATTGTTAATTCGAAGTTAGGAAGGACGTCCCCGAGAGGTTGGTTTTGTGCTAGGAATGCAAAAACACATGTTTGGCTCAGTTCTGGCGCAGAATTGCAAAAATGTGGCAAAATGTAGCAGGGTGGCGCAGGATCTGCCTTTTGGCGCAGTTTGGCACAACTATCACATCACTGCACACCTTACCAGCTCTTCCTCTCTGGCGATTGAGAGGCTGCCTAGAATGATCTCACTTTTTTCCTCCACATCTATGTAGTGGTGTCATGTTACAGCAAGGGTCGCTTTCAGCTTGCACCAAGACAGGCAGGAAACATCATTTTGTTTCTTTTGGGGACTGTATAGCAACATTTTGTTCATTTTCAGATTTCGTTTTCAGCACTGGTAAGAAATTGAACAAGGCAAGTGCTAAGGACGAAAGGCAGAACACATTCTTTGGTCCCATATTCATCAGTAATATGTGCTCAACGTACTTTTACACACAAAACCTTATTTAAAGATAGTGAAGGTGCAATGTTGAGCATATTTACCCATTACTCTGCGAATTTGGCGTACCATAAATATAACGTGAATACATTCCCTTCATCAGTGAGCACAATAACAATGGACCTGTGCTCACAGGACTGTCGTTAGCATCTGTATATAAACCTTTAATTATATCAAAACGGACTAGGTACAATGAGGTGAAGTTGCATAAGGTCATGGCCCCTTCTCGTTCCTGGATCCTTTTTGACACCAACCACAAAGAAATATGAAATAAAGGAGAGAAGAAACTGACAGGGTTGCTATGAAGAAGCAGGGGTGCAATATAAAATGTATTTCCTGCTCCATCTGCAAAGTTTGTCACTGCTTGCTGCCTTTGCACAATTTCTATGCTGAGTGGCACAGCTGCAAAGCCACTGGATTGATGGGACCCAAAAAAATTCAAAACATGGTATACCGCATTGATATATGCACTGAAATGATAGCTAAGGAAACCAAGTACAAATCTGTATACAGTGGAACACCGTTCATACGCTTTTCAGCGGACTGGGGAGAAAAAAACGTAATAGCCGGGAAAACGCAAGAGTGAGGAAAGCTCCGAAAATGAATGAGAACAGGGCCACTTTGACTTCAATTTATTTTGGCAAGGTGAGCCATCTAGGTCGCCGACCGATAGTTCGGACAGCCTCGCGGTACTGCCAGTGCCCCCATAGACTTAATGTGTTAAAAAGACCGATATTTCAGATGGTTTGTAGCTTTAAATTCGATAATTCGGACTCCGTTCACGGCTGTCGAGCGCAGTGAATGGACCGCCATTATAGCCTCCGGCGCCCCGATGAGAGAAAGTATGGCCTCAGAGATCGCAATCAAAGCTGTGACCATTGAGGCTTAGTTCCAGTGTGACATGCCAATTTTGGAGGCAAGTCCCGTCACTGCGATCGCCGCATCCTGTTCCAGCACCCCGCGCGTGGTTTGTGATTGCGAGTACGGCTGGTCGCGTCAGGCCCGCGATAGCTCGATAGCACTTTCATGTTCAGTCTTCAGTGCTTGTTTACCGTATTTACCCGCATAACTTGTGCCCTCGCATAATTTGCGCACCCCCTGATATATAGCCACCTTTACAAAAAAAAAAAAAAAAAAAAAATCTTCGCATAATTTGCGCTCGCCGTACAGCCCGTACCAGCCCGCCGGCGCGCGCATGGACAGACTTTGGACAGCCGCGCAGCCGTGCCCCTCGCTGCGCAGGTGAGCGCAGTCATACGCAAAAGGGGCTGCGAGTGGGATGTCCCTCTTTCCGATTCTTTTCTCGGGAAGCCCCCAGAGCCCAAAGTACGGTCGCTAGAATAAAGGCGCGCGAGTGGAAGCGACGAAAACGGCTGAAGCAGAGATCAAACGCGCCCGGCCCATCTCCGTCGCTCGGTGGCGATAACATCACCCCTATCAGGACGCCTGCCGTCGAAGCGGGGAGGAAATGCCCCGCCCGTCTTTAACGAGCATGAAAAGACGCTAAGGCGGGGGGGGAGGGGGGGTGTCGCTCGGCCGCCGAGCGATCCCATGGCTGCTGAGATAGTGCTGGCGCTCGCGCTATCTCGGCAGTCATCAGCTGGCGGCGATTCCTGCAAGTGTGACCAAGACTGTCAAATGTCAAATCAAAATAGCGGTGCCTGGGCGCCTATGGCACTCCAGGTTGTGACGCATCATGCGGGAACAGGCCCACAGTTGCGACGTAACAGCGGGGTTCGCAATACATGGGACCCTATGGGAGCTATGCCGGGACCGATGAAAAACAACGTAACAGCCGGGAAAACGCAGCAGTGAGGAACGTAACAGCGGGGTTCCACTGTATCTTAGAATACTTAAAATAATTTTCTGCCATAGCACACTCACTCATTTCTATTGCCTTTATACATTTTTTTGAACTTTTTTCTGTTTTAAAGACGATAGTCTTTCTTGGGATACTTCAATGCAGAAATTTTGGTCTGTCTGTCTGTCTGTGTGTGTGTGTGGGTTTGTGTGTCTGTCCTGCTGCGAAAGGTGAACCCCTTCCTCAACGACCACCCATCTTGAACTGGTGGCTACCTTCATACTTCTGAACACAGTCGGCCAAAAAGCAAATATTACGCATATCTGAGGTGCAACATCAATACGTATGTATTGGACGGTGTGTTCCTTTAGTAGAAAATACATAGATGAGTAATTCTAAAGACCCTAGTGCTTGTTAGGATGCGCAAAAGCGGACGTTTCCTGTACTAGGCAAGCTTCTTGCGTTTCCCATAACCATGGCCAGATGGCGCCCTTATCTCGCGCTCGTGCCGAACGGAAGGCAGGGAACGGCCGCCCGCCACTCCGGCCGGTCCCTTTCTCTCCTCGCGTCTCTTCGTTTTCCCTCTCGCTTGCGCAACTCCTCGGGGGGAATAGAAACACGCGAAACGGGACTCATGTAGTATGGCCAGTAGAAGGCTATCGTCTTTCAACGGCATTTGCAGCGAAGCACGGAGATATGCGGCCAATTCTTAACAAGTGAACATAGAATGATCGAACCTATCATAGCATGCCCTTCTGAATATGAAAATCCAGACTGATAAGCTACAAATTCATGTATAGCAATGCTAAATGTGTCTAACTGTTCAAGAGGAAAAAAAAATTGTGTGGAAGCACTGAAAATCTAGAATTTTTTCCTCTGTAACAAAAGAGTTAGTGTCATTATCTTATAAGCATCTTTAGTATCCCTTCAACAACACAGTGCAACAGCTCACCTCTGGTGGAGGCATGACCCAGTAGGCGAGGTACTTGGCATCCACACAAGACTCATCTTTCACATAAGGAGCTGAAATAAGAATAATTTCCTTATTAGTTTGGATGTTTTGTTAACAAAACAGCTGTCGCACATGAGCAAGAAACACCAACAGGCTCGGAGCATAAAATTTAGAAGGGCCATGCTCTTTCAGGCTCGCTTGATTGCTGCGTATGCTGCTACTTATTGCTAGGACCGATGTAGTAGCATGGCAAGCACGTAGTATGCTACACACAGACTACATTGGTATGTAGCATACCACATTCTGATGTAGTATGTCAAATGCTATCCGCATTCCACATACCACATTCTGATGCAGTGCGTCAAAATGCTATCTTGTTCATGATGTCACGATACGGTATACTATATCTGCAAACAAAATAGAAACTAGCTGTGAAAAGTTGTTTATATTAAAATATTATCTATTAATACATTATCTATTATTAAACTATTAACTATTAAACTATTATATAAAACTATAACATCAAGGTCTGAGGATTTAACATAAAAGACAAATGAAAGTAAAAAATACTGTGCAGATACTCCTTTAAGGGGTGCGGAAACACTGAACATAATTAGAAATCAGAAATGCTACCCCTCAGTAGTGCTACGGGGCACAATGAAGGCCAGTGGGACATGGCCTGAAGAAGAGGAGCAAGACGAAGAGGGAATGATCACTGCCACTTAAATTAATTAAAGTATTCAGTAAACCTGCGATATTCTGCCTGTTACATATGATGTTAGAAGTGGGATGCAAGGCATGTGAGGTTTAGAGGAAGGCCATGCGGCTGTTATATGGAGGCCAATGAGCTGATTTGCGCTATGGCAGTACCTTCGAAACAATATCGGCACGGTACAACTTCTGAAGCTACTGGATGCTCCACTGTTTGACAGCACAGTATCCTGGGAGGTACAGTCGAACCCACGTATAACGATCCCAGATATAACGATCTTTCGGTTATAACGACCATATTTCGAAGCACTTACGATTCTTCTATGCCACCCATTGAAACTGTGTTCAGATATAGTTAACACTTTTCTAAGTGCCCTACGTGTACAACAAACATTTCAGACGCGATCACGATACAAATATGGCACATACAAAGTGAAAAAAAGTCTAACTGGCCTTCAGAGCGCGAGAGTGGCACGTGCTCGGGCGTGGCTCGCCTCGATTGCGCACCAGTTAAGTGCTGCGACCTTGAAAATTTTGATGATGCGTAGTTAAGAAAGACTGCAAGCTTGTCTAAGAGGTCCGGTTATTTTTCCATTTGCACTCGTAAAAACTTATCCCGGCCAAAATCCAGCTGTAGACTGTTTGCGTTGCTCAATTCACAGGCTTCGGGCACGCAAAGACGCGACCCGGCCATCTTCAACGCGCAAGAAACTTTTCTTTGGGCATTAGCTTGATAACAAAAGCAGAACATCCCTATTTGTACGTAGTTTCGGTGCAGACACGGTGCACATGGGCCGCAGGCGAGCATGAATGTCAACTCGCTTCGCGCTTTGACGGTGATCCGCCGCCATTTTGCGATGATGACGTTCTGGCTCCAACACCGCAATCATGGTTTTGGTTTTGTACTCCATGCTTACACGCAGTCAATTTTTCGTTGCCTGTGTGTTGAAGCGCGTGCAAGAAGCCATAAATGATGAATACACCACTTCGTCCCCATTGCCGCTCAAGCTTTGCTATCGCAACTGTCAATCTTTACACAATGCGAGTTGGCGAGAGGCACTGTGCATAGGGTCGGCGGTTATAAGCTACTATCGAGAGATCGTGGCTCGTCCACACTTAGTTTGAGCAGCTGCTGATATAAAATCATGATGACGTTCAACCATTTGAATACCGTGTTCTTCGGTCGAAGCGACACAGCTACCGACGCGCTCAGCCCTGGCGCGCCTGACACGTAGCAAAATAAAGTTTTTACGGTGGGTGGCGTTTCAAAAATGTATTTTTTCTTCTCTTCTTCTTTCTCTTTTTTATTTTTTCACGGTGACTATGCACTCTCCCGAATGCGGCAGATACGATTCGTTGCAAAGGAAGTTTAGTCTGCTCGTGAGCATGCAGTGGGCGTCGCTTCACTAAGTGGAAAGGCTGAGCTTTTCACTGGAGGTGTCGTTAGCGCTTTTGTAATAAAACTGGGTGAAAAAAAAAAATGAGCTGGTCGCTAATTCTCGCACATTTCAGAGGGCAAGTCCACATACAATGAACTACTGATATAACGACCACTTTTCGCGGCACTTTCGAGTTTGTTATAAGCATGTTTGACTGTATGGATGGCGTTGGATGGCGGTGCTATGGCCAATGGTTCGGACGATCAGCGGAAGGCACAGGTGCTTGCCGCAAACTTGTCCCTTTAAGGGGCGCAAAAACACTGAACATAATTAGAAATGCTACCCCTCGGCTATGATTCTTCACACCTCATATACACCCGTCTGCAGGAACGTTGTGAAAGTCCAGGTGAGATGTTTTAAGAATTAGCCGTTGACATCGAGCGTCTTATGATAAAGGTGCTGCTGGGTGATCCACCTGAAGTGGTGAGCCTCTTCACTATATAACACCGTCATTGCCAATGTCTGGGACCCAGACGTTCATCACATGTTGCAAATAAGCCGACAAAAAGATATTTGTGCTGAAGAAATTCTCGCAAATGATGACTGGGCTATCCTGCAGACCAAGCGACAGTGGTCTCATGAAGGCCATAAGCTAGCAGACCATGAGCATACCGGAATTGGTGAAAATTTGGGTACATACAACAGGAACGATAAACGAAGGCAACTCTGTTGTTTCGGATGGTCGAAGCACATAGCATAGGTGCGTTTCTAAATGGAGCTTAATAAGGCAAGCCCAATAAGAATCTCACAGGTTTGCTTAATACTTTAATTACTACAAACGACAGTCACCATTCTGCCTTCTTCTCTTTCAGGCCATGCCGTAATGGCCTTTCCTGTGCCCCATAATGGTAGCCAAGGCTTCCATGGACATGTGAGCTAAACATTATTTCAGTGCATGCAGCAGGAACATTGCAATAATTTTTTAAAGACAGCCAAAAATTGCTCACTCTCATCTCAACAAATTATGCAGACGAAGCAATGATGTAGTCATTGGCGAATTTCATGATAGTGAAAACATCCTCATCAAATGGACACTAAAGAGAAACAATGAATCAAAAGAGAACAACAGACCATGATCTGGGAAATTTAATGTCATTGTTTCCAGAACCATAGGTTCAATATTAGAAGACAAAGCCATGGTAATGTTTCATTTTTGAATTTCGTTCCGAGACCTAGGCACCCGAACGTAAGCGTGACGTCACCAATTTAAAAATAATTTCTTCATATTTTGGCTCCATCGGCTGAATAAAATTTGATGAAACATGCTATGTTAAGTCTCTGGCCCCCCTACAACACAATGTGGTTCACTTAGGCAGAAACATGAAGGCAGTACCGCCACCTGTATTTTCTTTTTCAGCATTTTCTCACTGACTAGGCATTCTCTCGTGGCAAGAATGGTGCTGTTGGTACTGTGAAAGGTCAATTTAGTGGTCAATTTAGGAACACACGAAAAATCCTTCCTCTCTATAGTGTCCCTTTAATATTTATACTTTCAAGTTTCCTAAATCAAATGTATTCGTCTTACTCTTCAAAAACACTTGCACGTGGCACCACAGGGTTTTGCCAACTCCTGCAGTATGCTTATAATTACACCAGAAGTGCACAAACATGCCAAAAATGTTATATGTGCTGACATAGTGTCTTGCCCCTTTGTCATCCCTCCTGTAGCTTCTGGAGTGCTTATCGAAACTGAAGAAAAGAGAAAGCGCTGGTATCTCTGTTACGTATTCCTGCAACTGCACTCATGCTTGATGGATATGAAAAATGATTGCAGTTAAAGAGGCAATAAATTTCCAAGGCAATGAACTCTAATGATGAGGTCATTCAAGGAGTACTTGGAAATGTGTTGCACAGCCCCTTTAGGAGAGGAGATAACATTTTCATGTCTCCTGTTTTTGTCTATTCTACATGCATATGTTGTGCTGCTCCTTTTTATTGCTTGTTACTTTAGTTTCCCTTTTTTCCATCTTTCTTCTTTTTTCATAATTGGTGGCAGGAACAAAAAGTGAGCAGATGTGATGAATAAACTTGTAAGTAATTGTAAGTAGTGCCCAGTCTCCCCCTCTGGTTTTGATCCCATGCTTTTTTATGCCCTTATATCCAGCAAGTTTTCTGCTGCAGACACATTTTCACTTCTTACCCCATTTTACAGCATAGGTAACCTCTCAAGCAATTTTCTTAGAAAAATGGAGCATACCAGAAGTTAATAACATGACAACTGACCACTGTGAACTGGTGTTTTTGCCGTGGAAGCTTGCTCAAGGCAGGCAGAAAGTTGACACTTTTGATGTTAATTCACATGCCTCATGACGCACTCACTGTCTCCCAATGCCACGAAGGCTAACGCTGCGGCCATCAGGGTCATGAATGAGGTCACTGTTGATATTGAAAAGGTGCAACATGTTGACCAAATTTTACTGGAGAAGTGGCCTTTCTTTAATTTGGTACTAATTGAACAGTGCTGTTCTGTGTTCCTTCTTTGAGTGCTCATCTTTTTCGCTACCCTATCAACAAGCTTGACTAGGTAAATTTAAATTATCCAGCTGAAGATAATTTCAAGATCAAAGAAAAAAGGATGTTGAGTCCAGATCGAATTATACAGCATTGTATTATTGGAAGTCAATGATAAAACAGTCAACATCTGATGTGCCAGACGCCTGAATTTCAAGGCTCACTTCCAGCACCATCAAGCCAATGCACAGAGTCAGTGCATAAAAATGTACGGAATCTTGCATGCTTATAGCTGCCAACAGATTTTTGGGACCCTGAAAATGTGGAGCTGGATATCTGACAAAGATCTTGAGCACTGCGCAGAGTTGACCAATGATGAAATCGTCTCTCAGGGAATTCAAGAGGGGTGGAGGTGGGCTTCAGCCTTTACAAGCAGCTCAGGGAACAGGAATAGTGCTGTTTTGGGGCAGCTTTGGAGCAAGTTCACAGCATCAAGAAGCGTTTTTGGAGCAGTATAAGTGTGTTTCGGAACAGAAAACGAAAATTCAAATGGCTTTTATTCAATCTCAATAACTTAACTACTCACACTTTTGACAAATTAAAAATATGTGTTCCCATCATTAAAACATCGCAATTTATAGATAAATAATTAAGAAAATGAGAGAAAAGTGATGCTTTGAATAGCTAACCCTAATCAGAAATCAGACAATTAAAAATTATTGTACCAGTGATGTGACTGGCCGAAGTCATTCTGGAGCAGCTTTTTTGGAGCACCCAAAAAGACATTCTGGAGCAGGAAAACAGGCCTCAAGAGTAGCTAAAAGCTCATTGTTGAGCAGGAAAATTGACTTCATAAGAAGCAGAAAAGTAGAACAAGGATGACACCCTTGGGAAAAAAAAAAAACTGATATGCCACAAAACGGTTAGAGGCAATAACGTTAGATTTTGGCTCGAATAACTATAGACTGACGTTGACCTACCAAAGTTGCTAAAATTGGCAATTGACTTTATTATCCTAAAGCTTCATTAATAAAATTTGGCCTATCACTTAACGTCTAGTCGCCAAATAGTCTTGCTTACATAGAAAGTGCTGCAAAGACTTTCGTACAATAGGATGAAAAAAATTGGCCAACAATCATGACAGTCCAAAGCTTCAACACACCTGTTAAGCTGTTTCGACTTTGCAATTTGTTAAGGCAAAGAATTTGAAAGAAACATGCATGTATAGTTACATACAGGTTCTACATCTACGCACATGCTTGTCACCAAATCGGGCGCTGACACAAGATGAGGGCGGTGCGAAATACGGAACTATGCCGATTGTGGACGGCGTTATACAATGCTTTAGGGGTTTATGCTCATTTGCATGCGCGCTCTCTGCCTCCCCCCATTCTTGTGGTGACCATTTAGGTTCCTCCTTGCCCCTAAGACACGACCAGAATAAAGGAAGGAAGGAAAAAATAGAGAGGGAAAGGCAGGGAGGTTAACCAGTGTAGGACAACCGGTATGCTACCCTGCACGAGGGGAAGGGGACGGGGGAGATTGAAAGGTGAAAGGAAAGAGGAAGAGAGAGAGAGAGGGTGCACATATAGCACATTGTCAGAGTCAGTGGCACCTGCATGGTACGTGACATCACACATCGCTGTTAAAGTCGTTTGTGCAAGTCCGTCGTCTTTAAAAACTGCAGCAGCGCCTTTGTCACCTTTAGTTGCAATGTCTTGTGTGGCCGACACTGCAGAATGGCATCAACCGACATCCGTCGCAGGCCAAGGGGAGCAAGAGTGGACGCCAATGTTTGCCTCTGTATGTCATAGCGAGGACAGTCGCATATGATGTGTTGAAGCGTCTCTTCACGTCGACAGGTGTCACAAAGAGGGCTGTCGGCCATTCCGATCATAAAAGAATAAGAGTTCGTAAAAGCCACTCTTAACCACAAACGATAAAGCAGGGTGGCCTCTGCTCGGCGGAGTTTTGGTGGCAATCGAAAATGTCGCAAAGACGGAAGGTGGTGTTGTCGACTGTTCTGAGTTGTTTGGCTGCTTGAGGCACTCCACACCGACAGCGTAATCTCCTGTGCAATCGCTTGAAGTTGCCTGGCAGCGTCGGACCTTGAGAGAGGTATGGGCTCAACTTTTGTGCCTTCAAGTGCGGACTTGGCGGCCTTGTCAGCATATTCATTTCCAATGACGCCGCAGTGACCAGAATAAATCTTCCACTGTTCCCCACCTGGGTACCACCATATGTGCCTAGCAGCGGTGCTGTCTTGGGCTGTTTGCTCTCCAGGTGTGTGATTCGTAGTGTATGTGTCAGCAACATCTTGCTTTCGTTTTTTGTAAACTGTGGAATCATCAGCTAGGTTCATTTATGAGTGCGTGGGGTCTAGCTGTTTGACAGGACAGTTGCCATCAACATTCTTTTGCTCGTTCTTGCATGGGCAGAGGAAGAACAAGCCACTCATTTTAAAGGGGGTGGTTGGTTGCAGTAAAATTGGGAAACTGGGATCCAGGTTGTTTTTGCTAACAATGGGCCCACTAATTCAGGCAAGCTCCTTAATGCCTCCATTCAAACAACCTTAAGAGAGGGTGGATCCAAAATTTTCAGAAAAAAGATATCTCGAGAACGTATTGACCGATCATGTAGCACATATCGAATGATGATCGAATTCAAGGTGGACATGACCAAGGTATAACGCGCACGTCAGCCAAGCTTTAAGTTATGGTCATGACCATGACTACGAAAGTGAGTTGCTGGTCAAGAAAACAAAGATTGAAAATCACAAATTAATGTTTGTAAGTCCCACAAGTTAGGTTAGAGTGGTTATGATTATGAGAGTACACCATCATAATGAGCAAATCATGATTAAAGCATCACTTGATTTTGCAAAGGATGACAATGACATATGATAAAAAGGAAAAGCTTGAAACTGTAGGAAGGGGGCCAAGATAGGTGTCAAACGAAAGGTGCAGGTTGGAGGATGGCATATTGGGCACAGTCATGTTCATGATGTCACATGATGTGCTCATGTTATTCTATGACATGAGCATATGAGAAACTCAAGAAACTAGTGCAACAAAGCTTAAACACTGATACTAAGACAACCAAACACCAATGAAGTATGATAAATGTGATACATGATCATGACTCAGCATAAATAAGGCAAAAGAACACTAAAGAAGCATGACTAAAGTCATAGTCATGACTCATCAAAACTGGCAATGACTCAGCTAAAAATCATTATCATTCAAAACACGGTGCAGTGTGCTCAGACATTCACACAAAGACAAAAAACACTAGGCCATGATCAGTCATAGCCACAATAATATTTCAGTAAAATGACAATGACTCAACAAAAATAATTAGATTCAGAATGCGGTGGAACGTGCTCGGGTGTGATGCACAACTGCAAAAGGCTCAGGGTTCAAATGTCTGTGCCCCACATTTGCCTACAAAATTTCTAGGCTTTCTTTATATCTCCTAGGAATTCTTTAATGTGAGGCATCTCTTCATGAACCAAGGGCACTTTGATCATATCTACCAATCTGTCAATCTACCTGTTAGGCTGTCTATGTCGTAGGGCACTCCTAGCTGCTTCATTAACTTGGTTCATACTAAAGTTAGCATGTCATGTCACAAGTATATGGCAAAAATGAAACATTTCATGACATGAGTATCGCTGTATGCAGGTCTATACATCATGATGTGCATACAAGGTGTCACTGTGACACCATGGGTATGGATTCATTACCTTGCTATTAATGTGCATCACATGACATGCGCTTATAACAAACATTAATGTTCACAGCATGTATGTCTTATAGGTCACGAAATGACTGGTTTAGCTCAAATGATGTAAGCGTTGTGAAGCCATCGTGGTTGTTTCATTAAAGTAGTTGAAATGTGCACACACTAGAAGTATGTGGTAGTACAGGACGTGCCATGACTGCAATGAAATGTCACGACATGAATGGCAGATGACATGTCATTACAGTAGCTTCTCAAGCTGGGACTATATCAATATGAATCGCATGTGTGTGGCATTTGCTCATTTAAAACCAACACTGGTTAGCCACCCAGGCAGCTAGCGTTGACTGGAGTTCCCTCATCTTGCGTACCTCTCAGATATTGTGTAATAACTTTCTCTGCGATGACTAATGCAGGCTAACACATACAAATTGCGCTGACTTCTCCACATAACATTGGCTCCCATGGCGCATGAGATTTGCTGGAATGTCTTTGTTCTGATCAGTTTCCCCATTTGTAGCAGACATGGATAATAAGCATTCAGATGGGTTTGTTTGCATAATGCGGTTGATTACTGACTTTAGTTTTGTAACTGCTTGCCCAGCTCCCCATGTTTTTCTTTTTTTTAACAGAAAAGTTTGCAGTACAAAAGGTGCTCAACCGTTGAATGCCACTTCATTAACCACGTTCCCATGTAGTTTGCCCTACGCAAGACGGACCCACATGACTGTTTGCTCTGCATGCTTTTTTGACTAGCTAGGTAGCTGGCCTTTAAAATGTGGGGAATGAGTGCAAACGCCTTCATCCCTAAGATATAAATGAAACGTACTAATACACACTGGCAAGACAAAATAGACTGCTGAGACAGGCGAAGCACTAGCGTTGAGTTCTGAGCACTCCATTTTTTGTCCACAAGATCCCCAGAACATACGTGTGACCACGGTGAAGGGACAAAACTAGAGCTGTGCAAATAGCACAATTTTGAGTGCGAAACGAATTCGAATATTTTTCGAATACAGTAGGCTCCCTTTAAGACGAACTCGAGGGGACTATGACAATTTGTTCGTCTAATCAGAAGTGCCTCCAAGAATGGATTAGCCACTTGCCCAGGTGGATCCAAACGTCTCACTTCAAAAAGTCAATCAAGTGCACTTGCAATTGGGAAAAAATTACAAATGAAACCATATTTTTACCCAACTTGAAAACTGTCTCAAGGACTGGTAAGCAGCCATAAATAACATTTCGTCTCATGATTTTAAGTATCCTCCAGTATCTCCATGCTGCTGGGAAAGGTTGTTCATTAGAGAACTTAAGCAGGCACAAGCTACCTCCCGTATTCTTCGAAAGCACTTCGAGCTCTTCTTCAGTGAGCATGTCAGTTGTGCTGCCAGTCAATGTTTTAGGCATTGTGGCACATCTTTGAGGATACCCACATATGCATTCATGCCTGCATGGACACCTTTACTGCCCAGACTAGAAACTAGGCCTGTCTATCTACAGTGCAGTTTTCCTGCACTTACCTCAGGAGGTGCTGATCAGCCAAAAGATCTGTGTTCACTTTGTTGTTAAGGATAAAAAGCAGCATTCACTTTATATCAGCCCCCTTTTTCTTGCCCCTTTGTGGGAGCCCTGGTTCTCCCTTTTTGTTTTCTTTTGCTTTGCTTTACCACTGCTCTACTAGTTGGGGGTGGAGGGGAGGAGGGGGGCAACCTCAACCTTATTAAACCCAGTCTGTAAGCCCTCTTGGATTCTTTTGCCTTGTGTTCCTTTGTACTCTCCCTGTAGGTGCTGAACAGGAGGGGGGAGACAACAAAAGAACCCCAGGTGGAAAGACAACAAAAGGGCCCAAGAAGGCAGGGTGCCCCTAGCACTTGGGGACCCCAGCAATAAAACTCCCTAAGAGTTTGCTTACTTAGTCTGGTTCTTTTGTACTCTCCTTGTGGGGAGACAACAAAAGAATGCAGGTGCTCAGCCCTCTGGGCCCCCTACATTGAACTATGGGTGGCTGTCCACAGCGCTGGGAAAGTTCCTCTTAACAGAAGGTTACCTGTGAAGGGGTTCGTCTTAAGAGGATTTCTTTTGCATTGAGTCTATGGGAAACCAAACAAACATAGCTATGTTGTTTGTTATATCCGAGAATTCATTATAACCGAGTTCGTTTTAACGGGAGTTCACTGTAATTTCAAATATTTCTTTACTAATACCATGTAAAATTATGGAAAAATGTTCTGCTCAACATGGGCAAACCTATTTATTGCATGACTGGTGTACTGCCACACTATCATTCCAAAGTCCTGAGGAACAGTCCAATTGTGCAACAGAAAGCCGAGCTAACTTTGCCGCAGTACACAAGCATTAGCTTCACCGCAGTACACGGGTGTTATGCGGCGAAGCGGACTACATGTGGGAATGAGCCACTTGACACACGACATAGCGTATTTTACCCCCTTAATTACCAACTTCAAACAATTTGAATAGTAAAATTTAAGTGCGAATCGAACCTAACAGCAAATGCTATTCGAAAATTATTCAAAATTTCGAATATTCGCACACCCCTAGACAAAACCTCTTCTGCTTGCTGCAGAGATCTACCGTCTCCTCAAGCACGTTTCAGCCGGAAATCCATGCAACGAATTAATGTCGTAGCTGCATTTCTCTCGTGCAACATAGTGTGCGTGCTGCACAGCTGTTTACGTGCAGATTTCTTTTATTTTGGTTGCAGGTGCAAGTGTAAACAACGCAGTGGTGCTTTTTTTTTTCTAATCGAGTCAACAGTTCAACAAAGGCAGGAACATTGCTTCAAAGCCTATAAAGTAAATGTCTTTTGTACTCGAACTTTTAATACACAGTGTTTCCTAATCGGACAAATGTTCTACACCGATTGGTTGCCTTTCTCATCAGACAGACATGTGGTGCCACACCATTAATAACGAATGAGACGTTTAGGCGGAATAATTGCTGGACAAGCATAGCAGTCTACCCCCATCCACTGCAACACCACAGGAACAACCACCACCACTACCATCATCACTAAATGCTTATGGTACACTTACAACATATGAGGCCAACACACGGTGTGTATGAAGAGTCACTTTCACCCTTCATAGTGATCTGGTAGTCCAGTTGGGAATTGCAGTCTCGTAAACTTGGCTGTGGTGGAGCCTTTGGGTGACTGTGGTACCAACCCACAACAGTGAGATGGCGTTGCTCCAGTGACTCGCGAATCTGTGAACATCCATGCCAGTGCAACCATGACAAATAATTTCACGTATAGCTTGGACACTTTACAAGACACCTAGTGACATGAATTTAAGCATTTACAGTACCTCTTCCTCTATGGCAGCAGCAGCCTCTTTGTCACCGAGTCTTCCTCTACATGGGAACGCTTGCAATATTGAAAGGTCTGGATGAATAAGAGAGTACCAGTGTTAACGTTATAAACACACAAATACCAACACGCTTCTCTTGTGCTTCATGTGAGACATTTTAATACCTTTTCTCTTTTACATAATTAATACAAAACACTGAAAATTTATTTGCAACACAAGGCCCACACAAACAAGAGAACGATAAGAAAAAGAACAACATGATCATTCAAAAAGGGGCACTAGCCTTGCGGAGAGATTGTCACGAATGCTTTTAACCACTGAAGATTGTTCTTCTAAGACTTTCACCGACTGTTCATCTGCAATGACTTGTCTAATCCTTGACCATTACTTGAGCGAATGCCTTGACATGTACACATTACAATGAACAGCTGTTAACAGATGTTACCATTACACAGGACTTAAGCGAAACAAAGGAAATACAATATGAACTCAGAAATGTCTTTCATGCTGTAACATGCATGTTCGCGCTTCCTTTCCTTGTCTTTGTTTGTTTTTTGTTTTTTCCCACTGCCTTTTATGATAATGACATACCAACTAGCCCAGCAAGACCCCCTTCTCATTTTTTTTTATACTGTAACGAGCCTTGAGAGGTCCTTCATGGCTTTGTTGGTAGCTGAGGGGCTGGCTTTGGCAAAGCATGTCCGTTGAGGCTGGCTCTCAAGTGTAGAAGGAAGACACGATCTTGTTTTGGGCTAGAGCTTCTCTTGCCCTCGACCCACTACATATAGCTAGAATTATTCCCCCTTCCAGAAAAAACAGCGTTGCCTCGGTGCTACAGCATAGGCACAAGGAAGAAAAAAAAACAACAGTGTAGGTAAAAGGGGCGGAACAAACATAAACGTGACACTGGAACAGCCTAAGAACAAAACAAGCTAACGAAGATAAATAAAAACAAAACACGGAGAACAAAAAATGATAGAGAAGTTACAAACGCGTGATGTATGGTTTCATGCACACAACATGAATTATGTCCGAGCTCGGTGGTCGTTGTGTCCTGGCCTGCGTCTGTGATGTGCCCAGAAGCACTTCGTAGTTCACGTCACTGATGCGACATAGCATTTTATACTGCCTGAAGTACTGTCTCAGTAACTTTTCACAGAGCCCACGGTGACAAAGGGGGTGCAAACCGAAACCAAATCTCCAGGATTGTAGAACACCTTTCTGTGACGGATGTTGCAGCATTGTGCGCCTGCTAGCTGCTGCTGACTGATGTGCAGCTGCGCGAGCTGCCGAGTTTCCTCGGTGTCAGGTGTCAACCAGTCAGCGTCATGATACGGCAGCATAGCGTAAGCATGGTCTGAACTTCGTGAGCGTAAAGGCGAAATGGGGTGAGCTGCGTTATCTCTTGCACGGTAGCAAAGCAAAGCAAAGGTCACGTCAGAAAAGAGTGGTGCCATGTTTTGTGTTGGACGTCGATGTACATCCAGATCATGTCTGTAATCGTCTTGTTCAGTTGCTTGTTAAGTCCATTGGTTTGCAGATGGTACGCGGTCGTCTTTTGATGTCTGGTGTTACTTAATTAATAAACTTCGTCCATAAGCTGCTCCGCAAATGCTGTCCCTCTGTTGGTTATTAAGTTAGAAGGAACACAGTGACAGAGTACGATGTGGCTCATGAAGAACTGCACTACCTCACAAGCCGTGGCTTGTGGAATCACTTGTGTCTCAGAATGACGTGTTAGATAATTCGTTGCGACAATCACCCATTCGCTGCCGTCAGCAGACAGCAAAAACAGTCCAAGGATATCCATTCTGACTTGGCCAAAGGGCATATGAGGTGCTTCAGTCGATTGAAACAAACCAGCCGGCTTAACCGATGGTGTCTTTCGGCGCTGGCACTCACAGCAACCTTTAACCTTTGCGGCAACCTTTGCTTGATGCTTGCGGAAAGCCCGGGCCAACAGTACATTTTACTCTGGCAAGTGTTCATGAGAAGCCTAGGTGGTGAGATGTGAGTTCATCATGGCAAGCGAAGAGGGCGTCATCTTGCATGTCTTTTGGAACCACCAGGAGGTCAGCACGGCTGTTCAAACAAGCGTTCTTTTTGTACAGCATGCTGTCTTCCAGACAGAATGACGTCAATGAACGTGACAGATGGCATGGTATGGCTGTGTCATGGCCCTCTAAATGATCAATGATAGGGCAAATCTCTGCGTTGTCTCATTGCCGTCTGCTCAAATTCGATAAGGTAATGGAGCCCAGGAAACCATCATCGTCTAATTCCTGACTGGCAAGCTGAATGGGTGCATGTGACAGTGTGTCAATGTCTTCATGCTTACGGCCAGGAGTTTGACGTCACCAGCTCCACCATGCTAGTCATCCTGAAGGGTCGCACAAGCTTGACAACCAACAGAGAGCATGGTGGTCTGTCACTACTCTGAAGGATGACCATAGAGGTAGGGGCGAAACTTGGTGTTCTCCCAAACGAATGCGAGGCACTCCTTCTCCGTAGTCGAATAATTCCCCTCGGCACAGGATAGTGACTGACTGGCATACGTTACGACTCTTTCCACTCCATCTTGACGGTGGGAGAGGACTGCGCCAAGGCCGATGTTGCTGGTGTAGGTATGCACCTCTGTGTCAAGCATAGTGGTTGAAATGTGCGAGAACAGGTGCTGACTGCATGCGCTGTTTTAGTTCAGCAAAAGCGCCTTGTTCCTCCTTATTCCACACAAATGGCGTGTCGTCTCTAGAGAGGTGAGTGAGGAGCTCTGCTATTTTCGAAAAGCCTTCCCTAAACCTGCGATAATGGGTACACAAACCAAGGAATCGCCGGAAGGCCTTCAGGAGTTGGAAATGTGGCTATGGCATCAAGCTTGTCCGGATCGGGTTGGACACTACATGTCCAAGGAACTCGAGCTCTTCGTCACTAAAGCGGCACTTCTCTGGCTTAAGTGTGAGATCTGCTGATCGAATGGCTTCTAGCACATTCCACAGATGGTGAAGGTGCTGCTCGAACATTTAGGAAACTACTACCGCATTGTCGAGGTAGACAAGCTTGCCACTTTTGTCCAGTGAGGACTGTCCATCATTCACTGGAAGGTTGCCGGTGCTGAACATAAGCCAAAAGGAAGTACTTGAAATTCGTAGAAACTGTGTGGTGTCATAAAGGTTGTCTTCTCGTGGTCTCGGTTGTACTCTGACTTGCCAGTACTTGCTCTTTAATCGAGAGAAGAAAAACAGTGGGTACGGCGTAGTCTAATGAGTCACCGATACGCGGCAGCAGGTACACGTCCTTTGTCACACTGTTAAGCTTCCGGTAGTCAATGCAGAAGTATAATTTCCCATCGTTCTTTATAACAAGAACAGCCGGAGATGACCATGGGCCGGTGGGAGGTTCGATGATGCCGTCATCAAGTGCCTCTCGAATTTGCTTATGTATGGCTTCACGTCCTTTAGCCGACATGCGGTAAGGCAGCTGGTGTATCGGGCATGCATCCTCGTAAGTGATGATCCTGTGCCGAGCAATGGAAGTCTGGCGTACCTTTGATGGACTGGTGAAGCAGGGCCTGAATTCGAGAACGCTATAGAAATGTAACTCACTGTGTGCAGCTATGTCCCATGTTCCACCAAGGTAACCAACCACTTCACTTTCTGTCAGATGGCAATGGAAGTCCTGTCACGAGAAATGAAGAAAAATTTCGCACTGGCCATAAAAATTGTTTTCAATACCACAGTTAAGAAAAAAAAATACACCACTAAAAATGCTGAGATCCCTAAAATGAAGAATACAGAAACACATCATGCAGCTCAGACCACTTATAATGTAACTGCTTATAGTGCAAGACCGGCTATAATGCGCTCCTTGAGATGAAACAGCAGTTATAATGTGGCTCTCAGGAAATCCCGCGGACGGTAGAGGTAGCGAGCAAGCTTCACAAAGGAAGTGCACCGCCTGAGAGGAGCGCAACTAATCGCCATGAGTGAAGAAGAAGCGCGGAATGAATGAACAAGAAGCACAGGAAACAAAGAAAGAAACCACGGCAGCAGTTAGTAAGGGGGGGGGGGGGGGGCGCCCGTGAGGATAGGATTGATGTGATTGCTAAGGTGATGGGCAATGCTCCTACGGACGTTTGTCGGCTGCGCACGCTCCAATCCGTAAAGAATGCGTGCCAGTGATCACATGGCGTCAACATAACTACCGTTTGTCTCCAGTTCCTTTTTCTTTTTTCAAATCGTTTCACGTGTGCTGCCCTTAAATCAGCCTGTGAGTGCGATTTCTTGTGCATGCGGCCGATCCCTGTGTTGTCAAGGGCAAGCTTCCCGTGACACGTGCTGCCGACGACCCCGCGAGCTAGGCCTAACGAGCGTTAGCTGCCTTTTCAGTGCTGGCTGCAGCTTGGGTGCCACGGGAGGCTGGGGTTCATGGCGGCTACATTTAAAACACAGACGAATAATTTCAAAAGTGGAAATGAGAGCATGGACAACAGGTGCACTGCACAAATAGCAGTTTGCGGTCGCTACGTTTTTGACATCGCTCACATGTCAGAGAAAACATACGATGGCGTGCAGTAATCGGTTCCTGTTTCTGCGCAGTCCAGTTCCGTGGAAAGTCTGAATAAATGGCGACGTTGCTATAGTGCCTTTTTTATCCTGCCTTTTCTTTCTTTCTCTTTTTTGTTTGTTTAAGCACAGGGCAGCCGTGGTCTTAAATCTTTGAAATATCCAGAATATTATGCGGGTGAAAGCAGCCTGGTCATGAGCCTCGCATGTCTAACACGCATCGCTGCCTGCTCGACACTTTTTATAAACGTGTAGACTTACTAAAATGTTGTTTTGGTTATAGTGTGGGTATTCGCGATTCTGCCGACTTACGTTATAAGTGGTCTAAGCTGTACTAGTACTTCATGCCAATGCAAGATTTAAATTCTTACATAAATGCAGACAACCGTAAAAGCTTGTTGATTTTTATCTCACATGACAGCAAAGAATGCCTGAATTATACGTTTAATTACTGACAGTACTAACAAACAACAAACACTTACCACATCATTTTTATTTACTGAATGAAACTGCAAATCCTGTTCTTTTTTTTTGCATAAAAGTAATCTTGTAACTTTACTCACTACATGGCCACAGTGCAAGATCCCAGTCCTCCTTTAGGACATGCCTTTCAACCCCTTCTCACATTCCCCACTTCTCAGGTTGCTAATGATGTGATCGTGGATGGCAACCACGCAATCCAGAAGGTATGCAACCATCATAGTGTACCACGTGGTGGTAAACAAAAAAGCAAAAAATATTTTGGCTTTCTTGCGATTACCATACAGCTCATGCTGAAGACTATGGCATACCTATTAATGTGGAAACCTCAAAAATACAAGGATTCACAGAGAGAAGGTAAGGGTTGGAAGAACAGAAACAAGCTGAGTATATTTTTGATGTTTCTCGGGCTGCACTAATGTTGTGAATACGTTGAAATGATTGCCAATAAAGCTTCTAGACGTCAGTGATCATGCTGTTAAGTCGTAACATGTGCACTTAGTCACACATGGGGCAAAATGTGAAATGTTCCATCAAACCTAGTAAGCCTCCCATCACTTAGTGTGCTTCACCACATTACAGCAGCGAAGTTAACCTTAAAAAAGACAATTCCACAGCTGACGAACACTGCCAAGGCTTGTAGAACCTTTGTAAGGCAAGTCATTTGCATAAAATTATAGAATGTGGAACCTAAAAGAGGCAGTCGTATTGTAGATGCACACTGTAATATCAACAGCAAAAAAGTCTGCGCATCTATAAAGTTTTCGCAAGCTCCTTATTGAGATTACAAATAACATGCTGAACTGTTTTAAGGTCAAGCATAAAACGTGGTGGCAATGCTACTCTGAATAAACACAGAACCAAGGGGGCCATTCCCTTCCCTTTACAGCCATGAAAGGAATGGATCTTGTGGCAGGCTGTTAAAAGTTCCTCAAGGTCAGAAAACATTTCAAAATGCTGTCCTTTGTTACTTTTTTCTCACTGTGGGGTTAAGGCTGTTTATCAGGACGTTTATCAACATGCCCATACAAATGGGAGGACTGGTCAGGAATTGGGAGCCTCCGAAGTAAATCAGCAGACATGGCAAGAGACTGGAATCAACTGCCTTCATAGCAGACACAAGTGATCTAACTGCTTTTCAAAATGCCCTATCAATCCTACTGTAGTATTATGCAGTTGTTTCTTGTCTGTATTTTACTTTATTCTACTACAAGCACATAACTATTCTGTTTAATGTTTCATCTTTTCTGTTATTATAACCATTTCTTGTGTTCTCTTTTTCTATGTATGTCCCTTCCCTCTATTTATACCCTGAGGGTGCTGAAAATAAAGAAGTATGCTATGGTGGTGCACACTGTGCAAATTCATTTTAGTTGGATGTACGCACCACTTTCTCTCAGTTGTGTTGCAGATTTGAAGCACTTCACGCTTGGTGTGCTCCAAGTCCTGTCTAAATTTACCAATATAACGACATTAAACAATATAAATGCTTCCTGGGACCATAAAATGAACCTGAATTATCCCAATTTCCTAATTAACAGAGGTCAAATTAACAAGCTTTTACTATAATCCTTAACATGCTGACAGGATGTACAAATGTTTCCAGTTAATCTCTACAGTAAACAAATATTAGCTAGTAAGTTCTGCATAAGACACTAATAAGTAACAATATATGCACACATGTCAATATCAATAGGACAATCCTGTCTATCATCACTATAGTCAATAGTGTAAAAAATATACTAACAATTAGCAATAAGCAATTTGTAGATATTGTCAAAGTGAATGGCTGAATCCGGTCCAGCACACTAAATGGTGTGGAGATTACCAGGGTGTTCAAATCACTGAAATAAAGAAAAAAAGAATGACATCAAGAAATGCAAATCTGAAGAAAATGGAGAAAATAATGTAATATCTAATTGTCCCAAAAGAAAAGCATACCAATCAACATTGCGAGTCCCAAGAGCTCCATGACTTAGAATAAGAGTCTCCTTTGGTACTGGCTGCCCTGGTGCATTCTGGTAGGCCACTACCAAAACAACAAATACTATCAGGCACAATGAAAAACGAGACTTTAAAGCATTCACAACAGACTAAAAATGTATCATATGAATCGCTGATTCGCAGTATCGTGCACACAAGAAGAAAAGCAATGACATATGTATTTATTTCTTCTTTGGCACATGATCTGTACAGGGCATCTATACAGTGTCTGCACTCCAGTAGTATACAAAAAAAAAAGGAGAGAGAGAGAGATGAATCACTGAAAGGTCACCACTCAAATGCTGTTGCTTCAGAATTATACAAAAATGTACAAACATTGATGAAAAACTTACAGGGCTTCTTGATCACGATCCTACGAAAACAAGAGCAAAACATAAATAAGTACAGTTTTTCTTTCCTTTTCAGTTTACATATCTGAGGATGCACGATGAATGAGGTAAAAAAACTTTACCCTGACTTTGTCTTCTCCCCAGTAGGTGTCTTGGACCCAACGTTATTTTCTCTGTCATCCTACATGCGAAATCAATATGTACCTTAATTAGCACTGCTGGGTGAAAATTTGTATGCTAGAAAACTGAAAACAGCAATAGGTCAAAGAAGCCCTGCAACGCTTTTTGAACATAGTCAGAAAACAGTGCCAATCAGTCGTGGAGACTCTAGTGAACACATAAGTGAAATATTAGTGCACTGCATGCACCAGGAAAATTGCAATTCAGTTTAAGATATACAGTGGAACCCTGTTCATACGTTTTTCAGTGGACAGGGGAAAGAAAACGTAACAGCCAGGAAAACGCAAGAGTGAGGAAATCTCCGAAAATGAATGAGAACAGGGCCTTTGACTTCAAACAATTTATTTCAGCAAGGTGAACCATCAAGGTCGCCGACCGATAATTCGGACAGCCGCGCAGTACCGCCAGTGCCCCCATAGACTTAATGTGTTAAGGCGACCGATATTTCAGACGGTTTCTAGCTCTAAATTCGATAATTCGGACTCCGTTCGCGGCTGTCAAGCGCAGTGAATGAAAGCGCCATTATAGCCTCTGGCGCCCCGATGAGAGAAAGTATGGCCTCAAAGATCGCAATCAAAACTGTGACCATTGAGGCTTAGTTCCAGCGTGACACGCCAATTTCGGAGGCAAGTCGGGCAAGTCGCCCCGTCACTCACCGCATCTTGTTCCGGCACCCCGCGCGTGGTTTGTGATTGCAAGTACGGCTGGTCGCGTCCGCGATCGCTCGATAGTGCTTTCACGTTCCATCTTCAGTGCTTGTTTACCGTATTTACCCACATAATTTGCGCCCTCGCATAATTTGCGCACCCCTGATATTTAGCCAGCTTTACAAAAAAAAAGTCCTTGCATATTTTGCGCTTGCCGTCCGGCCCGAACCAGCTCGCCGGCGCGCGCACGGACAGACTTTGGACAGCCGCGCGGCCGCGCCCCTCGCTGCGCAGGCGAGCGCAGTCATACGCAAAAGGGGCTGCGAGTGCGATGTTCCTTTTTCCGATTCTTTTCTCCGGAAGCCCCCGGAGCCCAAAGTACGGTCGCTAGAATAAAAGCACGCGAGTTGGGGCGACGAAAACGGCTGAAGCAAAGATCAAACGAGCCCGACACATCTCCGTCGCTCGGAGGCGATAACGCCTTGCTTGTCTTTAACGAACATGAAAAGACGCAAAGGCGAGGGGGTTTCACTCGGCTGCCAAGCGATTGCATGGCTGCCGAGATAGCGCTGATGCTATCTCGGCAGCCATCAGCGGGCGGCGATTCCTACAAGCGTCACCAAGTCTGTCCAAAGTCAAATAAAAATAGCGGTGCCCGGGCGGGTACGGCGTGCCAGGTTGCGACGCATCATGCGGGAACAGGCCCACAGTTGCGGCGTAACAGCGGGGTTCGCAATACATGGGATCCCATGGGAGCTATGCCAGGACCGATGAAAAACAACGTAACAGCCGGGAAAACGCAGAAGTGAGGAACGTAACAGCGGGGTTCCACTGTAGCTGGAAGTTGCCTGCTCTCCTTTCCACAAATAACGTCCAAGTAGCATCAACTACATTGCTTAACTTCCTTGTTGTCCTGAAAGAAAGATACATAGGTGTGCTTTATTTGTTGAACTGAAAACGAACAAATGAAGCGTTACTGAGGGCATTTCTGTGATTATGGAATCACTAATGCTAGTTCTAATTCAAACGATGGACCCAATGTTCCTTGTGATGTCATATGTTGAAAGAAGAGCAGGTGATTTCCAGCAGTATTTAAAACCAGATTGCGAATTTCCTGGTGTGCACAGCACACTAGTATTTGGCTCACATATTCATAGCAGCCTCCACAACTGATGGGCACTGTTTTCAGACTGTGTTAAAAAAGTGTTGCTGGGCGCATTTAAATCGAGAGTTCTCAAGCAGGCTGGTTCCAAGGAACCCTGCTTCCAAGAGTTCGCAAGGAACCAAGTCACCCAACCCATACACATTTATGTGGCAGTAAATCCAAAAGCAATGGTATAAAAAGTATTCATTTTACATGCATTTGCAATACGCAGCGGAGCTCAAGTTGCACCAACTAATCGATGCATGTCTCAGTCCTATTCAGGGACTGTGAGTCATGTCATGTCAGGTGTGCAGGAGTATGAAAACAATAATACTATTTTGGTTCGAATAATTTCAAGGCAAGTAAGTTGATAAATATCTGGAGAACGAAACTTAAGGACACCCCACCTAAAAACTACCTTTTTTATATATGCTCAGATTCTGATCAAACTTGCACCACTTATGTATTTTAACATGCTGATTTCAAATATGCACTTGATTTTCATTTGTAATGAGTAGTTTTCAGACAAATAAAATAATTCATGTTCCCACCTATACACAGTGGAGACTGGTTGGGAGGAGTGCTGCTTCAAAGGTACTGGATGTTACAAGGAAAAATAGGCCATCAAAATGATCTACTATGATCAGAAAGTGCAGCGATACAAGAATGGATGGTTTAGACAAACTTTAGCACAAGTTACAGCATGTTGAACATTTGTATGTGAAAACCGAGATTGGCACCTAAAGCCAATTATAAGTTTAAAAAATTTTATGCAATGCTACATGGTCATACTTCAGGCCTATTGCACTCTGCTATTGCCCACCTTTCCGACAAAAAAAGATTTACTGCAATTCAACTGGTAGAACCAGAGATATGGCCCCTCCCAGATCACAAATTGGTAAGAAATGCCATTTTCAGAAAACAAGAAAAAACGTTTCATGAAGGGTTTTCGTGAGGTTTATTTCAAAGAATGACACACCGAAATGATAACTGAAGGTTCAGGAATCTGTTACAGCAAAGACAAATCTCGTGCTACAACTTGCTCAATAGTTATACAGTAAAACCTCGTTTATCCGGATCTCGTTAACTCGGAAATTCGGTTAACTCGGACTCGCGGCGCGGTCCCGGCAAAACTGTATATACTTCAATGGCGTAAAATGCTCGTTAATTCGGAAGGATTTAGCCGCGCACCGGTTAACTCGGAGAACTCCGGAGATGGCTATCGAGGGACTCTATGCTTTTAGTCGCGCGATCTCGGCGGCTCAAGCACTGCTTGCCGTAACCGACGGTGGAACCCGTGGAACCGGAGTTTTGGAGAAACCGAAACCGAACGAACGACTGCAGCAGAGTATGATCATGATGATAGTGAAATGAGGAAGTGGCTAGGTGGCGCTAGTCACCACTCGGTGGAAGCGCTTGGGCCGCCGGTGCATCCAGTGTCTATTAAAAGCGGAACGCACACGGACGACGGGACGGCTTGCGCTGCCATTAGGGGGTGCCACCGCCACTGCCACCACAGTTGTTTGAGCTGCTTGCTACACCTACGCAGCTGGTTTCTTTGTGTACGTAGCGTGCGAGCCAGAGAACACGCGAGCTCGTACACATTGTGTTCTCAGTCTGTGCTTGTGCCGTTGCCGCCGCTGTCGCGCTTCATGGTGATGGCGACCGCCACCGGAGTGAAGCGGCCACAGCAGCCAGCAATGATGACAGTCCAGATGAGCCGACGCGACATCGCACCGTGCAGGAGGCCGCCGAAGCCCTCGCGGTCCTCGAGGAGTTCTGTGTCGGTTCTCATGACAGCGAGCGTGCGCACTACCACCTGATGGGGTTGAGGAAGATCGTTCTTTCACAAATTCCGACGACGAAGCAGACAAAAATAACGCAGTTTTTCAAGAAATAAAGGTTTGTCTGTGCCGAGTACATTTTCCTTTTGTTTTCATGGTCCATTCGATAATCCGGAATTCGGTTAACTCGGACATTGTCGCCGGTCCCGTGAGATCCGGGTGAACGAGGTTTTACTGTAATAGCACAGTCGGTATCGTACCACCCCCCCCCCCCCCCCCTCGCGGCCCGCACCAACTTTGTTACACTTTTCGCTCAACAAAGCTAGTTTCGTTGCTAGGCCATAGTTACGATCGCCTGTCGTCAGTTTGATGTCTCTGCTGCACATCTTGCACTGCGTGTAACCGAGGAGCAGATTCACCAAGTGGAGATAGACAATCACGTATGATGCTTCAGGTTGCATGGCCTAAGCATCGCAGCGTTTGGGTCGGTGAAAACGGGCTCGGGGAAAACGGCGGCCTCCCCAGGAACCAGCAGATTGCTGATACCCGCACCCCTCTGCCGTTATCAGATAGATGCCTCAGTGTCCGCGAGATCGAGGGCCGCCTGCTCATCCCTTTCATGGAACCGCGATGTCACGAAGTTAGTGCATTTCTTGTTTTTCGCACGTTTATCCTTTATTTGCTGAAGCGATGCACCGCAGGAAACTTCGCTTCGCCAGGCACGTTTACCGCGCTGTTGCTAAAAAAAAAAACAAGATGGTGCCTCACTGCGCGCCGCGCTTTTTTTTTTTGTGATGTAGGCAGCGTGCACAGGGTTGCTTACTGAGAACATAAAAAAAAGCCAGAAACGCGAGCTTTTGCACGATGCCAAAATGGCTGCGATCGGGCAAGCCATTCGTGAGCTAGAGGAAGTTGAAAATGAGGGCACTTTAAAGTTTAAAGGGCCATAGCTGCAGCAGTAAATTTTAAATCGCTATTACTGCATAAATAGGCGGTATTTTTTCGTAAGAATTTGCAGACACATGCAGGATGGTAGTAGGAACGCGAAAATGAAGACTTTGAAAATCCGATTTTTCGACCGATTTTTGGTTTCTAAGAGCGTCCCCTCTTACAATGGCGGTTTGCGGTCGCTACATATTTGACATCGCGCACGCGTCAGAGAAAACGAAGGATAGCGTGCAGCAATTTGTTCCCTTTTCTGCACAGTCCGGTTCTGTGAGAAGTCCGCATAAATGGTGATGTCGCTATAGCGCCTTTTTTTCGCCCCCCTGCTCCCTTCCTTTTTTTTTGCATAGCTCAGCCATAGACTTAAATCTTTGAAATATCCAGTTCTTTTGTTTTTTTTCTAAAGCGGGTGAAAGCAGCCTGGTTGCATGCCTCAAATGTCTAACACGCGCCGCTACCTGCTCGACACCATTTACACACAGGTAGACTTTGAAAAATGTTGTTTTGGTTATAGTACACTACCAATTATAGTGTCAGTATTTGCAATTCTGGCGACTTGCGTTATCAGCGGTCTAAGCTGTAGTTTTCCAATGAACACAGTACTGTGCTGTGACCATGTCATCCCCACAAACTTCTTGATGTCATCTGCCCACCTAACCTTTTGCTGCTCTCTGCCATGCCTGCCTTGTCCAGAGATCCAGCCTGTTACCATTAATCTTGAGAGCCTCTTTCAAGCACCTTTATCTTGGGATCATTGGAATGTTCGAAGGTTCCATTCCCCCCCCCCCTTCCTACAATGGCCATGCAAAAATAACTGCAAAAATGCAGGTAGCTTGACACTAGCAATGCCAAGTCTGAAGAAACAGTGAACCTGGGCAGCTTCCTTTGCTTAACTTAGCTACTAGCCTAAGCCTAGCAGCTCGCCAGAAGAGCTTAACCGTGCAAAACAGACCTAAGCTAAGCTAAAGGAATACTGACATGAATTTTAGGCATATTAGTATTATTGCTCTAAATAAAAGCACTGACATTAAGAACTGTAAAATGATTACAATGGTACCTCGAAACAACAGCTACCATGAAAACCCACTTTCAGTTTCGATTTCGACAGGGGTGGTATCATAGTGACATGCCAACACAGTCAGACGTAGGTATAGGTCACGTCGGGACAGCAACTTGCGACAGAATCGTCCATAGCAATGCGTATTGTCCATTGCAATGAGCCTGGTTTACAAATGCTAGGCGACGAAAGCTTTCATATGAAATTAAAATACCTTATACATGTTTCCTGCCTCCAGTGTGTGGTGAGTGGTAATAATGCATGCAAACAAAAAAAAAATGTCCTGTTTGCACTGCCTCAAAATGGTGTCAGTACTTCTTTAGGCTAAGAAAGCAGCCAAGCTTACCTAGCAAGCAGTGATGGATTGATGCGAGGACAGTGTTTCCTTTCCCTAACGGACTTGCAGCGCATCTTGCCACCGTAAGAGCCTTGCCAAGCAAATCAAATCTAAGCTAAGTTAAGCTAAGGAAGCCACTCAGCTTCCCTGTCAAGGACCGATGAATTGGTGCAAAGACAACATTTTCTTTCCCTATCAGCTTCGCGACACTTCCCATGTTGAGTGGCTTCTTCCTTTGGCGTAAGTCACACTTTGTGGTCTTGCCACGTGTCGGTGTGTTGAGTGGAGCATGCGTTTGAAAAGTGTGCCATGCCAGCCAAAGATGAGAAGCAGATGACAAAGAAGAAACAAGTGTGACCAAGTGGGAAAAAACCAATCAGGCAAACTCACAAAGATACGAAAGAACTAATTAGAAAAACCCACACCAGTAAAGGAGGAACAAAAAGTAGCTAAGTGCACCGGTTTGAGGGAGGGCAGCAGAATATCCTGGACAAGACTGGCCACGTGTGAGGGTGCATCGACTAACGCTGGGTTACGGACCTGAGCTTGCACTCCTCCCGTGGTCCGCGGCTACCAGCCAGGGGCCCTCTGGCTTTGAACCAGGCTGCCTGGGTGAATGCAGTTCCCTACAGAGTCCCGGTCCTCATGGGCAGGTCACGAGCAATCGAGCTTCGGGTTTGAGCTTGTGGGCAGCTGCACAGCCGGGACATGCTCTCGTCACATCTCGGTTGTAACGCGCTCTTTTCCTTGGCGACCCCTCTGCAATGCAGCCGTCGAAGGCTGACCGGTGCCAGTATGTTGCTGTCGTCCTTTGTTTGCCTGGACCATCGGGATTCTAAAAAGCCCTGCCGTCATCCCTCTCTTCGTCCACCAGCTTTGGCAAGACTTGAGTCTCTTCACCCCACCCCTTGATTAGGACAGTTATGGTCCTAGAGACATTTGTTTGATAACTTTGTTACTTCTTGCCCGCATCTCGTTCAAGTCCTTGCCCATCTCTAGCACGTTTTGTGTTGCTAGTTGTGCTTGTGCATGCGTGTGTTTTCCTGTAGAGTAAATGCTGTGTTTTGCAAACGGTCTCATCCTCCTTGGGTGCACTGAGGCAGCGTCTCAGCCGCCCAAGTGAAATGGCCAGGCACCGCCGTGCACACGCTTCATTAGTGCGGTCACATTACTCGACCTGCTCATCACGGCAATGATGTCAATGCCCTCTCTCCTTAAGCATAGTGTGGCATGTGCAATGCGCTGTAATGCCACAGATGGGCTAGGCTCTGCCCTCCTCCGCTGACACTCCGCATGGTCCCTCTATTAATGTGGCTCCTCCTCACTCAACAAAGTGGAGATAGACATCACGTATGATGCTTCAGGTTGCATGGCCTAAGCATCGCAGCGTTTGGGTCGGTGAAAACGGGCTCGGGGAAAACGGCGGCCTCCCCAGGAACCAGCAGATTGCTGATACCCGCACCCCTCTGCCGTTATCAGATAGATGCCTCAGTGTCCGCGAGATCGAGGGCCGCCTGCTCATCCCTTTCATGGAACCGCGATGTCACGAAGTTAGTGCATTTCTTGTTTTTCGCACGTTTATCCTTTATTTGCTGAAGCGATGCACCGCAGGAAACTTCGCTTCGCCAGGCACGTTTACCGCGCTGTTGCTAAAAAAAAAAAACAAGATGGTGCCTCACTGCGCGCCGCGCTTTTTTTTTTTTTGTGATGTAGGCAGCGTGCACAGGGTTGCTTACTGAGAACATAAAAAAAGCCAGAAACGCGAGCTTTTGCACGATGCCAAAATGGCTGCGATCGGGCAAGCCGTTCGCGAGCTAGAGGAAGTTGAAAATGAGGGCACTTTAAAGTTTAAAGGGCCATAGCTGCAGCATCAAATTTTAAATCGCTATTACTGCATAAATAGGCGGTATTTTTTCGTAAGAATTTGCAGACACATGCAGGATGGTAGTAGGAACGCGAAAATGAAGACATTGAAAATCCGATTTTTCGACCGATTTTTGGTTTCTAAGAGCGTCCCCTCTTACAATGGCGGTTTGCGGTCGCTACATATTTGACATCGCGCACGCGTCAGAGAAAACGAAGGATAGCGTGCAGCAATTTGTTCCCTTTTCTGCACAGTCCGGTTCTGTGAGAAGTCCGCATAAATGGTGATGTCGCTATAGCGCCTTTTTTTCGCCCCCCTGCTCCCTTCCTTTTTTTTTGCATAGCTCAGCCATAGACTTAAATCTTTGAAATATCCAGTTCTTTTGTTTTTTTTCTAAAGCGGGTGAAAGCAGCCTGGTTGCATGCCTCAAATGTCTAACACGCGCCGCTACCTGCTCGACACCATTTACACACAGGTAGACTTTGAAAAATGTTGTTTTGGTTATAGTACACTACCAATTATAGTGTCAGTATTTGCAATTCTGGCGACTTGCGTTATCAGCGGTCTAAGCTGTAGTTTTCCAATGAACACAGTACTGTGCTGTGACCATGTCATCCCCACAAACTTCTTGATGTCATCTGCCCACCTAACCTTTTGCTGCTCTCTGCCATGCCTGCCTTGTCCAGAGATCCAGCCTGTTACCATTAATCTTGAGAGCCTCTTTCAAGCACCTTTATCTTGGGATCATTGGAATGTTCGAAGGTTCCATTCCCCCCCCCCCTTCCTACAATGGCCATGCAAAAAATAACTGCAAAAATGCAGGTAGCTTGACACTAGCAATGCCAAGTCTGAAGAAACAGTGAACCTGGGCAGCTTCCTTTGCTTAACTTAGCTACTAGCCTAAGCCTAGCAGCTCGCCAGAAGAGCTTAACCGTGCAAAACAGACCTAAGCTAAGCTAAAGGAATACTGACATGAATTTTAGGCATATTAGTATTATTGCTCTAAATAAAAGCACTGACATTAAGAACTGTAAAATGATTACAATGGTACCTCGAACAACAGCTACCATGAAAACCCACTTTCAGTTTCGATTTCGACAGGGGTGGTATCATAGTGACATGCCAACACAGTCAGACGTAGGTATAGGTCACGTCGGGACAGCAACTTGCGACAGAATCGTCCATAGCAATGCGTATTGTCCATTGCAATGAGCCTGGTTTACAAATGCTAGGCGACGAAAGCTTTCATATGAAATTAAAATACCTTATACATGTTTCCTGCCTCCAGTGTGTGGTGAGTGGTAATAATGCATGCAAACAAAAAAAAATGTCCTGTTTGCACTGCCTCAAAATGGTGTCAGTACTTCTTTAGGCTAAGAAAGCAGCCCAGCTTACCTAGCAAGCAGTGATGGATTGATGCGAGGACAGTGTTTCCTTTCCCTAACGGACTTGCAGCGCATCTTGCCACCGTAAGAGCCTTGCCATGCAAATCAAATCTAAGCTAAGTTAAGCTAAGGAAGCCACTCAGCTTCCCTGTCAAGGACCGATGAATTGGTGCAAAGACAACATTTTCTTTCCCTATCAGCTTCGCGACACTTCCCACGTTGAGTGGCTTCTTCCTTTGGCGTAAGTCACACTTTGTGGTCTTGCCACGTGTCGGTGTGTTGAGTGGAGCATGCGTTTGAAAAGTGTGCCATGCCAGCCAAAGATGAGAAGCAGATGACAAAGAAGAAACAAGTGTGACCAAGTGGGAAAAAACCAATCAGGCAAACTCACAAGATACGAAAGAACTAATTAGAAAAACCCACACCAGTAAAGGAGGAACAAAAAGTAGCTAAGTGCACTGGTTTGAGGGAGGGCAGCAGAATATCCTGGACAAGACTGGCCACGTGTGAGGGTGCATCGACTAACGCTGGGTTACGGACCTGAGCTTGCACTCCTCCCATGGTCCGCGGCTACCAGCCAGGGGCCCTCTGGCTTTGAACCAGGCTGCCTGGGTGAATGCAGTTCCCTACAGAGTCCCGGTCCTCATGGGCAGGTCACGAGCAATCGAGCTTCGGGTTTGAGCTTGTGGGCAGCTGCACAGCCGGGACATGCTCTCGTCACATCTCGGTTGTAACGCGCTCTTTTCCTTGGCGACCCCTCTGCAATGCAGCCGTCGAAGGCTGACCGGTGCCAGTATGTTGCTGTCGTCCTTTGTTTGCCTGGACCATCGGGATTCTAAAAAGCCCTGCCGTCATCCCTCTCTTCGTCCACCAGCTTTGGCAAGACTTGAGTCTCTTCACCCCACCCCTTGATTAGGACAGTTATGGTCCTAGAGACATTTGTTTGATAACTTTGTTACTTCTTGCCCGCATCTCGTTCAAGTCCTTGCCCATCTCTAGCACGTTTTGTGTTGCTAGTTGTGCTTGTGCATGCGTGTGTTTTCCTGTAGAGTAAAATGCTGTGTTTTGCAAACGGTCTCATCCCTCCTTGGGTGCACTGAGGCAGCGTCTCAGCCGCCCAAGTGAAATGGCCAGGCACCGCCGTGCACACGCTTCATTAGTGCGGTCACATTACTCGACCTGCTCATCACGGCAATGATGTCAATGCCCTCTCTCCTTAAGCATAGTGTGGCATGTGCAATGCGCTGTAATGCCACAGATGGGCTAGGCTCTGCCCTCCTCCGCTGACACTCCGCATGGTCCCTCTATTAATGTGGCTCCTCCTCACTCAACCAGTTTTGCATGGACAATCCCGAAGTTTTGCCAAACTTAAACAGCTTTGCTGTTAAAGAAACAGTGGCTGGTTTGACAAAGTTAGCAACACATCTGTGCCGGCATGCCATGAGGCACCTACAGCAATTGTGCACTGCTACTGCTGCCGCCGGAGTGCTTGTCTGCTACGCCCTTTTGCGAAGACTCACTTCTTTGTCAATCACACTGTGTTTGTAAGCTGTGGTGCAACAATCGTCAATGAAATGAGTGCTTGAGTGCTGACACGTACACAAAAAGCAAAGCCCAAGCCTCCTCTGCTTTGACTCCAATAAGTAGCAGAAAGTTATTGCAAGGATCAGATGAGCCAGTCATCAGATCGTGGCAGACCGAACAAGTCGACAGCCTGTTATGTAATCCATCCCTCGTCACGTCAGTAATAGAGTGACAGCAAATAAAAGCGACGGCAAAGTAAGCCATTGCCCTTTGTCCTCAGGTCATCTACTATGCATTCGCGCTTGTGCAGTTTTACTTAAAAAAACCAGAGAAATGGCGGTGAGCTTTGTGGACAGGCATCATGGTGACACATGGGCTGGCCAGTGTAGCTAACACTGAGTGCAGCCCACCATCATAGTCACGTGGCCCCATGTGCGTCTGGAGAAATCAATGCTCGGCTCCTTTCCTCCTCACCTTACTTTTCATGACTGTTGGACCAGGACCACGGCAGAGACCGAAGGTTGAGGGGGGGCAAGTGGAGATGAGGACCAGAGGCCACAGATAGTCCTCTCTTTGAGAGCAGCAATACCAGCTCGCATGCTTGCGGTTATGGTACCTGTGTTCGTATCGACTATGACGCATCCAGGAAATGTTCATATAAGCCTGAACCACGACATATTCTATATATCGTGGTCTGTCCAGGACGACTGTAAAATTCGTATTATTGCAAAATTCGTATAAACCATGATTATATAATCAAGATTGCACTGTATAAATAAATCAATTGATCAAACAAAAAGTATAATTTCCTATGTAATAGCAGGGGTTTCTCCTTCTCAACAGCACTACTCTCACTGCAACAGCGCAAAACGATTCCAACTCGTACAAGCACTGTAATGAATCCAGTTAGGCCGGTTCACTTTTCATACTGCTCACCACAAGTTGAACCATCACTGCTAATTGTGTGGCCCTCCAAGTTGATTACAACAGCTGGATCATGGTTAACATTGTCGTCAATGATGCGGTCCAGTTTTCTCCTCACACTTCCTCTTTGAGAACATGGTGCATGTATCTGCCATTTCTCAGCAGTCACTTGCTTGATGTCTTGCAAAATTAGAGGATCTATGTGTTGGAGCTAAAATGTTTTGTTTCCACTCTCCATTTCCCTTGATGTCACTCCAAACAAGCTCTACAGGGCTGAGTTGGAAATGGTAAGCTGGTAGGCACACAACGAGGCAGCCAGCAGCTTCAGCAATGCAGTCCACACGAAATCTGTTCCCATTTATGTTTATGTTAACAAGCTTCATGACCGCTGCCTTTAGCATGTCACTGCTCCACGCAACACCTTTTCCGGAGGGCCAAGCCTGTATGTCTTTGTTGAGGCTACTCATGCTCAGCACTTTATCCTGCTTCACCACATTATCCATGGCATATTATGGCCCATTCTTCACGACTATAACACTTCCTGATGGTAACTGCAGGAGCAGCTTCTGAAAGAACCACTTTTTGTAGTGGTCACTGTTCATTTCCTCGTGGTAGCCATCCCTGAGCTCTTTTTACCCGGAAGACTTCAGGTTTGCCTTCAATGAAACCATGCTCATTCATGACATGTCACAATAAGTTTGCTGCCTTTGACACTGACCGATGTGCTTCTTGCGGAGACTGGATAGTGCTGTTAATCCATACCTGACGTGTGTGGCCAGCGTTGACTCGCATTTCATAAGTGGAAAAAATTGGCCTACTCTGAAGTCGACGCTCCGCTATCTGGCACAGGTTTTGACGACAACACTGCACAATGTACGTCGTTTCGATCAACAACACATTCCAAGGGGATTTCTTGAACTAGAATCCAAGCTTCCTCAGCATCCTATGACTCGTCGCTTTGACACCGTCGGCAGCATTTCACATTCTTTGAAATGCTGCACCACCTTGGCGATGACTGGAATTTCTCTCTTCTGGAAAAAGCTGTGCACTAGACGTTGCGACACGATCAAGTCAAAATCGCCAACCCTCTTCGCCAGCTGACAACTTTTCCCACAGGAATGCTTCTTTGGTCACAGCACTTGGACCACGTCTTGCACACATGGGTGAGCGTCGCTATCCTCAGGATGAGAGAACTCGCTCTGGAACTGTCACTGAACTTAACGCCAACTCCTTCAAATAAATTCAAAGCTAACTCCTTGGCCTGCGTGAGGAACCCGTGCACATCTGGTGGATGACACACAAGTTGTTTGTGACAACACCTGACCTGAGTCGTTGTGACCTGAGTTGTTTGTGACAACACAAACAACACAGGTGACACAACGTTGCCAAATGGCGGCGCGGTGCATTACCACGTCACAACAGACTTCCACAGAGCTGTGTGCATGCTGGCTTCGTATGTTAATTTTACGGCTGACTGAAACATTTATACTTTAAGAATATCGGTTAAAACTGTGTTTAAAATTTCTTTGTTCATATCTTATATAGAGTAGAATCTCGTTGACACTATCTTCACGGGAGCCGGAAAATAAAACATATAATCCGAAAATCGCATCAACTGTACGAAAATACATTGCACCTATGGGGAGTGTCAGCAGGTAAGAAAGAACGAATTATCCTGAAAAATTTACTAAGTGGGATTGTATCAACGAGATTTCACTGTGCTAGTCCTAGCTTGTGCAAATACTTCAAAGGCTATTTCTTGTACCTCTGAAGCCATCCATGATTGGACGAGAGAGCACCACCTTTGCCAGCGCTACGAACAACTTAGAGTATAGTGATATCTGCACTGTATATGCCCCACCTGTGCTAATGTATACACATCAGCATTCAAATGCTTACAAAGCACATCCATTTGCTGCTATAAATATAATGCTAGAAAAAGAACAAATCAGCAATGCCTTAACACACCTTTTTTATCCTCTGTTTCCTGAACCAGGTAGCCTTGTACCAATCCAGTTTTTTTCCTTTGTACCGGATCTAGAAAAAAAAAAGAAAAGAGTACATCCAGGTTGAACAGGACAGAAAAAGATTTTCTTTTTTTTTCTCCCAATCCAAACAAAAAAACTGAATTACCTGATGATACAAACTGGCCAGAAATGTTTGCTACAATGCATGAAGAGGAGCCTTTCTCTTCGAGCACATTGCCCAAAGTTACATGGGTGGATTTACAGTAAAAGCTCATCAATTCTGATTTCAAGGGACTGTGAAAATTTTCAGAATTAAGAAAATGTCCAAATTATTGAGAGCACCAGGAAAACAATACACAAATGCATGCTACATTGCTGCTGCACTTTTGTTTTATGAATGGATAAGCAAATCTTGTTCTTATTATGCATAAGAGCTGTCTAAATGATGAAATTCTCGTAATCTCCTGACTTCCATCTCGCAGTGATTGCAAAGAAAGAACCCCATCTCTTAATTCAACCAAAAGAGTGCTGTTCTCCCCTGGCCAACTTTGCGCACACACACGCACACAAACCTCCCTTTCTTTGCTGCTGCCACTACTAATTTAAGAATGCACCCACATGGCGCGAAATTTTTGCCGGTAAACTTATCGCCACCCTTCCCCCCAACATATTGTTCATTCACTGCGATTGTAGCCAGTGATGCCAGCATGCGGACCACGACGAGAATCACTCTTCAACGTCAACAGCTTCCCCTTGCCAGGACCAGAGAACAAGTCCAAGTTATCCGATTTTCTGAATTAACAAGAGCTCAATTAACGAGCTTTTATTGCATGCTATTGTGAGACACTTATCTAAAGCTTTTGCATGAGTGTACATGGTTTGTCCACTCTAACAAGATATATTAAATGTTTGCAATAGCTTTTCATATCAACCTGGTATTGAAGGAGTTAAAAAAATTGAACTGTTGTTCTAAAATACTGCCAGAGGCAACTTGCCTCCTGGTGTTTTTTCCTTCTGGCAGCATTGTCAACACACTCTTTCCCAGAGTATCCTGTCAGGTTACTTGCCAAACAGGGTACAAAAATAAGTTTTGCGGCATAAAAAATACAGGAAAAGAAAAAAAAAATTAAGAGAGGATGAGGCGCCCTGTGCTATCTTCATTTTCTCTTTGCTCCTCTTCTTTGCAGCACTCTTTCCCTTTGCATCAGCTAGTAAAGTAAGTGGCACGACTTTTCGAGTCCTCCCTAGTGCTAGAAGCGTGTCATGATCATGTAATGAGCACCACTTCCCTTTTTATTGCATTTTTCAGCAATTTTCCAGTGGCAACATCACACACTCCACATTTAAGGATGAACTGGAGTAATGCTCCATGGTCTATAACATTACAAGCAGTGCATGTTAACTGCTAGAGTTTGTGCATGTGACTCACTCTAAGCACTGCTCTCTCTCAAAAAAAAAAAAGACACATGGCTTTCTAGTTAAAATGTCAATTGTTTTAACACCATACAGTCATTTCAAATCTTAGAGACAGGATAATTAGTAAGCGACTTATGTACTACCATGCTTGATTGTTTGCGATGCCCAAACCAGCTGAGGTGGCTTTTGTGGACTCAAAGCAACTTAAAGGGGCCTTGCAACACTTTCCCAAGCAACCCATGAACGACCTCACTATGGGAGCTTATTGCCTCAGAAATAACATTTTTCAAATCCATCAACTATGAGTGGGTATGCAAGGATTTGTTGCACCCTTTGAGCACTTGCTCTCTTCAATCATCCTGATGAGTGGACTGAAGTTTCACAGTGAAGTGATTAAAAAGATGTGCAAGAAGCTATACAGTCAAACTCCGCTACAACGAAATTCCCGCTTCAACGAAGGTTTTTTGATTCCCCACCCGCATCCCATAGGCTCCAATGTATTAAAACTCCTTCCACAACGAACCAATTTTTTATTGTTCTTCCGGTTCAACGAAATTTTCCCTGGACACAAGTCGCTGGATCTGCCACGGACTGAACCACACTAACTAGTTTTAATAAGCTCCAACAATGTAAATTATAGTAGCAACATTTTTTCATCGTAAAAAACGGCAGCGCAAAATAAAGAAAAAGTACACACGACAGCGGTTGTCCTGTGAATTTGTTCACCTTGTTTTCTTTCCCGAGTTGTTTCTAACGGCGAATTCTTATCAACTGGCTTTCATTCTGATTCTACATTAAACATTTTCCTGGTTTTCTGACAGCTAAAGCGGTTACAAACGCACCAAATTCGTATGTAACCTGCCGAATGCTGCAAAGCCATGGGGGACGCCATGTTTGTGCTTGATGACGATGCCAACGATGCTGCGCAACCGCAGGTTTTGACAGCCAGTGAGCTTGGCTGGATGAAGCCTACCCAAGTCCCTATGTTGGATATTGGCTGCTGGCTCGATCAATCCTTGTGTCTTTTTTTACGTGTTTAGTGGGCGAGCCGGCGAGCACCGAGCAGCGTTAGTCCTCGCTCAGTTAGCTCGCTAGTCCTGCACGCTTCGCTTCGTCAGCTACAACCTGCGCTTTTAGATGCGAAGCAGCTCTTTGACTAGCCTGTGTAACGCTGTCCCTCCGTCTGTACGAACGTGCAGCAACGCGCTCCCCTCGCCGCAGGTGTTGGAGCGGTGCCAAGTAGGTCACGCCGCAGCTGCGCGTTGACGTCACGCTCCCCTCGCAGTGCGCACTGACGTCACTCTCTCCCTCGCCTGCTGCGCGCTCGCCGCAGCGCCCGCAGCTGCTGCCTGACGGAAATCTTCGATGAGCGCTTTCCCAGCTCGCAAGGAACGAGAACGCTGCCCTCGCCCTCGAGAGACAATGCTGACGCAGGCAGCGTCTGCTAGCGTCAAACCGATGCAAACGCGTTGTGCACCCCCCGTGCTGCTTCACATCGCCTCATGGTCCCCTTTAGCGGGAGATGGTGTAATTTTTTTCTTGGTCTGGTCTACGGTAGCGAGGGCCTATGGCGGCACCACAGAGCAAGAAACGAAAGTTTCTTTCACTTGAGCAGAAGACGGAAATAATCGCTGCGGCAGCAGCCGGAAGAAAAAAAGGAATCATTGCACAAGAATATGGTATCTCGCCAAGGTTGCTGTCGACGATACTCAAGTCCGAAGCGAGTATTTCGAACGCGCTAGCGTCGGGCACGTGTGCTCAACGCAAGAAGACGACCCAGCCAGCCCACGAAGAGCTTGACAAAGCAGTGTATGCCTGGTTCTGCGAAACGAGGACTAAGAACATACCGTTCAGCGGTAGTATGATTCAGCAGAAGGCACTGAACTACGCCTGCGTTTTAGGCATCAGCGAGAACTTCAAGGCAAGTGCTGGGTGGCTGAACCGGTTTAAAGAGCGCCACAAAATCATCGGAAAAGTGCTGTGCGGAGAGTCCACTTCTGCCGACAATGATGGTGCGTCATCGTGGATCGCGACGAACACTGCCAGCATTGTAGAAAAGTACTCGGCCTCCGACGGGAGACCGGGCTTTTTTATGAAATGTTGCCTGCAAAGATGCTCGATCTGAGAGGCAAGCACAGCAAAAAGCGAGTGACCGTGTTACTGTGTGAAAATATGGACGGGTCCGACAAGCGGCCCCTTCTCGACGTCCGCAAGAGCGCCAAGCCGCTTCAAGGGCACGAAAAACGTGCCAGTGAAGTACGTCGTGAACAGCCGTTCGTGGATGATGTGGGCCATTTTCACTGACTGGCTTGTCTCTTTTGACAGTAAAATGAAAAGGCAAGGCTGCAGTGTTTGCTTGCTGCTGGATAATTGTTCAGCACATCGCCTGGATGGCAACGTCAAGCTGACGAACGTTGAGGTGAAGTTTTTTCCGCCCAACTGCACTTCGCTGATCCAGCCTTTAGATCAAGGTGTCATTAACAGCGTGAAGAGCGCATACCGGTCAAGGCTTATTTATCGAATCCTCCTGAACACCGAGCATGGCCGCGACACCAAAGTCGACTTATTCATGGCTGTGCAAATGTTCGCCGCCGCATGGATGTGGACGCAGCGTGAAGTTGTGAAGAACTGTTTCGCGCACGCGGAGTTTCGACCCGAAGAGATGTTCTTGGGCAGTTCAAGTGACGACGCACAAGCTGCTGACGACGTTGGACTGGCGCAAGACGCGGCAACGGCCGCAGCAACGACCGCAGTGTGGGAAGCTCTCGAGGAAGCCGGCATCGTTCCTGAGAACGTAGCATTGAGCGACTACGTAAATGCCAACGCGGACGTGATCGTCTACGAGGAGCTCAGCGATGCCGAGATCCTCAAAAGTGCTCGCGCCGCCACCGCCGTCGCCGATTCATCCGACGACGAAGAAGTCGGGCATGATCTTCCGAAGGTATCGACGCCTGTGACCGCATCGCAGGTCATGGACTCCTTGGACACTACACGTAGTTTTCTTGGCACCCATGACGACAATGTCGCCATGCAACTCCTCACAGAGTGTGAGCAGCGCATTCTCCCGTTGCTCGTGCGAAAGCGCGAAGAGTCGAAAATAATTGGTTTTTTTAAGTTTTGGAAATAAAATGCTCCCAGAGTGTCGTGCATAGCCTGTTTTCTTTATTTACTGCTTTTTCCGCGACAATGAAATTCTCGCTACAACGAAATTTTTCGCAATCCCCGTGAATTACGTTGTAGCGGAGTTTGACTGTATCAGCACGTGTTTTGTTAAAAATTTGTGCAGTACCACTTTCATTACGAAATTTCCAATTCCCTCATGCATACAGTGCAATTATTTTTGGCTCACATGTTCACAGGAGCCTCTATGACTGCCTGGCAGCATTTTCTAACTAGGTTCAAAAAGCATTACAGGGCCCCTTTAAGGTGAGCAGAAAATGGGTTGTGTCAACAAATACTTTTTAAACCTTTACCAACGAGAAAATTTTAATTTTCAACTGCCTGCCTCAAGTATTGGCTATGTGTAATGGCATAGAATCTAATAACTGACACCAAATGTAATGCTAAATGTCAGCAACAAATTTAGAGCACTTCTAATGTAGTATCTTCTGTTCTATTTGAGCAAGTGTTTCATAAAAGCAGATTTAAAACATCAGACGCAAGTTCCGATGTCCGATTTCAAGCCGGAATTTTATTTCTGAGCAGTCTAGACCACTGAACTGAAATCGCAGGATCAAACTTGTAGTAGTCTGTCTCAGTGCTTTTTGTAGGAAGTGACTGGATTCATCTGTGTATCTCAGATTTCAACTTCTGCTATTACAATTTCTTGGTTCAAAGCAAAGTCAAACCAAAGTGTAATTAGCACTAGATAATTTCAAAACAAGTACACAGTTCAAATAGTGTGATCTCCATGTTGGTTCTTCCATTGCCAAAAAGAAAACAGGTTCATCTCGGGTGTCAGTTCTGTTATTCAGTTATCCCCACACAAAAATGAAACATAACTTCGCCATTCCTTTTGACTCCAGAAGCATCGAAAACTACTAGTTCATAGGAAGTACAGCAGAGACCATTTATAATGTAACCGCTTATAGTGCAGGACCGGCTATAATGCAGCTATTTCTGACCCCTGTTTACCCTCCCATAGAACTTAATGTACACGCATACCGCTTATTGTACAGCTCCGTGAGATGAAAGACTGGTTATAATGCAGCTGCTGGGAAATCAACGGGCAATTGAGGTAGCGAGCAGGCTTCATTAGGGAAGTGCACTGCCCGAGAAGAGCGCAACGAATCGCCATAAAGGTGGAAAAACCGTGGAACGGATGAACAAGGAGCAGAGGGAAGAAAAAAAAAAAGGCTGCGGCAGCAGCGTGTCGCGGGCACGCCCTGTGAGGATAGGGTTGATAGGATTGCCAAGGCGACGGAGAAGGCTGCTACGGCCGTCTGTCAGCTCCAAACGCGCGCCTGCGATCACATTAATTTCCACGTTGCCGCTGTTTGTCTCCAGTTCTTTTTTTTTTTTTAATCATTTCACGCGCACTGCCCTTGAATCACCTTGTGAGCGCGATTTCTTGAGCACCTGATCCCTGTGTTGTCAAGCGCAAGCTTCCCGTGCCACACGCCGCGGGCGACTCCACAAACTAGGTTTAACGAGCGCAACCTTTTCAGTGCTAGCTGCAGATAGGGTGTCGCGGGCAACTGTAGTTCATGGAGGCTGCGTTTAAAATGCGGACAAATCACTTCGACGACGGAAGTGGGGGCATGGATGGCAGGTGCGTCACTTGAATGGCAGTTTGCGGTCGCTACGTTTTTGACACCGTGCACGCATAAGAGAAAACGAAGGACAGCGCGTGCAGCAATCAGTTCCCGTTTCTGTGCAGTCCGGTTTCGCGGGAAGTCCGCATAAACGGTGACGTCGCTATAGCATCTTTTCTTTTCCTTTTCTTTTTTGCACAGTGTGGCTGCGGCCTTAAATCTTTAAAATATCCAGTTTTCCTTTTCTTCTTTTTAAGCGGGTGAAAGCAGCCCGGTCGTGCGCTTCGAATGTCTAACACGCGCCGCTGCCCGCTCGACAGTTTTTACACACATGTAGACTTTGAAAAATGTTGTTTTGGTTATAGTGCGGGTATTCGAGATTCCGGCGACTTACGTTATAAGTGGTCTATGCTGTCAGGGCCACTGTTACTGCATTTCAGACTAAATAGTATAGTACTCAAAATTTCACTTCACAAGCTTTTAAGTATACTAGACAACTTCACGAAAACATGCGACACCAATTCATGGTAAGTGGCCCCTTTTGGACTGAACCATTCTATTCTGTAAATGCGCAGACAAATTTGATTTGCGTGCTTATGCTTTTATGGTACTTACTCTAGTCTGTGAGCATGATCTTGAGCTCATAACTGATGTGCGACACATTGCACACTGCAACGCCAGCTATGAGTGGAGTCCGTCTACTGCTGTGTCTAAGGGCCAGCCACGTGACCCTAGCGCGCACGTGCGAACGGACTGGTTGGCAAAACATTGCAGCGTTCGGCGTGGTTGCATGCTGCCGTACGGGTGAACCGAGTTCGTACTCGTTTGCTTTGTGCGCGTGCACATGGCCGCTTTGACATGGTGGTTAGCTTTTGCGATGGAGAATATGCCAAACGCGCGATAAAGGGAAGTGGCATCGGGTCCTTGTTTTTTTTTTCCTCGATTTCCGAAGTCCAAACTACACAGTGATGGAAAGCCTGGGTGCGAGCTGTGCGCAGTGTAAAACAGCAGCCGTCGGACAGCAAGAGGATTTTTGGATTACATTTCATCGCTGGTAGGTGCTAGCCTGTTACCTAGAGCTCCTAGGCGTTTTGTTATTTGTGCTTCCGCAGCATTTGTGAGCATGTATATTTTATCAACTCGGGTGCCCCGTCTCGATTTTCTGAGCTCCCGGAGTGGGTAGCTAACGTGTTTGCTAAGAGGACTAGCGTTGAAACACAAAAAAAAGTGTGAGCGTTTTGAACGCGCTTTGAAACGGAAGCATTCCTTCAGTAAGCGGTAGTTCCGAATGCTGTGCAGATTTTCTCATTTCGCGCTCACTTCGCTGTAACTTGCGTCGGGCTGGCACTCCAAAGGAAAATTTTGTTTGTGTTTTCGGACGCGATGGCAGTACCAGTCTCGCCTGTTTTCGACCGTATAAAAGTTTAGTTTCTGAGCAGAAAGAACGGAAGGAAATGCACATGAGCGCTACAACTCAATCGGCCATGCAAGCACAGTGCGCAGTGTGGACGCTGCCTGCAGCTCGTAAGGCATGGCGGTGGTTCTCCGCGATGGTGTTCGCTTTGAAAAACATGCATTCCATGCCTGGTTGGCAAAAGTCGTAGTGTTCGGCGTGGTTCCATGCTGCTGTACGGATGGACCGTGTGCGTACTGGTTTTTGTGCGCGTTGCCTGGTCACACAGCTGAACGTTTGGTCAAGGTTTTAAGGTCGTTCTTCCATATTGCTGTATGCCTGTTTTACCTAACCAGTGCTTATTTACTGCATGTCTGCCATCAAAGTTATGCTTTAGCAGTGGGTTGCCAAAAACCATTTTGCCAGTGACTATGGAGTACAGCCCATTTGAGTGACGCTATCCTTAGAGCTGTTACCTTTAACAACATTGTGTGCAGATATGCCAGAAAAATCAAGCCATAGACAGTGTCTGACACATAACAGTACTCTCTGCAGTCACTCCAAGAGCTGAATGCAAATATTTTTGTCCAGTTTATAGAAAACGAAGCTCCATGTTATACACAGTAAAGTATGACACATTTTAGCTACAGGGTTGGGGCAAGTGTAAAAGCTCTTGGAGCAATTTCTGGCAGAGAGAAATCTTCATTTGGGAGCAGGACATTTACAGCAGATTAACAGAAAAAGGAGGTCACTTCTGAGCTGCCAATTTGCAGTTTGTTACAGAACACCTTGAATTAGAGCAGCTCAGTGAAGCTGTAGCTTTTCCTCGTAGCATTGTGCTCTAAAAGCAGCTGCACCTTTTGGGGAGTCAAGTTCTCCCACAACAATAAGCACCGTCTGGCCTGCCTGCAGCTCCTTTCTTGAAAACTCTGTGTTTGCTACTTTCCTATGAAGAATGCGATGTCATGTTGATAGCATGCATGCTATCTGTGACCATAGTTTGAGATGGAGAGACCTTACCGTGGACCAGCCACAACCCGACTTCTTGTCTGGGTTTAACAACTTCTTGCAGTGCACTGCCCAAGAGCTAGGTGAGGAGTAAACTTCTTGAGTTTCACGCCACTTGATTTTCCCGTCCTTCAGCAAATCACCGGTGAACCTTGAACCCTGTAGACAGTAAATGTCAATCCACTATGACAAGACTGCTGATGATGGGCATGGATTGCAAAGGCAAGTGCAATCACATACATGGCAGCCAAGGCGAAATGCTAATGGCTGTGGCTCTCACTGCCACGACAATGTATAGTACAATCACAAGTATCCAACAAAGTGAATGAGAGGAAAGCAGCCGTCATAACCAAAGTTTGCTAAACTTAAGTATATGTTACAGGGGTTTGGCTACCACAGGTGACAAATTGTCACTTCTTCAATTTCAGTTTGCACTTTTGTTATTTCGCTTCAAATTTTTTTAAAAGGAAGATTGCTTTTCATTTGCTTGATGTGAGATTTGTCGAAAGTTGCTGTTGTGCCTCTCAATGCACAACCAGCTCGGTGAGCTCATCCCCAGGCCAGTCAGCTTTAGCACATTGCCGCCACCAGTGCTACAACCACCAGCTACAGCTTCTGTTCCAGGCAACTAATGCTTGATAAGGTGTGCGGGCAAACTACACATATGAGAAGAAGAAACACCACTGTCAAATATATCACACAAATGCCAACACAACAGGCAGTAAGGAAGCGGGCTGCCATAATTATCGAGATGAGGAAGAAGGTGGTCTGCAACTCCACAGCTGCACTAACCAAGCCCCTCCATTTCATTAATCTGGGCCGGGCAAAAAGCATCAATAAAAAAATGTTACAAAAACATCCCACAGGAGTCGTACCAACAATAATATCTTCATAACATGGCTTTTTATAATTGGCACAATACCATTTTTGGGTTGCGTTTTTCTTTCAGCAGTTTTTGTCCATTTATTTTCAAGAGGAGGCTCTACTTCCTCTGGTAAAAGAAATTCCTGGTATTCAATTAGAGCAATAAATAATGCGATGCATGAGGCTGGTCACATCAGAGAGAGCAGAGGTAATACTCATATGGCACCAAAATACCAACATGCACTCGAACCATGACTCTGCTGCAGAAAGCAGAATGCACAAGCACTTAAAACTTACAAAGCTGAACATTCCTGAGAGCACAACACCTGAGTTGAAGGATATGATTTCTGTGCTCGTATACATCAACATCACATCAGGGCTACCACCAAGCGAAAAAGTGCAAATTAGGCTATCAGAGGAGAAAACGTCAGAGGGACCCTCTACGCTCTTACAGATGTAATGGACAGCCAGGCTTCACTCAAACCACATGCAAAAAAGTATAAGGTCAGATTTCAACAAGACATTCAGGATGACATTCGATGCATAGGGCCCTTAACAACTGCACTTGGCCAACTGGCAAAGTGAATGAAACGGTTTATGATAACTCTCACGTGACCATGAGCACTAACTTAGCTGCTGTAACCAGTGTCCTGCTTTCAAGTCAGAAGCTATGCTGCACTTGAAATATTTTGCTTACAAGTACGGCAGAGACGTATGTATAAAAGAAGCTGGAGACTTCAAGTGATCAATGATGGTCAAATAATGGATGTCTCAGAAAACAAGGGTTTTAAAAAAATCCTTATAAGTAGGGTTGTTTGTTTTTGGGTTTATATTTCTTCAAATTCAGGGAATAAAAATTGGATGCTATTTTTCCAGGTGACAATGGTAGAAAAGTCTGGCATTTTACAGCACTATTCCTAAATTTGGGCCTTGAGGGTAAAAATTTACAAATCTAAATTTACAAATGACAGTCTTGTAGTATCTATAGGGTTGCACGGAGCTTGTGAAATGAACTATAGATCAGTGGCTTCACGGAAGGTTAGCTAGCACGTGTGCACAATAACTCTGTGCAGCATCAAAAATAGGTCGGTTTGTTGTACTGAAATTTGGAGAGAAATCAGGTCTAGCACAATTTCCCTTCAATGTGCTCATGGTGTAAGAATTAGGCAAAATTGAGTTTTACCCCCCCAAAAAAAACAACCCTAGGTATAATGAAGGAAAGTACCCTAGTGAAAATATATTGTCTTCAGAGGTGTCTTCCAATTTGCCACATGTAGTCATATTCTTCATCAAGTTATATAAAAAATGTATTTATTAGTTGTGCACTGAATACATACTGGTTTTTGGTAACTATGGTAGCAAGAGCTACTTAAAATATAATAATAATAATAATAATAATAATAATAATAATAATAATAATAATGAATCAAGATATGACTTAAACTTGCTTAGGAAATGCCAATGTGGCCTACAAAGAATAAACCAGATACACACGACTTAACACTTCACACTTAACACTTAACAAAACCATCAAATGCTTGTACTATATTCTATTCCACAAAAATAGCACCTTGGCTACATGGAAGTGTGCACAAATAAGTATGGGGTGATGTCTTATAATTCAGCAGGCATTCTAGTTGATAAGTTTTCAGAGATACCTGCCTTCTATCTTCTATTTACATTTTCATACTGGGTCTTGCCTGGTGTAAATACTCAGTTATTTGTTCCTGACTTCCCTTGATACGGATATTGCACCGTACCTCCCCCTATGTGAAATGGCGAAGGTGTTCAAGTACAGGGACAACTAGCTGATAATCTTTTACCCCTGTCACACGGCACATGTAATGACATTCGCCGCGAATGACATTCACACCTAACGGCATTCGCCCACTGAATGTGTTCGCCGAACTCATGCAGTCGCAACATGTGTAATCTTGACAACAGGGGCTTCGCAATGAAATGCAAAATTGATAAGGAAAGGCAACATGTATACAACGTTACGGTCCTCATTAGGTGCTGTTGTGGCCCTTTGATAACTTCCTGATGTATAGCACGATAGTTGACACAATCTGTACAACTACGTTCTTGTTTCCAGACTCCTCGAGTGTCCTCTTCTTGTCATCCACGTTTATAATGCGAGTTTGTTGCTTGAGCCGCTCCAGCCAGTTCTGGTGCTTTGTTGTGAATATCTGGAGAGCAATTAAGGTTTGTTTGCACTAATCGTCGTCCATCACGCTGACAGGAATGCAGGCACGGTCCACGATACTGCCGACTGCGGAAAAAATTTAATCAGCTTTGGATACTTGCGCAAATTTCTTGCCCATTAAAGCTGCCATATTGTATTGCAATATATTTTCACATAGCCTGCATATGTTTACTACTGTGTTTCTAACAATAACGAGAAAATATGTAAATAAAAGGCATAATTTGTAATATATTGTTATCGTAGTATCCAGCGGGTAAACATTGACATCACTGGCAAATGCTACTTCGTATAACCGTGTAGACGAGGAATGCGAAACCACAATGACATCAGTTATGTCATTTGCTGCAAATGAAATTTACATGCGCCGTGTGACAAGGGTATTTGACACTAAAAAAGAGCGTTCGGAAGGCGTTGTTTTAAAGTTTTGAGTATTTCTGATCACTCCTTTAGACCTTTATCTGTGACCCATGAAACCCTGAATGACAAGAGTACCAGATTTCTTGACCTTCGGCTGTATTTTTCTGATTGTTATATGTGTTGGGCTTACGAGCCTCATTGTTTGAAGCCAATCGTTCCTCACCATCATCCTCACTTCAGACTTGTGAAGCATGGGATAGAGAAGCTAGCCTGCATGTGCAGACAGCTCTACTGAGCGTCGCTGGCTATCCTGTTCCTTTGTTGACTAAAATAAGTTTAAAAGCATGTACTTATGTGAATGAATTTTTTTTTTGTGCCGATTCTAAAGATACAATGACTCTTTTGAAATCCAAACTAGAAGAGAAGCTCAGGGGAAGATGGATGCTTGAATCGATGAACAAATCGCAAAATACGATTTAGAACAGGGAATGTCACAGGAGCCAACGTTTCGGCAAGCAGACTTGTCTTCGTCAGGGCGGCAACTAGTTGCCGCCCTGATGAAGACAAGTCCGCTTGTCGAAACGTTGGCTCCTGTGACATTCCCTGTTCTAAATCATATTTTGCGATTTGTTCATCAATAACTCTTTTGGTGACTTAAGTAGCTTTTGAGACATTCGAATATCAATTACGACTTTTTGGTGAGACAATAGATAACATGATGTGGCCAGAAAGTTATTCATAATGCATGAGTGGAAAGCCAAATATGCAAGGATTGAAGTGCTGCAAGCAGCTTTCAAATCAAACACCAATTAAAAATTTAGTAGCCTCTTGAAATTAAGTATTTGCAGTGCAGCTACTCATTAACAAGAACAAAAGGAAATAAACTGTGCAGAGAGAAAAAAAGGAACCGAACCTGCTTGGAGCATTTTGAGCACTACACATTAATCTCCATACAGGGAGGAAAAAAAGCCAGCTACAGCTGCTCTCGAGCTTGAGCAATTGCTGCACTAAATAAGCAGGATGAGTGAAAGCTTCTTTTGAGAAAAAAGCAAAAGAAAGAAAGAAAACAAATAAGGCTCACTTTGAACCAAATGTAACACAATGTATTGAAACATCTTTGATAGGTGATTGGTGGCTATCAGGGATATAACCTGGGTGCCTACCATGGCAGCTTATGTAGCTCAGCAGTAGTATTACATGAAAGAAGACCCTTTTTCATGCTTTCTTATAGTCAAAATTTAACTTGTCCTGGCAATATACATTGCTGTTGTGGCTGAAATATCAATCTGAGATGTGAGAAACTTGGTCAGGACCAGTGGTGGACCTAGAGGGGTCTCGATGTCCCGACACCCTTCTTAATTTTTTTAATGCATTCCTCCAAGAAGAGGACCTATTCCCGAAACATTTTCGTAAGTGTCTTTTTAGTAGAGTCAAATGCACCGTCCTACATTTTAGGGCATGCGTGGTCATTTCCTTGGGTACTGGAACCTAATATTCAACTTTAGGTATCACGCTTTCCATAAGCTGAGTCCCCTCTTGTAAGAATTCTGCATCTGCCTCTGGTCAGAACATGCAGCAATAGATGGAATTTTCAGAATTTTTTTTCATGATTTTTTATCTCTAAGAGAAGTGTCCCTCCTTCAGTAGCTGTGTGTGTGCTGAAACAGTTGAAAAACAAGAGACACATGTGGGATGATACAAATTTGAGAGATAAGGGAGCAATAACAGCCACCCCATGCATTCACAAGATGTCACACAATTTGAAAAAGATAAGCAAGCAAGTGAATGTTAACGTGGTATTCTGAGCCCCTATCAAACTTTCAAAACTTTGCAACAACATTAATGCAGATCAAATCAGCAACAATTAATAAGGCAAAAATCATTGCACAACCCTTGTTGCACCTTGCTCGGAAGGCATGGTATGCTCAACACCATATTCATGTGGAAAACAGCGTATAAGGTCGACGGGAAGGTGTCTTAGTGACAGAATGCACGAGCACCACAACAACATAAAAAAAGCTGACAACAGCCACCTCTGTCTGTACTGCCAAGAATATGGACACTATATGAATTTGCACACCTTCTCTGTAATTTGCAAATATTCATTCCAGTTAACAGGTAAGAGATGAGATCACGTAACAAAGCGTGCATCAGCTGCTTCCCCCTGCTGCTAATGAAGAAATCTTGTACCTATTCACTAATGGCACAAAAACCACAGTGGTTTCGCATGATTGTTTTCTTCTTCTTATCTTCATGCTTCCTTTGTTACCGTGAACTCCTTACCTATACTAGGTATGCTGTGCGATAAATGCCAGCTGTTTGTGGTGCCTCATCCTACCTGCTTATCTGTGTCTTTGTGAATGGACCTTTTCCGTGTGGGTAGTATACACATGTGCGGCGTCAGTGAAGAAACGTACGCCACGTTTTTTTTGTGGCCTCCTTGTGACTAGGTCTCTGTATACAGGGACTGTATAACTGGTTACACGTGACACCTGGCATCGCATGGTTCCAAATCGTCCTGCAAAATGAGTGAGTGCAACAGGTCTCCGCAATTGCCTACCACTACGTGGTGGAGGATTGCGGAGCCTATGAACCACCAGTTTCGATTTCGGCGATCCCCATGGGAGGCGCTGTTCCTACGAGGAAAGGTCGATTGTGCTGCAACCTGCATAGAGTATATTTCTCTGGCGCCAGTTATACTACTTACTCCCTCTTGGCCCCCCTCGCAGCATTTCGTGTATGTGCATGCGTGTCGGCATGTGTGGGGGCATGTGCTTTTGCATTTCACTCCCATCAGAGTTCATTTGTTATTGCCAGTAGAAGTCTAGTTTGGTTCAAATAGCATGTAGCCTTTGCTAAGACATGCCATGATGGCTGGCTAAGCACAGCTGGAAGCCAGTAAATGAAGAATATTCACTCACAAGATAGTCAATTGACAGAACGTTTTCACCATGCTGAAGAATGCCTTCAGACATCAGCATGCTCAATGTGACGCTCCGGCCAGCACCACGACGCTTGGACAGCCCGCCCTCCTCATCATCTTCATCTCCTGACTGCTCACCAGCATCCAAGTCTTCATCCTCGATTTTTGTTGACATTGCCTGTCATGTACAGAGCACATCATAATATGCTCAACATGGCCACAAGCACTACAAGCAGTCTCTTTGTTCACTCCCCTGAAATGACCTGCACAAGCATACACAGAAGACAAAAAGGTCAAATGGCAGCTAGACGTGGCAGGTCAACATCAGTCAATATTGGCCATATGGTTCAACAAACACCGATTATCACAATGCTTTATTGCTTCACTTACTTGCGTGGCTCGGGAAATGAAACCTACATACACTGTCTTTACATATTCGTTCATGCTGCTACTGGACAAAGCAAACCATGTAAAGGCAGCTAGGACTTCCTACTCCTAAACAAACTGAAACTGATGCGGACCAAGAAATGAGCAAAAACTTGGCGCTTCGGCTATAACACGGGACTCTTGTTAAGGCTGAATTACTGTTCAATGCAAACTACTGGCCCCACGTATGTAGGCATCTTTTCGGATGGTTTCTATAGACGTTGGCTTATTTTAGCAAACCTTGGTATGTGGCTTTACTTATATAATGCGATCTCCAACAAAGTGGTAATCAAATAAATCTGAGGCATGTGCGCTCATTACTCGACCGTTGCTACGACATAGGGTCTGGAAGGTGCAAAGTTAACACACACCGCTTGACCAATGTTCTAAAGATTACACACCAAGGTCTAACAACCACAAGCTAAAACGTTATACAGGACTAATCACACCAGGACTTTGCATGCAGTAAGAACAGTGAGATGTCTTACCTCACAACAAAGAAAATTAAAAGATGTGCGCTAACCATTGGCACTGTTTCATTCAGGCTCCCACGACAAATAAAATGATCATGTCTGATTTTCCGGCGACAACGACCAGTACGTTCCTTCCGATTGCTCAACCAGGCGCTAGTTAAAGCTGCTTTAAGTGATGGTCGATATCATTGTATAAGAAAAGAACTACGCGCAATACCGCACGCGCTATCGCCACGGCAACCCGATGCCGACGGCAGAGCACAGCGGTTGGGCAACGGCTAATGGCAGCTAACAACCGTGCAGTGGCCAAACTCTCATTTGCGTTTAATAATCAAAAATATTACTAATCGAATGTCTACAAAAACGTGACCTACACTAAGATTGCAGGATAACTTTAGAAACTCGTCATGAAGGTCTTTGGTGGTATTTTGAAATAAATATGACGAGTTTCGGAGAATTATACCGTATTCGATGCTGCGGCTACTATATAACGACCTGCACGTAGTCTGCGTTTCTGCGTGGTTGTTTGTTACCAGCTGACCAAACGTAGGAGCAAAGATCGTAGAGGCAGTCTATGAGGCAGTTTTAACTTCTTAACTTCTTACGCCCTTAACAGTTCAAAATGTCGATCGTCGTTGATGGTAGCGGCGATGCCAGGATGTTAGAATATTCGAAGCTGGCTGCCGATCTCGAGCAGCAAGAGCTGGAGGTGAGCGCATCTAGCAAGAGAATCCGTAGATCTACGTTTGTATCAGAACCAATGCGGCGCGCGCTGTGAACCCGATTCTAAATCGCTCCCTGCCAAAAGCTTACAGCAAACAGGGCAACACGTGTGAGCAATACGTTACGTCGATGACTAGGTGTAACGTAAAGTGTTGCTACGTTTCCTGATGAGGACAAAGAATTCATGAAATTCACCTGATTTTTACATCGCTGCTGCACGCTGTCACTGACTGTACTGCACCTTCTGAAAGCACCCACCATGTTCACTAAGCTGGTAACGCAACGAGGAGTGGGCGTGAACGTTTAACTTACCCTCCATCGACCAAGTTTGTTTTTATAAGGCAATGCGTAGGTATTCGTGTCGCAGTTTAACCTGTCGCAGTCAAGCTTCGGTTAGCTGATTTTCTGTTTTACTGTGCTAAAGAGATCTGTCATTCAATTCATCGCGTGAATATAACGCCACTTTATCTTAATGATTTGCTTCTCAGGCTGCCAATGGCATCGCCAGTCCACAGGCTTATGGTCAACTGCTGGCCATCTACCTCCTTCAAAACGACCTGTAGGTATCCATCTTCTTCTTCATGGTTATGTGCTTATCATGATCATATGCTTTATGCCGCTTAGGCCGAATGCCAAGTTTCTCTGGAAGAGGATTCCCCAAGAAATCAAGCAGGTATGTGATTCATCAGAATATATTACTTGCTCAATCAGTTATACCAACAGTAGAAGAGTTTGTGTTGTGTTTCGCAAGTGCAAAATAGCATTGTACATCGAAGCACTCTGCAAATGGATGAACTGATTTATTGATTTGTGGAGTTTAACGTCCCAAAACCAGCTACGATTATGAGAGACGCCGTAGTGGAGGTCTCCGGAAATTTGGACCGCCTGGGGTTCTTTAACATGCACTGACATCGCACAGCACACGGGCCTCGACATTTCGCCTCCATCAAATGGATGAACTGCTTCTTAGAAAATTCGCACTGTCCGTAGACTGTCACGCCGCACCGCGGCGCACGGCAGAAATACTACGAGGAGGATAGGCAGACGACGCGCTGTACTGTTCGTCGCCGCCGCACTTTTGTGTACGTATTTGCGCGTGACGCCCAAAAAGCACAACAGTAACCCCGTATGCTGCGTGTCCCAGTGCACAAAATGAGCTGTTCACAGTGAGATAAGCCTGCATTCCTCCCTCTAAGATCCGTTGCGAAAGAAGGAATGGATAGTGAGGTTTCGCATCGGAAAGCCTGTGACGCCGCCGATGAGAGCGTGCAGCGCACATTTCCCTCCCGGTAATTTCTTCTGGAGCAATGCTTTTTGGCTAAACCGCACAGTGGTCAGGCTTTATGTCGCATTTACGGTGAGAAGGCCGTTTCTGTAGATGCGCGCACCTGCTAGCGTGGCAACGCACCAGTTAAATGTAAGAGACATCTGCGAACCACTGCAAGCCGCAAAGTTGCTTGTTTGCGTGGTATACTCGCATTTTTTTTCACATATTACACGCAGTCCCACACAACAACGAATGTTTATATTTCAGTCAGTGCTGACATCGATTCACATTAAACGGGCATTTTTGATCACGATCTAGGCCGATCCTGTTTTGGCTCTATCTGGAACAGATGCTGGTACGCGTGCACTGTTGATCGCGTGGTCAAGCATGATACACTGATCTCAAGACGATCGGCATATGCGCATCGCGATTCGGCTCCGAACTCCTGATTCGGCCCACGCCAGCGCTAAGCTCTATCATGATTACGTTGGACCATGTAGCAGTGACCACCGTTGATTGCGATTAAGAAATGTAACCCTGATCGATCCCAGTCGCTATCACATGTGCCCGTGTGACGCCACTATTTACTCACTTCGGTAGCTCGCTGTGCAGAAAATACGGTTAAAAAAATATCACCCAGTCGGTTGCGATCTACAGTGACAAGCTGCGTCCGTGTGACACAAAGCAGTTTGCACGCGTGTACCTTCAACGGATCCTGCGAGTGTCTTCTCGATGTACGCGAAGAGACGCACGGCACGCCTCTGGATCCGCAAGTGACAGTTTTTGCTCACATATTTCTGCCATTTCACTGCGACTTCTTCGCGGTGTGCAGACTTCTTCGTGCTGTGAGCACCACGTAAAAAGAGGCTGATGTCAACAGCTCTGCCTTCACAGAAGCTTCCAAAATGGTCGCTAATGAAATCGGCTTCGCAAGAGGAAGCTAATTTGTGTCGGACATGGTGAGAAACCCGTTGACGCTTCTGTACGACACGCGGCGAACGGCGTACACTCCGGGCATGCGGATAGTCTATCCTCCTCCAGACAGCCATTTTGGCTCGACTTGCGCGCCACCTATAGTTCGCGGACATTGCGAATACTCTTGGCCTCGACATCGACATTTAGATGGCAGCACTGTCATCGCGTGAGAGTGGATAGGCGTTCGCCGGCACGCATTGAAATGTAAACAGCGGCACTCTGTTGTGAGCGGTTTGAGGCAGTTATTAGCTAAATAAAAGCAGTAATTGCAGTCAAACGGCAATACATGTGTCCTTCAATCTCACATCAGTGCAGGAAGTACGCAAAATGTTTTTATTGCACGTGAAGGAAGCATGGTGTGCCATTCAACGGGGCACTGACATCACCCACCCTCACAGTTTGACTTCCTCGGTGAATCTCTCAGTCTATTTTTCTTTCACAATACTTAGGTTCTCTTCTGTCTACAGTGTTGGCATTGCTGTTATGCAACTGAAAGAGTTTAGTATTGCGTTCTTGCTCATTTTCGCTATTGCCTACAACAACAAAAAAGGGCTCTTACTGCACATTAAGTTGAAGTAGCAGCTTGTGTACTCCACTGTATCACTTACACGCGCACTTGTGTTTGAATGCCTTGCATGTGATGTTCCATGAAACGCTAGGTAGTTAACTGGCTAAGTTAGTCAAGCTGCGTGAGTGTATACGCCACTTGAGTACTGTCACAGTATATGACACACGCCTATATTAAGTAAACATTTTAATACTCAAACGCATCACTTTCTTCGCATCATTACTTGTGTGACCGTGACAAGAAAAGGTTTATTTTTTATGCACAAAAAAAAAAATGTGTTCTTCAAGTGAAAAACATCTTCTATTTTCTTTCATGCACACAATCACATATCGCGAGACGATATTGCTGCAGTACTGCATTTACACGTGATGTTTCCCACTTGATTTATCCAGAAGGATGCTAAGTGCACTTTGCCGTATACTTGAAATGCACAGCAGCAACCAAACTGAAATAACTGTGCCGAACCAGATGTGCGACGATGACATAGCATGCTCATGATACAGGCGCTCAGCGATTTTAAGAAAGAGCAAAGGCTGCAGCACAATGCCATATGATACTATAACTAATACTTTTATGCTTGTATAAGAATACATGAAAGCATTCAACACCGCATCGGCTCGGGGAACAAACATATTGGAGGATATATGTGGCGTACACACACATGTAAAAATGCAGTCAAGCAGACGACACAAGGAGCTATCTACACTTGGGAGCTTGGTCCACTCGCCGCTAGGTGACGACGGTGTTGTACCTCGAGGCCAGTGGGGGGTATGCATTGATGTCACTGAGGCCACCATTTTGCCGTCCGGCCAGCACAGTGTGAAAGACTGTGCTTCTTCTCAAACCGTTTATATCTATAAATACAGTGGAAATGCAATAAAACAGCTGAGTGCTGTTGCCTTTTTAAAAGCGAAAAGACAAACTTCATTTAATAAATTGTTTGCCCCTCTATTAGGCCTGCCATGGTCGTCTGGGGTAATGGCACTTGGCTGATGACCAGAAGCCACAGTGGCTGCATTTCGATGGGGGCGAAATGTTGAGGCCCGTGAACTGCGCACTGTCAGTACGCGTTAAACAAGTCCCAGGTGGTCGAAATTTCTGGAGCCCTCCACTACGGCGTTTCTCATAATCATATCGTAGTTTTGGGATGTAAAACCCCAGAAGGCAATCACCAGCAGCTTGCTGTACGCCACAATGCCTTGCGATGGTTGCCAATTTGGATTCTGTGTACGGCCTAATAATAGGCACACAGAGCTAGCTAAATTTAAAGATTCAAACTACTTAATCAAACAAGAATAAATTATAAAAGCAACCATCATATATCTTCTATCAAATACTGAATGTTTTATTTCTCTAATCTAGGCTGGTTTCTTTCACAAATAAAAAAACAAAACTACGTGTAAAGTGAGGGGTCGGCTTAGATTCAAGTACCAGGACCAGGACTTAGCATGCAGCAGCCACATATGAAAAGGCCCCACCGCACTAGCGGTTTGACGGCTCGCCTGGCTCACCATGTGCCGATCTCGGGCTGCCATGTGCAGGCCGGAGGCTCATTTTCACGACATTCTGTGGTAGCTGCACGGTGACGTGGTCATTCAGGCTGAGCAGTGGAGCAGCCCAGGGCTACACAGCTCAGCCCCATGGCTACACAGGCAAACCGCATCGGCTGCTTAGTGTCCATTGTCCCGAACTCTCGCTGTCCTTCGTTCATGCAGCAACGGTCATCTAGCCGGCGTGCTTTCACGCCGGCAAAGGTGGATCGTGTCTTGTGATTACAGTGCGGGTGATTGCCATGCACTTTGACACCCCCTCCTCTCTTCCACTCGCGTGGCGCGTGGCCATGAAGCATCCATGGAGGAAAGGTTGTTCTTTTTTTTCCTCCATCTGCGTGGCACGGGGACGGAGTTGGCAGTTTTATGGAAGCGATCATTTAGTGCAGTCACATTGGTAGAGTTTTGGAAGTGTTGTGCCTTAACCACACGCTTGCGCAACGCCTGCACCAAGTGTGCTTGAGAAGCGGCGGCACCAACCAAGCGCTGTCACTACAACGCAGCCTTTAAACGAAAAGTCGTTTTGCATACGGTGAAAACTTGCAACCTGCAAGCATGGGTTCGGCCAGCTGGTGAACTGGACCGCCACAGCGTGGAACAAAATTTCAGATGAATCAGTCATTAGAGCTTTCAAAAAGTGTTGTATTTGAAATGCGATGGACAGAAGCGAGGATGATGCGCTCTGGGATGAACTCGCAACAAAGAGAACAGCGATGTTGATGCCATGATGCCGACAACGAATAAACTTTATACGTGCGTGCCAACAGATTACGCACTTACGCATTAAAAATGCTGGGTTTTCTGCTCATGATACAAAACAGCCTTACTTTTTTTAACATGAAAGTGTTTAATGCTGGTGTCTACCACGACCCTATACATGACTACCGTAACAGATATGATGCAGTAAAATAAACATGAAAGAAAAACACTCGGAAAAACTTCTCTTCGTGCGTTGAGAATCGAACTCGCAGCCCCTTGCTCCACCACGAGAGGTGAGCGCCAGTTCATCCACGTCAAACAGTGCCGTACCAGCGAAACTCCGATAGCAGTGGGCAAGGTCACCTCGATGTAAAAATAAAAATTCAACTGCTTATGTGAAGAGACATTTCACTTTCGTGTTATACCGATCCTGTTTACAGAGGGATGAGACACATGTTTTCATTCATCCTGCATCAATTATTTTTTTTTATTTTTTTAGCCTTGCGAATTTCGGGGGGTCAGCCTGCATTCAAGGATGGCCTAGTTTTCAGTAAACACGGTACTGCAAGCAGGAATTTTTCATGGAATCTGGTCAAAAGTGCATTTTTGACATTAGCCACAGTAAAAGAGTTTGGCAAAAAAATGTTATATTCTAGCTTTCTTTTCATTTAAAAAAGTGAAAAAAATCTTAAAAAGCTTCTGGCCCTGTAGCTGTATTGTGTCACAATCTCTTTCATGTGCAATGTCGCATATTACATTTCCTCTTATTCTGACAGTTTTCAAATTCTGTCCTAAAGGGAACTCGACTTCTTCATTCATAGTTTGTTCACAAGGCATCTCTGCATTTTACAAAAATTAGACGCAGTCGCACTGCCTGGTTGGTGGTTGTAACCCACACAATAACTGTCATGCCAAAGCTGAACATGTGCTGTATGAATTATTATTTCCTCTTTCGCATTGCACTTTCCTGTAATTTATGCGAGTTAATGAATATGGACCCTTGCAGTTGCTGTTACCAGGATATACAACACCATTTATCATTGTCTCTCTTATCATCCCTTAATCTAAACATTTTGTAATCAAAATGTTGGTTCATCTTGTGCACCACACCACTTACTACTAAATACGATGCTACTCACACCCCTGTTATTCCTCTCTCCGCCAACCTCCAATTTTCTTACATGCTGAGGTTGCCCTTGTAAACAAAACCTGTGCCAATATGTTTGACACACTTTTTGAATTTGTCACTTTAAGAGAGGTTGCACTGCTTAGTGATTAGTTGCATCTTTGAGGAACGGAACAAAACGCATGGAATGAAACGTAGTATCTAAATGTTAAGTTTAAAAGCTACTAATGTGTGCAATAACTCGTGTTGAACCCCTAATTTCTCTACAAACTTGGCCACTAAATGTGACGTTGGTCATAATGAAAGTGTAAATGCCAATATAACGCTGATGTGCATAAACTAAAGCTGATAGAAATGCAAGGATACACATTGACACATTTAATTGTGTCAGCACTGCACATGGCATGTACAGTAGCATGCTAGGTGTAAAAACAAGAAAAGTTAAACAAAAACAAAATATTTTTCCGGAGATACCTTGAGTTTCAGGTATAATTCAAGGCAAAATATGTTAAATATTAGGAGGAAATTTTACTGAAAAGTTCAGCAATGTTTGCATTGTAACACTGATAATGTAGGAAAGAAAGAAGAAACAAATTTAAATGTATTTAATGTTTTCAAGCAATTTCTTCCAACACATTGAAGCTACTGTGTTGTGCCTATCAAGAAGTATGCTACAAAATGTGAAAGCAGGAAAGTTGTGTCACTTTAAAGAATTTCCAGCAAATGTGCATTTCCAGAAAGTTTAACACATTTAGGTTTAATGAAGACACAGATTGAGGGAGCCCTGCATCTCTCTTTTGTCCTCATAAACATTAAATTTACAGCACATTCCTCGTGCCAGTTGTGTAAAAAGAATTACAAATCTTTGCGCAGCCAAAGGTAACAGATGGAGGACAGATAACAGATGGACAGTAAGAGTGATGGAATGGATACAAAGAGAAGGAAAACGCAACAGCGACAGGCAAAGGTTAGATGGGGGTGATAAAATTAAGAATTTCATGGGTATAAAGTGGAACCAGCTCACTAAGGATAGGGTGGATTGTAAATCGTTGGGAGAGGCTTTCATGCTGCAGTGGACTTAAAATAGGCTGATGGTGATGATGATGAAACTCATACTGAAAATGGAGTGTGCGTTCCAATTTTCACTTTTTTTTTTCTCTCCCTGTTAAGTCTCACACAGAGCTGGGACACATCTGGAAGGTTGGTCAAGGTCTGTGGTTCAAAGATTTTCCCGCAATCTACAATGGCTTAGCCCAGGAATGGCCTGACCACATCAAACCAATCATGCAGGAACTGGGAGGCAAGTTCAGTAGTCCTCAAGTGCATTTTCTCTCTCTCTCACTTCTCCCTTGCCTTTTTGTGAACTGGTTTGGAAGTTTGGCATTTCTTTCGATGTCATTCTTTCCGAGATAAAATAAACGGTGACTGCAAGATCATATTGTTGTAAATATTCGCTTGCTTTATTCCTTGTTCTCGTAAGGCATCTCGAACATCAGTGTCATCCTGACATAAGTTTCTGGTCATTGTTCAGTTTTTTGTTTTAAAGATGTATGTGTAGAAGTTGAGGTTAAAAAGATGCAGGCCATTTGTACATGTGGCCGCTAATCTGTATTGACAATACAGCAATACAGTTGACTCTCGCTACAACGAAATTGACGGTGCGCGGAAAAAATTTCGTTGAAGCGAAAATGAAGAAATATAACTGACCTGAGCTGGTAGAACAATGAAGCTTTTATACCTCAATCTTGCGCGTGGCGCGCGGCATCGCGGCGGTAGTCGGAAGGGTTCGGAAACTGCGAGCACTGAAACCATACCTGCCAAGTTTGGAGAAACGGAATCCGGGAGATTTACGTATTTACTCGATTCTACTGCACCCTCGATAGCAACGCGTACCCATTCCCCGCGACCAAAAAAGAAAGAAGTGAAACATCGATTGTAACGCGCACCCACGAAAAAAAAAAGGGGGGGGGGGGGGGGCCTTAGTAATCAACCTTCTCACATTCATAAAAACAAATGTCGTACTCGCGTGATGTACGCACTCGCATAATAAACAGATCGCCGACTTTGGACCCCTGCAGTCCGTCGGAACGGCCGCGCTGTGGCTTTCCCGCTTCGCTTGATACGCGGTGTCTCGAAGGCCCTTGGCGAGCCGATTCATAAATCCCGCATCCCGACAAAACTGCCGCACGTTGCTGGGCATGGCCACGGGCAAGCGGCGGTAACATCATTTACTCGCAATGCTGCATTCCTCCATGCTGTCGCAGTTCCTTCACGCTCGCTGCCGCATGCTGCCATGCGTGCTGTGCACAGGCTGGCGCAGCTAAGCTTAAGCATGATCGCGGGGCATGGTCTCAGAGATTGCCGCGAAGCAATCTCGGACGTCTTGCAGGGCACGACTGAGAGGCTCAGGCTCAGCACAGATATTAGGGATAAATGCGATGATGAGCCGTTTTGCGTGCGGTGACGAGAAACATCTTTTCCCCCGTTACGGCCACCCTCGAACGCTACCGAAAGCTGCGGCGGCTGAGCGTGTCAGAGATTGCATCGGCGACGTAGCGACTTTGATTGGCCGCACGACAGCCAAGCCGGCGCAGCGAGTATCATCGGCCTACGCATGATGTGCATCATGGCGTCGTTACCCACGGGACCGGCAGCGAAAAAAAGTTGTCGACCGCGGGGTGGGGAGTTATTGCGACAGCAATGGTATGGACACTGTTAGTGGGTTTTTGCAGTCGCTGTTTTTCTGTACGAAGTCCAACTCGATAACACCGTCCATGCATCGTATGTTCTACACGCGAGTAAAAGCATGCTAACGCTGGGGACAAACGCGGCTGAAGCAGAAATGAAACGACTCTGCCGTCTCCGCCGAACGAACTGAACAATACGATAACATCGCGCCGCGTGTGATGGCTGTCGTCGGTTGCTTCTCAAGCAGAGAGGAAACGCCCAGCCCTTCTTTCGTCGGGCGAAGGACCAACAGGGGCGCCGGTGGGAGAGGGGCGGTCGCGCGCGCTATCTCGACAGACATCAGTAGACGGCATCGGTAGACATCGGTGATCAACCACGCAATCAACAGCGGCCGTTTCTGGTGGTGCCAACGCGTGATTTCGACTTTGTAGATGTATTTTTATCTTCTGAAATGCACCAAAATGTTTCGGATTGTGTTTACTGCATAGAAAATCGAATTTTCGAGATGGAATTGCATCGTCAAATTTCATTGATGTGAAACGGCACAAAAGAATGTGTTCGTTGTGGCGAGCATATTTATGCATTGACTCCTATGGACTGCTGACGGGGATCCGAGAATTTTTCGTTGTACCGGAAATTTCGTTGAAGCGGCGTTCGTTGTAGCGAGAGTCGACTGTATAAAGCTTAATCTCATTATAACGGACCTTGATAGTGAAGAAGATTTTGGTCTGTTGTGAAAGGAGTATGTAGAAAGCGAATACTGTTAGAATGGACTTTTATGTCGACACTAGACGAGTCTGTTATAACCGAAGTGAATTAAGTCACAAACATGGTTGAAGAGAATGGATTTATTGCTCTCTAAATTTTCTGAATCTTGTCAGCTCTAACTGTGCTGTCGAGTGAACAGTTTGAAGAATATGCATGTCTCCATCATTACAAAGCTGTTGACTTTATCTGCCACTAGAGTACCTCATTGTGTTGATCCCACAAGTGCTGTCAAGCGATGTTTTACATTGGACGATACTGTATTGAATTTGGGATGTCCACTATACACAAGTCTGCTGTAAAGGAGTGTTGACTGCCTAGCTGGCCTTGTAATTTAGTCTTCTGTATCGAAATGTATGTTGTGTCAGAATCTATTGTAAAAGAAGTTCAGTCAATGGAAAGACAGGAAGATCAGCACAACAGTGCAGTTTGCTTTTTGCATACAGATGTCTGTTGTAAGCAGATCTGCTGTAATGAGGTTACTGTATATGTGCCTAAATGAAGTGTGGTCCATTGTTGCCCTGATATACCTATCGTCATCATTGGCTACTGCTTGGATAAGGAAAAACATGCAAGGTGCTGGGCTAATTGTTACAGCATTTGAAGGAAGGCACTCACTTGATTTACATGGAAAGCAAAAAAAAAAAAAGGAAGAATAGGAAAGATGCAATTGCTTGTCCTTGTTTTTTTTTCTTTCCATGTTAATTTAGTGCTCTTCTTCCTTTGAACATTCCAAGTAGAATTGCATACTGCATTTTTGTACATCAGTAGTTTTATTTTTGCCAGTCATGTTCGAGAACTATTTCAGTTATGTTTGCTGTATTGGTGTAGGTGTCATGTTTATGTGTGGAGTGTTACTGTATGTGGTGAATGGCACTACTAAGTAGGGAAGCACTCCATCTTGCAGTGTGCTGGTAGTGAAGTGGAGGCTACAGCAAGTGTCAGCCAACCAGGAGCATGTTCATATGAAAAAACTTTGTTCCACTGTGGAGCTTTCAGTGTTGTTGACAATACACAACTTGACATTGAACTTAGCTGCTAATGGCAAACTTCTTGTCTCCATAGATTGACAAGAAAAATGCCTTGCTGTTGATTGATTGATTTGTGGGGTTTAACATCCCAAAACCAGCTCTGATTATGAGAGACGCTGTAGTGGAGGTCTCCGGATATTTCGACCACCTGGAGTTTTTTAACGTGCACTGACATCGCACAGCACACGGGCCTCCACATTTCGCCTCCGTCGAAATGCAGCCGCCGCGGCCGAGATTCGATCCCATGACCTTCGGATCTGCAGTCGAGTGCCATAACCACTAGACCACCGTGGCAGGGCTTGCTGTTGCGTCAATAAAGCTGTTCAGGAAATTTTCAAATCATCAGATGTCTCGGTCCTAGATTGAACAGTGATGCGGGCATATATTTCTCTTTATTTGGGGTAAGATTTGGTGGCTGATACCTATAATGCAATGATATGCTGCCTGCTGTTGGAACAGTATCGACTGAGTACACAACTTTCTGCATTTGCAAACACTTTCACTTAACCTTGGGCACGTTCACAAAGTAATGATGATGCCTCTTCAAACTTTCTAAATTGTGATGTGTGCCATGCTCATCAGTTCATTTTATGAGTTCTTTGGCCATGGGCTAGCTAAGCTAGCTGGCCCTAACATCCCCTCACGAGGCCTCATTGTAAACTTTGGTTTAGAACTGAAAGTTTTTTTAAATTTGACCACAACATCTACTATTCATTCATGAACCTCTCTGCTATGGCATGTCTCACAATCATATCGTGGTTTTGGTACGTAAAAAACCCAGCAATTATTACAAGCTATTTGGATAGGTTCAGTGTGAAATGATTTACAGGAGGAGAAAGGAAACAGAAAGGCAGGGAGGTTAACCAGAAAGCGTCTGGTTGGCTACCCTGCACTGGGAGATTGGGAAAGGGGAACAGAAAGATGAAAGAGAGAAGAGCGAAAGAAGGTGTCCGGGGACGGCAGAAGGCTTTGACGCATGAGATATTGTACCGGTATTCGGTTAAAGGCATTCACGCAAGCCCGTCGTCCTCAAGAAACAAAACAGTGCTTTCACTGCCTTGTGGGCCGACAAGCGATGGGGACTATGCTCCAGTAGCATCTGTACTGAATGCGACCGATTGTTGAGTCGTTGGAATTAGTAACTAATTCACTTTTGTTTCTTTTAATTACATACTTTTAAATTGCTGTTTATTTTTGAAACTGTACCTCTCTGATGTGCGTTGAAGATTTCTATTCACGTATATGAATTTATGCCTTTATTTAATGTTTTTCTTGTGAAAAATATGTTAACTAAAAGCCACCATATACTTGACTATTTGACTATGTATTATGTATTTGTCTATAGGTCAAGATGGCCACAATCTATGATTGTAATTCTTAATATAAAGAATGCCAAGTAATACTCAATTTGTATATTTCAAAATTTGCTAGAACATTCTTTTCAGAGATAAAATTTCTTGTTGAAAAATCTGTGAAATTTTTCAATTTTTTCCTTGCAATTTTTTAAAGAAACAAGTTCTTCGTCGATTGTATTCAAATGAACACCATTTGAAAGTACACTTATTGTTATTCACTTTGATATATTGCATGTTCATGTAAACCCAGCAGCCGTTGTAGGAAAAATTGCTAACTCAAACATGCAAGAAACAGCCGATTTCTCATGGTAATGAAAGAGTTGAGAGGAACTCCTCTGACAGGTACCCCTCTTGTTAACACAAACTTTCCCAGTGCTGTGGATCACATCCCCTAGCTTATTGTAGGGGGCTCAAAAAGCTGGGCGCCAGGTTTTTTTTTTTTTTTGTTATCTCCCCACCAGAGAGAGCACAAAAGAACCCAAGGCTACATAGGCAAAGCCACTTAAGTACCTAGCAGTAGAACTCTATATCCAGAGCTTTATTATTGCAGGCCCCAAGTACTAGTGGCACCCTGCCATCTTGGACTCTTTTGTTGTCTCCCCACCTTCTGTTCAGTGCCTGCAGGGAGTGTACAAAAGAGCACATGACAAAAGAACCTAAGAAGGCCTATGGAATGCTTCTGAGTACCTAAGGAGGGATGAAGCCACCACCCTCAACCAGTATAGCGGTGGTAAAGCATAGCAAAGGAAAACAAAAAGGGGCAGAGTAAAGGGTCCCACAAAGGGGCAAATGAAAGGAGGGGGGATATACAGCAGATATTTTGGCTGCTCTGAACCTACTAAGGCGAGTGCAGGAAAACTGCACTCAAAAGAGGCCTAGTTTCTAGGCTGGCAATAAAGGTGTCCCTGTGGACATGGATGCTTATGTGAGTGTCCTCGAAAATGTACCACAGTGCCCAACACATTGACAACATAATTGACATGCTCATTGAAGAAGTGCTTTAGGTGCCTTTGGAGAATGTGGGAGGTAACATATGCCTGCTTAAGTTCTATAATTAACCTTTTCAAGCAGCAAGCAGCACGGGGCATGGATTTTGAAATTAAGTGATGCTATTTATGGCTACTTGCCGGTTTGCACCTCAGTGACGAAGATCCATGACAGATAGCTTAAACCAACAGGCAGCACTTGACAGTTTTCGAGCTGTATCAAATGCTTTTGTTTGTAATTTTTCCCCAGTTGTAAGTCTATTTGATTGGCCTTTTGAAGTAAGATGTGTGGATCCACTCAGCAAGTGGCCAATTCTTTCTTGGAGGGCACTTCTGATAAGACGAACAAATTCTCATAGTCCCTTCGATTTCATCTTAAAGGAAGTCAGCTGTATGTAATGCTAACCTAATTTGGCATGTGCCATTAAGTATATTCTTACATGCTATATACAAGGGCAATGCGGCCGTTGTACTGTGCGATGTCAGTGCATGTTAAAGAATCCCAGCTGGTCAAAATTTCTGAAGCCTTCTACTACGGTGTCTCTTATAATCACGTCATGGTTTTTTGGGACTTAAAACCATAGAAATCAATCAAAGTTTGTACAAGGGCAGTAACTTAGTTTATTATTCATGATTGTCTAGAAGACCACATAAGCTAAAAACAAAAAAGTACTGAGAGGTAAAAGTGCAGTGTGTGTCTTTTTTTATGTACTTGTCCCTTGTTTGTGCACTGTTCGAGGTAACCTTACATCCGACCACACCTGTAGCTTTATGTTACAGGAAGTCTCCAAAGGCTTACTTATGCTCCAAATTACGGTATATAACTTTTGTTTCCACTGACTGCTTGTATGTAAATGCCAGCCTGTGGTTCTTTTGCAAGACCCTTTCGACATGTGCATTCAATATATATGCGTTATTTGTTAACTGAAATGTGTGTTGACTACTTTCAACTTTTTTTTTGCTATATGTTGCTGATATCCACATGTGTGCAATATTACATTGCAGAACGCACAAGACGACGAGCCTTGGTGCTGGTAGCCAAGGCATACTCCTCCATTTCCCTTGATGATGCCTCTTCTTTTCTTGGTATTCCCAAGCTTGAATTAGCTGATGGTAAGACGGTTCAGCTCAATCAAAAAAGTTCATAATGGCACTTAATTAGTATTTTTTTTTTTTTTTCAGTTGTGAACCCATTGGGATGGTCTGTTGATACTGCAAATGGCATGGTTTCACCAAAATACACACGTGAGTGTTTGGAGTATATTGTTACAGTTATTTAAGAAAGCATATTTTGTACTTTATTTACATAAGTTATGCTTGCTAGTGTCATCAATAGGGCTGTTAAACAAAGTCATTTGCCTAACTTTCATATCCATGAAAAGAATGACCATTTGGCAAGTTAACAGAAAAGTGCAATTTGAATTGATACGGATGAACAGAAACAACATGAACGGTTACTCACAGCCACTGTTTTCTTCTTTTATTCGGCAGTAACTTTTAAATATTTACAGTCATGTACATTATGCCCCTTCTCACTCTCCTGTTGCAAATGTCTTCTCTGGTGTGTAGCAGGTACATTCCTCAGCCCTCTCCTTTTTCTACTTTACATTTATGACCTGCAGCATAATGGAATTGCTGATTATTACGTTCTCTACAACAATATTAAGGCACCTGTAGATCCTACTGTTTTTAATGACATATTTTCACACTTCTGCTCATGGTGTGACACCCTGGCATAGGAGGATAAACTTCTCCCTCAGTTTTCTTGTACTTTTTCAAAAAACTGCTTTTTGCTAAATGTATCTCCTACATAAGTACATCAGAGTCCTATCAGTGATGTTTCATGCATGGAATTTTTCCTCTTTCAGGGAATTTTAGACTAAGTTTAGTGAAAAGCAAATCTTTGCTACATGCAGCAAATTTTGCCCTTGTGGTACCAATATATATTAGAAATTGTGCCGGTGAGCCATGCCCTTCCACTGGTTCGCTACGTATATTACTGTAGAGGAATGGCCATTGAGGTGGCAGTGTTCAAAAGCTTGACATTTATGATGTGTTTCTGGCTCTGCAGCTCCCTTCCAACCGCATGTAGTAAGCAGAATAAATTTTTATTCAGGGAGTGTTGAAACGGCCTTATAACAAGACATACCTGTTGTTCCTGAAGCTTGCTCTAAAGAACACCACCATGTTCACCGCACTGTTTGAGAAACCCGTCTGAATGTCCACTCTCGTTCATTATTTCGTGCACGAAAATTGGCAAAAATTTTTGGAAAATTTTGCAGGGAAAAAGTACTTAAAGTAAGGAATATCAATTCTACCTAGTACAGAACATCACTGGGTCCTATTCACTCACAATTTAGTATCTTGGGGCAAGCTGTTATCTTAAATGCAACCTTCATGTGACCTCTTAAGAAATGAAACTTAAAGAAAATTACACCTTACAGAAAAAACTTAAATCAGTCTGTTAATGATCCGGAGCCACTGGCTTAAAGGGACTGTGTACCATCCTTCACTGCACTCCGATTATATTTCTCGATAGAAAGCATACCTTCCGAAGTGTCGTAGTGCGCGGTGGTTTCTCTTTGAAGTTAGTAGAAGTTATTAAAGCAGGATTTTTTCATCTACGAAGCCGCTCGTTTTCTATGTGCAAAGACGTCGACAACAATGGTTACTAGGCATGATGACGCTACTACATGAGGCATGATGACATACTAGGCATGCTGTCGCAACCCAACTGCTGTCGCAGGCATATGACGCTACCTGCGTCATATGCCTAAAATGAGTAGGATAAATTGTGGTACCTGTAGGAAGCAGATGTTTTGGTTTAAAGGGACTGACAACTGGCCAGAACGTGTGAGTGGACATTGATGGATTTCGAAAGAGCTTGAATTATAGTGATGGAATTGAGCACCATTTTAGCAATTTGAACAGTATTTGTATTTTTAAATTGAGCTTAAAAAGTGCGGCAACTGAAATATGGTGCGGCCTGGTGGAAACGACTTGGTACAGCTATTTGGAGCCTTTGAATCGTCGTACGTCGCCTTTTGGTGTTCATACGACTGTAACTCGGCCTTAAAGTTGCAATCGACACCTAAAAACGCATCTCCGCCCTACTATTTCCTTTCTATGCAGTAAAAGGAGTCGATGCTGAGCAGCGGCGCTGCTTTCGTGGCAACCAAAAACCTTTTGTTAACCTCAGCGCATGCTCTCAGTGGCTCCCAGGTGTAGCGTGCATGCGCTCTGTGGAGGCACAGCCTGGCGTGAGCACGTCTGACGGTTGTTGGCCACTGTTTGAAACGTGTTGCATGTAAGGCTCCATAGGCCAAAAATTCTCTAAAAATGCTTTACGGCGTTTTTCCTGTTGTTATTGCATGACAGGACACTCTGACCGGTAAGCTTTCCATTGAAATAAAGAAAACAGGTACCTTAAAAATTGGTTGTCGGTCCCTTTAAATAAGGTGCTTGGGAATGCACTATACCGCTGACCACCCTAAGTTAAAAGAATTTCAAAGTTAGAAAGTTTAATTGTGTTTCCACATTTCAGTGCTAAAGACAGGTGTCATAGTCCTGTGCACCACATGTGCTAGAGCATCTAATGTAGAAAAATTTTACATATAATTTTATAGTGTGCATGAAATTAACCTTCCAGTACACACGGTTTTACAAATAGCTCCTCACTAACTAGTTGTGTTTTCAAACCAATGTATAATGCAACAATATTTTCATCTTTTGATGACTTAATAGGCACAGCTTACAGAATTAAGATATCATTTTTCATCGCAGTGTTATGTAGAAAAATTTTGCATATAATTTTATAGTGTGCATGAAATTAACCTTCCAGTACAATGGTTTTGCAAATAGCTCCTCACTAACTAGTTGTGTTTTCAAACCAATGTATAATGCAACAATATTTTCATCTTTTGATGACTTAATAGGCACAGCTTACAGAATTAAGATATCATTTTTCATCGCAGTGTTATGGCAGTAAACATGGGGAAAGTTGCGGTTTTGAAACTGCATTCTGTTAGATCTCCAATTTCTTACCTTGCTTTGCCGACACACAACTTAAGAGAAGAAACAGCTGCGCTTTTGAGCCACTTTCGCGATCTTTTCCCTTTTCCAAAGGACGTCGTGTAGTTCGAGGTGAGAAAGTGCTTGGAACAGACTCTAGCATAATTGGGCAAGCTGCACCCACAATGTTTTCTGACACTTTCTCACGGGTACATTCTGAAATCGGACATGTAAAGTGTTGCATTGAAGACTCCTGCGTGCATTCACAGTGCAGTGCTTGAGAGACAACCTGAAAACAGGGTAGTGACGCACGTGTGACAAATGCAGGGCTCTGCGCTAGTTGAGGCGGATGAATTTGAAGGCAGTGCCACTTGCACCACACCAAAAGCCTTGAAAAGAAGAACGAATTGCTCTTAACAAGAATGGAAATCTGGGCTAGTTGGTGATAGATCATTTTGACCAGGTTACAGCGCCAAAGGGATGAGGACGAAAAACAGAGAAGTCGACAACACGAGTCAGCGCTCGTGTTGTCACCTTCTCTGTTCTTCCTCCTCGTCCCTTCTGCGCTATAAGCTGGTCAGAATGAATCGCTCTTCATGCCATAACAAAAGTTTCTTACAGGGTGAAGTACACTTTAAGGCATAAATAATTGTTTTTCAGAAAAATATGTATGTGTGCATGGGTCTTAGAAATTGACAAACACGCTGCTGGGTGATACTAGCCGCGTTGCTTCGACCACTATCAGAACAAAATTAAAGCATAATTTCTTTTTTTGCGGGGTAAAAGCGTGCTTGTTCCTGTTAATGTGATCCACGACCTTTCCATTTCTACCACAATATAAGAAAGTGTTTCAAGCGGTAGACAGTCCCTTTAATGGGTTTGTAGAGAATCAAAAAAACTACCTCAGGGTTTCCTTAGAGTAATCCCCACAAAAGCCATGTCTGCTCTCACTGTGGCTCTAGTTTCTTTCCAGGGTGCTTAGAGAGTACCTAAGCACCCTTGAAAGAAACGAGAGCCAGGTCGAGGCTCTTGATTAGCCCTCACAGCGCTATACTAAATTTCATACTTAAAAAGCTGTCCTGCAGAAGCTATGCAAGTGCAGTGACCATAGTAGTCTTACTCTGGGAATTTTTTAGTGCTGTTCTTGTTCTACATTTTCTGCAAGAATGCTATTTTATAGTAATACTCAATGGAAGTAATACTGAATGGGCCAGCTGCCCCCCGAATCACCTCAAGGGGGTGCCATATCTGCCCTGTAGCTTTATATTGCACTGCATTTCGGCAAAAATGGCCTCAGTGAGAAGCAGGTTAGGGGGAGGGGGGGGGGGGGGTGGACATTGCAGTGAACCTTCACCAGGTGTAATGGAGAACCCCCACACATGCCTATGCCTTTCACATATCGTATTTGATGATATTAAAGTATTAGACTAGTTCTTGCATAGATTTACAGGGTGCTTACTTCATCTTTATTTCATATGTAACACACTACTTTTCTGGTCACAGGTGCAGACACTGTTGCCCGCTTTGTATGAAACAGTATAGTATACACCACATTAGAGAGAACCCAAAGTGCTCAGAATTGTCATACTGTGATTTTGACTCTTAAAACTCTACAATTATACATTTCGGCATGGCAACCAGAGTGAAAGTGACGTGGCAGGATGACGTATACCTCGTCATTGGGTGCACAGGTTGCAGCTAATGCAAGTTCAGGTGCTTGCTTGCTTGCATCAGTGATCACATGGACAATTTTCGTTTTTTAGTTTTTGTTAATATGATATGGATGTAGTTTACTTTTAATGTTTTCCTGACGCTTGGTTTTTCTGTCTCTCTTCCTCTTGCAGCTGTCATACATGAAGATTCAACACCAAGTGAAGAACAGCTGGCAAAGCTCACAGACTTTGTGGCCTTCCTAGAAAACTAAGCATTGTATGTATGTTGAACTAATTATATGTGTGTTGAAAAACTAATTGCGTGTGTGTTTCGTATGATGAAATGAAAGTGTAAAGAAGTGGTGAGTGGATCGTGTTTTATTTCTTGGCTGCCACATTCAAGAATTTGTACAGTCAGTGTTATGTCAGTCAATTCATAGAAAGCTGTACATGAAGGTAAATGCTGATCTTTATTTACACTGTTAATGAAATCAGTGCATACAGGAAAATTACTGTCCTTTCCTGCAGCATGTTTCTTCTTGGAGATGCGTTGTTACTTGGTTTCCAGTGTAGCCGTAGTGCCGAACTCTGTGCTGCAAAAGAGGTGGTGCCATCACTCAGTGATACTTTTAGCAGTAAGGATGAAATGGGCAGATACTGTAATAGGTGTCACTTACGCAGACTGCAGCATTGTGACAAACAATAGTTCAGGCCATTTTTGGCGTACGTTGACCTTTCTTTTTTTAGATTGAATAGAGCACTTTTATTGTTGTGATGCCTTTGCTCTTTAGTGATTGGCATGAAACAAATTTCTTCTTGTATAGATCATTTTCTCGTGGGCATCGCCATGTTGGCTAGCAGACGGAGCCGTCTCCAATCTGGTAACCCACTGGCTTGGGCGAACGCTCGCTTTTGCATGGCCTTTATAGGGCCGACTGCAGTTTTGATTGTTTTAGTTATGGCACGCTCAGTTTTGCTTAAATTGGAGCTGTATATAGGAAGTAAGTCTTTGCAACGTCCTGACAAGTTCTGATCCTGTGATGGTCATTGATTGAGCCCATGATCAGCCTTGAAAGTGAGCTACTTTTGTTCTCATCTACTAAATGCACTTTTGCAAAATTTACGTTGGAATGGGCAGAGCTATGTTCCGTATTATCTGTTGAAGAAACTCTATGCGATAGTAAAAGGGTAAATGTTTGTTGTTTTTCATACTTCGCCGAGCTGATTGACCGTTGTGGGACTTGTCGGGCACGCTTCTTGCGGTCATAGCCGAGGTTGAGCATCGGTGTGGAGTTCATTGTGCTGTGTTCACCAAAAATTAAGGGCTCCGATATTCCGAACTTCTCTGAACTTCTAGGGGGTACAAAGCTCTTCCTGTTTTAAAATCCACGAATGCCGCTGCTTCTTGTCCAGAGGAAAACACTACAAAAGTACACAGGCACGAACTCCCCACATCTGGTCATGCTCATTGCATAATTCTTTGGACATGAGCTTCTTCCTGTAGTTGTTAGCACAACCATGAAAACTGCACACTGGCTTCGACAACTTCCATCGACAAATCCATCGACAACTTGAAGCACATGGGCGGGTTCCCTTTAAACATTACTCCACCTTGCGGGTTTCCACAGAACTAATTTGCCATATTCATGCCCACGTACTTTGAGTTCATAATTAAGAAAACAGTGCAGAACACACTCCCACACAAAACGAGACACTAAGCATGAAGAAGACACGAAGACGAACGCCTCATCAGGCTATGTCAGGGATCGCCATTTCGGAATGTTGGTGTCAAAGCCGCATGTTCAAGGACTTCTTCCGAGTGGCGTGCGGCTATACAAGAACAAGACCGGGATGTCGTCGGTTTTGAGAGTGGTGCTTCACTGCCGATAGAATAGCGGATCAACTGTGGATCACAGTACGCCCTAGCCTCGCTTCAAGAAAACAGCCCATTCAGGATTAAAAGGTGTTGGCGCTGGGGACTGGCGTTCGTCTTCGTGTCGTCTTCATCTTTAGTGTCTCGTTCTTTTGTGTGTGTGTGTTTGCTGCGTCGTTTTCTTAATGATGAACATGTGCCAACTCGCCCACTTATCAATGCTACTTCAAGTTGTCGATCAGTTCGCCCTCACGCTTAATTGCTGGCCTCCTGGTTAGCCCAACTGGCAGAGCGACCGCCTCGGACAGGTGTTGGTCCCGGGTTCAATCCCCAGACTGGGACGAATTTTTTGTCAACTATAAGAAGCTTTCATTCCTGAGAAATCCGTATGTATTTTGAAGCGGTGTTAGCCTTCCACTAGGAGAACAAGAAGCACAACATCCTTGGAGGGCAAAGAAGAGTATGTTGAAGTGAAGGAGCAGGCATTAAAGATGGACGCTCGTTCCATAGTAGGGTATTCTATTGTGTCCTTGTAAATAGGAACACCACATATTTCCTTGTAGCTTTGTGGTACGATCAGGTGGATGCTGATTGGTGGATGCAAATTTAGCCTGAAGCACACGCAGCCAGTGCACCAGGCTTGACCAAAGCCTCTCCGTCATCTGCCTCTCCCCTCAACTATTCGCACTTTTCCGCTCACCTGTGGGACCAACCAGTGCTCAACATATGACCGAAAAGCCTTCGATGGCTCCCCCTTTCTCCAGACCTGCCGTGCCCCGGATAACGACGCCAGAAGTGAGCGTAGAACCAGTGTTGTTGGTTGCACAAACAGTATTACAAAAGGCGATAAGCATCTTGTATTGTTCCAAGAGGAAAATAAAGGATCAAAGGCTGTGAGCAATCTGGCTGCACCGTATTAGGAGAAGGAACATTTTCATTCAGGGAGGCTTTGATTTGAAGTTGATCACTAATAAACTCCTCCGCGCATACTTACTTCTCGAAGTCTCTTTGATGAAGCTTAGGCTTGATGGTGACGTTTAGGTTAGACGAAAAAAAAAATTAAAGAAAGGGCACTGCGATCAACGGGCTCCGTTTTCGCATACGCTTCTGTTAACAGTGAACTCTCTTTAAATCATCGACTAAGTCTGTGATTATATCTTTTATATTTTTAAATATGAATTGAAACACTTGTTTGAACAAGGGCAGAAGAATGAAATACGTTTACCCTTTAATTTTATTTTTCACGCTTGAACTTTATGTGTACCTATATGCGAAATTTCAACGTTCATTGTTTTCTTAATTTATCAACAATTTATCGTGCTTTCATGGAAATTTTCTGTGTCTTTATAAGTGTTATAAGAATGTTTAATATTTGCTTGTTTGTATATGTGATTTGACTTATTTTTGCTTTAGTTTGTTCAAAACTCTTAACTTTGCGATAGAGAGGAGCCAGATTAAAGGGACCCTGAAACGGTTTTGACGATTTTGTGCAAACATAGTGATCCGGTAGAGCGAGTCATTAGGATCATTAGAGGACAGATTTCAGCGCTCTGAGTAAAGTGTGTAATTTACTATAAAGTTTTGACCACGCGCATCGCAAAAGACCGCAGGGGCTCGTCAAAAGGAGTTTTCAAACGCCCCCACCATCGAATGATGGATGGGGAGGCTGCTGATTGGCCCCTTACCAGTGACGTGCACGTAATTTTCCCAACCTAGCTGCGAACGTGCTCCTTCGTTTCAGCCAACGGTATCGTCACGGCATCTGGCGGCATACACATGAGTCGCCGGCACTCTATTACAAATGTTAGTACTGCCGAGGCCGGCAATCTCGGTAAAGATATTGTGCTGCTATGTCGCTACAAAGGGCTTGGCAGAGCGGCTGATGCGGGAGGCGTAGTCGCTAGCACGCATTCCACAGCGGATCGAGTTGAGGAGGTACAGCAGTGGTAAGGAGGAAGGCGACAGAAATAAGCCCATAGCTGCCTTAGCGCATGGTGCTTCGCTTTATTTATGGTGTGAATTATTTCACAATTGTGTTGCCTAATCAGTGACGCAATGTCAAAAAAACGTTTCAGGGACCCTTTAATGCTGTTTTTGTCACCGTTGGCCCGATTCGGCAATATCTACATAGACAAAGTGCAAGCGATTCAATGTAGGATGTTTGTACTTTTCAGCCCTTCACGGGCGACCGGTTTGAACCAGTGATTGTGGCAAGAACTGACTGCAAAGAATAATAATAAGAAGAAGAAAATAAATTAAAAGCCAGATACGGTTCCCTCATATGTGCACCGGCCAGTTAGAGAAGTCCTTTCTATCCACTAAACGCTTAGCGTATTTGATAAAAAAAAAAAAAATTGGTACACACGGTATTGAAGTAGGCGTGCATTTTCCAAAATTTCCTTGGGTCCTGTTTTTTCCACATCCAATCCATCTCTGCTGGCGCTTATGCCAACTTTTTCAGGCGCCCTCCCACTCTGAATAAAAATCTATAAGTGCTTGGTTTTTCATGCTGTGAAACAAACTCCAGACTGAGAAAGCCGTTCACGCGTAAGATGCTGTGAAAAGAGTTTATGTTGCGACACAAATGTGCACAGTTTGTGCCCCACAAAACATGAAATGCATGTATCTAGGACTCCTAACTCCTCTCGGGAACACTACCTAAATAACCTTCCTTTAGATCAGGTCAGTTCGTATAAGTACTTGTGAATTTTAATTGCATGCAACTTTGCTTGCACCAGTCACATCAATTATGTAGCAAGCAACCCTAATCGCAGGCTTGGTTACCTCAAACGAAACTTTTTCGCTTCTCCTGACTCTTTAAAATTATTTCTTTACATAACCTTAATACGCTCGAAATTAGAATGCGCTTCATCAGTCTGGAACCTTCATAACAGAAACCTCACTCATCAAGGCATTAGAATTGGTCCAAAATAACGCAGCCTGTTTTATTCTTTCTAATTATAACAGAACTGCCAGTGTGACAGCCAAGAAAACTAGCCTTTCACTTCAATCTCTTGCTACCCGATGTAATATTTCACGTTTGTCATTGTCGCACAAAATTTTTCACCACACATCGCCGCATGATGCCTTTATTGTCGCTCGATACTACGTATCGTGTCGCATTGATCATTCTCAAGATTAACGTCCCTTTATGCAACACAAAGGCATATTTCGACTCATTCGTTCCTCGGACATCATTAGAGTGGAACCACATACCTTCCCGAAAACATGATATCCATCAATAATAATTCCTTGTTTCGTGATGCCTTAAACAACTTTATTGAAGGAGTACACAAGTTTCTTTCCTTGTATACCCTTTACGTATTATCGATATTGTATTTCTTGCTCGTATCTTTTTTATTTTTTGCACATTTTGTGATATATCTATGTAAAACCTTTCTCACTGATCTCATATTTTATATGTATTTTGATGTTGTATTTCTTCCAGACGTGTTTCTTGTATTTTGTATTGTATTCTGTAAAAGTTAGTTTTTTAAAAATTATTTGTGTACCTACTGAATCTTATATGTCAATGTTACCAGCCCACTCACCTCTGTAATGCCTTGTTTTGTCCCTGAGGGTACAACGAACGGACGGACGGACGATAGCTAAGACACCCGCCAATAACAAGCTGCTATTATAGTACACCTTACATGCGAACAGCTCTGTGAAGTTGCGCAGTTTAGGCCGGGCGCGCCTCAGTAGGCCTCGCTCTCTAATGGCAGCCAATGGGAGGGAAAGGAGGCTCGAAATCATTGTGACGCATTGACCTTGGGGGACAAAATAATAGAGCTGTCGCTCCAAAATGGCTTCATTTTACGGCATATACGCGGCAAGCCAGTATGTGTGCACGGTGCCTGATCTCGTGCTGTTTCTGGCTGCGGTTGCGAACGCCGGCCCGTCTCGACTGCAATAATCCCTACGTAACTTGAGCCAAGACTGACGGTGCACACGTGGCCTCCGCGATAAGCTCTGGCAGCGCGCCTGCACCATGAGCTTGGCAGCGTTTCGATGGTTGCTGGCATTTGGGCCTCCGGCTTTTGTCAGATGACAGCGCAAAAGCATGCTCCTGGCCAAGCGCGTCTAGGCAGTCACGCTGCAGGCGACCTTGTTCACCGATTGCACACTTCAGAGCAGCACGATGGTATCGCGCAAGCTCTCCGCCACGTTTTCTTTCTTTCTTTCTTTTTGTTGTTTCCCATAATTCGGGAGCTGTTACAATGCTGAAAAAGAAAAGGGGAAAAAAAAGGGATCTCATATGCGAGATGTAGCGCACAGGGAGTTATTCAGTCGGTCATTTCTGAAGGTGCTATACAGCTCTGCTATCATACTTCGGATCTAGACAATAAGTAAATTGTTAGCTAATTAAACTAAACAATTATTTAACTAATTGTAGCAAAAATTCAAGGTCGCTCCACGCCGCGAGAACAGTCGAAACAGCGAAGCTGATCTTTTAAAATCGTGACGTGACTGACAAGGGTGTCAAGCGGTGTGCCGTGGCTCCGGGGAACTGCAAGTTCGAGCTGAACCTTCTCTGCATATTATCACACATTGACCTTTGCATAATTGCAATCATGTAGCCGTGGGCTGAAGGCAAGAGTTGGTCGAGGGCAAGCGTGGGTTCTTTCTGTCTTTGCATTTCACGCTATATGGAAATGCTGTCGCGGCTGCGGTATCGAAGCCGAAACTTAGAGCTGAATGTTTTCTACACTTAATCGCACATTGGCCTTCGTATAATCGCGATCGTGTAGTAGTAGGTTGAGGAAAAGGGTGGGCCTACGAGGCCTGACGCGGGGCACAGGCTCTCCTTGGCTTCCGACGCTCCTTTCAATTAGTCTTGGCTGAAGTTAATGTGGGGCAACCTGTGTTCATATGGGCAAACCTCTATATAACGAAGTCACACTTGCACAGAGAGAGAGAGAGGAAAAGCTTTTCTGTGCACGTGATGGGGTCAACAGAAGGGTGACAGGTGGGAGATGCTCTTTATACTTCGTTCCCCCTTTGGGTGGCAGCCAGGAGCCCCTGGGTCTTGGCGGGGTCTACAGCCATGCAGATGAGTCATCGCAAAACGTTTTCTTGGGCTAGTTGGTTCATGACTTCTTTAAAATATTGTAGCGCAAAGGAACACAGGGACAAAGAGCGCCCGTCCTGTGCTCTTTGTTTGTCCCTGTATTTCTTTGCGCTACAATTTTTTAAAGAAGATGAGTCATAGTTGGCTGTCCGACTTCGTTATATCGTGAACTTCGTTAGGTCGAGATTCCTAAATTTCAACACCAAGAATGACCTCATTGTTTGTAAGAACTGTCGTGCGTCTCATTAAAAAGCATGCTGAAGTGCGTCAAGTGAAGAGAAGAGCGGAGTAGCTATTTAAAGGGCCCCTAAACCACCCCGACATTTTTTAAAACATTTTAAGTTAACACGCGCATCAAATTGAGAATGGCGCAACGATGAACGATGTCAAATGCGGCAGCGCTACGCACCGCAGCCACGCCACAAACTCGAAAAACATTCCCGTGCGCCTCGCCGGCCATTTGCGGCATGCCAAAGTTAGCCGCGACAACGTTGTGGTTTTTGGTGATGTCAGAAGAGGCCGAGCTCCGCTGATTGGTCGAAGGAAAACTCCGACTTCCGGTTAGTCTGCTAGCAAATGCCCGCGCTGCCTGCCTGTTTGTTTTTCCTCGTCGCGTGTCGTTCGCGTGTGCATGCTTGTTAATTCGTAACTGCGCTACACTACGCAAGTGCAAGTCAGGTACAGCCGACTAGAAACTGCAGCAGCTCTCGGAACGCGACGGATAGCGCTAGCACAAAGCGTTGGCACAGCACCAACAAAACACTTGCGCGAACGCGGGAGCCTGGCGGATGCGTGTCATCGGCGATGTATGTCACGTGACATTCGGAGGAGCACTCGGCGAGGAGGTGGCACCGGCAAGCAGCCAGCGCGGCGCAGGAGAGAGTGAAACAAGCAAGCGCCGCGTTTTAATAATCAAACACGTATAACTCAGCTATTTCTTCACCGTTTCGAAAAATTTTTGCGGCTACGTGTTTGTTGCGAACACCGACACAAGAGCAACACCACAACTAAATTTGGCCTCTGGGTGGTTTAGGGGCCCTTTAAGCGCTGTGCATCGCCTACCGCATTCATGCCGCGTGCTGATGCTTGCTGCTCTGCACAACCGTTCACGTTTGCCGTGATAGTGTATGTGCACGAAAACTCATGCCCGTGTTAGCCCTTCTAGCGCAGCAGCGTCATCTGGAAGATAAATGGGAAAATATATGCGTTGAGATCCGACAGGAGGAGACACGTAAGAGGACGCTCCGCCAGCTCTTAGGCTCTCCCATGGAGACTAACCAATTACAACATGCGAACGTGGGGCCCCTGAAGTTGTCCCGCGTCACACCTTTCAGACGGTGTGAAATGGAGACCCCAGCAGTGAGCTGGCGGTTGGAGCTTCAGGAAAATCCCTCCTCTTAGCCTGCCGTGGATCGTCATGGTTAGCGTACGGGCACTGGTTCCCAGATGAGTCCTGACTGATCCGTTGACTCTTTGCCGAGTTCGCGCAGGCTTCCTGCACTCGGACCTGCGGACTTACGGGCACTGGTTTTCAAATGCGCTCTCTAAATTTCTGAAGTCCAGTCGCCCCATTATTTCTTGCATGGCAACGCGCCGTTTGCCTTAAACCTGACGCAGTCTGGTTCCTTCCAAAACACCTCGTTGACCCCATCTCTTAGTTGCATTACCCCCGTTGCAGCCATGGGTGTTAAGCCTACGCGCGACATCCACATTACCCCTGAGTGTGCATTGGCTGCGGCGCGTATTTTGTCGGGCGGATGCGATAATGGCGACGCTGGTTTTGTACTGCAGGTGCCGCGCCCATCTGAAAACGGTCCCACTCGAGAAGGAGAGGTGGTAGCAAAATGTATGCTCGGCTGCCATTTAAAAACGCGGGTTCGATCCTGGCAGCGGTGGTTGCATTTTCGGTGGAGGCGAAAATTCCCGAGGCCCGTGTACTGTGTGTTGTCAGTGCACGTTTCAGGTGGTCAAAACTTCCGGATCCTTCCACTACGGCCTATCCCTTTCAGTCCTTTTCCCCCCACCCCCACGGACAGAGAGCGGTGCTCCCGACATGGGCTGCAGAAAAATAGCCCCCTTTCCTTAACCGAACTACAATTATCTATTAAAAACGCAGTATGCGTTCCAATGGCGCCACATCACATGCATGAACAAGCAGATGAAGATGCGCATCGCGACTGGCGATAAGTCGCATTCGCGTGTTTGTTGATGACAGTTTGGATCAACATTTGAAGTTTATTTTTACAGCTGCATGCGGTATGGTAGAATGAACTGAGCCTGAATTTCGGTGTGTCAAAATTCAGTAAACGGGTGTTTTTGGCTCAAACATTTAATGCAAAAGGACAGTTACAAGTGACTTCCGCCTCGGTCAATTACCGTGAGATATCTTAATTTATTGGTCGCAGAGCCTCAAATAGCCTAAAAATTCGTTAAATCGAACATGTGTGACGAAATTACTTGGTTAGATGACGAAAAACGTTACATGGTTTTGAATGCAACTGAGAGAAAACTGCCCGGTTCGCCGACCAGCTAGTACGTGGCAGTAGCACGAGGTGGTTCGGAGGCGACAGCATCATTATGCCTGTTCCTGGAACATGTGTTGCGGGACAGCTGCACTGCGACTGTCCCAAGAAATACTTCCCGCTGAGTTCCTGCACCTCTGACGCCACTCTCTTGGGCACCAGTCAACGCATTCCACATACACAAACGGGGAATCCTTAGTCTAGAATAAATCTGAGCGCAGGAAAGGCGGGACACACGAGGACAACGACGATGGAACAAGCATCTTGTCTTTCTGTCCCGTCTTTTTTTATGCTCAAACTTACAGACAATGAACCAACTCGCCCAGCAAAGCATTTTGTTAGCGAATCCTCAGAAGCTGAACTTGGTAGGCAAAATCTTCAGACTGCATGCATGGGTGACTCGATCTGTTGTCCGCGAATAAAGTGATTGCACCGCCGCAAGGTGGAGCAACATTTCAGCCTATGCACTCATTGACCCACAGTCATTCGTGACGCCTGGTACCTTTTTTTTTTCATTTAAATGTGAAAACATGGGAAGGTATACGCGCCCGGTATCCTCTCCCTCCTTCAACTTTCAACGGCCAATGGGGGAAGCGCCGAAGGGTTATAGGTAGCAGCAGGAAAGGCACCAGGGGTTCGACCAGTTAGAGGAGCAATATGGCTATATTTACTGCCGGGCTCTCAACTTGTTTTTAAACTTTTCCTTATAAATTCCTCTCTCTATGGGGTCTTCACCCCTCACTTGGCATGTCCTGTAACCGATTAAGACACTGGCACGGACCTTGCTACTGCGAACGATGCCTGGTAACCTGCCGGCCCTGCAAGGCTTCCAGCTTGTGGCAGGGGGCAGCCGCAGCGGAGAACGGACGGCACCGAGGAACACCAACAGGCGGGACTTCCAACCTTTCCGAAACCAACGCTGTCACTGACTGAGTAATCTTCGAACCACAGCAAATATAAGTCGGGCGGTGTACGCTCTTGGGGTCACTTTTCAGAGCTTACCTGTATCACTTTGTTACCGAGACACTAAAGAAAGATACTGAATCAGCTTAGAGTGATGAGTTATTTAATAATAATTTATGCAATAATATAAGTTATTTCGTTATTTATTTTGGTAGTTTCATGTTTCGAATTTCGCACTGAAATACAGAACCTGAATGTCCGTCTGTCGTCGCGGATATTTCGTATTTTGACCACATTTCCTTAATATAATTTTCTTAAACTTACCATGCTACGTTTTTGGCTTTCATAGACGCACAGTGGCTCAGAACGTAATGCATTACATTTTCACCGATTATGACCTATGTGGGCCCTAGCAAACGCTGTCAAGATCGATGATGTTGCGGCGACCTGGTGCGCGAATTCTTTTTGCGCTTAATCTTCTGGTTTACCAAGTGTCTTCTCAAGGCAGGAGTGGTGTTTTGTACCATGGAAAGGTTTTTCTTTTTAGTGTACCCTTTAATAGGGAGTTTGTCTCCTCCTCTCGTTTGTCTGTTTGGTGCTTTAGTCTTTCCATAACATGCACCAAACTAGCCCAGTGAAAAGTTCTGCTTGAGTTTTAGAATAGGGCATTTGCGAACGCTATTCTTTGCGTTTATTGCCGCTGCGTATGCGCCATGCGCTAACCGCTGTTGGCGTTAGCTTTCCAGCCCTAATTAAATTTTTGAAAGTAGCGTGTGTACCCAAACCGTACGCAAAGCTCCATTGTGTTGATCACGTGACGATCCGAGTGCGATTCTCGTGTGATAGCGTTTGCAGAGACAAACCCTGCTTTAAAGCACTTATGGCATCGTTACGCTATCCCAACAAACTCAAAGCCCGCGTACCCTATTCGAAAACCAAGGAGCATGTGCACCGCCAATATCTGCGCGTAAAACTTCCTTGCTTTTTTACCTGTGTCACAAGATCCCTTGGCAAGGTCCATGATGGTCGCGACGAGCGAATTGGTAGTCTTCTGGAGAAAGTGCAGATTGAGGTCATTCAGTGCCGTGATGTCGTCACATACTTCGTGGTAGCACTCGCGCATTGTTCCACGGAATGGTCCTGTGTATGCAAGCAAATAGCAACAGTCGAAGTTTTAGAGTTAGCCCGTACATTTTTCAAACAGCACTCCTGCATGTTCCATTGTCTAGCCACCCAGAGTTCGCGGAATGGTGTAGGTGGCATCGGCTTTCCATTTCGTGGGGGGGGGTGCGGTTGGTTCAAGTTCGTCGTTTTTTAGCAAGCTTCATTCCAGCAGTGTCGATCGACGCTGGAACTACGCTCAACTTTCGGGGGTTTCTAAACGGCCATATGCCACAAACTGTGATGCCCTAGAACTACATTACGAGGGTTAGTTGATTCGCATTTAGAACCAGGGGTTTCCAGAAATTGAATTTACTGGTTGTGTCTGAATGTCGAAGCAGAAGGTGGTGGGGTTAAGCGGTAGACATCATGAATTTATTACAAACTGTTACAAATTTAGGAGCTCTCTTCAAAAAACAAGGCGGTGCGTACAAGTTCGCCCCCCCCCCCTCTCTCTCTCTCTCTCTCTCTCTCTCGGTTGTATGTAGGGAAACCTCTGGATGCAACAGTGCGACTAGAACAAGAGCAGGACAAGCACTGACTGTCAGCTCAAAGGTTTATTTGAAGACAGTTGTCCTCTTTTACTGTGGGTCTACTCTGGGAATGTACTCCTTTATTTGACAGAACCAAGTTCATTAAAAAAGGAAAAAGACAAGAAGGAAAGGAAAATAATAGAGGTTTTCTATATTCTAAAAGAAGGAAACAAATGCTCTCGTCTCTAGCGTTATCTGAGAGGTAAGCTTTACAAAGAAAGTTCGTGACTTAATTCGCTCCGGCACATTTGTGTCTCATGTAGTAGGCATATCCGCTATTTTGGTATGTATAAAAAGAGACAGGTCTTCTCAAAAGAATTGTCAACCGGCATTCAGCGCTTGTTCTGTTGTCCTTGCTCATTTTGTCCTGTAGTAATCGCGCTGTTTCTTCCTTGGCCTTATACAACTTTTCCACATAAACAATTACGTTGAAGTTGACAATTAAAAAGTTAATTAACAGGTGTTTCATGATTAGTTATTTCATTGAAGCTTTAGCAGCCTCGACGAGTTATCGGCGAAGGTGACAGATGAATGCCATTGCATATTTGTGAAAAATCCCTGTTGTCGAAATTAATAGCGAAGTTTGCTGTAGGTATGTGCCAGGGTATAACTCGGACGCGGGGGCTGTTCACGACGCGGTAGTTTCTTCCAAAGCGTGCTTTTTGAACGAAGACATCGCAGTCAAACCGTGAAGGCTCGTCATCTAGGCGGCATTTGCTAATCGGGGCTTGTAACAAACGTTTCCGAATGGATGTTTCATTTAACAAACGAAGAAAGCTTCTTTCCTCAAATGTTACGTTGTTGTACTGTAATCGAGGAAAAACGCAGGCACAGAGAAATACGAGTGCATATTGCATGCGGACAACGAAATAAAATATGTTGAATATAGATGTGACTAAGCTACGCTTTTCAGACGTGGCATTTTCTTTCTTTCTTTGCTCGCTGTAGTCAAGGCTTATGATGTGGAGGCTGCCGGCAATTAAAGATGCGCGAGCATTAGTTATCAAATGTTCAATGTTAAGCTTTTGTCATGGCTCATTTATTTATTTATTAATACTGTAAGCCCGAAGGCTCATACAGGAGTGGGCATACAAGTAGTACTGCCAAAGCATCAATTTAAGAAAGACTCATAAGACCAAGAACGAGACAGAGAAACACTTGAGTACAGAAGACAAGCCGTGTCAAAAAAAAAAAAAAATTGCAGCATATCCACGGAGTGAATGATGATGAGTGGGCGAAGCTCGGGAGGTTCATCGTAGATCGTGCCGAGTTCCGGATTAATTTAGTTAATGCGCACGCTACGAATCCTCATGGTTCAACTATGCACAAGTGAAATCTCCCACCGGCACTTCATTGCAAGTCAAGATCCAGTGCCTATATATATATATATATATATATATCCCCATCTATACACGCATATATAACAAATATATAACAAATATATATAGCATATATAACATATATATATGTTATAGCATATATAGCATATATATAGCATATATAACAAATATATCTATACACGCATATATAACGCATATATAACTAAACACGCATATATATATATCCCCATCTCCCATTCGCCCTCTCAGCCCGCCCGCGGTGCAGTGCGTGTTTACAGTGTGGTGAGGTGGCCGATGTTTCGTGAGCTGTGCGCGTCCGAACAGTGCGCGGGTGACTTTTTCGAACACATCTCCGCATGTGCCGAACGTGCCTCGACGCGCTGTGTGGTGCCCGCCGGATCGCCCGTGCCCGACATCAAACTGTTAAACCTTCGTGCGGTTCGGCGGCGCGAGCAGCGACGCGTCCTCCGGTCATCGGCGGACTCTGGCGCATGGACTCGCTACAATCGCCTCGACGCGGTGTGCCGACGTCACGCGCGGCGGCTACGAGATCGAAGCTGGACAGGGGTGTGTTCGTCACTCAGCGACCCCCGAAGACACGACCGCGGTTGGCGCATAATGCGCGCCATGATACAGCCGAAAGTGTCGCGCATCCCTGTCCTCGCTATCGCCGTCGCGCGCGGCATCACCGAGGAACAACTTGCGGAGCTTCTGGCATCAGCTTTTGAAGTTCCGCCAGCAGCACCGCACGCCGTAGCGACCATGCGCCCAGCCCAGCGCACCCTCCCTCCCGTAGAACCGGTCTTGGCTGCAGACATCCGCGCTCCGCGCACTGTGCGAGGAGGACTTCACTCTCTCTGAACTGGAAAGAGCCCTCCTCCGCAACCGAAAGCGCAGTGCTCCGGGCGCTGACCGGATTACGCATCAGATGCTCAGGAACCTGGACCATTGTTGCGGAGTTGCCACTCCGGAATTGGAATGATTCCGGAATCATTCCACATTTTCGCGACCCCGGAATGGAATGGGGACAACGCTTGGAGGAATGGAATGGGAATGGAATTAAGCGCCTTTTCCTCGGAATGGAATGGGAATGGAATTACGTTTTTTCCGAAAATAGAGCACGTTTTCGTCTACGCGCTGTTTTTCAAACTTCAAACATTAGTAAGTCAGAGCCTCTAATTTAACAATAAAGCAGTATTTTTAAAATGGCTTGGCTGATTACAAGCACGGTGCATTTATAAGCAACGCGCCCACTACAATTTTGTCCTTATATAGACTGTGTTGCTCCGACGTTTGTCTCTATTCTTGGCGTAACCATCGTGAGGAACTACGGCGGCAGCTTACCCCCCCCCCCCCCCCCCCTTGCGATACGCCTTGCGATATTTTTTCCTCATCGGCGCCCCTGGCGCCTTTGGCTCCCCACGCTTCAATTTTTTGTTTTTGCTTCTGTCGCCTTCGGCGACCGAAGCATTTTCCAAAAGCGCTTCTGTAAGTTTTGACGCGTATTGACGCTGGCTGGATGCTTGTGTTCACTGCAAGCTTTCTTATAACAGCTTGCGCGCCGTCTCACCTCATACTCCTCCCCCCCCCCCCCCCCCCACTTCCCACCTATTTGCAATACTGCCCTCCCCTGTCTAGACACATGAGCGCCTTTGCCCGAAACTCTGTCGGCGAATGTCTCTAGGTCAGCGCCGCACACAGTCGTACACGATGAACTGTTTACCCTCCCCCTCCTTACAGAGAGAGAGAGAGAGAGAGAGAATAAATTTTTGAAAGCATTGGTTCGGGAAGCCAGGCGAAGCAGTTCTTAGTTTTCTCCATATTCACGACCGCTCCAGACGCGTGGCAAAACTGCTTAGTCTTCCTGAACACTACTTTTGTCAGCATAAAAATACACTATGTCGCCATTTCAGCATTAAGACATTTAAGCTTAAACAGTACTAAAACATCACCATTCGTACCAACACGCTGACCATGCAAATACTATAGATAGCGGGAGAACTGCCCCTATGTGATTTAGTAGGGCGGTCGTACTGCACGAGATGTGTCACCAAGCTACTATCTCTCGACCTTGGTAACGTGTTTTGAGTACTTTTGCAGTTCTTAATGTATGTGATGACATCAGCTTTATGGAGCGTTCATTCTTAAGTCGATAAAAGTATCAAGATGCCTTTCCTACGTTGAGGAATTACAGGAATGGAATTGAACTGCTCGGCCATTCCCTGATTGGGAATGGGCTAAGTTTTTTTTCATTCCGAGGAATTGAAAGGAATGGAATTGCGGCAAGTTCTAATTCCCCGGAATGGAATTGGAATGGAATGGAGGCATCCATTCCGCAACACACCTGGACTCACCACAGCGCCCTGTCCTGCTGCAGGAATACAACCGGGTGTTTTCCTGCGGCCGCCTTCCGGATGCGTGGCGCTCGGCCGTAGTGATCCCTGCCCTGAAGCGAGGTAAGCCGCCGCGGGAGCTGAACTCCTACCGGCCTATCTCGCTGACCTCCGTGTCTGGGAAAACCATGGAGGGCATGGCCTTACATCGCCTGCAGTGGATTGCGACGGCTCGTGACTTCATCCCGGCGGAACAGTGCGGCTTCCGTCCCGGTCGTGCCACAGCCGACTGCCTCGCCACCGTCGTGAGCACCCTCGAGCAAGCCCTGTACGACAGAGAGATGGCCATCTTGCTCCTTCTCGATGTCAAGTCGGCGTTTGACTCCCTGCCCCACGAATCCATCGTCGATGCAGTTCGTGCGCTCGGAGTTGAGGGCAAGCTCCTGCGCTACGTGCAGGCATTCCTCGCCGATCGCACATTCTGTGTGCGCGTGGGGAGGGCAACGAGCACACCGCGCCCAGTGTCATCGGGCCTGCCACAGGGAAGTGTACTGAGCCCTTTTCTCTTTAATGTTGTGCTCGCGCCACTCATGGAGTGCCTTCCGAGCGCGGCACCCTTCCCTGTGCGCGCGGTGATCTACGCCGACGACGTCGCTCTGTACGTGAGGGGCCCCACGCAGCAAGCGAGCAGGGTGCGTGCATCCTTGCAGCAGGCGCTCGACTGTGTGGCCACTTTCATCGCCGGCATCGGACTCACCATCTCGCCGGCGAAGACCGAGACACTTATTGTTGTCAACCCCCGAGCCGCCCCGCGCTGCACCATGCCGCGCCTTCAGCTCCACGGTGCGCCCATATCTTGGTGGAACAGCGTGCGGTACCTCGGGCTGACGATCGACAATAGCTTGCGGTGGCACCCCGAGGTGCGACGCATTCGTCAGGCCACTCGCCTCGTGGAGTTCTGTGTGCGCAGGCTGCTAGCACGAGGGAATGGTTGCCCCCCCCCCCCCCCTCATTTGCCTGTGCAATTTATGAGGCAATGGCACTATCCCTCGTGTTTTGAGCCACTGTATCGCGTGCAGTGTGTCCGCGATACAGTGGCTCCAGATCGACCGTGACCACCGCCGAGTTCTCCGCATGTGCCATGGGATGCCTCCTCCTTCTCGTGTTGTGGACACCTTGGCGGAGGCTCATGCGTGGCCTCCATCTCACGGCCGACATGCGAGCCCTGTGTCACATGGAGCGTCTCCATCGTGCGCCCGGCGCTGGCCCGCTCTTCCAGTACCTGCGCAGCGTTCCCGAGTCGCGCGTGGGGCGCATCATGGACATCTATGAAGGCATCGTGTGCGACGACCCCGTGTCTTGTGCGCGTTGGCCTGCCCCTCACCGCGACCTTCACCTGCGCGTGTGTGTGACTCTCCCGGGAGTGCGCGAGAAGCGGCACATGCCTCGCGGTGCGGTCGCGCAGGAGGCGGCGTCGAGGATGCACGACGACCTTGCCGGACGGACACACCTGTTCACGGATGGCTCGTTGTTGGCGGACCGTTCGGCTGCTGCTGCCTGCACCGCGCCCGGACTCGGCGTGTCCAAACAGTGCCGACTCGGGTACTGTGCCTCGTCGACGACAGCCGAACTCGTCGAGCTCCAACTGGCCGTGGACCTCCTTCGGGAAACGCCGGCCGTCACAACTGCAGCCATTTTTTGTGACTCGAAGCCGGCCCTGCGTCTAATCGCGAAGGAGGAACGCGGCCCGCCGCTCGCCCAACGTGTTGCCCGCAGCCTTCTATCCCTGCAGGAGAGCGGACTCGACGTGGTCCTTCAGTGGCTCCCTGCGCACGTAGGCATTGCGGGCAACGAGGCAGCAGATGACCTCGCAAAGCGCGCCCTCAGCCCGGACACCCAGATGAGCGATTGCACGAGCGCTTACGATTCCGCGAGGATAAACTTTCGCAGAGAGCTCGCGAGCGCTCATCCCGACGCCCGCGTTGTTGACGGCAGCCAGCCACGCCCACTCCCGGCAACTGGATTCTCCCGGCGAGAGCGTACTCTCCTCCTCGCCTTGCGCACCGGTGGTGTTTGGCCAGCGGAGCGCCGCCATCGACTCCGCGGTTTCTCCTCTGCTGCGTGCCGCGACTGCGGAGAGGATAAAACCCTCTCCCACCTCCTGTGCGAGTGCCCGGCCTTCGACAGCGAGCGCGAGCAGCTGCGCGCTCGCTACCGCAACCTCGGGCTGCCCTGTACCACGGAGCAAGACGTGCTCTTTCCAACAGGCTGCTCCGAATGTCGACGCTCCGCTGTCGCCGCAGTCCTCACCTTCAATGAGGACTCCGGGCTGATCGGGCGGTTTTAACCCCGCTCGACAGCTCGCTCCCTGCTGACTTTGACACGGTGGGTCGTGTGTGTGTGTGTGTGTGTGCTTCGAACTCCCTCCTTCCTTCCTATTCTTTCATATCCCCTTCCCTTTGAGTGTACCGGTTGAGGTGTCCTCTCCGGAGAGATAGTTATCCTGCACTCCCCTCCACCTTTCCACAACAATAAAGAATCTCTACTCTTCCTCTAAGAAAGAGCGTTTCCATAGCCAACGCGCGCCTTTTGCTCTCTCTCTGTCTCTCTCTCACAAGACAGCAGAGGCACGCGCCGGGAGAGAGAGGCACGCGCCGAGGGCGAGCGCGTGCCGGGAGGCACGCGGGTTACGACTGGGGTTACGACTGACGCGTGACAAGGTTAGACTAAGAGGAGCTTCGGCCCTAAAAAGGAAGAAGAAGCAAAGTTGGATACGAATCGGGTTATGAAAATCTAAATGACTCAAGTGACAAGCAAACGACGCAGTGAGCGTTACTCGCGCACGCGTATACACATAACATATAATCGTGAACACTCACAGCATATGCGTGCAAATGAGCTTACGATAAAGAATCAAATAAGACAAGCTGCAGCTAGAAAAAAAGGGAGACAACGCAATCAAATAAGAAGACAAGCTGCGGCTAGAGAAAAAGACAGACAACGGATGGATACACTGCGCGTGCGGAAAGTTTGATGGCATGCTACAAAACGTAATAATGGTTCCTAAAACGATTCGAGATGCAACTCGAGTGCCGATACAAATACAGCCACAGATTGCAAACAAACCTCATCAGATGGAAGTGAATTCCATAGCTCTATTGTTGAGGGAAAGAAAGAGCATTTTAGCGTGCTACAGCGGGAAATAACTGGCTTAATGCATTTAACATGGTTGGTTCTGCTAGAACGACGTCCAGGCGGCTCCAAGTAGTCGGACTTGGTTAACTTTGTCAGGTCGTGATAAAACAAAGAAATTTTGAACAAGCTATCTTCCTCCGACAAGCAAGCGTAGGTAAGCCCGCTTGGGTGCGAAGCGCGGTTACACTGTCATGCCTGGAATATTTTGTGTAAGTAAACCTGATGGCCCGTTTCTGAATCTTAAATAAATAAATAAATATTTATTTTGATGCGGGTGCCATACTATGCTGCCGTATTCCAATATTGGCCTAACAAGAGTTTTATAAGCGGTTAATTTTACCGAGGGGGAAGCCGTCGCTAGCTTTCTTCTTAAAAATGCGAGTTGTTTAAACGCTCTAGCGCAGACGTTACTTATATGTAGGTCCCATTTGAGCGATTTTGTTATGGTAATACCTAGGTACTTAACCGAGTCAAATCGTTCCACACGATCGTTCATTAGTGTGTATGTGACGTTTAAAGGTTCTTCTTTACGAGTGACGGTCATACACATGGTTTTCTTTGTGGTAATTTGCATGCCCCATTTTTCGCACCAAGTGCTGGTATTTTCTAAACATTTATTAAGTTTTATTTGGTCATCGACTGTTTTAGCGGGTGTGTAAATGACACAGTCATCTGCAAAGCGTCTTATTTTTACCCCGGGTTCCATACATGAGTGGATGTCGTTTATGTACAGACACACCGTTCAGTGCGTCGCGCCGTGCTTGCCTCTTTGCATCACCAAACATGGCGAGGATCATTTAGAAGGTAAGCAACTCCTCCGCTACCGGGAACAAGGGTGCGTGCGAAGCTTGTCCAGTTTCATCTGTGTGCCATAAACACACTGGCTTCGGCGGCTTCTGCACTGGCCCTGGCCTCCACCCGAGCTTCTTGTTGTCTTATGGCGTCCTGGCCCGCAACTCGGGACGGGCTTCTCGTTTCTTGCGCTTCACCTCGCTGTTCCGGCTTCGCGCTTCAAGATTAGCAGCTCGGCTTCAGCTTCTGCTTCGGCAGCCCATACCTCTAGATTCGGCCGGCGTTGTGTTTGTGTTACGACTTTGGCAGTCCGAACCTCGGGATCAACTAAGCGTTGTCTTTTGCTTCGGCTTCGGCAGCTTGAACCTCTGGATTCCTCTACCATCCTAGTTTACGGTCTCGATCAGCATGCCGAAACTCTGGGTTAGTCCGGCGAGCACGAACACGTTCGCGGGCCCGCGACTGCTGTGTTCGTCCGCAGAACAAACCAGCCGCGGCCTCCTCATCTGCCTGCCTTGCCTGAACCGGCGCGAAACAGCAGGAGCGAGGCGAGCGCAACGCCCTACACGCCCTTTACCTCCTCTTTTTTGAGGGAATGTCTGTGATGTTTCTAACCCCCCCTCCTTCTCCCCATTGCAGGGTAGCAAACCGGAGACTAACATTTCGTTAACCTCCCTGTCTTTCCTCTTCACCTCTCTGTTTCTGCAGCTGGCGAGCCTCTGTAGAAGCTTGGGTGTTTTTCGCGTGCGGACACCCAACGCCAACGACGTCGACACTTGCGACGAAATATACAAGATTCACTTGAAAATTATGTGGGAAAGAATGCGAAAGCATACATCTCACCAGTGTCCGTGAGTAGGATGGCGCTGAGGCTTTCTCTGTAGACGGGGTGGCTGTGGTACCAGAACATCACGTGGTCGCTCCGCAGGAAGTTTATGTGCTTGGCGAGGCTTGCTGCCGTCGGTTGTGGACCAAGTGGGATAGCCAGGCTGTGAAGGTGAAACTGGGGTTCGTCCTCACGGCGCCAAGCTCGACTGAATGCCAGTGCCAAACGCTCGTCCATCCGCCACCGCGACATGCTGGCCAGGAAGTTGCCGCGGAAGTCGTCCGCCACGATTGCGTTCACCACCATCGGGCTTGCCTACGCATGAACGTGACTGTATATGCAAGTAACGAAAGAGAATGGGTCAGGGGCTTGTTTATTTGTTAGAAACAACCTAATGAAGCCAACAGAGGATGAAGCCAGGGAAAGTGTAGGGGAAGTTAATGTAGATTTTAGCTGTAGCATAAAATGTAAAGGAATAAAGCGGACGAAAAAACACAGCTACCTTCGGTGGGGACAGAACCTACGACCTTCGGATAACGCTTCCGATGCTCTTTGCCCACTGAGCTACGATCGCGGCCGTTGCCCCGTCGGGTGTTTATATGCGTATAATCCTAGCTGAGAGTGTTAAACAGAGCGCTCATAGTCAAGGCGGCGAGTGTAAAACAGTCGTTTTGCCAGCCGGGCGTCACGTAGAAAGTGATCTTATGACGAGATGGCTGCTGCTTAATAAACCCTCCCATGCTACCTAAAGGTACCAAGTCTGCCGAAACGAGGCCCAAGCTATGAAATAACGAAAGGAAGGAATGGGTCAAGGGCTCGTTTATTTGTTATAGAAACAACCTAAATGCAACAGACAATGAATCCAAAGGAAGCACAAGGGAAATTAATGTAGATATTAACTGAAGGGTCCCTGTACACTCCGTACTGAAGATCCTTGCGCCCACCTATATGTATACAACTCTAACAAGACAAAATTTGTTCAACTTACGTCTTGAAAGTCAACAGGAATATCTTGAGAGTACATTGTGTCATTGTAGTGCAGGATGGTGTCCATAATGATGGCACCTTGAAACTTGGATCCATCTCGGAGTAGCTCGTTCGAGATGAGGAAGTCATGTACGAAGTAGTAACTGCCGACGCACCCCTGCGCACACCCGGTTACGGTGAACAGCATGGTTTTCCGGAATTTGTTTGACACATCAAGTACTTCGATGTAGACTCTTTTCATGAAAGGGAAATTAGTATGCACCCGTTTGTAGCACAAGGCTAAAGGAAACCCATACGGATTTCCCAGAAATGGAACCCTTGCCGAAAAATTCGTCCAGGTCCGGGATTCGAACCCGGGACCAACGCCTGTCCGGCGCGCTCGCTCTCCCAACTGAGCTAAACAAGAGGCCAGCGATTGACAGCGCGAGGGCGAATCCATCCACAACTCGACGCACATGGACATGAATACGGCAAATGAGTTTTACGGAAACCCGCAAGGTAGAGTAACGTTTAAAGGGACACTGAACCACTTTTTAAAAAAAACGAGATTATGGTGTCATCATACGTAATTTCGTGCGGCGAACTCGAAAATCAAGTCGGAAATTTGCATAAACCAACGCAAATAACTTTATTTTGCCGAAAACAAGCAGCAGGCGCCGCGGCCGCCATCGCGAGTCTCGCCGCCGCTGTGATTGGTCGAAGCTCCATGACATCATCGTCAGGAAGGTGAGGACAGCAGACTGCGCTCGCCGGCAGGCAATGCCGTGTTTATCTGTTGAAATCGGGTAGTTGCTGTTAGTATGGCGAACTGTGAAAGTCGGAACGAGTTCTCTGTACATCCGTACATGTTCGAGCCGGTCGCCACTGTAAAGGCGACGACTGAAGCGGCATAGGAAAGCGAGTCCCAACCAGCCACCTTCAACCGCCTCGGAAACAGACTGGCACGTATAAGATTCATGTCAGTGCTTAATTTCACTGTAGTAAACTGTTACAAATGATACGTTCATCCGTGGATATCAAATTTGATAAGAAACAGCAGCATCGGCACTCGCTTTTAGCCGCGTATTGGCACGGTCCGCGCTACGCGCGGGCATCGTGCAGAAACATCAGCTGTTCGTGGATTTCACAGCTCAGAGTGCAGCGTTGTTAATGCAGTCAGTATCGTACTTCGCAGCGGGCAAGGCGCACGCTATGAGTGAGTATGCTACCGCGAGGAAAAAAAAAAAAAGGCCAGACGGGTGCCGCTCTCGCCGCAGTGGTGACATGTGCTCTGAACTGCGCTGAAAAATTGCGCAAGGATAGTTTGGCTCATATATTGCAGTACTGTTTTTTTATAATACCGCCGCTTTTTCTAAATTCCGCCCAGTACTACAGTGATGGTGTGTTAAAATGCAAACGGTATATTAGCTGCGTTAGAAGCATGCGACTGTCGTGTAGAGTAGCTGATTTCGATGCTGCGTGCTGATATCTGTGTACACGTGTTTTCGCCATAGGTGCTCATGCACTCACTGCGTGCAAATGGGGAAAGAGGAGGACTGCTGCTGCTGCCTCGAAATTCGGCAGATTCGCGACCGCCAGAAACATCCGAGGTGCATCACAACAACAAAAAAATTTAAGAAATTTAAAATTCACGAAGGCAAGTCGTGGTGGCGGCGAAGGCCCCTTCAGGTGCGGAAACACAGAAGGAACCGCGTCGCTGTTCAGTCGCACACTCTTGATCGTCAATCCCAGCGACTGCATGAGAGCCGGGTTTCGTACGTAGTCGCTGTCACGAAAGTGCTTGGAGCGCAGCACGCTTGATCTCGTAGGCTTGAAGTCTTTTCTTTTAACTGCAGCGGACCATTTTGCAGCCATCTTCTGATCCCGAGGAAACTTGTGAAAAGCGACCTCATCGCGACTGTAAGTGCTGCGGCAGCCATATGCCGCGCAGTAACTCGGCATCGCGAGTCCACTTCAACCTTGCACAAACACAAGTAGTGAATGTCGGATGGCGAAAATCTTCAATCAGAAGAGAACGGTGCAATGGCAAGAAATCCCCACGAACTGGCAGAACTGATGTTTCGCTAGGCAGCAGATCGCAGCAGAAACAAGCTGAGCTGACTGAGCGACGCAGGCGGCCCGGCGGCTCGACCCTGACGATGACGTCACCTCCCCACGTGTCTATCTCTCCCAAGCTCCGCCCCTGCGCGCGCGCGCGCCGAGGGGGGCGTTCCCTCGGTCAAAGTTTGCTCGCTTATAGCGCCGTTGTTTAATCGAACATCGCGAAAAAAACCTCCGTAGGCATGTTGTAAGAGGTCGCGGATACCGAATTCGCAATAAATTCGCGAATTCAAAACCTGTTCAGTGTCCCTTTAAAGGAAACCCGCCCATGTGCTTCGAGTTGTCGATGGATTCGCCCTCGTGCTGTCAATCGCTAGCCGCCTGGTTACCTCAATGGGCAGAGCGAGCGCCCCGGACAGGCGTTGGTCTCGGGTTCGAACCCCGGACCACGACGAATTTTTCGGCAACTATATATAGGAAGCTTTCATTTCTGAGAAATGGATGGATTTCCTTGTACCCTGCTACAAGCGGGTATGATAATCTTTCCTTTCATGAACGTTACTCCACCTTGCGGGCTTCTGCAGAACTCATTCACCAGAGCCTTTTCATAATTGTAAACCTAGCTTTCCCGCGGTACAGTTTGTCCAACTAATGGTGGCATGGTCAATCCTGCATACAGCGTTGCAGGCGCGGTTTGCTTGCGCTTGTGCGTGTAACACGTATACACTCAGTCTTTCTTCCGGTTTCCTCAGAATTCCGGTTTCCGCAGAACTCATTCGCCAAACATACTCAAACTTTAACCGCATTTCAATAGACAGCTGCCGCCATTAGTGAGACAAATGTGCAGTGCAGAGAAGCGCCCTTGAGATTTCTCAAAAGGGTCTAGCCGAAACCGCTTTTAACAAATTTCAGCGCCTATGAGTTAAATGGAATATCGTGTATATACAGAATATCATTGTGGTTTACAAAAGACGCGCATCTTCTGCACCCATGAAACGGTCGGCTCCGCATCCATTCCCCTCAGATTGCGCTAAGGCGCGGCCGTGCGCGTGACATAACGGTGTAGCACACCCTCTAAACGCCGTGGCCCACTCGAGAGTTTGTTTACAAGGCCGCTGACGCCGGTTTTGGGGCGCGACGTCTATCGCTACCCCGGGCCGTGGCGTCGTGGCGCGACGTTTAGAGGATGCACTACGACGGAATCTGCCGTGCTCCCTGCCAAATGTGCGTGTGTGCCACCGCACTGAGTCGCGCGTTCCTGCGGGACATTATCAACAACCCGTTCAGTTTTCGCACGATATTCCGCTATTGGGACAACCAAATTACCTGCCACATTTTTTTTGTTCCTTTCCCAACCACCGCCGCTGTAACGCGGCTATGGCGGCCCGATGCGTTGGTTCATATGGGTGTTTGATCGCGAGCACTTAGATCTATCCAATGTACAGTTGGTAATATACAGTACATTTGACATGCATAATTCGAAAGCAGCTGCGCGTGTCCGATATAAAGAGTAATTCGCTGTTCTCGAGTTCTTTTATAAAAGGTTCGGCTGTATTTATCTGCGAACATTCGTTTCATTGATGAGGACTTCGTGGATATATATACTTATAACAAAATAAGCATCTGCGCTATAACAAACTTGCAACGCAAGTTATTTTTTAATGAGTTGGCGATGATCGACCTTCCTTGTAAACTTTTTTCGATCGCGTGACTTCAAGCAGGTACGGTCGTTGAAGTGACCGTCAGTGGCACTTTCTGCTGCTGCACTATACTACTGTGGAGCAATGCTATACTACACGTACGCTTTAATTTAGATTCGATGCCCATTAAGTCCCAGCCTGTCAAAGCTAATGTGAAGCCCTCCACCGTAGTGTGTAGTCACTGACGGTTACGTGAAACAGCAAAGAATGGCGCTCTTCTTGCCCGTTCTTATTTCCGGCTAACTTTCTTGTGGAACCGTACCAACCTGACCTCAGCTTAGACAACAGAAAAATAAGGTTGTTGTTTGTTTGTTTTACTGGTATACGTATTCCGATTAAATCAACAACGCATGTAATGCGTAGGGGCATGGCCTTTGAAGATTAGAGGCGGGTATTAATCTTCAGACCATTGCAACAGGCAGGCATGTCGCCTACGTGCCTTTGACGCGCAAGCAAGACCAAGTGGTACTAAACACACTCAAAAGAAATTCAGCTGTTAGTGGAGGGCTCCGGAAATTTCGACCACCTGGGGTTCTTTAACGTGCACTGACATCGCACAGCACACGGGCCTCAACATTTCGCCTCCATCGAAATGCAGCCACCGCGGCCGAGATTCGATTCCGCGACCCTCGGATCAGAAGCCGAGTACCATAGCCACTAGACCACCGTGGCGGGGCTCTTTTTTTACTTTAGTGCAAGTTCATATCTGAATTATTAATGCATTTATAAAGGGAGTTTGAAGAGCGCCAGTACTTACAATTTCTTCCATGTCCAAGGCGACGAAGATGACCGTGTAGTTGAGATCACACTGGTGCATCGTGAGCACCCGCGCCGCCTCGAGTAAAGCGGCGACACCAGAGCCGTTGTCGTTGACACCTGAGACTCGCCAGCGTTTTGTTGACATCAGTCATAGGTAATCGCGGGAAGAATGGTTAGACGTGCAGGCACGGACACAAGTGATAGGAAACTGACAAGGGAAACGTGTATAGTGATGGCGATTACCTACTCGACTTTCTATCGTCTTTAAGCTTCATAGTGCACATTTAACCCATTGTTCGATCAGGTCCTAATGCTCAAGCAAATGTCTCATGTATCTGGTTTATTCCTATACTCGACACATGCTTTCATATATAGAAATCAGCGCATATGGCCCTGAACAAATAACTAAAAATAAACGATGTGCGTTTGATTTTCAGTCACCCCCCCCCCCTCCCTCCTCTTTCATTTCAAACCAATCTCAAACACACCATTACAACCACTGACACGTCTTTTGTTTGCCTTTAGGTGTTCCTTGCGTGGTTAGTAGTAGAAAATTGCGGTAGAAAATCGACTCGTTTATAATTATCGAAACTACTTTCTTTCAAAGCCCTTTCTTCAGATTGGTCCTTTCAACAACATTTGTGTAGTGTCTGGCCTGCAAGACGACGTTTTTTTTTTCTTTTTTAAATAACTTGCGCTGCGACAGTTGGTATCCAAGAAAAAAATATCATGGAAATTGCAAAGCTACGTTGGCTTCTGTTCACCCTTTCAAACGCACAATTATCCTAGGTTCAGCGGCATATGGCAAGCGTTATCCACACCTTTTGTTTTTTTAAACGTATCGTAATGTGCTCCCAGAACGATGAGCTGGTCCTCGGGGGTTCTCCTGTGTTTCCCAGAGAGGACGCCAATGATATTGACGCCCGATGCTGGCTGGCTGTTGTCCATCTGCATTGCAGGGTGATGAAGATTCTTGTAAGACGTAACATCGACCACTTAGGGTTGCGCAAGTACTTAAATTTCGAACATGAATCGAATAACGCCCGCTGTTCAATTCGTATACTTAATTCGATAATTCGTTGTTCAAGTTTATAGAATATATAGAGTATACACTTGAAAACCGCCCCGCATGGCTCTGCTACAAGACATGCAGATGGAGTTGTAGCAGAGGGGCGCCAGTTGTTGAGCTGGGGTGCCTCGATGCGCTTCGTTCATTGGGGCGCTCTACCCTGAGCTGAGTCACTGTCTGTGGAATCATTACAGTCACTCTGTCCTGAACGACCGCACAGCGCCAGTTAAGTTCTGCTCAATAATTTCAGATCATTCAATAATAATGGCCCGCTCTTAGGCAGCCTGTATCCAAGTCTGCCCATATTTACTATAAGTTTATGATCGATCTGTTCATGTTTGCAGCCCTTAAAGCAATGTATGTGCGGTGGTGTGATACCATATACTTCTCTCCTAGCGAATGCAGCCACCCTGCACGAGAATCCGACAACACGCTGTTGCCTTGTTTCGTGAGTCATATGGTACTTCGGACATATTAGTTTATAACTCACGTGTTTCGCAGCTGTCCGCGCATCCACTTGTGAATAATTAATAGTATATATATATAAGCACAATTTTTATAGGATTTCTCCTTGTATTTAACGGTGCTTTAGAAGTGCAACAATACATGGTTTTCACGTGACGTCACGCTCAGCAGCGCGCGCAGCGGCGGCCATGTTGGTGCAGTGCGTGCGGAGCCGTCGTGGTGCGTAAGCCGTTCCGCGCTCGTTTCCTCGAGGTTTCAGGCGATTGTGGTGCTTTTCGTGCGCGATGCCGACGCTTCTCAATAAGCAGCCGTTAGACCCGACTTATTATTCGGATCTTACGGGGCCCGAGCGCCTTCGCTATGCCGAAAAGGTGGAAATGTGCGATCGAACTGTCATTCGATCCCAAAGGGTCGTCACGCGAGTCTTTTTTTTTTTTTTAACTTTCATGTGATAGGTGGTGTTGGTTTGTTTAGTTTGGAAGCATGGCAACTTAAATCGCGAAGAAAGAAAAATAATACGGCAACGCGTGAAGTGATTCATATCACTTGCCGCATATTTGTCAACCAAAAATTTAGGTCCCATGCACTTGTCGCGTCGAGCAATGAAGGCCTGCTTTGCTGATCAAGCTTGTCGCGATCGTTCGTTCAGTAGCCCGAAAAACTCGACAGTGACGTGCAGAGATGTTCCCAATGTTAATTTGTACCTTGCAACACGTCTTTTGCAGGTGAACCATTCACAAAGGTTGCGAGACCAGCCTCTACGTGTGTGGATCCAAGAAAGATGGGGTTGTGCTCTCAGCCCATTGCACGTGCATGGCAGGCGCGGGGGAGGCATGTTCTCATGTTGGAGCTTGCCTGTATGCGGTAGAAACTGGCGTGCGGATGAGAAATGGGAGACGGAAAAAGTTAGTGCTGGTTGATTTCGGCCAACAAGTGCGGTTGGAACAACCAATAACAGCGCAGATAACCATAGCGACGCGTCGAACGTTCCGCCAAGACGCAAACTGCAACTGACTGCACCGCCGCCACCGCCGCGGTCGCTGGCTCACTGCACCAACATGGCGGAATCGTATCCCAGGATTCCTAGGCGTGACGTCAGTGCAAGCCATGTATACTCATTATTCCACTCAATATTCTGTCCCTAATCCAATGCCCTTTCCCCCCATCTCTCTCCCTGTTTGTTCACTTTAGCCTATTCTATATGTATTGGTTAGAATAAAGAACAGCGCTGTGAAAGCAAAGCACAGGCGAAGGATTATGTAGACGATCTCAGTGCTTGTGTTGTGTCTACGTGTGCTTTCGTCTCCGTTTTCAGAGCGCTGTTTATTTATTACCTTGAGTGGGCCACAATTAATTCCCGTAATTTGTTGTTTCCAGTTCCTTTGTAAGTTTTAATTGGCTTAAAACATGGTCATATGTCTGCGATGTGTGGCGTAGAATCGCGCCAGACGATTGCATCTGTTTCTTTTTCGCACTAAAGCAACGTTGCTGGTGCACAACGTCTTACAAGCGATGGCGCTTAATCAATGAACTGCTATGCCACAATTTATATACGATAGACTGAGGGGGAACGGCGCTAGGCTTGACGAAATGGGTGACAAGCAGTCGCAATTAACCCAGAGATTAAGAGCTTATGGTTAGCGATGTTCAAGGTGTTAGTGGGTAAGTTGTATAATTACCAAATCCTTGTAGAGCTCTCCGGTGAAGTTTTGATACCGGGTCTCCAGTCCGTAGCCGAGGAATTCGTTGAATATTCGAACCCTAGCTTTCTCCTTTAGGGTTATGTCCAGGTCGTTTCTCATATCACTGAGGAAGCTTTCTAAATGATCCCTTAGAACCTCGGCGCTCGATTTCAATGGTTCAGCCGCTGCATCTGCATCGCGGTCTGGGTTCATAGATTCCTCAGTTTCGGCTCCGTCCGGTTCTCTCGACCTTCCGTAGGGATAGCTGTCAAAGAACGGCTTATGGTCAGCAGTCTCGGGGCTGTTTTGCGATTCAGAAGGGTGCACTGACGCGAAGTACTCCTCGTCGGTGAGCACCAAGGTGGTCCTGAACGCTTCCGAAGTCCTGGGTCCCGAGCGGGCTTCTGTTATCCTCCAAGGCCGGTGTCGCGACCATGCCGGTTCCGAAGAGTGCACGATGGGGCTGGCCACGGATCGCTTCGGCATCTTCAGCAGATGAGTGAGGCCGCTGGGCACAGCGCATGCGTGGACGTTCCCTTCAAGAAACAAGTATAATGTTGATGAGATGATGTCTTGTCTTCGCTGTTAAATAGACGGTGAAGCACAAATCAACAGGAGATTAAAATAACGACAGTCTGGTCTTGCGTGTTCACCGTCAGCGCCGTGCATACGCTCGCTTAGTTGCTTAGTTAGCCAGTCGCAACCAACACTTACTCAGCTGACTCGTTTCCCAATGTGGGCAGCCAAAAACATGAATCGGACGGGACACCCGCATCCGTGAATGTGACGTCGGAATATATCACAGGTGTGTGTATATATCTTTTCCTTGAACTGAAACGTCTTGAGGATCGATACTCCATTATTCTCTATAACATGCGTGTAAAGCTAGTTAATGCTTGATTCCACAGTGTCTGGAGAAGCTAATGCATGTACTACACGGCGCAGCACCCATTGCCGGCATTTCAAGCGATGCAGATCCTCCTGCCAACAAAAACAACGACAACATCAACATCCACCCAAGGACAACGTTCTTGTCACACCATATTCGAGGCAGGTTGCGCTAAAGTTATAAAAAAAGCAAGGGCCACGCATCGCAACAGTGCGCTGTGTACACGCTGCGATGCAAAATTATTTCTCCATCGCCTTACACATCACTGCTAAAGGAGGTGTTCGCTTGTGAACCGAAAAAAAAAACGACGCTGCACTAATGCTCTTGCACCATAGGATATATAGACTGTATAATTAACGATCATTCTGTTCATTATCAAGGAGCGGAGCAAAAACCATTCAGACGACCGGAGATAGGGAGGGTCGTCACCTGTGACGGGCGTCCTTCGCCCGGTTTTTACGCAAAGTGGGGCTGCTTTTCCACACGTGATATCGCTTTGTGTCAGCCGGCGGGCGTGTTACATCACCTCTCGACCGCCTTCGGACGCAGCCGTCCCAAGTGCATCATTGTGCCGCCTCCGCGGTCGCACGCTTCGATGGACTCCGCGATCTCGCGGCCACGATGCATGCAGCAGTGCGGACAGTGAAAGGGGCACCACGTTTAGTGCCGTTTTATTATTTTTTTTTCGTGCGTACTACAAGTAAGTTCCGTTTTCGGTAGGCTTTTCATGCAACGGTGCTCTAGTCCTTAAATGATATTTTTTTGTTTATTTTGGACATAGGCGGAGACTTTTTCATTTTCCGGAGGGGGCGGGGGCGCCGGGATCTTCGCTGCGGTCTTCTGTCCTCATTCTCTAACTACCCTTTCTCGTCCTTCATTCTCTAATTTTCCTCCTCACCCTCTTCCATATTTTTCCAAAACGGGGGGGGGGGGGGGGAAGCCCAGGAAATTGTAATTTTTTTTCTGGTGATGTAAACAGGCAAACTGCCACACGGCCGGACTGGAGGAGCGATGCGCGCGCATTTGCACGCGTCGCTTCCCCAGTCCGGCCGCGAACGCATCAACATCGCTGTAAATTCACATCTGACATTATTTTTTCCAAGAAATATTTATTTTACAATAAATGTAGCAATGTATTCCCAAATGACACAGAAAGCACAAGAGAAGGAAAAACGTCACAGCAAGTCACTTTCGTGCAAATAATTTTGAACTTTACATGATTATTTGCACTTAACATTTGTTACTCACATTGTCATGCAATCATGACCCAGTGAATTAAACACCAGTTAAAGGAGTACTGACATAAAATTTAAGGCGATCGAGATAACTTGCGGGATAGATTTGTGTAGACACACACGCATCATCTACAAGATATCAACGGCTGATATAGCTTAGAACATATTTAATAATAATGTTAACGTGCGTGTTGCGCCACTGCATGCGAAACGCGCTTTTCTGTTTCATGTAAACAACCAGTCACCAGCTGCGTGACGAGTTTGTGTTGCTGTCATGATTCTTGGGAGAGCGCTCATCCTAGCAGACGTTTCCGGCGGAAAGAGGGGGCAGAATTGCGCCGGAGTACAAACTGACGTCCTCGCCTCGGCAGCGCATTGTTGAGGGATCACGCATGTTTGAATCTTCCCAGAGGGGATTGCAGCAGCACCCAGGGAGCCTTCACTCAAAAGAGTTGTCCGCGCGGTGCTCATGTGAACGCGGTTTTGTGTGCACATGTAGTCAGCTAGGTTTACATAAATACCATCCTGGGTGCCGCCTCACTCATCGCTCTTTGAAACGGAAAGTGCGTCTGGGCTCCACAGAACCGTACACAAAATATTCACAATCGCGCGCTCGAGCCCTCGAGGTTTACAGCCGGAGTAAGTGGGTCATTAGCTACTTATTGCAAAAGAAAAACAAACAAGATGGAGAATTTTTGTGTCAGTACTCATACAACGTATCAACGTAATTTAAAAATGATTTACAAAACACCGACTGCCAAAAGAAAGATTCCCTGGGCTAGTGTACGAGGTTCCGCGCGCCGATTCCCACGCCACTTACATCGGCGAGACAAAAAAAAAAAAAAAAAGGCCGCGTATCTCCGTGCTTCGCTGCAAATGTCGTCGAAAGACGATAGTCTTCTACCGGCCGTACTACATCAGTTCCGGTTCATCTGCGGTTCGGCACGAGCTTCGGGCCTTTCCTGGGCACGCTTGAGACGACGGGCATCGGCACGCCGGCGCTTCTCCGCTGCAATCTTCTCCTCGGTCTTTTCCCTGCGTTGTCTGGACATATTTTGTAGAGTCTATTCTATATCATGAAACGGCCTTTTATGTTTTGCCTTGCCTCAGACAGCGCCCCTTCTATGTTGAATCGGCCGCTATTGGCTGGCATTGATGAAATGGAGGCAGCGCTGCGTAAGATATGGACGCCATCTGGCCATGATATCCGGAAACGCAAGAAGCTTGCGTAGTACGCAGAGCTACTGGTAGGCGGAAGCACCGTGTCGTTTTACCGAAGCGTAGGAAACGTCCGCTTTTTCGTTCATACGCGTCGCATTTTTAGCGCACCCGAACAAGCACTAGGGTCTTTAGAATTACGCGCCGAGTCTATGTATTTTCTACTAAAGGAACACACCATCTAATACTTACGTACTGATGTTGCGCCTCAGATATACGTAATATTTGCTTTTTGGTAGACTGTGTTCACAAGTATGAACGCAGCTACCAGTTCAAGATGGGTGGTCGTTGAGGAAGGGGTTGAACTTTCGCCATTCTACTGAATCGAAAAGCAGGACAGACAGACAGACCAAAATTTCTTCGTTGAAGTATATCAAGAAAGACTATCGTCTTTAAAACGTTCCGGAAAGGATACACAACACCAAAATGACGTACGCAGCTTCAGCGCTACGCGGAACGCGCTCGCAGAACACAGCGAAAAGAAAGACCATCATATCAACTTCGACGACGCCCGGGTCTTCGACACGGAGGGTAACCGCACCAAAAGGCAGTTCTTAGAGTGGCACGTCCAAACAACACCTCGAAATACCAACGGCTCAAATAGGACCCTGCCGGAACCAATGGAGAAAACAACACCGACACAAGAAAGTCGGAGGAACGACGGTGGAGAGAGGGACAATCACTAAGAAAAGTCGCTAGCTTCGCAGCCGGCCGGACAGTCACCCCATGATGAAGAGACCGAATGGGCCTCGAAACGTTGGGCCAGTTTTTAATTTCAATATTAAAAACTTCGATTAAGAAAAGTGGCTATAGAGTGTTTTTTCGTGTAGGCCAATTATTGGACTTCCGCCGCCGCTGTGGCGAACCGCTTTAACAAGAGGCCTCCCTTGGCGCCGTCATTATCCCCTTAAAAGGCGTAACCCCCAGAAATCTGCTGTCGAGGCTGTGCAGTTGGCCTTTGTACTCCCGTGGTACAGCCCCGAAAGGAGGTGTAACTTCCTTCGTCGCCGGTCGTTCACACGCCACGTGGATCGGCGAGTGTGGCCTCACCGCAAGCTGTGGTTGCTAGCCGGACCTATGCGCAACTCACATGGGGAGGAATGCAGTGCATGCTTTCCTACCCATGTGAGTTCATCATCGCGTGCATTGGCGTATCATTTATCAATAACGCTTTGCCGAGAGCGTTCAGCCCGTTACGATTATACTTCTGCACTACACATAACGATCCTCCCCTCCGGGCTCCGGCGGGGGCTATGCCCCCCATTGGAAAGGTCGGGGGGGGGGGGGCTCGAGCCCCCCCGTACTCTCCGCCTATGAATTTTGGACTTGTTGCTATCAGTCCGTAGTCCATTACTCCGTGAGAACCCAATCTTGCAGTTCCTACACGTAGAAAAAAAATGTAGTTTTGGCAAGTTACGATAATCACCGCAGCAAACAGACAGCTTTTGTATAGGGCCACATGTGCAAGAATGTAGCCATATATAGGCACGTCCCTGAATCCGGGATTATAGTCGTGCATAAAATAAAAACTTGGACCATCTCCCCGAAGGGAACCCTGATGGGATGCGAAGCAGCAGCGTTGCGCACGGGTTGAACGGCGCTAACGCGGGTGCTGGAAGAAGTTTGAAGCGAAACTCGGTGTAGCGTTTACTGGTGTAAACGTTTGTTTGAAACGCAGACACGGGAGGCGAGCGGGCGTTGGAGGCGGCAGCTGCGGGTGCTCCGGCGGGTGAGGGAGAGAGTGACGTACGCGCGCACCTGCGAGAGAAGCGTGCGAGGGGAGCGTGACGTCAACGCCCAGCTGCGGCGTGACCTACTTGGCACCGCTCCAACACCTGCGCCGAGGGAAGCGCGTTGCCTCGCGCTTGTGCGGAGGATGATGATGATGATGATTGTGGCTCGGAGGGACAGCGTTACACAGGCTAGTCAAAGAGCTGCTTCGCATCTAAAAAAGGAAGAAAGAAAAGTTTTTGTATACGCTTAGGTGTACGTTAAAAAGAAACCCGATGGGTTAAAAACAATCCGGAGTGCCCAGTGCTCTACAACATGTCTCACTATATTTACGTATGTGTCAGTACCCAAAACATCTTATTGCAATTGATACTTTCTTTGTGTTTTTTTAAGTACTGCATGACCACCACGAAAACAAAAGTATACTGAGCTTGCAGAGAAGAGTGAGGTATACGTCTGCGAAGTTTGGCTATCTGTTTGAAACACGTACAAGGAAGAAATATTGCGGGATATAAAACCTCATCTTTCCGGCCAAAAAATCGCTCCTCTGGAAATGGTGCGATAAACATTAGCTAACCGTTAAGTAAATAATATGGGGCATTCGGCTGCGTGCCTCCGCCGCCAATCATCATCGTAACCTACGCTAGCCTGTGGCACGCACCGGCGGCTTGGGGCGGAGCGCGTGGAGCGGCATCCGGGTAGTCGGCGTTGGGCTTGGGACAGTAAAGGATGTTATTGCAATGGCTGTTGTGCTCATCTCTGGGAACCTCAGCTGGCCAGAGGCTCAGAAGCCACGGCCCTGAGCCCACAATAAATTCACTACATTTATTGTTCACTCCAGGTTACATCTCGCACTTTCGCATTTGAAGCCCGATGTAGTTGAACAGCCGAAGGCATTCCTGCTTAGCAGAAATCCTCAAACAACAACAATTCCCAGTCATAGAAATTATTATTATTCATGTTTAAACACATATGGGTGTCTTTGGATATGCCACATGCATTTATTTATTTCAGTGCTTACATCCGCCCGAAAGCATTACAGTATAGACGTTTGCAATAAAAAAATGAAAAAGAAAGCGAGCGTAGTACAAAACAAAAGAAAAAAACAAAACAAAAACGTGTAATTAAAGCATGAAAAATGTGGTACAAGAACGTGTGTCACCGGTACAAAAAATAGAATACTAAGGTCATGCAAAGAATCATGCGACCATAGACTCTCCAATTTTTAACAGCAAACGGAAAGTGTGAACACACATTCAACATATGCTGGCTCCCAACTTCAATGAAAGGCTCATGGCAACGACGTCACATGGGAGACGACTTCAACACTTGATAGAAAGCAGGGAGGGTGTAGAAAGAGTCCATAAAGAGGAGTGTGCGTGTGGCTATCTCTTTTACCTTAAATGGATGGGCACGGTGACTGTAGATTCTAGATGGTTCTAAATAAGTGTACCTTCACTGCTCACGGTTGTAATGCAGGCAAGCTTTCGCAGCGACGACAGATTAGGCCAACCGAGCGCACTTGTTTTAGTAACACCACTGCTACGAACGTTAGTAGTAAATAGCGTGCCATGCAAAGTTTTGTCCAGTAAGTAACGGCTTGTTGGGAAGACATTTACATGACTACGGGCGTCTAATAACAGGTGGCTGTATAACCTGCGGGATACGTACCTTATTCAGGAGCATGTCTTGACAACTCACAGACTGGATTCCGTAAGTTCAATATATTCCATAAACTAAGAAACTCAAATAGCGAGTCATTGTCTTGTCGCATGACTATTCAGTGGTTATAGGGTAAGTTCCTGCACTCTGCTCCCTCAAATGAATAACTAAAATGTAGGAAGATCGAGGTAGGTATTTATGTTATCTGAAGCATTTTCAATGATTAATGTGCCACGGCCGAAACGTTGAACAATAAACGTGCGATTTTCGCAAGTGCGCAATGCGTTTCTAATCTACTTTTGAACCGGACCCACAGAACTTCTTCCCCGAACTATATATATATATATATATATATATATATATATATATATATATATATATATATATATATATATATATATATATATATATATATATGTTATACTTTCTCATTTGACGGTTGTTAAGTTGCATCAGCCAGCACGGACCAGCTGTCGATAAATGCCGCTAAAAATACGGGCACTGCATAGAAGCAGTATTCCGCAAGATAGCGACCGGTTATGCCTAATGACCAAATATTCCCGGAACGGTGCTACGATCATGCATCAACACAGTGGATTCCTTGCGCATACGCCGTATGTAGGTCTCCGACAGGACGCAACTTCTCGGCGCCTCTTGGTACGTGCTAGGTCGCCCTTTCCCCCACGAGTGACCACATGTCGAGAGAAGGAGGAGGGCTGTGTCCAGCCGTGTCCGGCCGACTGTCCTCGCCCCGGGTGGCGGCTACCTCCGCTGTCACGCTGCAACAAGAGCTGGGGACGCGGAACAGCGAATGATCTCCTCCCTCCTTTATTGTCGACCTCTCGAGACGGGCCTGAAAAGGCGCCTCGGCCTAGATTCGAATCTCTGCCATCGCAGCGTGAAGGCGCGCTCGAGGTTGGGGAGGGCACGGACGCAACCTTGGCCACGAACGTTAATTGTAATTCGGTGGCCGTTATCTCGCCCGCGGTGCGCATCAAAGCCGCTCGTCCGTGCATGCAGTGTACGCTGGGCGGGGGCCCTTCGTTCGTTTTGTCCCCCGCTCTGGGCAGCTGCCGTGCCTCCCTCTCTGCGTGCCCGCGATGGGTCAGCTTGGACGCCGAAAAGGGGTGCACCTCAAAGCGCCCCGAAGGAGGCGTGCCACCGCTCGCACATGCCACGACACTGAACGCGCGCCCGTTGTGCGCGCATCAATGCCAGGTTATGTCACGCCACGACCGTTTATGTAAGCTCACTTGGCAGGGTTGAGAAAAGGCGGAGCGCGCGGATGCCAGTCGCCTGTGCTCGGTCACTTTGAGATGTTTCTTCTTGGTTTTAATTTACAAGAACGAAACCACATGAAAAAAAAAAAAAAAGGGAGGTTCCTGGAAGATAGCGGGGCTGCGTTCGTTTAGCCGCGGTGTGCGGTAATAATAAGCGCAGGGGTTTTACGTGCCAAAACCACGATACGATTACTGTTTAGCACGCCGTGTTAGATGGATCCGGAAATTTCGACCATCTCGGGTACATTATAGGTACACGGGCCTGTAACAATTCTTCTGCACCGAAATTCCACCTCCGCCGCCAGTATCCAACCCGTCTTTCGAGTCATCAGCCGAGCACCATCAATTCCTCCCCCCACCCCCACCCCAGCACTTCCCTAACACCCACAAGGCAGGAGGATCGAGGCAACCACTAGTGCGTTATTGCCCAAGATCGAAACAAGATTGACCGCTTCCCCCCTTCCCCCCCCCCCCCCCCCCCACCCGCCAAAGAAAAAAAAAATCGAAATTCTGGATAAACACACCTGAGCACTCGTAACCAGAAACACGAACAGTGCCAAATTACAAGTTATACGTACATTACGCTGCTATTGTTTAGCCGCTGTGCTGCTCATACCTTCGAGCTTCCTTTGAATGCATATGTCGACTCTGGAGCGCTGTTCCGATGGGTGCTTCCGGCTTAGGTAAGATTTTGATATTTCTTTTAGTCACGCGTGCTTTGTTGCACCTTCTTCAAAGGTGATGACGTTGAGTGAACTTCTCTCCTTTTTTTCCTTGTAGTACAACGAATGAAACTTTGGCGTAGTGATATGACCCTATAAGTATAGTGATAGTTTATCTATAAATGTATTGCATTGCATTAACAAACAAGTGAACAACTGAGCGAGACGAGCGCGCAAGAAGAAAAAAAAAAAGTAAAGCGACACGAAACGTTTTTACGTCTTCCCTCGTCGTACTTCGTTTGTCGCGCGCTGTTGTTTGTCATTACCTTGTGGGTATGCTTTACGACAGAACGGGGACGTTAATTTGGCTTGAAAAGATAAACCTGTCACGATGATTATCGTGTCGGGTTTCCTGCTGCAGCGTCAAACACGTTTTCCGTGACCGAAGTGCGTACCTCGAATCCTGTCGTGCATCACTAAGCAGACGCAAGTGCTCTCATGAACCTTTGCGACCGTTTTACTGAAGCGATATCACGAGTATCATTTCGGTGGTTCGTTATCGATAGAACACGAGTAACAGCCGTGAACTTAGTGCAGCGGAAACGTTTCTGCATGTATAAGTCTAGCCAAGTTCGATATTGCTATGTAATGTATTCTCGTTTGGGTTCTCCTTGGTCATGACCCAATTTGTGGCTTCCTGTTCTTGTTTGCAGGCGTACTTGAACTGGGACAGCTTAAGATACAACTGACAATTTATGTGCGCAATACAGGCTCTTTGTAGATTGTTTTCTTTTTCGTCTATTTACAGTTATACACCTCAGAAGGACCGAGGAGGCCCCTCAGGCCACCTTGAGGAGGCCCCTGTATATGTTGTTTTGTGGGGTTTAACGTCCCAAAACCAGCTCTGATTATGAGAGACGCCGTAGTGGAGGGCTCCGGAAATTTCGACCACCTGGGATTCTTTAACGTGCACTGACATCGCACAGCACACGGGCCTCAACATTTCGCCTCCATCGAAATGCAGCCGCCGCAGCCAGGATTCGATCCCGCGACCCTCGGATCAGCAGCCGAGTGCCATAGCCACTAGACCACCGTGGCGGGGCGAGGCCCCTGTATAACTCCTTCTATAAAGTTATTCCTCTGCGGTTTGCGCGATTTGGCGTAATGGTCCAGTGAAGAATACAATTCACTAATGCTTAATTATTTATCATTCTTAACTATTCAACTTATTGCCTTAGTACATGAAGCCGATCACGCGCGCCTACGGCTCATTCTGAGCTAACTAGTTGTACTTGCAAACCGGTTGTGATTTGTACAGGTTGCGACATCTACGTTAAATCAACGTCAAACTTTGAGGTGGTACATACAATGCGCGCACACACACGCACACTGTGTGTGTGTCACAACGTTAGTCTAGTGGGTATGCTGCTCGGCTGCTGATCCGAGGGTCGCGAGATCGAGTCCTGGCCGCGGCGGCTGCATTTCGATGGAGGCGAAATGTTGAGGCCCGTGTACTGTGTGATGTGAATGCATGTTAAGGAACCACAGGTGCTAGAAATTTCCGGAGCCCTCCACTACCGCGTCTATCGTAACCATAGCTGGTTTTGGGACGTTAAACCGCAAAAATCAATCAATCAATCAACACACACACACACACACACACACACACACACACACACACACACACACACACACACACACACACACACACACACACACACAAAATAACAAGGAAAGGAAGAAAAATAACTTGTTTGTTCTGAAAACGAAACAGTGCAGCACTGCACGACGGGGAAAAAAAAGCGGGAACAATAGCCGACTTCCGACAAAGACACTTAGAAATACAGCGTGCACATATACATGTATAGACAAGCATGTGTGCGCGAACCATCTGTCACATCACGTGCTTGTCAGGAAAGTTAAAACGCAGACTATAACAAGTGCAACAAAGACAAACGCGCGCCTATAGTTTGCGCACTCAAGATAGGCCAAATCTTTGGGTAAGAAGACCACCGACGGCTTACTGACACAGTCGCCCTAAACAACCACTGATTCCCTGGGGCAATGACTGAGACGGCATCAGTAAGCACCCTTGTCTCAGTGGCGCACCGACGAAGGGAGGGGGTTTGTGGTGTTGTAACCCCCCCCCCCCCCCTGAGGTCGACCTAAACCCTCTCCCCCTCCGTAACTGCTCCTATGTCCTAGAAGAATGTGGCGCTGATGTCTCTGCAAAACGCCGAAAACAATAATAAAAATAATTATCATCATCATTCATGTTACTATTATTTGGCATTTTATTTGTTTTACGATTCCTCCTGCAGTAGCAAGGAAATGACGTATTGCGCAAGGTGCCCGACCCCTTCCAGACATAGGCAACTATGTAGTCGCATGCCCTTCCTGAAAATTTGAACCTCCCCCTGACAGAAATCCCCGGTGCGCTACTGCCTTGTCTGATAACTTACATCATTGCCAGCAGTGCCGTCTGGTGAAACAACGGAACACAAGGTGGCGGTGCCTGAATGTCGCACATGCAGGGACAATTTATAGGTGCAAGAGGAAACAGAGGGGCTTCTTGGCTCGCACTGTGCTCACCAGACGGTGGTCCTCGCAAAACTTGAGGATGATCAGGTATGAGCGATCAATGAGGCCTCAGTCACGTTCATCGACAATCGTGTCAGTAAGATTTCGGTTGCCTTGACCCCCAACGAACTGGCGTATTGTGAGTGCGGAGACTTTGTCGCAGGCTGGTGTTCTTTCTTGCTTTCTTTTTGAGAGGGGAGGGTGGGGAATGTATACCCTGCCGTGCGACAGTTTGCGTGCACGTGTTTGGATATGCTTAGCTGTACGAGTCCTGTTTACTAACAATCTCCTTTGGAAGTCAGCGTTTGTTTTCGTGCCTTCTCTTTCTTTCGGTACATCGTCCACCGGTACCTCTTCCACCGTTTCTTTTGTTTGAAAGTCCACCGCCAACTAGGCCAGTGTAACACCTTGTGTGCCCCTGCTTCGCAGACGCTTAGGCTTCTTGCTCTTGCCGTGCCTTGTAATCTTTTAGCGTTGAAAGTACGAACACAACGCGCGAACAAAGCAGCTCAGTAAAACCTTTAATAGATAAGACCTCGACTATGGGCAACGTGAAATACCCGGAATTCTGGTTCGTGGATGAAGTTACACCACGGGAACGCCATTTTTTTTTTTTTTTGCCGAAATTTTACAAGTGCGTACTAATTCGTGCGAGGTTTTGTCTTTACATTTTTATTCCCATGCACGCAGTAGCCGTGCTGTTACCTTTTACATCAGAGATGATTGCGCGACAGGAGAAATTAATCACATATACGTCGCTAAATAGTATCGAAAGAAGTGCCTTCAACTGTGTCTTTCATGATCGCAGAGTGGAAGCTCATAATAATCTTAAGCACGCGGAGCAGGCGTAATCGTGAACTCGCGTAATAGTAAGCTCGCTTCAAAAAATTAAACCTCGTTATTCACGGTAAAAACACCCTTTGCAAGGACGTGATGATAACTCATGTATGTGTGCTTTGTTTCTTATCTTCTTTTTTTTTTAATGCTGTAGCGGGAAGTAATGCTGCGCTAGCTGTCCGTACATCATCAACATTACTAAAGCTACCTTGCCAGGAAACCGTGACGGCAGAAGTGCGCCTACTTAACCTTATCGTTATGAAAATACCGCTTAGAAAGCATCGACGGCGAGCGACTTCATGATACTGTGCACTATAGTGTGTTCCAGCTAACTTCGACCAAAAGTTAAGAACAACCAAGAGTTCTATAAAAGTCATAGCTGCATGCATATGTGCGGTATATAGTCGTGTGTGCTAACAAGTATATTTTTCATCGATAAGTATAAATTATCTGTTTTTAAACGGCAAACTTACTTATTATTGATTGAATCGCTAACATACCAATTATAAGGTTCTAAGCCGTGTAAGATAACTATATTCGGAATCAACCATTTCGCGCTGAAACTTGCCTGCTTGTCCTTTTTTTTTTTTTTTCCTAGGAAAAATGAGAACAAAATACTTCCGCCGAAAACTGCGAAATACGAAATAGATGCGCGCTGACGTTCCATACTCAACTCTTGCAAGTGAGCTTTGATGGATGCATGGTTGCAAGGTAATTAATACTCAGTGACGAAAAAAAAAAAAAACACAGAGTACGCACGACTGCCGCTGATATGTGGAGGAAAGCTTTTTTTTAATTTTTTTTTTTGCAGCTTGGTTTTGTTTAACTTAGCACGGACATCTTGTTTATATATACAAGCTGTCCCTGTTCACTGACAACTTTTTAGGAACAGATAGGGAATTGCGGATAAGAACTGAAGAATGCGCCATGCATTTATACCCCCCCCCCCCCCCCCAAAAAAAAAAAGGGTAATTCCCGCGAAAGCTCCTCAGGATCCAATAAAGTTCATTGTCTGTCTGTCTGGGTAAATCCCGGACTGCATGAAGGTGAATGAGGGAGCAAATGCTTTATGAACATAAATAAAAGTAGGCACGATTCCAGAGCCCGACTGGCACAAGCTGCACGCTAGGCTTTATCCAGCCGAGTCAGCTGGCTCTACCGGTGAAGCGATGCCACCCACTATTCATTCCTCATTACTAGATTTCTCTACGTCAAGGTGTTCTGTAATAAAAGGTGCAGTAAAAAGGTCGATGGGAAGAATGTGTAGGTGGCGCATATTTTAAACACGTTATAGATAAATGGCAAGCAACTGGGAAGTTGAACAAGAATCGCCAGCACGTAGCAGTATACTGAGGCAGGTACTTCATTGGATTCCACTGTCAAATGGGTCCCAGGACAGAAATAATTGACTGAAATGTGTGCGTACGTGTGCGGTACGCATGCGCGTACGCACACCCACCCCGTGCGATGGCTTAGTAGAAGGCGTTCCGCGTCTGTGTGCGAGGTCCCAGGTCCGATTCGATTTCCCACCGCATGTCGAGAGAAACGGAATGTAAGAACGCTTGAGTCTTATGTAGTGCCCCGACAGCATACTTTCCAAGAAAGTCACACAAGACAGGCCTGAAGTTTCTCAAGAGAATCAAATGTTCCAGTAATGATGACATGATATCGTTGTCGTCATTATATACTTTGTTATGCTTGTAGTAAAGCTTTGTTGCCGCGTTATACGTGCACTTTGTGCCTTTACAACGCTATCAGAGCTACCTTGAAAGGAAGGCCCTATAGCGAGTGTCTCGGTAGGGCCTTCCTTTCGAGATGAGAACGCCTTGTTTGATTCCCAACGCAGGGCGGGGGACATCTTTACCTACTATTAAAGAACGGTGGGCTCAATGATTGCATATGAGGAGCCCACCGGTTTTATCTGAGCATCAGTTATTGATGCTGCTCTGATCCGCAGAAACCTTGGACAATTTTTCACATTTGAAATAAAAATGATTATGAACAGTCTTTTTTTTTTCTTCTTTTTTTCCTGGAGTAATACTCACATAATGCAAACATGTTGTACAAGAGAAAGCAGCGCCAAAAGATACGATTCACACGCGAACAAACACACAGGGCGAATGCTAACAACTGAAAGTTTGGCTGCTGTGATGCAACATAATTTGGCGGGAAACCAACCCGCGCGTTAACTAACAAGCCTTACTCACAGCATGTGGACCGCAATGTGCACGCTGTCAAGGTACTATACACATGAGTGCAATATGCTTCTGCGTGCACCTTGTGTTCCATATACGAGCTCGTATGTCGCGACTTGTTGGTTCGCGTGCCGGTTGATTTCCCACCAGAATTTCCTCGTACATGTTGCATTGCAGCAATAAAACTTTCGGTTGTTGGTCAGCGCTTGCCCTGCGTGTTACTTCGCTTTTCAATCGCCTCCTATGGCGCTTCTTTCAATTTTCGAACATGCACGTGTCGCCAGCTTTAGCCCTACGATCCATACTTGTAGTATACACAATTTACTAGCTTTATAGAGCTTGTGATCAGCATGACGAAGGCACAGGAATTGAACGACGCATACTGAACGGAGTTCGATGCGCTAATTAGTAAATTTATATATGGTGTCTCCTGATTTGGAAGCCGTTTAAAGCACCAAACACTGGCTTACAAGGAACATACAGTCACCCATCATCGTCTTCCTTGCCTGTTTCATCAGATGATCTAACAGAACACCTCCAACTTTGAAACCACTGGTACAATCCTCGTACGTACCGAGAAGCTCCCTTTTTCTTTTCCCTTTAAGTCAACTGTTTCTTATTGGATTGGGTTGGCGGACAGTCGTGGGTTGCCCTATATATACGGACACGTTACACATGGTCGTGCAGTCAAGTTTCCCGCCATAATGTGCCAAGCTGCAAACAAAACATGCTCTTCGATGCACTCATTTCATACGTGCAGCTTGAACAAAATTCTACGCCTCTCCGGGCTACCACACCATGTGCAACACAAACTATAGAACGGTGCAGCAACCCTGAAAGCAATATCAAAGTTTGCTGCACACACAAGACGAACGGCGTACGCCCGCTCATCCAAACGGTGCAAGCGCGCAATGAAAGCGAACGCTTTCTACGGTCTAATCAATTTTTTTTCTTTTCTTTTCAAAAAAGGAAAAAGCAGATTCCGCGCCATTCTGTAAGCGACTTGCGGATCTCAGCAGCTCGCTGTCGCATAAGGGAAAAAAAAAAAAATCTCGAACACAAAGTTGCGATCGGCGATAAGTTCTGTACGCGCGCGAACAAAGATGGGCGCTCAGCCGTACGGTGTTCAGCGCGCGAAGGCAGAGGAGTGTAGAAGGAAGGGTGCTCTCACCGGCGAGGCGCAGGAGCAGGAGCAGGACCCAGCATCCCATCCTGCACGGGGCGGCCGAGTGCCGCGGACGGGACGGCCGCCCCGCGTCTTGCGGCACGCACGTGGCGAGGGGGGCCTCGCACCCTCTCCGCCGCCCATTCTCACACTATGCAACGCCGAACATCAGGGGCGATGGCGCAAACGAGACTGTTGCTCCCGCGACGAGTTGCCCCCACAGCGCAGCTAGAGCTCACGCGAGAGCGGTCGCGCTCCGTCAGCAACTTTGCGAGCACATGGGTTTATGGCGAGTCACGGCATGACACCAAGCCGAGCGCGGCATAAAAGTGCTCACTTCAGGTGCCTGCGCGTGAGTTAAGAGGACATTAGTATTCTATTGAAAAAAAAAAAAAATCACCGTTCAGTCATCGAATTCCTCGTGGCCTAGTCGGGCCGGGCCAAAATTCACGCATCTCCACGAAGTGAACCATGACGAGTGGGCGAAGCACGGGTGATCGTTCGGTGTTACCGTAAATCACGCGTGACATTGCCCACTCAAGCATGTAAATGAGTGACAACGTGTGTGCGTATTTCCACACGCGTTTTCATTTACGCTCATGGTCTTTATGAGGTTCCTGCGCTCCCACGTCGTAGGTCGTACCGGGTTCCGGATTACTTTTAGTTAACGAGCACGCTGCGAATCCTTATGGTTCAACTAGGCACAAGAGAAATCTCCCACCGGCACTATACATTGGAGGTCAAGATCCAGTGCCTATATATATATATATATATATACGGGGTGGCCGGTTAACGGTTGTGCAGCGCGAGCAGTCGGTTTTTTTTTTTCGATCAAGAAACTCGCTAGCAGACGCTGCCTGCGTCAGCGTTGTCTCTCGCGGGCGAGGGCGCGTTCTCGTTCCTTGCCAGCTTGGGCCAGCTGTTGCGCATGCGCAGTGGGGGTGTGGACGGCGCAGGGACGCAACAGGCTCGACCATAAGCTGCTGCGCATCTAAAACGCGACGTTCGCGAAGCGTATATATAGATGTCGAGATGCGGAGTACATGCAAAGAAGACGATTACGAGCGAGTTCGTTTCCTGCAAATAACACGCGGGCTTGAGGTATATATGAAAACAGTAGTCATATACGCTCAGCAAATAAAAGATGACACACAATACACCGTGAGAAACGTTAAGGACTGTCTGCTGTATAAAGCGTTATTAACATAGTACGCGGGCACGTGAACACCCCTTTAACATTTATTTTAAAAACGCAGAGTGATAACGGTATACGTGTGTGAGCAACATGTTCTGCTATGTGTGTGGAAAACACAAGAAAACCTAGAAGCGCAAATATTATGCATATGATCCAGCGGCAAAGTGCGGAACGTAAGCATATGTGTCCATATCTTCGCGCCGTACGTCATCAGAGTCGCCTAATTCATACTTTTGGTGGTTGGCATGAGCGATGAAAAATAAGCTTCACCTGAGGCAAGAATCTTCACAAATGTATGTGCTTTCCTTCTAGCACCGGAGGTGCATACGTGACCATGGAGTACAGCCACAAGAACAATTAGTACTGTATATTTGGCAGGACGTTCGAGTGAGAACGGCGCACTCGCTCAATATGCGAATATGTGATAGGCAGTAGTACATAAGCATTCTACAGGCGATCGCTTGTCGAGCTTATAATTGCGGTACGAAATTTCGAAAGCTACTTGTAGAGCTTTTAAAGGTAACGTCTGTCCAAGTATCTATCCCGAAACCACTGTTCATTGAAGAAGAATAACACAGATTGTGCCGCCTCAAGAAATGCATGATTAGCACATCCCTAATTAATTACAACCTTTTAAATGTTGTGAATCGCGTGTGTACTGTGTACTCACACACCATATATTCTCGTTCCTAGGTTGCATAGGTGACTAATAAACGCTTTGCCTACTCTGCATAGTTCGTTTGGAATCTCTCTTTCGCACGCACGCACACACACACACACGCGCGCACGCGCGCGCTCTGTATGCACAGGCATAGGCGGGGGAGGGGGACATGTTGCGAGTTGCGCGTCCGCGCTGTCAGGTGTCGCCACCATCGAGGCGACACATGACATTAGCAGGCTAAACGCCACCTAAGCCTTTAAATTGCCTATTTTATTTGTAAAACTTCAAATCTATTGGCATAAAAAATAGTTGCCCTTTAATTTTAAGTCACGGGAAGCGTGTTGAGCGTGAACGCTGAAATGTTTTTAATAATGAAGCTTCTTGAACGAGGTAGCACACTGCGAAGCTCGAGGTCTTACTCGCCGAGCTGAGCAAGGAGTGACTTCTATCGGTCAGGGGAACGTGGAGGAGGAGATGTGGAGAGGAAAAGATCGATCAACGAGATTTAGCGATATAACCAAATTCTATCAAATGCGGAGGCGAATTTCGCCACCGCATCACAGTAAACAATTCAGAGCTGAGTCCATTGCTTGGAGGCGATTACAGATAGAAACCTATCCGAATCCCGTGCAGTTAAAGACTTTTTACCCTGAGATATACACGAGCGATACATGCAAGGTATGCCAGTCGGCTATAGTCGCGGACAACTTTTCTTGGCAATGGAGGGAAGGCTACAGAGCCAAACTACGCGTGTGCTACCACTTAAGAATATAGTCCCACAATTTCGTCCATGTTTTCTGCGTGAGAATTAAGAAAACAACATTGATTTATTTTCTGCAGGACGCTCTTTGAAAAGAGGCACTGCTCGCATTAAGGAGATATTTATAATTTTTTTACTTTACGCAGTGCCTTTTCACGTTTTTGCACGTGCGAGAACGTCGCACATTTTACGTGCAGGTCACAGTCCTCACTGTCAAAATGGCCTCCCCACTATCAGGTGCGCGCTCGTCTCCCTCCAGCTTTTCCGACAAGTCACCGCAGGAGCTTGTGACGAATTTGACGAACAAATGGCTGTCGAAGCAGACAAAGCAAATGGTGTGCAACGTTCGAACGGCCGTCACAGGAGATACGGAAGGTTCACAACCGAAACTAAATTTGAAACGCGCGCCGAACCGGACTACATCGCGGAGGAGTACATGTGCAGTAGCTCCGCCCCCTTAGCTTTCCCTTCATTGCCAAGAAAAGTTGTCCGCGACTATAGAGCCACCCTACAACACATGTTGTGGGGATGTCCAATATATCAAGATCACATCATCACATGGCAGTCTCCCCGGAGGCTCTACGGGTGCGGTGGTCGACCGCGTTGCTCAGTTCAGAACTGACGGACCAGCGTCCAGCGAGTCGTGAAGGCAGCGCGGGAGCAACAGCTCCAAGCTGCCATCTGCCCGGGCCTTCCATTAGCCGGATCTTAAATAAAGTTATTTCACTCACTCTTGAATAGGTGACGACGAGCGAAAGCGGGCAGTGCGCGCAGTGAGTACCAGAAGACTGACAGTCGCGCGCGCACCATTCAACGCCTGTGAAAGTTACGCGGTTCTGTTCAAATCAAGCTGCAAGATACTGGTACTGTGAACAGAGTCATACAACATCATCGTAAAAGTGCAGGGACTTCAGTGGTATACTCTGTTGACTCGGATTCGTGCAGTTCTATGTATTTTTTCGTTCAGCGGTGGACAACTATACTCCGGATATCTGTGGTAAGGCTGCACATAGTACGTACCTTTTTGCATATCAGCGATTATGAACGATACTCGCCGGTGCATCTTGTAAAACACTACTCACTTGTCCCTTATTTCATGTAAACATCGATGTCATTACAATAAAGCAGTTTACTTGCCACTAGCTTGTATGATCAATGTTGTGGCTCTGCTCGTCCTTACGGCATCGGTAGCCTTCCAAGTAAGTATGCAAGATGCTTATAAGTCTCTAATATGAAAATAGAATGCAATTACATTATGCAAACGAGAGAAATTCTGGGGTACCTGCGTGTAGCGACCGAGTGAGCAGCCCCGATACAGTAGCAGACGACGACGGCATATCGTCTGTTTTTGCCAGTCGCCAGCCGCCATTTTGACGCTTTGAAAGCGCCCTTGCAATTTTAAAACGTACTGAACTTTCTAAGCAGTTACAAATCATACAAACAAAATTTACAGCTCTAAAACTTGAATTGCGGGCATAAAATAGCCAAAACTGTTCAAAGTGTTAGCAAAACAACATGTTTATTTGTTAGTTTTATTTTTATTTGAGTGCCTTCAACAGTCAGACGGCGCTACGATCGCTTCCAAAAGTCGTCCCCATTGGGACGATTTGTCCTTCCCCTGCAATAGGGAATATTCATCAAGGAGGTTATATATTACTTTTCTGGAGTGGAAGCGGCCCGCCGAAAGTGAAGCCGTCGCCGCCATCTTGCTCAGGGAAAGAGTAGCAGACGACCACGCAGACGGCGGAGCGCGTAAAAAGCGCGACGCTTTTTCGTGGCGTTTAAACACCAGTGTCATGTTTTTTTTTTAAAGCATCGAAATATCTTAGAAGGCAACGGTGACTTCGTGCGTCGCTTTCAGCGGCACGAATTGCGTTAAGAAGCAGCCTGGAAGAACATTTCACGTGTAAGTCTTTCTCACTTTCTTCACGTACGGCTGCCCGTTTTCTGTGCATTTTGCTAAGCAGAGGACAATTTTAAACGTTCGGATCCGTATATTATATCACTACGGCTGCACCAAAGTTAACTGTAAGCTTTAAATACTTGTTAGTGCTTCGTTTTCAGATCCGTGCGTACATGATTTGCCATGGGCTCGAGTTTTGCTAAAACACACGCAAGGTCTGATGCGCGTATTGGATCGTCCCTGTAGTGTTTGAATACGAACTTTAGAGGAAGGGCATCTTTCCGGAGCATAGACGAAGAATTTGTTAAGCGTACCTCTTGACGAATGCGCAAATGCAGCGAGCATGTATGGCGCGTTTCTCCGTGCTACTGGTTTCGAAAATGAAGAAAAAGAAAACTGTGTGTAGCCTTATGACTGAGAATTCATGTGGTGTTCGGAGGGGTGGATGGAAAGCTTAAAACAGCCACTCGATCACCTCTGCTCTATAGACATCGGATAACCTGACCTCTGCCTTCAGCATTTGACAAAATTCTGGTCAGGATGCTAAGTGCATGCTTGTCGGCGCGTGTCCCGTATAAGAAATCTCCTATGTGCGTGTTACAGGGCCGTGTTCAAGCTCCCCGGCGCGAAGTCGGTGAAGGGAACCACGGCAGTTTCGGTCGTTCCGTACGCAAGCAGACACAGTGAAAGGATCAGAGTCGTGGTTGCAAAAAAAACAAAACAACAAAATTTAATCTATAGTGATAGGGCGGCACGTAGAATACAAGGCGAAATAACACTTCACTCAAACTAACAATGAGCAGCAATGAAAAAAGCTTAACAAAAGTGCTAACGCGCGAGAACAACAAACAAATAAGAAAAATAAACTAACAAACAATAACTAGGGTAATGAGAACAATAAAGACTAATTTACAAAAGTTCAGGTAGAGAGTTCAGGGGTAGAAACGGGTGGTGGCATACGTGCTGATGACCGGCAGCGTCGAAGGGTCCACGACGGTCTTGTGCGGCAGTCTGGTACGGCACAGCGTTGAGGTCTATGGAGTTGCGGCGCTGATGTTCCCGGGGAGCTAGTGCTTGACGGCAACCCGAGCAGTTTTAACTAACTCGAGCCGAAGTCCCGATGCCTACGTTGCAGACGGTAAGCGCACATCTCAACTAGGCGAAGCGGCTAAGGTTAGGTGGCCAGCCGGTACAGAGCCACGCTAACAACTTCTAGAGCGATACGATGATCGGCTTCTACGCCGTGTAAGCCAAGCGACTAGAACCCCGTGCTCCTCAATGCTCCTCGCTTAAATACCCGCATGTTTTTCCTGATTCGCTGTCTTCGGCATTGGGGCGGGTTTGTGAGACAATTGCTCCGTAACTTCATTTCTGGCTCCGCCCAAAATATCCCTCTCGCAATTACTGCACTGGAGAGGGCGATGACCAAACCCTTTCTCGTGGTCGCCGTCGGGCCTCTTCCTCCTGCACCCCCGATTGACAGGTCATCAGCGTGGCAGGGGGCGCCCTTCGCCTGTCAACAACGGTATCTGTACTCGTCCCCTTTGGACATGGTGGCCACCGAGCAAACATAGTGCACGCGCGCACGTGGCCAGTGCACGTCAAACGGCTGCTCGCTGTCTTGCCCGGCATTGTTGGTCCGAAGCACCGTTGTTCGGCCATCAAGAACCACGCCGGGGGGTCGCAGGAGAATGTTTCAAGTTCAAGCTTCCCCGCTCAGGGGGGCCATCTCCACGTCTTCTCCGGAGCATAGACGAAGAATTTGTTAAGCGTACCTCTTGACGAATGCGCAAATGCAGCGAGCATGTATGGCGCGTTTCTCCGTGCTACTGGTTTCGAAAATGAAGAAAAAGAAAACTGTGTGTAGCCTTATGACTGAGAATTCATGTGGTGTTCGGAGGGGTGGATGGAAAGCTTAAAACAGCCACTCGATCACCTCTGCTCTATAGACATCGGATAACCTGACCTCTGCCTTCAGCATTTGACAAAATTCTGGTCAGGATGCTAAGTGCATGCTTTTCGGCGCGTGTCCCGTATAAGAAATCTCCTATGTGCGTTTACAGTCAGAACTAAATAAGAAAGTTTTCCGAACGCACTCAACGGGTCTTGATAGACGTGGATCTGAGAAGACTTCACAAACGCTAAGAGCAACGAACCAATTTGGAAGAACGTACGTGGAATACGAAATAAAAAAAGCATGCGGTTAAGGCAACATACAGAGAGCACGCGCTGTCAATGGGTTTGATACATGTTTAAATAAAGGGCGCAAATGCATTTTACGTCAGCTGGCAGTCGCACAGTGCCGCATATTTACGCTATATCACATCACCGCATCATAAAAAGCTAGTTTCTACTAACAAACGAAGTAAGCCAGCAAGTACGATTTCCATAGAACCTCTCAGTCAGATGTGTTCTTTTGTTTTCCTCGACGTCTGCAGCTGAGTACCGCACGTGAGAAACTTTATTTCTCAACTGGAAAACACCGTTGGTAATCGGCACAGGCATAAAGTTGGTTTCTGTCTCAATGTTTCATCGTGAGGTTGCAAAACAAGTCGAGCGCCTATCTTAATACATTGGCGTCTATGGCGCGCCCGCACACTTTGTCCTCTATAGTAACGTGGCCGTCGCTGGCTTCACTTGGCTCCGTAGGCGGCAGCAGGGACTTCCACTCCGGAAGTTTAATGGAACCTCCTTGATATTCATAACGCATTGTGATATGGCAACACTGGGCGCGCCCGCCATATTCTTCAGGACGCCATCGCGGAATCGTCTGCTCTTGCTGGCATTGGGAGAGGCTGGTAGGTGTCACCGATGGTGCTTTCGGGCCAAGAAAACACAGCACTTTTCGGAGTCACACCCGGCTACGAAGGTGAGGGGAGCTAACTGTGCTCCCAAAAGTCGGCGAGAACACAATAACGAAGTCTTGCGTTCTTGAGTACCCAACCAGAAGGCAGCTGCTACAGGCACACTGCTTCGTAACGAAAATAGTATAGGCCGAGATTTCTCATTTTGCGACGCGTACTTCTTATCGGCTGTAAACGTTCGAGGTTGCGTTCTTGAGTACCCACCCGGAAGGCAGCACACTGCTTCGTAAAGGAAATAGTAGGCCGAGATTTCTCATTTTGCGAAGCGTACTTCTTATCGGCGGTAAGCGTTCGAGGTTGCGTTCTTGAGTACCCACCCGGAAGGCAGCACACTGCTTCGTAACGGAAATAGTAGGCCGAGATTTCTCATTTTGCGAAGCGTACTTATTATCGGCGGTAAGCGTTCGAGGTTGCGTTCTTGAGTACCCACCCGAAAGGCAGCACACTGCTTCGTAACGGAAATAGTAGGCCGAGATTTCTCATTTTGCGACGCGTACTTCTTATCGGCGGTAAGCGTTCGAGGTTGCGTTCTTGAGTACCCACCCGGAAGGCAGCACACTGCTTCGTAACGGAAATAGTAGGCCGAGATTTCTCATTTTGCGAAGCGTACTTCTTATCGGCGGTAAGCGTTCGAGGTTGCGTTCTTGAGTACCCACCCGGAAGGCAGCACACTGCTTCGTAACGGAAATAGTAGGCCGAGATTTCTCATTTTGCGACGCGTACTTCTTATCGGCGGTAAGCTTTTCGAGGGAATTCTTGGTTGCCTAAAAGACCGAGTGTACGATGTCTAAGGTAAGCTCGTATGGAAAGCAAATGCTCCATGTTACTTATACCAATGCGATCAGAAACGCGCATCATATATCGAAACCACGTTGTCTCTCAGCGTCGGTGTGCTGCTTTCTACATCTCGTTTCTCCAGCCGCCGGCATATCTATCTTTCGCATTTGTGTTTTTGATATTTTCTAGAAATAAGCAGTGCATGGACACATGAGCTAAGAACGTCTCGGAAAAACTATAGACTGTCGCGTTTTGGAGTTTGCATGTGCGGCCGGTGTTATTTCACTTCTGATACGCTATTATTCACTGCTTCGATCGTCTGTTGATGTCAGCAGAGTCTGCTGAGAGGACTAGTGTATGGCAAGTACGTGTGTCAGAGGACGAAAACTTATTGCCAGTGTCGCCAGGTCATTGCCGTATTTTCCTTAGTAGAGGGTGGAGGTATACGCGCGGCGAAAGTACTCGCTTGGTTCTTGAGAACATAACAAAAATGAGGCTCGACAACGTCGCCTTAACCGCTACTTTTCCCCAAAGCTTTCTTTTCGGAGGAAAATACGGAACTTAGGAGGAACAACATGACCACGCCTGCGTTGCCTTAGGTGCAGGTGCGCCGTATACCAGCTTTCCAAGTGCTTTCAAATTTGTTTGCTTTAATCTTATGACCGCCAAGCAGTTGATTAGGCGCACCGAGGATCAGGTTGACGGATGCAATGCGATGCTCGAATTGGCGCGCGCCGAATGCCTGCTTCATTTGGCAATGGGCGCGCCGATCGACGGCCGAAGCTTTTTAGCCGTAAATATTTTAAGCTAGCGATCACATACATCCACACCAAAAACAACAAAAACAGAACGTGCAAATTTTGATGGCATATGCAGAATCTAGCTTTGACGAACGTTGATTCATGGTGCAGCGTCAAGAAACTTGCACAGCATGCTTATTGTGCTAATGGCGTGATGTTCTTAGAATTGCATGTCGCACAACTTCGCGGGTGCTCAGCATACGCACACTGCTTTGAAACAAATGCTGTGTACGCTTAAACCACGCCATAAACGTACGCACATTTATTCCCACGAACACTCGTTTTCGTCCGTGAAAAGAATACAGGAAAAAGCGTGCCATCATCTCTCTCGATCGTGTGTGCATGATGTACCGGTCAGCTGAAAATATGTTAAACATGCGCGTCTTAAATCCGCTTTTGTCGCTGGGAAAGCAACTCACGTTCACGGGGAAATAGAAACGAGGCTAAACGGCGATGTTACGCGCGTTGGCCTCCGTTCCTAGAACACGTAATGCTAATATCCTCGATGAGATTACCTGCGCGGCGGTGACAGTGTGTATTTTATTGTTTTCACCGTTAAAACAATGAAGGTATTTGGATGAAAAAAGGTTCGTGCTGTTTCCAGCGCGTCACGGACACACGTTGCGTGCACAGCGGCACGTAGCAGTGAGAAAACGTCGCGGAGCGACCGCAAAAAAAGCAGCAGGTAGCAGCCGATACATGCTGAGATACCACAAGTTTCGGTTTCCGGCGCCCCGATGAGCATGACGCTTGCGGGGATGTCGACAGATGGCGCTCTACATTTTGAATACAGCCAATAAGGCGTCCGCCCGGTACAAAGGGTAGTTGGCCACACATCATCATCATCATCATCATAGTATGATCGATTTAATTGAAGTAGATTTAAAAGGCATGAGGACAACTAAAAGAGAGAAGGAAAACAAAAATAAAAGTTCTTAAATTTTTTTACGAGCCTGGTGGCGCACATGTCACCGCCCCGTTACAAAGGGGACGCTCATAGCATCCATCCATCCATCCATCCCATTATGGCAAAACGCTTGAAGCATGGCGTACGCGTGTACGGCGCTCACGGAATGAAAGGCAACAGCAGAACGTCAGGCAACTGGTTTACGCAATAGCTCGAGATAAACACGTCATGTCGCTAATAATCTTGTCACTAAACGTGATGTGTTGCCTCTTTAGCGTAAGTCGAGGTTAAAAGAACGACGCGACGCGAATGTGAAAACGAAAGTACGAGTGTTTCTTGTCCCTATAAATTGACGCGTTTCATTCCGCGAGCATTTACTCCCATACATGCACGATGACGCGCTTTAAACATATGGGCACACACGCGCACATACACACTTCGTATAGTATCGATCAAGCAGCCTCTGGAGCCGCATTGTCCGCGACACGGCAATTCCACTATAACCGCATCATAATGCTGACTTAAGCTATCAGTTTCTGACGTGTTCGCCGCAAAAAAATCATCATCATAATCATAACACTAGCACGCAAATGCGTTTTATTAGTGCCGTACGTATAGGCTCAAGTGCGCCGACTGCATGTTCAGTATCCCAGGAAAAGGTGGCGTTCCGTGACATCTATTACTTTGTTATTTATCTAAATGTCCCAAGATTCACCAGTTGACATAAATTTAGTGTTTTTTGTTTAGAATTCACTATATCCTTCTCAGTTTCTTCAGTTTTTAAGCCCTTTATATATATGCTTCCCGCTACCAATGATATAGTGTGTGGCTTCCACACCTCCAAGCGGTTGGTTATACGAAGCCCGATGTGCATGCGAAGCCGCATTTGAGCGCGTACTTTTATCTCTTGCGCTCGACCCTCCCTGGCCCCCAGTCCACTGCTACATGATGGTGATTACGTGAAGCCCAGTATGCGATAAAGTGGAGAAAAGGTTTCGCCCGAAGTTGCGGGTACGACCCCCGCAGCTGCGGCTGCATTTCCGTAGCGTGAAATGCAAATAAATAAATAAATAATAAATAAATAAATAAATAAATAAATAAATAGAAATCAATGCCCCTTCCACTCAGCGAAGCTGTGTCAGTTACACAGCGACGCTCGTCCCAAACAGGCCGTATATGCTTTTCTTTCTTTCTTCCTTTCCTTGTGTTAGCACGCCTGACTATACACTATATAACGGGGTACTTCGGGCTAATGTTGAGTTATAGTTTATTAATGGGCGCGTCCATGTAGCCACTCATGCACTTGTTTCTTTCTTTCTTTTCTTGCATTTCGCGCTATGGAAATGCGGTCGTGGCTCTGAATTTGCAACTGAGGGTCGCGGGATCGAATCCCGGCTGTGGCGGCTGCATTTCGATGGAGGCGAAATGTTGAGGCCCGTGTGCTGTGCGATGTCAGTGCACGTTAAAGGAGTACTGACACGAATTTTTTACATTCTCGTATTCTTGCTGTAAGTGAGAGCACTAGCGTGGAGAATCCCAAAAAGAGTATCATGGTGCCTCGCAACGCAATGAATATATTTTTAATACGGATCCCTTAAAAGCCCACTTTCGGTTTCGATTTCGAGGGGGCGGTTTCCTAGTGACGTGTCAACAGAGTCGGACGTACGTCTAAGTCACGCAGGGACAGCAATTCGTGATAGCGTTGCTGTAACTCTGTCGTCTGTGGTTAGTTACACGTGGGGCACGCAAACAACGGCAATTTCACGGTCGTCCAGCGACTCTGACAGCGATTTCAGCGATTTTTGAGACACCGTGCTCATACGTCATCGCAGTGTCCATTGCGCTGCGGCTGGCTTGCAGTGCTGTTCGACGAAAACTTTAAAACCAAACTAAAGTATTTTGTACGTGTTTCCTGGCTTCCGCGTGCGGAGGGCGTTAACAATACATGACTAGAAAACGAAAAATGTATATTTTGCGCCACCGCAAAATCGTGTCAGTACTCCTTTAAGGGTGTATCCACACGACGGACTAAATCTGTCTTCTCCGCGGCGGACGGCGCATCACGTGATCCGACGTCACGGTTTTGTGCCGTCCGTGCCGCGGCCGCGGACCTCGCGGACGGAAAATGCCAAGCTCTTTTTCGCATTGGGATTCGCGCGGACTAACACAGCAGATTTAGCCGAGAGTGTCATTGTAGGTCTGGCAACAAGCACTGCTTTATTTTTCTCGTTTGGTTTGAACTTAAAATAACTTTGCCACAAAGACGAAAACATAAAATCCTCCGATACATTTGCTAACAATGAATATGTTATCGACTTTCATACTGTTCGCGCCATCTATAGAGAAAAGAAACAAGCAAACATTCGTACACTATTATGGCCTCTGAGATTTGGTTGCCCTCGGGCTACTGTAGATCACCGAGCTCATGTTCTGCCAATACAGGCACTCGCTAAGCCTACAGCTTTGACAAAACTAGTACGGTTCTCGGAAACGGTGCCGAATCGTCATGAATACGTTGCTGGCGAAGCTTTCGGACACAAACCTAAAGCAAATACAAACGTCAGTTTGGGGCTAACGTCCCGCGCAATGCGCGACGAAGAGCTTAATGATTCCAAGCGGGCAGCTCTCGCTTCAGACAGTGCCGCCATGTTTATTTTTCTCCGGCGCGTCCGTCTGCTCGCTTCGTCCGTCGTGTGGATGCGCTTCGAAGCCGGACGGGCGGCGGAACGATCGTCCGCGGAAGAGATATCCGCGCAGCCGTCCGTCGTGTGGATACACGCTAAAGAACCCCAGGTGGTCGAAATTTCCGGAGACCTCCACTACGGCGTCTCTCATAATCACAGCTGGTTTTGGGACGTTAAACCCCACATAACAACAACCGAATTTGCAACTTCGGGCTACGCAAACACGCGTACAGACACTATAACTCCCCACGTGGAGCTGAAGTTTTCCGCACCTCACGCGGTGCACTGCCTTTCGGCACCGGCCCACTTGATCAGCGGGATCCCTATCCTCTGCGTGACGAGATCATCTGACGCACGGGACACACAGAATTTCTTACAAGTGCCTCTAGAGGTAAAACTGGCGCTGCGACGCTGTTGTGCCAGTCGTGCCCATGAGAATGCTTGGTTGTATCGCATTCCGGACTGTCATCGTTCTCCGAGCCTCAAAGACGTGTCTGACTTGGAACCGCTCAGTACGTCACAATGGTTATTTTGCGATATAGGAGCCCGTAATGGGGCCTTTTTTTCTTGGCATTAAATACGGGCAAGTCTTATTTAGTTTTGAGAAGTTCTGCTGGTATATGCCGCTTTTTGATACGTAAAAACCAGCCACCGGAGTATGAAGGTAGAAGACACGACAACGTCAGCGCAAACGCAGCGACCGCTTGTCGAAAACGATCTCACAGTAGGGCAAGAAACACAGACACAAAAGAAGACATGGCACACGCGGGCGTTAGCTACTAACAACGGTTTATTGAACACCACACATGTTTATGGTGTGCTTATCACCGTCGCACATGTGCGCACTAGTTCCTAGAAAGGGTGAAATCGTTATCTGTCAAGTGGGCAGAAGGAGTACTAACACAGGCTGAACCTAATAACGAAACCTTTTCAACTCCTATTACCTGCCCCGCCACGGTGGTCTAGTGGCTATATATGGCACTCGGCTGCTGACCCGAAGGTTGCGGGATCGAATCCCGGCCGCGGCGGCTGCATTTCCATGGAGGCGAAATGTTGAGGCCCGTGTGCTGTGCGATGTCAGCTGCTCGTTAAAGAACCCCAGGTAGTCGAAATTTCCGGAGACCGCCACTATGGCGTCTCTCATAATCAGAGCTGGTTTTGGGACGTTAAACCCCACAAATCAATCAATCAACTCCTATTACCTCACGGGTCAGCCTGTAACTGCTTCTGCTGACAATAACACATGTACTTTGCAAAACGAGGTTCACAGCTACAAGAACTGCAATGCATTGACAGCCAACCATTACGAGCCATTTTCTTTCCGCGGATGTCCTTGCAACCGTTCATTCAACCACCGTCGCGTCGGCCTACTAGAGTTCGCCAGGCAGGCAGGCAGGCACAGAACTTTATTCTGGTCCTGAGAAACTGCAGTTGGACTTCCCCTTCTAGGGGGATCCTGTAGCAGTTGCGGGCCACTCCCACGCAGGGACAGGAAGACCGTGGCCCTCCGCCCTCTCGCAGGCTCACTGGACAGCCCGAAGTTGAACCGAAAGGTCGCCGCTTCTCAGGGCTTCCTCCCAGTCCTCTTCTTTGCTGAACTCTGTGTCACGTAACGCAGGACATTGCCAGAGCATGCGAGCTAGTGAGCAGTAAGCCTCTCCGCAGTTCGGACAATGCGGTTCAATGCTGGGCGAGACGTTACTAAACCTGCCTCTCGAAGGGAAAGACCCCGTTTGGAGCATCCTGAAGGCCGAAGACTGCGGTCGAGTGAGTTTAGGGTGAGGAAGTGGAAAGACCCTCCGAGAGAGATGATAATGAGTCACGATCTCGTGAAAAGTGAGGAGTGGGTCGTGAAAAGTGAGGAGTGGGTCCCTGTACCTTCCAGCGTCCCCGCCCACGAAATCGCCGGGACCGCCGCGGTGAGTGAAACCTCGCGCACGGTCATGGGCAAACTCATTGGCGTTGGGGACATCGGGGTGTACGTTGGCCCCCATGTGGGCTGGGAACCATTTTATGGTGTGAAACCCGACAGCCCCCTCGCTGCCGAGGATAGCTGCTGCCTCCCGCGAGATCGAGCCCGAGGCGAAAGCTCTGGCAGCGGACCGCGAGTCCGTGAATACATTAGGACGCGATGCATTTCATTGCTACAGCAATGGCGATTTGCTCAGCAACCGTTGCCGAAACGTTTCTAACCGACGCAGCACATAGGAGCTTTCCACTATGGTCGACTGAGACCACTGCAAAGCGATCAGAACGCCCGTATTGTGCTGCATCGACAAACGTAGCGAGGTCCGGGCTGTCTGCAACTGACTTCAATAAGGAACGGGCCCGGGCTATGCGGCGTCCTACATTGTACTGTGGGTGGACATTCCTGGGAAGTGGAGCTACGGCAAATGTACCTCTGATAGAAGACGGTAGAGTCACTTTACGTTCGCGAATCTCTGTAAGACCGCAGCCAATGGACTCCAGGATACGTCTACCGGCCCACGAGGACGATAGGCGCACTACATGAGCCATTTTCTGCGCCTCGATCACCTCCGAGAGGGAGTTATGCATGCCCAGTTGTATGAGCTTTTCGGTGCTGGTGCTGATAGGCAAGCTAGAACTCGCTTTATACTCGTGCGCATTAGTGCGTCCATTTTTGCCTCTTCCCTTTTGAACCACAGGACAGCGGAATACTGTAAACTACATTAGCAGTGTAGGGAACAGATGAACGATCTTCTTGCCCCTTTTTAGCCTCGTTTCACACTATAGCACTCCTCTGATTACAGTTTGACCAGCTTCTGTGGTGCTGAAAACACAACATTAACTATCGAGCAACCTGTAATATTTTTGATATTATGGGAGAGCCTATTAATACAAGGATTGTTTTATATATGTGTACCGGGTGATGTAACCCGTGTACGTTTTTTCGGAATGCGCATTCTTCGGAGCAAGGATTCTGCCACAGAACACTATGCATGCAACGGATATCCAGCCTGTACTAAACGCACAGATTGGAAGCGAAGACTTAAATGCGTCTGGTGCAGAGAAGATTTTTTTTTTTTTACTGAATTCACGGAACAACGGAAAATATATTCACATTTCTTCCTTTTACAAGTTTAGAATGTGCCGATGAAAACGACAAAATCGGCCTATTGCTTCGCGGTTCAGAGCACCAGCAAGTTTTGTCAGGTCTAAAAACAAGTATCACTAAGAGTACTGTTAGTGGGCAGCTGATGATATAATTCGAGGGAGTTAGAACAGCCTTTAAACGCCTCGAGAAGAGCAGTATAGCATTTTCCTGTGCCGAAGCCACACAATTCTCGAAAAGAAAAAAACAATGTAGGCATCAACGTACATACCGGAATTCTTTTAACACACTCTTTCCATCGGAGTGGCCCAGCACTGCTCTGTCTAATTTGGCCAAAGAACAAATAACTTAAAATTGATTATATGCGCGATATAACATGCATTTCTTCTGAAGGTACGGCTTCCATTTCCACAGGATGCACATTAATCTTAGATAGAAGGCTAAGTTCTAAAAAATGCCATAATAGTCCTCAAACACTATGCATCCATTGCTATAATGGATGTATAAGGGATGACGAACTGCTGGTCTTCTACGACGACTAGCAGTTCGTCGTGAGGTATGGAATAAAACAAATCCTTGACGTCTATGGAAACGGCACAAAGTTGTTTGTCACATGGCAGTCTAAAAATTTTAATGCCTCATCTTACTTTTTGACAACACGCAAACAGATAATCAACTTTTAAAGCTTAGGTCGCTCCTGTAAAAATAACACTACGAAGTTCTGCCAACTGTCTCATGTCCCCTTTTATGTCTGTGTTTCTTGCGGTACAAATCGTTTCCGGTGCATAATCAACAGGTCCAACTCGCCCCGATTCTGACCGTCTGTTCCTTCTTTTCCCCGTCTGAATATGCGCTACAGGTGAGTTACATTTTATTGTCAGGTGCAGTGAAGGTGAATGAAATCCCATTATAAAAATTTTGTTTTTGGGAAACCTTATTTATTCAGCCGTATTTACGCATTAGTCACAGCCCCGCTCAGCGGCAGCCAACGCAGGCCTCGCAAACATGTATGTACTTACCGTCATTCCCATCTTGCCACAGCGCCGCTTATAAAAAATTCGCGTGGACGGTGGTGCCACATTTCCTTCTCGGTATTGTCGACAAACTCTCCGCTGAATATCTCCGCTGTTAAAAAAAGAAAGAAAGAAAGAAAGAAAGAAAGAAAGAAAGAAAGAAAGAAAGAAAGAAAGAAAGAAAGAAAGAAAGAAAGAAAGAAAGAAAGAAAGAAGCGCATGGTTGCTTGGCGAAGCAGAAAGAGATAAGAACAGATACCCTCAGCAGTTGCGCCATGAATAATGATAAAATAACAGCTTCGCCGTTCCGACAGCTTTCACTGCGTTAGAGTGGCTTGAATTTGTGAATTTGTGAATCTGTGTTACCAACAGTTTTCTTACATCTTCAGTGGAATTAGCGCATGCTCGAAAATGCCAATTTTCTAGATATATTTACGGCTTACAGTGGTCGACGATGCCTAAAGCCTTGTTATATGTAACGGACGAAACAGAAATAGACGGGTACTATTTACAAGTTTGCACTAACAATCTCAAAACACCAAAAACTCGTGGCGTGCTGCTTCTCGCGTTTTCCAGGAAGATTGTATATATGTTTCTGTAGCTTCCCTTACTCGAAACGGAGAGTGGGCTGAAAGGTTTGTTATCGATAACCGACGACCCACAGGGCAGACATACAGGGTGTTTCAGAAAATGTGTCCAAAAATCTTACAGACGTGGAAAACCACACATTTGCGCGCCTTCTGCGGCATTGCACTGTCGACAAAATATATGATTAGGTGAGGAGAACAACGTATGTGCCTTTGCCACCGAGGTATGACAGGCTTAATCCAATGGAAATAATACGAGCAGGGTGTCGCCAATAAAAGAAACTAAGTCTATAATGCGAAGCATTTATGGATCTCATAATCTGTGTGGCGTGTCACAAAACTATCATCATCATTAGTTCAGGCCTCCAAGAGTGCGCGTGCACTTCCTCTATGCAATGCCCAATGTGCGGCGTTCGTACGCGCGCTTTCTCTTGCGCGCATGACCTCAGCCCACTGCTATACGCTGTCAAAACTGCGGCTGGCGGGCGAAGGTGTCCAAGCAGAAGAAAAAGAAGACAAAGACAGTGTGCTTCACTATTAATTTCATCCTGATTATTTGATTCTTATTGGTATTGCTTAGTACTTCTCACATCTAGGCGAATACCCCAGTGGGGGTACGTGCCAGAGTTGAGGAAAATAACAACAGCAGCTTCGATTTGTCCGGTGCATAGCATTTCGCAAAGCTATGGGTTTGTGCATAGTGTAGAATATAGCAAAGGGGTGGGACGGCGTCAAGCCAAGGCCACGTGTGCCGCGTCTGCCACTGTCTCTGGTTCGACGCGAACGTCTTTACGCTGAGCTCGGTATACGAAACTTTGAGAAGCGTTCATTAAGCCTTGCAGTGCTTTGAGAGGCGCCTCGCGAAGTCTCGGGCCACGACGAAATACGGGTGTGCAGGAGACAAACCCGGATCAGCAAAGTGCCCGCCAGCTTCACTGCTTAGCTAGCCTTGCGCCACTAGTGCAAGCTTCACTCATTATATATATATATATATATATATATATATATATATATATATATATATATATATATATATATATATATATATATATATATATATAGACTGATGAATTTTTAAATCGACACAGCCAGGCGCTTAACCTACTGGAAGAATGGAAGTGATTTATGCAGAGAACATATACCTGCTGCGAGATTTGCGCGAAGGCGGTGTTCTAAGTATCGATAAAATCCAAGTTTCACGCAACAAGCCAAAAAAGGAGTTGCCAAAGAGCGCAGTTGCCGCATGCTTTTGGTAGTGCCCAGTGCATGGCCCATTTTGACGCAGTTGTTCCTCTCGCATAGCCGAGCGACGAGTATCAAGCGTCGTTATCAAACGACGATCTTGCTCGTTTCGTTCGCTGGATTTTATAGAAATTACCAGCCCAGTCGTAAATGTATCACAGAGGATCTGGATGCTCTGTATAACTTCCATTAGGTTTAGGCAACTGCCTATCCCTGTTTAATATTTAGTCTAATTTTCTTAATTAATGTTACAAAATTATAGCGCTACCCATTTTGCAGTGCGTGCCGTTGTGGGAATCCCGCAAAAAGTGGGAAGCTATCTGATTTCCCATATAAGATTTTTCGACATTTTTTTTAAACAACCTGCATATATCCTAGTATACGTGCATGGTTAAAAGTATGCCGACCGCGTGAGCATTTCACAGTACGGAATATTAGAAAAAAGAAATAAGACTTCGAATTCGCAACATGTTTAGTTTATTTTTTCTGTCATCAGTCGCATCCCTCGAGGCTGCACCACAAACTTGTAAGTTTGTAAGTCTCAGCTGTTACGGAAAGAAAGCAACACACGAACATGCGCAAGAAGGTATTGTTCTCCATTTGGAAGATTAAAGGGAAGCGGCAAGCGGTAGTAAAAAACGAACAACAAAAAAGTTCGGGGGGACCTCGGCACCATAAACCAGTTCCAAGATTTCATCACACTGCTGTAGCCGATATTCCAGACGCGGTTAGTGGGGTGAGGGTCGTCACAACGAGATCACCTGGATATGTCCGGAAATATTCACGGGAGCAGCAGCCAAAGTGGTACGACGGAGGCAGGAGTTCAGGCGTGCCGGCCGGCACCACGGTGCGCCGAGTTGATTCTCTCTGCAGGAACTGGCGCGGGACGGCCGTGCCGGATGCTGTCCAAATGCGGCAACCGCCGACGTAAGTCTGCGCCCAAGTCGCCTCGCGCTCAGGTGCAAAATGAGCATCAGATTCACGCTGCCGACGCGATGCTGGCCTCGTCCTGGACATCGGGCCTCGGCGACGGTCGTCATCGGTGAAGGCTCTCACGAAAACGAGCTCCTCACCCGGGGGTCGTCGATCACTCATGCTTATACAGCCGTGGTCTACGCGTATACTCACTAGAGCCGCCTGACGTTGGCGCTGCTGGGAATTGCTTCGTGGAGCTGCGGCCTGGATGCCGATGCCGGAACACGAATGAAGCGAGGTGGCTGCTCGTGCCCGGCTGCTCGTGCCGCCGGCTGCAAGCCAAAAGCTCGCGCCGCGGCTAGGCTTCGATAGTTCACCACGGGCCGTCGCGCAGAAAAGAAAAAGAAGCGAAAAAGCAAGGAAATAAAAAAAAAGCAATACTGTCGCGTCATATATACATATGCATATGCGCAATACTTTATAGCTGAAGCATTCGATGGCTACATATATCTGTTTTTTCTAAAAACCCTTTCTGGTAACAGTGGATAAAATATTACTTTAGCGACGCACAATAAAATATGAAATTGTATTAATGCATACTATAATGAAGTTAATCAATGTCCCTACAGTTACTAATCATAAGTTTGAATATTAAGCTCTTAGCGCAAATCCGTCGTCATCGTCCATATACTTCTGCGTCATCCTAAGTCCCCTCGAAGCGCACGCTTTCATTAATAAAATCAGTGCGGCGGGGGGAGCTTGCTGGAATCCCTAATTCACAGCTTCATTTTCTTCTAGACATGTAGTTAGTATAATGATAGAACGAACCTTGCACAAGCGGATTACAATGTTTGATAGTAACAGTGACTACGTTACACTCGCGTACACACGATGTCATACCTGCTCTTGATGCACAATCAGTCCAGCTTGACTCCCTCCCACCTCGAGGGCTTGGCCTGATATCGTAGCTTAACGGTTTTGTGTTGGCTTGCTGGGCTCGAGGTCGCGGGATCGAGTCCCAGCAACGGCGACCACATATCGATGGGGAGGGGGGGGGGGGAGAGGGCGAAATGCAAAACATAACCGCCCACTTAGATTTAGGTGGACGTTAAAGGACACTGCCGGTGATGTTTTCAGCATGTCAAGGTAATGGCTATTCTATGTTCCTGAGGCGTTCCTGTCACGCTCCTCATAGTAGAAATACTCAGTAAACGGAAAAAATAATTTTAATGGGCAGAAAAGCGGCGAAATCGAAACCGAAGTTTAACTCAGCAGTGCTAGCAGTGCCGTCAAATCAGTCAAACTGCCTTATGCATGGCGCGACAGCGCATGCTCCCTTCCCCTGGCGGTAATGTCGTGAAGGTTGGCCGGTGCGCGCAAATCTCGAAGACCATGATATGGTGCCGGTGCGCTTCTATCGCTTTGCCGATAACGACGTACGACGTCGACACACAGCGTCGCCAAAAATTGCAGGAAGCCAGGTGGGCGGCGTGAGGTAACCAGTAAAAATTGAATTCCAAGCAATCTGCGCATCTATAGAGCCTGTAATCCTGCACAAATTACATGAATATGTCAGCGAACACTCACGGCGAATTTTATTACGATTAATTGACCCTGACAAATCACCGCAGTCGGCCTTTAAGGAACCCCAGATCGTCACAATTACTGCGGAGCCATGAATTAAGTACGGGGTGTGCCTCATATTCATATTAACGAAAGGGAAGGGGTCAAGGGCTCGTTCTTTATTTGTTAGAAACAACTTAGTGAGCAAACAGACAATGAAGCCTAGGAAAGCATAGGGGGTGCTACTTGTGGTATTGTAATTGTGGAGAAAGTAGAAAGGAATTAAAGTGGACGAAAAGACAAACCTGCCTTCGGTGGGACCCGAACCCACGATCTTCGGATGTCGCGTCCGATGCTCTACCAACTGAGCTACAAAGGCGGTCGTCCCCCCCATCCACTTTATTGTGTATTTATGTACGTATTATCCTGGGAGTGTTAGGCAGCGCCACTCGTGGCCAAGGCGACGTGTGTAGAACACACTTTCTTGCCAGGAGGCGTCACGTAGAACGTGAACTTAGATGAGATGGCTGCTGCCCAATAAGCCCTCGCATGCTACCTAAGGCACCAAGTCTGCCGCAACGAGGCCCAAGCTATGAAATAACGAAAGGGAAGGGGTCAAGGGCTCGTTCTTTATTTGTTAGAAACAAGTTAATGAGCAAACAGACAATGAAGCCTTGTAAAGCATAGGAAGTTACTTGTGGTATTGTAATTGTGGAGAAAGTAGAAAGGAATTAAAGTGGACGAAAAGACAAACCTGCCTTCGGTGGGAACCGAACCCACGACCTTCGGATGTCGCGTCCGATGCTCTACCAACTGAGCTACAAAGGCGGTCGTCGCCCCCGTCCACTTTATTGTGTATTTATGTACGTATTATCCTGGGAGTGTTAGGCAGCGCCACTCGTGGCCTGCCTAACATGTGGCCTGCCTAACATATTCATATTGTGGTTTTTGTACGTAACACTCCAGCAATCATTACTTCCTCACACTCTAGTGCCCTAATTTCGATTCCTGTGTACTAAACTTACAAGTGGACACTACACGAAGGTATACTGAAGTCTAGCACAGAATACCTGTAGCTATAAAACGAGGCAAGCTAAATGCAAGGCTCAGACAGATGCTAAACGTTATGTGCGACGCTGTCAAGTGGCTTGGCGGGCCCGCAAAGCTATGATTTTTGAGAAGGTTAACAGTTTACGCAATAGACTGAAAAAAAGTTTTGATGAAACAGAAGCCAAAAGTAAAAAAAAAGGAATACCGGTAAAAAAGAGGGAGAGACCGAAACTGAAAGTTCGGTAAGGAAATATATGTTGAGACAGCAGAAAACATAAATAAATAAATAAATAAATAAATAAATAAATAAATAGAAACCCAGAAAGGAAAAAAAAATTCCACTCAACGTGAAAGCCACGGGAAGTGTGGAGCACTTATTTGCCTGCTGGCAAATTAGTGCTCCGCACTTCCTGCAGCTTTCACGTTGAGTGGAGTTGCTTCGCCGTTGGGTTTACTGCTGAAATTTTTTGTGCGTGTTTTCTCGTATATATTACTGAATTTTGATGCTAAGGTGCGGGTTGATAATGTTAATGATCTATTGCCATCGTCTTGTAGATCTTATTATCGATGCTTATCTAATCTTGTCTTGTGACTATAAGATGTTCGATGATTGAGTTCTGGGGGTTTACGCCCCAAAACCACGATATGATTATGAGAGATGCCGCAGTAGAGGGCTCCGGAGATTTCGAACCGCCTAGGGTTCCTTACGTGCACTGACATTGCACAGCACACGAGACTCAGCATTTCGCCTCCATTGAAATGCAGCCGCCGCGCCCGGGATTCCACCCCGTGGCCTTCGGATCAGCATCTGAGTGCCATACCCACTAGACCACCGTGGCGGGGCCTGCTCTAAGGTGTAGCAGTGGGCTGAGGGCAATGGTGTGCGTAGTCTGTTGAGGGCAACAGCGGGTACGCTTTTCCCTTCTCTGTAAGCCGACACAGAAGGCGCTCTACGAGGCTTTCTTTTCTTTTTTTTTCTTTCTTTCCTTCTTTCTTTCTTTCTTTCTTTCTTTCCTTCTTTCTTTCTTCATTGCACTTTGCATGATGACTATAATGTAGCAGTGGGCTGAAGCCATGGCGCGTGAGCAGCGCGTTGCGTTCCTATAGTAAAGAAGAAGAATAAGGTGGTGGCGGTGATGATGATGATGATGATGACGCTCCTGTAGACCTACGGCACTTACCCACTAGGGGGGGATTGGCCAAGAGCTTTTGATAATTACGTTTTGATTTGAAGTGATCGAAAGGAACGGATAGAAAACAGAAGGAGAATTTGGAGGGAATTTAATTAGTGGAATTGTGCATGTTAACTATTCAAACCAGACAGATGATTCACCATAGCCTATAGAGACGATTAACTTTCAAAATCGGCCTCATCGTCCACGAATGCAGGCACTGGGGATAATGCACGGTTTACACATTGTACCAATTTACACGACTGCCTCTTGGCAAGAAAACTTCATTCACCATCACGTGGCCTACAAGTATCCCAATATTGTATGAAACAAATAAAAAAATATAAACAGGGATGATGGAGCCCGTTTGATGATACAGTATTGATGTCACAACACCTACATGTAGGGTGAAAGAATATTCGATGGAAAACGACGACGCCGCGTGCGTACACGACAAAGACGACGCGCAAGAGCTGCTTGCTGCACGTAGAAGACGTTCGCAGGCCTTGCGTCGTTTCTTCTGTAAACATCGCAGAGCTTGTTGCCATTTATTCTACTGTCGTGCAAGGTGCCTTGTCAGCCAACCGCCACGTGAGGGCCTAACGTGCACTTGCGGCTAACCCTGGGAGACATGGATTCTGGTGCTCCTAAGCGACCCATGCCCTGGGATCCCTTGGGCCAACCGGATGAAATACCGGCCAAGAGGATGTGCTTGACCCTTCCGCTTATTCCTTCCGTTCCCGAAAGGATGGAGATTGAAGACGAGATACCCATGAAGCGGCGACGTCTGGATTCCATGGGCACTACTCTAACCGGTTCAAGCGCTGCTCTTGAGGTCTACCCTTCTCCATGCGGGGACGTCGCAGCACAGGGGCCTTCAGGCGATGCATCAGGCAAGACCACTGAGGGATTACCACAAAGCAGCGAGCTACAAGGACAACCGGAAGATTTCTCACTTGCCGGCCCGTCATCCGAGGGCGACGGCCGACCTCAGGTGCCTAAAGACGAGCCTATGTTCACCATGAGTCAAGTGCAGCAAATGGTCGACAACATCTGGAAGCAACGCGAAGTCTGGCTCCGTGAGAATTACGACCGCGTACTTACCACGAAGCTGGCAGAGCAGTACGAATCATTTGTTGCGTTCACTAACAATCAAATTGAGCAGAAACTAAGGAACACTACGCCCAGCTACATGTCGTAAAGTGGTCATGTGAGTTGAACCTCATGGGGACGCTGTTGGCATTGCTTGCTGGATGGAAGCACCGAAAGAATTTGAGAAGAAGCAGCACGAGATGTTTTGGACCGCGAGCAACAGTGACAGCAGGAACTGAGTTGAGCGATTGCATTCCAGAGTGAAGTGTACCGTCTGCCGGACTGTCACCTTCTCGTTACATTTTTTTTTTCTAAAGCAGAGTTCCTTTTGATGTACTTTTTCATCTTCCTTCCGCATGCAGAGTGCATGTTTGGCTCTTTGGGGTAAAATGCAAGAAAGAAGTCTGTCGAAAAAAAAGAAAAAAAAACGCCTGGAAGACGTTCTGCAAGTGTACAGCGACTGTGTGTTCTTATGCATTTCTTTTTTTTATTTGAGCCTGTGCTAACACAAGAACTTACAATGTACATCTACATGCGGTGTGCCCACTTTTCTTGTGATGAAATAAACATTGTTATGTGTCAAAGGAACTTTAATTTTGTATGTTTAGAAAAACAGTTAAACGTGGGAGGTCGGAGGTCGAACTCTTCAATTGGGTACAAGAAACGCTACACAGTAATTACTGAGCACAGAAGTATCGCAGAATAGTCTTCTGTGCTACTCCCAAATTCGAAACCTACGACTGAATGAGCTGCAAGATTTAGTTGAAAAATTGAAAAATTAAATGTGTTGCAGAACGTGATGTCTTGGAAAGTCTGTTATCAGACTAATTTTTCACATCCTAATGGATGTGCCGGCATCGACGCCCGCCCTTCATTGGCAGCAGCGGCCTCGCATGACCTGCATCTAAGCCTGAATCCTCTGTTTTACGCAGGTAACCTACGTAGATTGTTTTTTGTAACCTTTATTTTTTACAGCTGCTGCTGCTGCCATCAACTGTTCCTTTTTAGTTTTTCTGTTTTTTTTTCCCTGAATCTATGTTTCATATCTGTACCATGCCGAAGAATGCTGAACTATAAAAAAGTTGAGGCGTTGGAAGATAAGCTTCATAACTTAGCTAAAGGTACACATGAGCTCATGTTTGGTAAGATTCTGCTGAGAATGAAGGAATCTGGGATCGATGTTGTTGAACTTAAGAGAGAAGTTGGTTCTTTGAGTACTAGTGTTCAGCATTTGAATGGACTTGGTAGAGGATCTGCGTAGCCGTAATGCTACGTTGACCGATGAAAACAAGCATCTGAGATCCCAGAACCAATCAATGACCCGCAAGGTCGAGGAGCTTGAACAGTACTTTCGCCTTAGTAATGTCGAGATTAGGGGCGTTCCCTGTTCCCAAGGAGAGGACTGTGTTGAAATAGTGAAATCAGTAGGGGACAAAATTGGTTGTCCTGCTTCGCCCAATGATGTGGATGCTGTTCATCGCGTGCCCACCAAATCAAATGACAAGAAAAACATCATTGCTCGATTTTGTTCTAGAGCCAAGAAGGCTGACTTCGTTAGCGAAGCGCGTAAAGCCAAGCTCTGTCTTAGTGACATTGGATTCTCCGGCCAGTCCAATTCTCCCGTCTTTGTAAACGAGCATCTGACACCATGCAACAAGGCTCTCTTCTCCAAAGCACTAACACTCAAAAAAGAAAGAAACTGGATGTTCCTGTGGACTGACAACTGCTAAATCAAGGCTAGGAAAACAACCACCAGTAATGTTCTGCGTATTCGAGATGAATCCGACCTAAACAGAGTAGAATAGAGGTTATTGCTTAACCTTTCGAATCAACAATCATGGCTTCCGTATTAAAACCAGATCAAGTATATTCTTTCTTAAATGGATTTCATTCCATCATTCACTTAAACGCAAGAAGTCTTTGTAAACGGTTTGACATAATTGACAATTTGCTCACTTCGCTATCTTGTTCATTTCTGTTGATTGCCATAACCGAAACTTGGTTATCTGAGGATAACAAAAATTTGTATTGTTTTCGTAACTATAAATCTGAATACTGCAATGGAATAACGAACAATCACGGTGGTGCAGCCATATATGTTTCTTCTGGTGTTGCTTATCGAAGAAGACATGACCTATTTTTATCCGTTGCTGATTGTGAATCCGTTCGGATTGAAATTGATAACTGCTTTCTAACTCGAGACAACAAGAACTTCATACTTGGCTGCATTTACCGCTCTCCTTCATCATCAGTTAATGATTTCTGCACCAATCTTACACATCTTTTGCATAATCTTTCACTAGAAAATAAAAATGTTGTCATAGTGGGCGATATTAACATTAACTTACTCGATGAAAGATCATCTACGTGTATTAACTACACTAGTTTGTTTCTTGGTTACGGATATCACTGCTTAACTGACATTCCCACTCGCGAAGATTTTAACGGCTCAGGTACGCTTATTGATCACGCTCTCTCTAACTTGCTTGACTCACCAGAGGCGAAAGTACTTCATATCGACAATAGTGACCACTACTCCATCATTTTACGCTTCAAAAGTGATGCACGACCCTGTTCCTCTTCACACTCTAAATATGCCTTGGACAAAGACGGCTTCATAACGGCTGCTGCTGGTACTAACTGGTCCGAAATTAAGTCACTAAACGATCCACAGAAAGCTTTCTCTACATTTGCTTCACTAATTACATCGCATTTACGAAAGTTCACTTTCAAAAAGAAATGTAAAAAATTTATTGCTTTTCTACGCAATCCATGGATATCGCAACAGTTATTAGCTGAAGTGCGCAAACGGGATAATTTATATAGGAAAACTAAAAAACAACTATTTAACAGGAACTTACATGCCCGATACAAGAGCTTCTGTAGTACTCTTAACTTAAAACTTAAAACTGCCAAAAGGATTTATTTTGAACAAAGAATCCTACAGGCAGCTAACAACACTAAAAAGAAATGGGAGTTTGTCGGCTACTTTTTAAATAGAAACACCCGGCAAGATGACGTACGTCGAATTTTAATTGACGGAACAGAACACACCTCTCCTTCGGATATAGCTGAGGCTTTCAGTAATTTCTTCTTCCCTGAAAATTCAAATTCTCCTGCACAAATCATCAACACAAATCGTCTACCCCATTCATTCTTTTTATTTCCTTCTACACCAGATGAAATAGTTGCTGTTACAGGTAATCTAAAATTGACAAGTGCTGGAATAGATCAGATCCATCCTGCTAACATAAAATCTATTGTGCATCTAATATCGGACGTATTTTCCTTTATTGTTAATTTAATATTTAAGAATGATGTATTCCCCTGTGAACTTAAGCGTGGCAAAGTGATACCTGTACTAAAAAAAGGCGACAGATCATTATTACATAACTACCGACCCATTTGTATTTTTCCGTTCTTTGGAAAAGTTAATTGAGAAACTAATTGAAACACGATTAACAAAATATCTTTCTAAATTCAATATCCTCTCCTCTTCTCAGTTTGGTTCCCGCCATGGATACTCAACAGAGATGGCGCGTATTCATCTTAGTGATCAGCTAAAAAAATTAATCGACGAAGGATATCTAGTCGCCTCAGTATTCATCGATCTAACAAAAGCATTTGACAGTAGAAATCACAATATTCTGTTCACTAAACTTGAATCAATTGGCATTTGCGGGCCTGCTCTTTCATTGCTAAAAAGCTACTTATATAACAGAGTTCAAGTTGTTTCTATTTCCAATATTTATTCTCAACAGCGAACTACTAACATAGGTGTGTCACAAGGCTCTCTTCTTGGGCCATTTCTGTTTTTAATTTATATTAATGATTTACCTAATTGTCTCTCTTCGACCCAATGCATTTTGTACGCTGATGATACGACCATATTCACCTATCATAAAGATATCTCATCTCTCGTAAATATTTTGGATGCTGACTTGGAAAATATTTTAAAGTGGTGTAATACCAACATGCATGTTATCTATTAATGCTACTAAAACCAAATTTGTTGTATTCACTTCACATCAGCGTAACTTATTATATATACCACATATCACTTTTGGTCCCCACTCCCTCTCTCCTAGCTCATGTTCCTCCTTTCTTGGCATTCTTCTTGACAAAAATTTAAAATATCAGTATCATATTGCTAACATAAAAAAGAAAATAGCGTGTGGTATACGCGTCTTAATTAAAACGCGGCCTTACTACCAAATTGCTGTCTCTTTATCACGCTTTCGTCCATTCTCATTTTACTTATGGTATAATATGTTGGGGGAAACACAATACTCATACTGCATCTCTCCAGATTGTCCAGAACCATGCTATAAGAGTAATCACATGCAGCTCACGCCTTTCCAATGCCACATCTTTACTTCGCGAGAATAGCATCCTTACCATTACAGAACTCACAAAATACAACCTAGCGAAAGGGAAGGGGTCAAGGGCTCGTTCTTTATTTGTTAGAAACAAGTTAATGAGCAAACAGACAATGAAGCTTCATTGTCTGTTTGCTCATTAAAATACAACCTAGGTATTTTCTTCCACAGACTTATTAATAACGAACTTCCGCCGGCCATTTTTCCTTCTTCTAATCTTATGATGTATAGTACTATCCGATTCGCATCAAATAACAATTTTCTTTTGCCCAGAATTCGTACTATTTACGGTAAGTAAACTGTAACATTCAGTTCTATTTATTTTTGGAACACTCTTCCAGTTATCATGAAAACTACAAGATCATTATATAAATCTAAGAAAGAGCTAAAAATGTACTGACTTCACGCAGACTAACCAGAAGAGTTACTGTTTTTTTTTTCTTCATTGTGTGCTTTGTTGTTCAGTGTATCTTGGATTAAGGTTTTAAACTTGTACGCTTGTTTTTTTTTTTTTGTCTCTTATTTTTAGTGACATGTTAAAACCTTGCTATTTAATGTCATCACCCGTATATTATTCTCTTATGTTTTTCACTTCACTACTATCTTTCGCCATTGTTGCTGTGAATTGCCTACTACCTCATTTGTTTTTGTACAGGAGGTCCCGACGCAGTATCTTGACTATGGGCCCTCCTCCTGTATACTAAATGTCTGTAACTGTACCCAACTTGTAATAATAAAAATTGATTCTGATTCTGATTCTGAGCGAGAAGTACGGTGTACTGTTGTATACGGAATATCGCAGGCTGTTACGACTGGGCTTTCTCCTGAGAACGGCGCACGTGGCTTGTTGCATTTGGCGTCCAAAACGAGCCCGACGAGGAAGGTCGCCGGGTCGTTTGGCCTGAGCTCCGCGTCCTCGTCGATTAAAAACATCTGCGTTCAGCCGAGGCGCCGCGGTGGTGCCGAGAAAGACGTCAATTCCCGAGCCGAAGGGGTGGTCCTTATTGACAACAGCCCACATGTATGTTTAGCCATTTGGCCGGAGAGGCGACCCCGCACGGCACATCTGGAAGTGGTTCGCCTGACGTGCCAACCTTATCGGACCACACAAACTTTTCCCAGGTGGAATGTCTCAGCACGTACGAGCACGTGTGATTACTGTGCTGCGGGCTGCGTGACGTTAGGCTTTGACCTCGTCCCCTGGGACCTTCGGCGACTACAGCATGGGCGGGTCAAGGACGTTTGGACACCACCCATCCTCTCTCTCCTTCCTCTCCCAGGACCCAATGGGAGAAGAGCCCGGGAAACAAAAAGCGTGGGAGCCCTCGGAAAAGAACGCTCTGGAGAAAACCCTCTGGCTAGTGGAGCCTCGCGGAAGCGAGCTCCCTGTAAATATGTAGAATAAACATCTTTTTAAGTTCTCTCTGCCCCGTCTCCCGTCGCCCTGGGACCCGGTTCGTGCGGGTCGTTTTCGCCGCTCGCCACCACGCTACCCGCTGGCCGGCTCTTGTAGCAGGCCAGTCGTATCAAGGCATAGCGCTGACAGGAGCTCTTGCACAAGGTCAAAGACCCCGACATCTGCATATGTATTTCATACGTTCAGCGTAAAAGCTAGTCAAGGCGAAAGCCTCATTTACAATGCACACGTATCCATCGAAGGGTCGGCAATGATCTCATCGAAAACTCCGCGTTGCCGCGGATTTCACAGAAAATATCATGTGACAGTCAAGAGCACAGCACATACAATAAAGAGCACAGTGAAGGACACGATGCACATTCGCATGCTCTTCAAAACTGGCACAGTTTGATATAGAATTAGAACAACTGCGGGCAATCCGTCGACGTGCTGAACGAAGTTACCCCCGCACGTAGGTACCGAATGATTTACGGATTGATAGACACACGCAAAAGAAGATCCAGCGCCATCTAGATAAGCTGGAATCGCATTGCTGGGTTGCTTCTTGTCACTCTCTAGACCCTCGCCTGCCCTTATGACGATTTCGGAAAGTGGTATGAGGCCTCAGCACAATGTATACACTGCTCTGATATGCAGACGGGAGGCTGGCAGAGGCCTTTTTTGAAAACTTTGACTTCAGCAGGGCCTCGGCAACGCCGATAAGAACATGTGTAGGGTAACCTGCCAATATAAGACGGATGATCAAATGGCTAAAGCTTTCGGTCATCTGCTCAGGACATGATTTTTGTAACGCGTTTGGCAAGCATGTCCTTGCGATTGGAGCAGTGGCTTGTTCGCATGAGGCCCGTACTTCTCGCGCACATGGTCATTGCAGAATAAAAACTTGATGGCAAGAAAACGTATACATCCGTCAATCGGCAGTTGATGCGTCACTTGTAAAAGAGACAAACCTTCGCGTATAAACGAAAGGGCGTTATTGGTTAAAGAATCGACGCAATCACAGCTGCAGTCAAGTAGAACTAAACAATCATCGACGTATCTAAAGACTTCAACAATCTTAAAATTTGGAAGTCGAGCACTCTCGTTCTTGTCCAGTTCTGCTAAAGATGACCACTAAGAATAAGGGCTATACACGCGCCGATGCAGATTCCCTCCTTCGGTATGTATGGCTGCCCTTCCCACAGAATGAAAGTGGACCGAAGATAAAAACTAAGGAGTTCTAAGAAACCATTTGACATTCCGGTTGCGTTCGTGAAAGCAACGTTTCCAAATGTGTCAATACAATTTTAGGCACTGGCGAACAGACCTGAATGTGGTAGAGAAGATAGGTCTGCTATGTCTACCGAGAAAGCCCTAATATTGTTTAGCTTAGAGGACCTGACGTAATCCAGCACCACATCAGAATATCTTCTACAAGAAACAGGTACTGAATCGGCTACAAGCTGAGCGTTGTTTGTATCATCGTCATCAGCCTGTCTACGCCTACTGCAGGGCAAAGGCCTCTCCCATGGATCTCCAATTATCCCTGTCCTGTGTATATTGGGCCCAATTTATCCCCCCAAACTTCCTGATTCCATCTGCCCACCTAACTTTCTGCCGCCCCCTGCTGCCACGCCCCCCCCCCCCCCCTCTCCCCCTTCTCCCGCCAGAGCTCCTGTCTCGATCCTGTCACACAGGACTCACGGCACGCTGCTGGAGAGGACGCTGGGCGTTCTGTTCGCACGGTGTCGATGCTTTGATCCATAGCAAGCCAGCAGTTCCAAAGGTATCCGTAAAATGTGTAGTCTCTTTTTTTTAAGGACAACAAGCTGTGTGTTTGTGGGACCTGGTCCCGCGCGACGCCATGTTTTGCGTAGGAATGCCCTCGCATCCTCCTCTCCCAGCTGGACGCGGCGGCGACCCACCACTGTGGAGGGCTGGCCGCCTCGCTCCATGTGGCTTTAACTAGACTGCCATTGGGCAGCGGCTAATTTCTGACGTTTGCGCGTTTCTGGTTTTGGAGATGCCTCGGCAGAACTTGCTGTGGCTTGGAGAGGTGCGCACGTACTTTTGTGACCCTCCGGCCGACCGGGCCATCGGTCGGATGGCGTGCCTCTGCAAGCCCCGGCGACCACGGCGGCGACCTGCGACCGACGCCCATATGTTCTTCTTCTATTTTCCTTTTCTGAGGGCTCGCGGTCGCGGGTGCGCTGGCCGGGGTTAGGCTCTCCTTCCTTGCATGGGTTATTTTTGTGTGTTATTCTGTGTTCGCGTGTTGTTCATTGTTAATGTCCTTTGTTTGCGTCCTTGTTTGTGTTCGCGTGTTGTTTATCGTTATTGTTTATATGTAATTCGATCTTACATTCGGCCCTGTATTATTTGTTTCATTTAACGTGTGTTTATTAAACTACCATGCTCGGAGAGTTGCGCCTAATGTTCTCCTCCTTCGCCGCGTGCGACGGTTCGTGCTGCCCTGCCTCGAGTAGGGCCACGGGCTGACGCGCGCGGCAACGCGGTGATGCATGGCTGGGATAGCGAGCGCGTGAACGCGACTACCTCATTCTCTGCTCGTTGAGTGCTCGAACCCACTGCAGGGGGTTGCTAGCGGCGATGCCGCTGCTAGTAGAAGTATTTGTAGAGTAACCCCTACATGTTTTACTGTAGATGAGGAAGGGCGCTTTGAGGTTTTGTCTCATGGGGCCTTCAACAAAAAATCCCGTAGATGCCGCAAACAAAGCTTTTACCCAGTATAGGAACCTCTACGTGTCAAAAGAAAAAGCGAAAGCCAAAAAGCTCTGCAAGCAGCCACGTTTAGACTGTTAGGTCTCCATCCCTGCCACATTCAGGTCTGCTCGCCAGTGCCCAAAGTTGTAGTGACACCTTTGGAAACATGAATAAACAACACTGCATGCTTGCTTGCCTAGTTGGTATTTCCTTAAGGATATGATGAAGCTGCCGTTAGAAAACACGCACACAGAAGGCAGAAACACAGCGACAGGATGAGTGACATTTCCAACTAAACAGGTCTGGGTGGCAACCCAGGAATAAATAGTCAATATACATGCGCAGTCTCTTCACAAGCCTACGTTATCCAGCGGTCAAACAATCTCTTCTCCGAATCGTACAAAGATATGGACGTATCGCTGATACAACTTGTCCCTTTCTTTTAGATGCGGAGCAGCTCTTTGACTAGCCTGTATAACGCTGTCCCTCCGTACCACAATCATCATCATCATCCTCCTCCTGCGCACAAGCGCGAGGCAACGCGCTTCCCTCGGCGCAGGTGTTGGAGCGGTGCCAAGTAGGTCACGCTCCCCTCCCACGCTTCCCTCGCAGGTGCGCGCGTACGTCACTCTCCCTCACCCGCCTGAGCGCCCGCAGCTGCCGGCTCCAACGCCCGCTCGCCTCCCGTGTCTGCGTTTCAAACAAACGTTTACTCCAGTAAACGCTGCACCGAGTTTCGCTTCAAACTCCTTCCAGCACCCGCGTTAGCGCCGTTCAACCCGTGACGCCACCCGTGCGCAACGCTGCTGCTTCGCATCCCATCAGGGTTCCCTTCGGGGAGATGGTCCAAGTTTTTTTTTATGTAATATGCTTCCATAAACTCTCGCGCAGTTTGATTCTTGCTCCTACTAAAATCTTGATCGCTTTAAAACGTTGTTGAAACGTGCAGCTCTTGCTGTGCGATGGCAAAAGCGCCAAGCCACATTTCATTAGATTTAATTCGTGCTCCCTAGCTCCTTCATTTATACAGCGTCCCGTTCGGCCGATGTACGAGCTGCCACAGGAAATGCGAATTTCATAAACCACGCCTTTGGCACATCTACCGCAGGTGGTGTCGGGTTGCTTGCCACAACCCTGCCGGATAGTCTCCTCGCGAGTGGTTCTCGGGCACAACAGAGCCAGCTATAGCAGGTGCAAAAAAGGCAATCGGTATTCTATACCGACTTGCAACCTTTTTCAGTTTATGGGAGACGCTATGGAGATAGGGAATCACTGCAGGTCTCACGGTTCTGATTTCTTCATATCCCCCTGCGGCACCTCTCGTGGCTTTACATTTTACTTTCCGTAAAAGCGCTTCGGAGGCTGCAGTCAGGAAATAGTCATAGAAGCTCGCCGCTTTCAGCGCTTGATCTGATTGTCAGATGAGCTCTGCATCATGTGCGTGCACGATTTTGTTGACAGCAGTCCCCAGGCTGAGCGCAGCAATATCACGCTTGAGAGTTTTGGAGTAGCAGGAATCATACGGCATTATACCCTTTCTTGGCACGAGGAAAGTATTGCCAATGCGATGGGTTCGTCAGGAAGTGCTATTCTTAAATCTAAAAACTCCCCTAGCTCTCCATCCTTTCTTGTCCTGTGCGAACAGATTCCATTTTATGCCTGTGAATTTCTTCATTTCGTCCCCCCCTTCCCCCCCTCTAACTCTCTCGTCCACGGCTGCGCTTACGCTCTCATGGTATCCATTCCGTCGTTCTAACTGTCCATCGGTTGTCTAGCCTTCTCATCACGTGACCTGCCCATGTCCACTTTTCTTCTTAACTTCGACTATTATGTCGGCCACCCCTGTCTTTTCCCTGATCCACTCGGCTGTCTTCCTTTAATTCTCTTAATGTAACGCCTATCATCTTTTGCTCCATCGCCCGCTGTGTGGCTCTTAACTTCCTCTCTAGCTTCCTTGTAATTTTCCAACTTTCTGCCCCGTATGGCAGTATTGGCAAAATGCAACAGTTACATAATTTCGCTTGAGTCATAATGGCAAGTTTTCGTTCATGAGTTGGGAATGCCTCCCGTATGCGCGCCATACCATGCTTATTCTTCGGTGTATTTTTTTATATGAGTGGGTTGCCCTGTCAGTAGCTGCCCTAGATATGTGTATTCTTGTACGACTTCTATAAATATCTGGTTTTCAATCGTGAAGACATATTTTTCCACCGTGCCACCAGCATCACCTTTGTTTTCTGCATGTTCATCCTTGTGATTGGCCCCATCGAAGCTTTAAATTGGCCCCACCGAAGCCAATTTAAAGGGTCGACAGCGGGCTGTATGCAGCAGTCCATGTTCAGTGTGACACGGTGAATGAAGAGGTTGAACGACGCTGCTCTGCGGACCAATCGTCAAGCTTCATGTTGAGCAAACACGTCCAATGGTCCTCGTGAATAGGACTTTGTGTGTGTTATTCTATATTGTAACGCATGAGCATGCACGTTTGCGTTAGTTGGTTCCGTGTGATGTTGTAGCCCATCTGAGTTCGTATTTTGAAGAGCCGTGTTTGTGCACGTTTTTGCAACTGCCTGTTCAGTGAGAATAAATTTGTTTTGTTTTGATCACCCTTAGCCCTGGCTCGGTCTTTCAACCACTGCTGGCGTTTTGTTAGTCCACCAAAGGGACCTAAAACTCAATTGTCCAAGCTTTCACGGGGTCGATTTCGGAAAACTGATGCATCGGTTCTTGGAACCTTCCCCGGAGGTTGCCTCCTGTGTCTGGTATAGCTCGCGATCGGTTACAGGGTCCAAAAAGACACCTCAGGCAGGGCAATAACAATTGTCTGAGAACGCCTCACAGGGCACTCGTACAGCCTTAGAAACGAGTGAACTACTAGGAATCTAAACCGAGTGACGAGCGAAGGAAATCTCGCTTCCATGATACCTTGTTTCCAGGAATTGCCACAAAGTTAGGGATTCAAGGCCTGGAAATGGTGGTACGGCTTCGCAACCGTTACAAGCAGCCGTACCACTATTTCCTGTGATCAGCAACAATAGCAGCATCAACAGTGTCCTTCGGTTGACCAGAACGGGGAGCTGAAGCTTATAAGCAGGAGTACCAGAATATAACACGCACCCAAATCGTAAAATAGGGCTAACGTACATGCTGTAGATAGCAACGCTCTTCTTCGCATTCCCGATCTACTAGTGAGTTTTAGTATATCGGAAAGCAGCAAACGCAAAGATTTAGCGTAAGGTTAACGTTACCGTGGAACACACCGCGCATGCGCAGAACGTTAACGTATACGAATACCCTTACGTGCCTACGCTATTTTCGGAAGATATCGTTCAACGCTAACGCTCGCAAAGGGACCCGTACGGCTGGCAAGATGGCGGCGTCAGTCGAAGTGAGACCACTCGTTTCAGATCTGTCGGGACATCAGCCTGCATTGTTAAGCTCATTCATTACCCGCTCATGTTCTTATTTGCCTTAGGTTTGGCTAATTAAGCTTCGCCAGCCGTGTATTGGTGACAATGCGTCGCCGTTTTCAAGATACGCTCTCAGTAAGCGGCACACAAGGCTTAAAGGGCCCATGACAGCTATTTTTTTGTTGGCTACTTTTATGTTCTAATGAGTAGAACGGTGTCTTGTAATCACGGCATGGAGTGGCAAATTCTCCAGCGTGAAGTCTAATTAGTCACAGCACCGTTAATTTTGTTCAGTTTTAATGAAGCTTCGAAACGCGCGCCAAAAACTGCAAGAAACTAGCGCCGCGGGGCTAGCGCGGCGGCTGTCTGAAGTGAGCGCATGCACTGATCACTTGAGCTCAAGATTCGGTGACGTTGCGGAGAGCGCGAGCGCCAGACCAGCTCGCCACACTCGCTTTGCATCATAGCGTGTGTACAATGTACGCTTGCGGGACCAACACGGAGAGCAAGCAGAAAAATACGGCTTTTGGCGTGGCCTCCGCGATCGGCTGCGAGAGCCGATCTTGGAGGCCACGCTCGGAGGCCATAGCGCGGCGCGCCCGTGTCTCTCTGTGACGTCACGATATCAACTTACAAAAGTGAAACGTCACAGATGGCCCACAAACTACGTCATACTAGTGACGATGTCGCGAGGTGCCGCAAACCCAGATGAGCATTTCTGGTCACTTTAAATACATATTAAAATATCTTAACGACAACGTTCGCCGTTAATACTTGGCCACAAGTGCCTTCAGATGTTCGACAACCAAACAACACAAACATATGGGGTTTGAAATTTTGGTGTCATGGGCCCTTTAAAATGCGAGTGCACTTGCTTTCACGGCCTTCGAGACTGCGCGTGCCGGCGCTCGAAATCTCAGAGGCCATGTCGCTTTGCTCACGTTTACGGTAGTCTCGTCGAGATTGCGGCACTGCCACCGGGGCTTTTTTTCTTTTTGTACATCGGCTGTTTCCAGCTACAACCAATTAAATAAAGCCGAGACGTGTAGTGTGGTGCATTACTGTATGTATAATGGTTGAAATGACAGTATTGTTTGGCGGAGTATTCCTTCAGTCACAAAGGCGACTTGGATAAGCCAGCCTTCGCAGTCACATGCACAGATGCGCACCCCCTGGGCACTGGAGAAATGTTGCAGAAGCTCCGGAGCACTGATGACAAGTGGAAAATCCGCCTTCTCAAAGCGGAAATGTCAGCGAAATTTCTCGTATACGGCATAGCCTCGACGACATGGACTGCCTGCGTAGCTTCTCTGGTTTCCAAAGTATAAATTAAGCGCTCCTATGTCATCGCAACTTCGAGGTGACAGGCAGTACGGGTCAGAAAGGAGACTCGATGGCGGCATTTTGAAACGAAGCGATGTTTTTCGGATCTGCCGACACAGCACTACACACTTACACGATATTGGCTCAATGATTTTGTGGCGAACTTAGGGATTTAATAAGAGTTGTTTTAAGGTGTAGTTGTCGTCGTACATGCCTTTGCGTTAGCTTTAGCGTTTCGCTCTCTTCCGCTATACTAAAAGTCTAGTTTGTGCTGCTAAGTGTACCCAGCTTTACCGTAACGTTAACCTTAACGCTAAATCTTTACGTTTGCTGCTTTCCTATATACTAAAACTTACTACTGTTGCGCAACTTTCTGAGTAGACTCATTGCGCGAACAGTCTTCGCTCCGATACGCTAGATATGTGCCTTCAAAGACAGGTTCTGTGATATATTTTATGGAGATACGTGCAGTCTAGACGTGTGTATATCACTCGGATAAGTGAGGAAAATGTTCATGGGGTCCTTCAAAGGAAACGGAAGCACCGCGAATTTACTAACATTTACACAAGGACGTGTAGCATCGAGTCATTTTCCTGGGGCTGACAAATACGTCTCTGGTACGTTATTCAGAGTGTGAATATCCCTTGCCGATTGAAAGAACGCAATATCGTCCACGTACACGTCGTGATCTCTTGGTATGGAAGTGAAACTCGTGAAACATTAAATAATGCAGGAGAAAGCACTGAGCTCCTTACGGAACACCTCTCGTTTGCTCACTGTGAGTCCCACCCATAATTTTTTGTCATCGTCAGCCACCGCGCACCACCGCCACCCAACAACAACAGTCGATACCTCACGAGGAATCACGCTCATTAGTTGTGTAGCTTTCTACAGGCGTCGCGCCAGGTCGGCAGCATAACGTGCGCGCGCATTATTGCTTCGCAACCGCGTTGCAAGGAGCCGTGCCACCATTTCCTATCATCAGCTGCAATACCAGCGTGAACATGTACTTCGGTTGAACGTGTAATGTGCGTAATACTGCATATCATGGAATATGCAACGACGAAAGGTAAAAGCGGGTTAATTATACAATAAAGGAACAACATGACCGCCACTTGAAAGAGAAGGCTCTTCCCACCAACAAGGCGTTCAGAGTTGTGGTCCGTGACCGGAAGATCAAGGTTATTGATTTCTGGGTAGTTTAGATTTTGTTTAGAGCAGTGCGGGGCGAGCCACACGGGAAAGGATGGCGACGGATGTGCACAGGGCGAGAAGCTTAATTGTGGCGAACGATTAACCACAGGCTTCATGGCCAATCTCCCGTAGTGGGCAAGAGCCAAATATCAAGGAAAAAAGAAAGAAAGAAAGGTCCACGCCGTGCGCGTAGGCGGTTTCCGTCGTCCGGCCGTCATGCCTCTCGTGGTCGCCTCAATCACGACGGCCCTTGTTTATTTCTATCATAAGTGTCCTTACAACTCCGGGAGCATAAAAGGCAGCCCTTTGCACTCAAGCTCCGTTGCCATCATCTTGTCGATATTGTTATCAGTGTTTATCTGATCTTGCCTTGTGAGTCGTGACTCTCTGTTCTAAGATGTTCGTTGATTGATTTCTTTGGGTTTACGGCTCAAAACTACGATATGCTTATGTGAGGCGCCGTAGTGGAGGGCTGCGCAAATTTCGATCACCTGGGGTTCTTTACGTGCACTGGCATCGCACAGCACACAGGCCTCAGCATTTCGCCCCAATCGGAACGCAATCGCCACGCCCAGGATTCGATCCCGCGGCCTTAAGATCAGCAGCTGAGTGCCATATCCACTAGACCACCGTGGCGGAGCCTGCTCCAAGATGTAACCGTGGGCTGAGGGCAATGGTGTGCGTAGTCTGTTGAGGGCAACAGCGGGTACACTTTTCCCTTCTCTGTAAGCCGACACAAAAGGCGCTTTACGAGGTTTTCTTTCTTTCCTGCTTTTTTTTTCTTCATTGCACTTTGCATGATCAATATAATGTACCATTGGGCTGGAGCCATGGTGAGTGAGTCGTGCGTTCCTATTGGCCGCGAGGCCCACCACTGCAGTGGTCGGCGCTGCGATCGGTTTGACGTCATAGGTAGGATGCCCGTTCCTACCTTGCTCGTCGCGCTGCGCCGCTCCCTTCTACAGCGCGACGTGCGGGTCAAATCGCACATTCTAAATGCTTTGTAGTCTGAATGCTCAGCATGGAACGTTCGCTTCTGGGAATGTCAAGTTCATTATCGGTATGCGGAGCAGTATTCGACCACCGTTCGCCATACGTTAGCATAAAAAATATGGTGTAAAGCCTAAAATTTCATGACGTACCTGTTTTCATTCGTAAATTTCTTATCCCTGCGTGTGGAAAGATATGTGGTTATATGAACAATTTAATATTTTTGTATACACTTGCTTTCCAACAAATTAACACACCGTTCTCATTAATTCTGGTTCCGCCATTTTTTCAATCATACTAAGTAACATTTCTGCCTTTGCGATTCTGTTTTACCGTAATTGGCATGTACAGAACGAGCTCGCGCAAACCCTTGCTGGTGGTAGCTAAAGTTTTTAGAAGTGCTGCCAAATTAGCCTCGTCATTTTAATTGTCGCTTTTTTACGTCAAACTAACTGACGTGTTTGGGCACGTAAACAAATCTTCCTTGGGAAAGCAGCCACGAATTCTCGGACTGTTTGTCAATAAAGTTCTTGATGCTGGAGAATGGCAGGCTAACTGTAAACGAACAAAACAATAATAAGCTAAGTTTGCGCTAATTCGCGCATCGCTTAATACACCGCAGCTAGTTGATTTGACGTTGGACATGGTTTTATATGGCCTTGCTAGGTCTCACTTCGCAACCAATCTGGTCGTGGCGCAGTCGGGCTTGCCTCAATCAGTCTTAACTTAATTCAGCTTACATTAATTATCACTGGTTTAATTAGGCTGGTCCACTTGATAATACATAGCCTCACTCTTCGCCTAATTAGGCATGACTCAATCAGTCAGCCTAACTATAGGTTCAGCTCAGTTTTCTTTGAAATAGGCTGTGATTATTAGAAGAAAATAATTAGGCTTTGTTTAATTAGTCGGACTTCGTCGGAATTGGTTTCATTGGCCTTGAAATTATTAGGCTATAGTTAATTACAGTTACCCTACTTAGATATTGTTTAAATAGTATTATGCTAATCAGGCTTGGCTTAGTTTGGTCGGTATGATTAGTTTGATTTAAATGTGCTAGTCTGAGTAGTATTAGCTTTATTAGGCTTGGCTTCATTAGTATTACTTTACTGGGGCTTGCACTAATCTGTCTTAGCTTAATTAGCCCCGCATATGCGTAGCTTATTCGGCTATATGACCGGCTCATGCAAAAAGTAAACCTACCTATCGTAATGAAAACGGCGGTGATTGCCAAGCCGGCACTTCTAAGCATGCTTGATAACGCGCCAGTCCGCCGCCGATCGTCCCCACATGCTGTCGACAGTGCGCGCGGGCCGCTCGCAGGAACGGTGGTATTCTGCCATACCCTGATTCGGCGGCACATTTTTTTTCCCCATGTCTCACGATAACTTGCATTCGTTCAACACGGGATATGCGAAATGCGACGTCAGAAGTATTCCATAATGAATCATCAGCGTGTCTAGCAGTTGCATAGCCTCATACGGCGTTGGTTATGGCTCAGATAGCAACTACTTGTACACGGTGGTGTCACCGGGGGCACGGAATCGTCGGTTCACTAAAATGCATTTTTGGGGGACGGCCACGAGAGCACGGGGAAGCGCTCGAGGTGCACACAACAAAAAGAACCGCGGTGGCATAAACGCAGGAAATGTGAAGTTACAGCAGACGACAAAACCCGGCATCCTATGAGTGACGTCAGAGCGTAGGTGGCGCGACAGTATGTCCTCGAGGCCAATAGCAAAGAAGAAGAATAAGGTAGTTAAATTTGGATGATGTTCTTCTTCTCTCTCGATGGTTCCGATGTCCGCGGCGACACGTTGAAGGACGGAATCTGGAGCAAGATGTCCTCACAGCAAACACTCAGGTTTATTTACATTATTTACAAAACTTGGCCGGGGCGGCCAGTACTGTCACAGACATCAAAACACAAATGGGCTCAAACCACACCAAGTGGTTCATTCCGAGCCCTTAACGTTTGCACTCAAACGTGAATAAGCACTAAGCTTTAAAACTTCATCATAACTCGTCAGAGGCAGCGCCAAGCTCGACCTCTGACCACCTTGCCGCGTCTGCGACCCTAGTTAGCCTAAAAACTCTCTCAGATTCTCTTTTCTCCGTTAAATACACTTGATCGCTTCTGCGACCGCCTCCTGGGACCAACCCATATCCAGCACTTTACCAATCACGTACATGTTCACCCTCTCCATGAGAGCCTACGGTTACGCCCTCGCGGTCCCACATTTCGACCCGCTTACTGCACCGAGCTTCACCGAAAGATATCATCCACTAATCACGTGATCAGTTAGCAGAACTCTGCAGCAGGCCTACATTGCCACTCTGTTTACCCGGCGGCATGCAACCCTGCCGCTGCTTCAAGAGAACCGTTTGACAGGTCTATTGTACCCAAAAGCACTTCCGCACATTTCCACGGCGGGGTCATCTTCTCCGAAGGGGCAACCCCTTGACGACCGTTCGAGCGAGCAGAAAGGTCAAAGGATTACTTTGACAGCGAGCTCCCGCTGTCTTTGGAAGCCAGTCCCTCCCTGTTGTTCCTTTCTCGGATGCTCTTCCGAAATGTCCTACAATGCCGCCGTGAAGAGACCTGTCAACCGTCATGTCAACCCTAAGCTGTGCAGCTATGTCCGTCACAGCAATTACTGACCGCGTGCGCCGCGGGAACAAAGCTGCCACTTCTACTGCGTACCGAGTGCATACCACAACGTTTCTACGGGAAAAGCCATGCGCTCGGCCGCCGTCGCCTGCTCTTTCCCGCCGATCTACAGCTGAACATAACAAAGGTGTTGTCAATCTTTTCTCTCGTTTATTATTAATTTATTATTCATTTTTATTAATAATGTTGCGGTATTCGCCCAATATACCAACTAAAAGTTAAGCATATCAGGTCTTGGCCAATCTCCCGAAGCGGGTATGCGCCATAATAGAAGGCTCATCATCATCATCAATCTTGGCATCATCGTTCACAGATGCACGTACGGGGGATAATGCCCGGTTTACACACTGATCAAATTTACACGACTGCATCTTGACACAAATACTTCATTCACATCATCTGGCCTACAAATGTCCAATATTGCATGAAAAAAATATAAAAATAAACGGTAATGATGGATCCCGTTTGATGATACAGTATTGATGTTTCAACGCCTACGTGTGGGGTGAAAGATTATTCGATGGAAAACGACGACGCCGCGTGCGTACACGACAAAGACGACGGGCAAGCGCTGCTTGTGCACCTAGAAGGCGTTCGCAGGCCTTGCGCCACTTCTGCAAACATCGCAGAGCTTGTTGCCATTTGTTCTACTCTCGTGTAAGGTGATTTATCAGCCAACCAGCTAAGCTACGCTTGCACCTAACCCTGGGAGACATGGATTCTGGTGCTCCTAAGCGACCCATGCCCTGGGATCCCTTGTACCAACCGGGCGAAATACCGGCCAAGAGGATGTGCTTGACCCTTCCGCATATTCCTTCCGTTCCCGAAAGGATGGAGATTGAAGACGAGATACCCATGAAGCAGCGACGTCTGGATTTCATGGACACTCCTCTAGCCGGTTCAAGCGCTGCTCATGAGGTCTACGCTTCTCCATGCGGAGACATCGCAGCACAGGGGCCTTCAGGCGACGCATCAGGCAAGACCACTGAGGGATGGCCGCACAGCAGCGAGCTACAAGGACAACCGCAAGGGTTCTCAATTGCCGGCCCGGCATTCGAAGGCGACGGCCGACCTCTGGTGCCTCAAAATGAGTTTATGTTCATCATGAGTCAAGCGCAGCAAATTTGCGAGTACATCTTCAAGGAACACAGCTGCTCTATGCATGAGTATTTCGCTCGCACACTTACCATGATGCTGGAGGAGCAGTACGAATGATTTGTCGGCTTCACCAACAATCAAACCGAGGAGAAAGTTAAGAACATTGCGCCCAGCTATATGTCGAAAAGTGGACGTGTGTTGTGAACTTCCTGGGGACTCTGTTGGCATTGCTTGCTGGATAGAAACAGCAAAAGAAGTTGAGAGGCAGCAGCACGAGGTATTTTGGACTGCAAGCAACAGTGACAGCAGGAACTGACAACACAGTTGAGCCATTGCATTCCAGAGTGAAGTGTTCCGTCTGCTGGACTGTCAGCCTTTCGTTACATCTTTTTTTTTTCTAAATTGGAGTTCATTTTGATGTACTTTTTCATCTCCTTCCGCATGCAGAGCGCATGTTTGGCTCTTAAGGATAAAATGCAAGAAAGAAGTCTCTAGAACAAAAAAAAAAAAAACTAACGCCTGGAAGACATTCTGCAAGTGTACAGGAACTGTGTGTTCTTATGCATTTTTTTTAGTATTTGAGCCTGTGCTAAGGAGAAAACTGAAAATGTACATGTGCATGCAGGGAGCCACTTTTTCTTCTGATGAAATAAACATTCTTGTGTGTCAAAAAAAACCTTAATTTTGTATGTTTACAAAAACAGTTAAACGTGGGAGGTCGGAGATCGAACTCTTCAGTTGGGCACAAGAAACGCTATACAGTAATGACTGAGCACAGAAGTATCGCAGAATAGTCTACTGTGCGACTCCCAAATTCCAAACTTACTCCGACATTTTTCACGTTTTCTTAATGTTTTAAACCTACGACTGAATGAGCTATAAGTTTTAGTTGAAAAATTAAAAGTGCTGCAGAACGTGATGTCTTGGAAAGTCGGTTATCGGTCTAATTTTTCACATCCTAATGGATGGCTCCTATAAAGCGAGGAGTACGGTGTACTGTTGTATCGGCGATTTCGCAGGCATAGCGCTGACAGGAGCTCTTGCACGAGGTCAACGACCCCGACGTTGGCATATGTATTTCATACGTTCAGCGTAAAAGCGAGTCAAGGCGAAAGCCTGATTTACAATGCACACGTATCCGCCGAAGGGTCGGCAGTGATCTCGTCGAAAACCCCGTGTAGTCGCGGATTACACAGAAAATATCATATGACAACCAAGAGCACAGCGCAGACAATAAAGAGTACATATCACTCTAAACCAGAATTGGGAAAAAGTGGACTAACTGCATACATTTAGACCACCGGTCGAACGGTTCATCCGAAAGGATGAACCGTTCAACCGGTGCGTGTCGTGCGCAAACGCCCGCCACGAAAAGTACCAATGGGGGGTCTAAAAAGCACCCGTTGGTCTGTGCTCGTTCGTCTGCGTCCGCGCTGCCTGGCCGCGTCATGTAGTTTGAGTGGTTCAGGGAAAATTTAGACGCTTCTCGTCTGCTCCCCCGAGTCCTTCTGCCGATCGTCGTTGGCATGCTTCTGCCCCGCTGCGCCATTCTTTAGGCCCCCCTTCCTGTCAGAGGCTCAAGCACGTGAGTTGTCAAAAGAGCAACAAAATACAAAAGCAAGCAAACATGCATTCCTCAACAACTGGAGGACACCACTCGCTCGGCTGCAGTCTCAGGCCTGCGGAGGCTGGCGTAGTGTTATGGCGAGTTTGCTGGCGTAGTGTGTGTGTGCCAGTGCGAGCTTCCAAGCCTACACGCTGTGGATACATTGCTTGAACGCGCCGAATTACAACGGATATTTACATCGCTAACAAAAGTAAGTTGTTTTGATCGTCAGCGGTTGCTTGCCGAGTGCCCGAAGAGTAAATGGCTGCAATTTGTACGCGAAAAGAAACTTCGCATGCCGTCGGCATCGAGCCCGTCGGCGGCCGTCGTGAGCTATCACCGGCGCAAGGAAAAGAAAAAAGTACATTTTGTTTTCCGGGAAATACTGTCTGTATCGTAGAATAAAGTGTAATTAAAAGTGTGTATTTCGCCTCGTGCGACGACCACTGTGAAGCAGCTATCGCGAAGGCGAGCGCCGATACGTGGCAGACCGAACCAACGTGCTGCCGCCGGCGCGCTGCGACTACGCTGCATATCGTGACTGCGAGCCGTCTCGTTCGTTGTGAGTAGGGTAAGTACGTACGTACATCACATCTCAGCCGCGACAGTGACGATGAGACTTGTTCTTCAGTTGTGTGCGGAATAACGACCGTAGAAATAGCACAGGACTGGGTATTTTGTGAGCGCCGGTGATCGTTTGTTCCACAGCCGTGCTCTACGGAAAAGGCCTACGGACGACTTCGGCAAGAAGGTACACCGGCGGGGCAACTGTGCATTTCGTTTCTTCGCCGCCGCGGCAGAATGCTTGCCGTTACTGTGTTTGCGCGTGCTCAGGGGTGTTTTATGAGCTCGCGCACGGCATTGCGAACGCTCGTTCGCTTCAATCGACGGGGTGCTAGCTACTAATTGGAACTCGTTAATTAAAAACGCGCTCACGATATGGCGGGTTTAGATTAACAGTTCTGTGCGGTGATGGGTTATCTAAGAGCCGACGCTAACCGCACGGCTCTTCTGTGAATATATATTTTGTAATTGCGCTGAACAGCAACTTACCACCGGCACTACATGTGGGGCAATATCTGTGAGTATATATACCCGACCGTCGGTGTGCGCTTTGAGTGGTGTATGTGGTGCATTACTTTGATATGCTTGCGTGTAAGCTTGAGTGTCTACGTGTGTGTGATGTTCCTTTGAATGCATTGGAGTCTGTATATGCGATATTAAATGCTGATAAAGTATGCATGTGTGATATAAATGCTGATAGATCGAGTGAAAATGTGATCGCAATCGGAAGCCTCCATTTTTCTTTTTTGCGTTTGGTCTGAACTGGTCCAACAGTTCGTCTGCCTAGAATGGTCCACCGAGGGCAACCGTTAAGCCATCGAGTGGTAACTGCAGGGGACGAAAAACTTGAACCGCTGCTGTTAGTCTTGCAGTTACTCCAAAATTGGTTCAAAATCTGTGGCAGCCCACTTAGTCCCCGAAAGGACGAACAGCATACCCCATTTTCGTCCATTTTGGCTTAGAGTTACAGCACAGACAAGAGCACAGAAAAAGACACCAAGCACATTCGCATGTGCACATTCGCATCCTCTTCAAAACTGACACAATATGATATAGAATTAAAACGACTTCGGGCAATCCGTCGACGTGCTCAAAGGAGGCTACGCACGTAGGCACTGGATGATTTACGGATTGACAGACGCACGCGAAAGAAGATCCCGCGCCATCTAGATAAGCTGGAATCACAGCGCTTGGGTTCCTTTTTGTGAGTCTCCAGACCCTCGTAAGCCCTTATCACGATTTCGATAGGTGGTATGAGGCCTCAGCAGAATGCCTGTGCAGCGGCTCCTACTTAAGGCTCTAGCCCTTCGGCAAAAGCGTCGGGATACTGACGTGGCAGAAGAGTTCTGCGAATGGTTCTCTGGCCAGCTGACATTTCCCAACAACACTCCGTCTCCGATCGGCTGTTCGCCGCCACGTGATCACTGCACCCATTTCGTTCCACGAACTGAAGGCAGCAATAACTTGTGGGGACGGATATCAGCACCAGGACAAGGTGGCATCTCCATATACAGAGCGCTATAGGTATATGTCATCTGCGTAAGCGGGCGAATATTGCTCTGTTTGAGCTTACAATGCATCGTAACGCTACTCGAAGCCTGGAAGGTAAAAAAAAATCACCGCCCAAGCACTCCGTACAAATGGTTAACCAGCGAAGCTGAAAGGTGCGGCGCCGGTGTTTAGCAGTGGGTTCAACCCGACACAGACGTCGCAGCCGAAGCCAAAGTGCCGCTGGAGAAACTCTCGCTGAAAGCGGGCGTTCGCCCCGCGAACGCGCTCCCGCAATCATCACGTCGACGCTGTTCTGCCCGCAGCGCTGCTTCTTCGGCGCGCCGTCGTTGCAAGCGTTTGACATCGCGAGCTAACATCCGTGGCTTACCCATGTGGAAGCTCTCAGTCGAAGCTGATGCGCGCGTGCTCGGCGCCACGGCTGCGACGGGATGGACGACGTCACTCACGGGCCAGCCAATGGCACGCGCGCTTTGGTACGGCGCAGAGAACGACGTCACTGGAAGGCGCAGCCAATGGAGACCGCACGCGGTCCACGGACGAGCGGTTTTTCGTTTCTCCTAGCCATAAACAGCTTTCGCTGTAAAAATTACAGCCTATCCACGGAGTGAATGATCGGAGTGAATGAGCTCGGGAGGTTCATCGTAGATCGTGCCGAGTTCCGGATTAATTTAGTTCACGCGCACGCTACGAATCCTTATGGTTCAACTATGCAGAAGTGAAATCTCCCACCGGCACTTCATTGCAAGTCAAGATCCAGTGCATATATATATATATATATATATATATATATATATATATATATATATATATATATATATATATATATATATATATATATATATATGGGTGGCCGGTGAACGGTTCTCCAACGCGAGCAGTCGGTATTTCTCAATCAAGAAACTCGCTAGGAGACGCTGCCTCGCCAACGTTGTCTCTCGCGGGTGAGGGCGCGTTCTCCTTCTTTGCGAGCTGGTAGAGCGTCCATCTAAGAAAGAGCGTTTCCATAGTCAACGCGGGCCTTTCGCTCTCTCTCTCTCTCTCACAAGGCAGCAGATGGAAGAGTGGGAGAGAGGCACGCGCCGAGGCAACCGTGGGCGAGCGCGTGCGTCCCGGCACGCGGGTTACGCCTGACGCCTGACGCAGGACAAGGTTAGACTAAGAGGAGCTTCGCCCCTAAAATACTTACTCCCAGGAGGGAGTGAATGGCATGTCCTCTAGCGATACCCCATTGGGAGTTAATTTTACTCCGTAGGGTCAGAGTAAACTTGTACTCCCCATCGATCGGACTTCCTGCGTGGTGCCTTGGGAGTAGAGAGAGATATAAACTTTATTGTTGAGCAGACGGCGATGGTCGCCCTCAGGTGGGCGGCGTCCTCAGTCCAGGATGCCGTGGTCCCTTGCTGCCCGTGTCGCTCTGTCCACCAGGCGTAGCTGGTCTTCAGGGCTTGACTTGGTCAGCTGGTCCTCCCACCGCTCTGGAGTCGGCGGTTGAGGGATCGGAGGCAGTGTTGAATTGCCCGCCCACTCCCATACCATGTGGTAGAGAGTGCACGGCGCTGAGCATTTCTTGCACGCGTACTCATAGGTAGTGAGGTGGATAGCGTGCAACAGTGTTCCGTGCGGAAACGTGTTTGTTTGCAGTTGTCGCCATGCAACGGCGTCCTCCCTCGTCAATTTGAAGTGCGGTGGTGGATATTTTCTCCTGCAGAGTCTGTAATGCGTCACGATGTTGTTGAATCATGTGGGCACGCTTTCGTCAGGACACTCCACCACGCGGACCGCTGACGGGTTAGCGCTGAGAGTGCGTTCTCGGGCTGCGGCGTGTGCCGCCGCGTTCCCTGCCAGATATTCGTGTCCTGGTATCCAGACTATGAAGAGGTCTGGGAGTTCCTTCGTCCGCTTTAAGATGTCTAATGCTGGAGAACTTATCCGGCCAAGTTGGTAATGCCTACAGGCAGCCTGTGAGTCCGTAAGGATGACTAGCTGATCCTTACCTCTCGCTGTGGTAGCCGCGAGGGCGACTGCGGCTTCTTCGGCCGAGTCCGAATCCCGGGTGAGAACTGACGCGGCCGCGAGCTCTTCTCCCCTGCCGTTTGTCACGCTGACTGCATGCGCTTCCATCTCTCTGTATTAAGCGGCGTCTGCGTAGCGGACACCCTCGTCATTGCCGTAGGCTTTACTCAGTGCTTTGACCCTTGCGATTCTCCGTCCCTTGTGATGTTCGGGATGCATGTTGCGAGGCAATGCGGCGACGTTGATGTAGTTGCGTAACTGGAGCGATATATGTTTCTTGGCTTTTTCGTCGTCCTCGACATGGTATCCCAGACGTCGCAGAGTGTCCCTTCCCGGCTTGGTCAGCTTCAGCCTCTCAATTTGGCTCGTTCTATGAGCCGCCGCCAACTCTTCACACGTGTTGTGGATACCCAGGCTTAGCAGTTTTTCCGTAGAGGTCGTCTGGGGTAACCCCAACACAGTCTTGTGTGCCTTTCTTATCAGTGTGTTGAGCTCGTCTCGCTCGCTGTTTTTGAGCCCAAGGTAAGGCGTGCCGTACGTCACCCTGCTGGTAACCAGGGCTTGCACTATTCTAAGCGTGTCTTGTTCTTTAAGACCGTGCCTGCGGTGCGCTACTCTCTGTATCAATTGGACGACCTGTGCAACCGTATTCTTCAGTTAGTTGATCGTAGCCATGCCCGCGCCGTCTTTTTGCAGAGTGAGCCCCAGTACTCGCAGCGTGCTCACCGTGGGTATTCGGACGCGGTTGATCGTCAATTCGGGGTCTGGTGTTTCCAGCGGAGGACGCCCTCTTGCCCTTCCCCGCATCACCAGCAGTTCAGACTTTTCCGAGGAGCAAGCGAGATCGCAGCCACGCAGGTAGTTCTCGGTCTTGTCGATGGCCTCCTGCAACGCATCTTGCTGCTGGCCCGCGGAAATTGCTGGCTTTGTCCAGATGGTTATATCGTCTGCGTATAACGCATTTTCGATACCGTCGAATCCTCTCAAGAGCGGCGGCAAGCCCCTCATAGCAACATGGAAGAGCAGGGGTGAGATTACCGAACCCTGAGGGGTTCCGTTTGGAGGGGCTCTGAGCTGTTCCGTTCTCAAGTGGGCCAGCCTCCCCGTGACTGTGCGGTCCGTTAGAAAGTCTCGGACGTAGTTGTAAACTTTGGGGCCACAATCTGTGTTGTTTAGGCTCCGAAGGATAGCGCAGTGAGAGAAGTTGTCGAACGCTCCCTTGACGTCAAGGGTCAGGATCGCGTTCTTATGCTGCGTGCTGAGGTTGTCTATCATGCGGCCCTTCAGCTGAAGTAGGATGTCCTGCGCCGAAAGATGAGGTCGAAAACCGTACATGGTGCTTCCGAGGAATCCCCCTTCTTCCAGGTAAGGAACAAGTCGGTTGTGAACCATGCATTCGAATAGCTTACCTGCACACGACGTGAGCGAGATCGGGCGCAGGTTTTTTAGATTGAGTGTTTTGTTAGGTTTCGGTATCATGGTCACATCCGCATGTTTCCATTTAGAAGGAATTTTGCCGTCTTCCCAGCATTCGTTGATGTATTTTAGAAGGTGTTTTGTGGCATTATTATCGAGGTTGCGGAGCGTCTTGTTATTGATTCTGTCTCTCCCAAGTCGGCTGCCGATAGCGCCATTCATGTCCCAACAAAAGCTGCATTGCTCCTGACGACATAGCTCTGATTGATTAATCTGTGGGATTTTATGTACCGAAACCACGATCTGATTATGAGAGACGTCGTAGTGGGGTACTTCGGACATTTCTGCCACCCGGGGTTTTTTAACGTGCACTGACATCGCACAGTACACGGGCCTCAACATTTCGCCTCCATCGAAAGGCAGCCGCCACGGCCATGATTTCACCCCACGAACTTCGAATCAGCAACCGAGTGCCACAGCCACTATACACCACCGTGGCGAGGCCACGACATAACGCTGTTTTGTTAGACCAGCTCCATATAGCGTAGCTACTGCCACACAAGAACGTAGGAAGTCCGCGGCGCAACTCCACAGAACCCTGAATAACGCTTGCGTCGCGCGTGCGCTACGCACCCCTCACTGAGAGTGGCGTCGATGAAGAGAGTTTCATCGGCGCCATGTGTCAGGTGGTGTACGCTGTGCAGTACTGCAAGTATACACTGCAAAAAAAAAAAAATACTCCCAGGTGGGAGTAAATGACTTGTCCTCTAGCGACCCCCCCCCCCCCATTGGGAGTTAATTTTATTCCGTAGGGTCAGAGTAAACTTTTACTCCGCATCGGTCGGAGTTCCTGCGTGGTGTCTTGGGCGTATATATTTTTATTTTTAACTCCGTGCCTGACGGAGTTCCTGCGCGGTGCCTTGGGAGCATATATTTCTAGTTGCTTACTCCGTGCCTGACGGAGTTCCTACGTGCTGCCTTGGGAGTGTATATTTTTACTTTTTACTCCGTGCCTGACGGAGTTTTTCGGCGGAACATTGGAAGTAGCTTCTATATCGTAATACTCCCTTGTGGTCGGAGTTCCTGCGTGGATCTTCGGTAGTATTTTTTTGCATACTCCGTGTTTGGCGGTGTTTTCAAGAGTCACATTAGGTGTATATATATATATATATATATATATATATATATATATATATATATATATATATATATATATATATATATATATATATATATATATATATATATAGTCATGGTGGTGAATAGGCCGGAGGCGTGAAGGCAGAGATGAGTAGTAGACCCTCGGAATTGGCAACAAAAATGCGGAAACTGTTTATTCAACGTTTCAGCCGGAGACCGGCCTTCATCAGGAACATATATATATATATATATATATATATATATATATATATATATATATATATATATATATATATATATATCACTTTTTGTACTCCGTGCCGGACAGAGTTTTTGCTTGGTACGCCGGGACTATATTTTGTATGTTTTCTCTGCTGTAGCCACTTTTTACTGCGTCCTGATCGTATATATTGTGTTCGGCATCAGCACTATCTTTACATAATGGAATATTCATGACAGCACTTCCCTTCTGCGTTCCAGTGGTTTCTTGAAAGAGCGAAAGAAGGTATTCAAAAGGGTAATTGAGTTATTTGGTTTGTTGACAACAAACACCAGTCTGCGGTTGCAGATCAAGCAGACGTTCAAAAAATACAGGGAGTAAACAAGGACACAGAAAGCAACCGATAAACAGACCGCAAGGAGGCAGATCGCGGGATACGTGAAAACAAGTGCATTCAAGTTTTAGGTGCAGTGGGCAAAAGAAAGCAGAACGCACGACACAGTTAAGCTGCAAAGACACTGTAATAGTCAAAAACAGGACAACACACGTTCTGCAAAATGCAAACGAAGGCTGCAAACGAAGGCTTCCAGAACAACATCAATTCGTGTGAGTAATTTCACTACTAATACAACTTAAAAGTAAACTAGAGTAAGTGCATCCTAACAAGAAATCCCACATTTGACGTACTGCAAAACCAGGGCGCGCTGTTCACTGAGCCAAAGTGATAGGAGAAGGAAATGTCGAAAATGTATATTTTTACATTATATTATCGCCGTTTCAAATAACTACAGGAACAAATTTAAAAGCATTTAAAGGTTTTCAAACACTCGGCAAAATTTGCGCGCTCATCAGTCTAAAAAGATCACTATCTAGAGGAGAAGTGAAACTTGTACGAAATAAACACAGAAAGGTACTTGTACATCATGAATAGGGGTGTACGAATATTGGAATATTTGTAATATTCTTGAATATCGCATATCTAGATAACATTGCATTTTACGCTGGTAGCTTAATAATGCACTTTTTCAAAGGAAATTTTTGTAAGAAGCCTTATTATTATGGATTAGGCATTTTTCTTTTGATATCCGCTATTTATTCCATATATAAAATTTTATATTTATACTCGATTTGTATTTGGAAAATTTGGTCTTCGCACACCCCTAATAAAAAAATCTTTCTACATTTCACACACAATGCGGACGTTTCATGACCCATCTGCATAAACCAGAAAGCAAAGGAGTAATTAAAATTTGGGATGAATAGTGGTCTACGTATAGCTATAAAGGGCATTTCAGAAAATGTGTCAAAAATGTTTTGAACACAGATAACCATCAGCAAAATCTTTGTGGTCTTCCTTCATGGCAGCGCAGACCGTGCAAAGGGCATTAAAATGTTAACGGTAATTACCAATTTTAGAATGATTAAAGTTCAGACAATAACAGCAAGACACTCAAACCTAATCGAAAGATGCATGTTACTTATACGGGAATTCGATATCCGTTGTAGTATTTGTAAAAGAGCGCCTTTTTAGGATTGCTGCAGCGCGATGATATCCCGGCTTATTTCTCTTAGGAAACCAGAACTGAATGTTAAAAAAGCGCTGTTGTCGGTACTTCCCGTTGTCCTCTGTGCGACATAGTTGCTGCCCTTACTATGCCGTGCGAGTGTCATTGTAAAGCGGCTATTTTAGCGAGCGTGATCAGTCGGAGCAAAGAAACAACAAAAATTGCCGCTTGATAACACTTGCCTATCCTCGCTCGCCGGCAATGGGAGGAAAACTTGTGTACGTCACACTGGGCACTTCCAATTGTTGCTGCAACTGCGCTATTACACCATTAACTTTGTGTTTTCTGAGTGAAATTAGTCAGATTTTTATAGATATGTAAAAATTAGCAGCATTGCGCTTTAGCAATTGTGTTGGGAGTGAACTCCCAGTATAAGTAAACTCCATTTTCAATTAGCTTGAACGCATGGCTTTTCAGGCTATAAAGTTAGTCAATCTTGTCATACTATTCGATTTCACTCCTATTATATTAGAGTGCGCGCTGCCGTGAAAGAAGCAATTCCGCAAGAACCACGCAAATATCCGGTTTTCTGAGTATATAAGATCTTAGCACGTATATTATCAATATGTCTCATATAATCACAGAGGTACGATGAACACAGGGGGAAGGTAACTCGACTCGCAGCTCATAGCACAATGTAAGTTGCCGTTGCGTTATAGGACAGCTTATTCGTATGTAGAGAAACCACAAGATAATATTATGCTGACATCGATATATATTTACTGGCAACTTCACTTGCATTCTTGTGTAACTTTATTTGCATAAAACGATGACCTTTTTGTTGACTCTCTAATCGTCTTTATATATGCCGAACGGGCGGTAAATTTTCTGCGCACACAGTGAAAATAGTTCCAGGGCACAGTCATTAAGACTGGGTTAGAAAACTCTGTCAAAAAAAAAAGGCATATATGGTAAAAAACAAGCAATCATATACGGACTTTTTCAATGATACAGAAGTTTGACTAGCACATGCACCAGTAACATCCGTGCTGCTAAAGTATCTGCGCTTAATTCCTTCAGCGAGCCGAAGAAAATGGTTCTCAGAAAAATTGCCTCGCTGATCGCATTAATCGCCCCACAACCCAAGTACAATATAAGGATATACAGGGTGTTTCAGCGAAAACTTGCAAAATTTCTTAAAAATAGGCTGTTCGAGAAAAAAAAGGAAAACCTTTTCATAAAGAAACTGTTCGCTCAAGCAAACATCATGAAGGCTCAAAAAAAGCACTTATTAATTGGGTAACAAATATTTACTCACTGCAACATTAATTAAGCTTTTTTGTGATTACTGCAAAGGATGAGTTTTAGCCACGCTGATGACCGATGCCATATGAGCCTTTAAAACAAATAAAAACAAATTGTATAAAGCTCTGCAGCGCTAGAAAACCTGGGCTTTTTGCGGCACCAAACCGCGCAAGAACGCCAGGAAGTCACGTGCGAATGCAGCCACTGCTGCTGGCGTGTAGCAAAGACTGCGCGAGCCAATTCAAAATGTACTATGTCCTCGATGCTCTGCATATGCAGAAGCCTCCGTTATCTTTTGCTTATTCGCTCGATGCAAGACGCTATCATAACAGACTACGTAGCCATGACATTGGAAAGCCCATGCATATCAAATTGCCTGGCGCATGCATTGGAACACGTCACCAGCGGATGCTGTGTTTACACGCGGCTCCCGGAGCTCCTTTTGCAGCGAGTTCCACGAGGCAAAAACCGCTAGGTCGCTGGGTCTCGGCGAATAATTTTTTCTTTGTTTTAGATTAAAAGCAGATAAGCATCGTCGTCTTTCAACTGTGAATTCCTCAATGGCAGGAACCTGAAAAGGCTGCTGATTAGAAATGGATTGTACGATCTTAGTTATTTACCGTGCAAACTGCAAGTATCTTACGACTACTCACGTGCGCCCAACCTTAGGGGTTGTTCCGTAAGAAAATAAGCTTCTTCTTCTTTTTTCTCAGAAAGCCCATGTTTGGAAACTTGAAATCGTTCTCTAAAACACCCGGTACATAGAACACCAAGACTTCATAGCGTGCGTTGCTGCATGCCCGTAAAATTCTATACCTTGTCAGACAACTAATAAGTTTTCGCTGATAGAAACAATCATAATCTCTCTCAATCATAATGCGAGGTCACTTCACATTTGTTTTTCTAAAGATAACTGCTTTACCGAATACATTCATATCTGCAATATTGGCTATGTATAGCGAGAAAGCCATCTTATGGCATTTTAACGGACATGTTGCAATGCTCTCGAATAGCCGCTCATTTTTGCACCGTCCTGTTTTCCCGATGTAATGTGCGCAGGACAACGGGATCCGAATTATGACACCGGAATTGCACTCAAATTTTCTCCCTTCTGCTTCTTTTGACAACTACGCTTTGCCTTCTTTGTGGGATCAGTGCTTCTTCCTTTTTTTTTTTTTCACATATCCCCCTGCTTGCTATAGTGCTGCTAATATAATCTGCACCTCAAGCGGCTAATTTCCTCGCATTAAGGGAAACGTGATAGCTCTAGGGAATAACACCACTACAATACGTTTCTTAGAAGTAAACATAGGATTGGCGTTAAAGTTGGATACACCATACACCGGCTTTTAAAAAACCATGAAGCTTGCTCACCGACACAAGGTTTCAATAAGTGTGACCAAACTTAAAGGTGCTCTATTAATAAACACCTGTCTGAGCAAGATCACGTTTTACGAGTATGGAAGGGCTGAAACGAAAGGTGATCAGTCATCGCATATTGAATGTTCAGGAGCTTAACAGTTTCATATGTAGGTATTTCGACAATCAGAACAATGCAAATTCATCACACACATATGGAAACACTGGCTACTACAACTGTTCCTGGTGCATCCTAAGCTACTCTTGAAGCCTGTGAGATGCATAATAAAAATGAAGCTGTCATGCTAAACATTCACTAGGTTTCTCACGATTGAAATAAAACATCCCTAGTGAGACAAGGTACTATCTCTATCAGCACAGACTTCGTTATAATAATAATAATAATAATAATAATAATAATAATAATAATAATAATAATAATAATAATAATAATAAAGTGATCCCATGAATATCCCCTGAAAGCAGCGCAAGAAAAATTTTTATGTCAAATCTATGTCGTCTGTCAAATCCCGTTCTCCTGCGACATATGTAACATCAGGCAAGCAGGTCCGCTCACAAATGGTTGGGTGTGGGAGTACTGCAACCAGGCTAGTAAAATGCGAGTAGATGTTTTTCTGTGTTTTTCTGGATATGAAACCCCCTCCCCCCCTCCCCCCCCCCCCGCCCGTTTATCCTCTCCTTCAAGATGAAACATTCTTCCAGTTTGTTTCTTTTTTTTAATAAATGTAATTCATCATTCTTTTTCTTTTTTCAATACGGAAACGTGGGAAGGAGGAAACATTACAGCCAGCTGTCCTAACATCATGATGTTCATATTGAAAAAAAAAAAAACAACCCGGAAAAGTGAGAATAAACTAAGGAGGAACAGAGAACGAAAATAAGTAAGCCCTCCATGTACAGATATAATATCTCGCTTATAAAGGATAGTACCTCTAAGAGCTGGGTACCACAGATTGCCAAGGATGCATCCCGTACAAACAGTCCTCTGCCGCCGCGCTCACCTGACAGTGGTGGAGGTCTGAAGAGAGCTAGAATATGCACCCGCACGAAGGGGAGAGCTGCTAACAATTAAGCGTCTTTCGAAAGCCAACAAAAAAGAAACATGTCACGCAGCCGCTTTCAACGCTCCAGGGATGCATGGCAGACTTACCCGGAGCGTTGAATGTTGGAAAGGGCACTGCCGAAGCTGGTGGGCTTGGAGGCGCCAAGGCCTGCAGATCCGAACAGTGCAGAAACGGTGTCGACACAAAAGGCACTTGCTGACTCGCTTGTGGAATGTCCCTCTTTAGTCCTTCGCAGAACGCGTCCAGTCCGGTCTTGCTTGCTCGTCATGTAGAAGCATGGAAAAAAAAGAAAAGAATCAGAAAAAAGACCACCGTTTCGTGAACGAAAAGATAGCGGGAACGACAGAAATTCTTTCATAAAATTTCCAAGTCGATATCTCTGATTCTGTGATACTATTAAAGCATTTCTTTTTTCACCAAGATGAGTGCATCGATGTGCTCTTAAAGTCGATACCAAAAAGGAATCCTTAGCGGAATTGGCTAATTTTATAAAAAGGTATATTGCTGATTTCAGTTTTTATGTTTTTATTTGGTCAGTTTAAAAGATGGCTGAAAATAAATTGTACCTGGTGACAGATATTTACCTAGCGCTTGTTAGCGCATGAAAATTTAACTTACGCCTATAGTAAATACAACAAAATAGCATCTTAACATTAAATTCGTTATAACTCTGTAAGTGATATAGATACAATTATGTTTTTCTCTGATGATATAGATATTGAGGCAGTCGCTAAGTATGCCAGTTAGTAGAGGCTTATCTCTGAAATTGCGGAAGTTAGTTGCATTTATTTCGCTCTCCGAACATGTGCTCCAAACAATGGATTTTCCGGAATTCGGCAGGCCTTTTCAGCTATATATGTACTGTACTATAGCTACTTCTTTCGAGACTAGTTTATACCAGGAATCAGGAATAGTTACATATAGAATGGTACCGAACTTCACCCCTTTTATATCAACATGAGACGAATAGTTGAAATAGCACAGAGAGCTCACTCACCAACGCGGCCGCTGCGCCCGTTATCCGTGGTTGTATCCGGTCACAACACCGGCACACAATTTGAGTTCCCTCGACGCTTGACACTGCATATCATAACCTTCGTTGATGCTCGTCGGTGCTTGTAATATTGATAAGAGAGACGACACGATTTCCCTTTTCGTAACGTGGCAAAAACCATTGCCAGCATCGCAAAGGTCTCGCGTCCGTCCGACGTGGTCGTTTGTCCCGCCGCCGTGTTAGTTCTTCTGGAAATAATCTTATGGAAGCAAAACACATGCGGCAACATTTGTAAACTGATAACCTGGTCCACAGTCTATGAAAAAAATTTTATCAGAAGCTACAGCCCTGGATACAAACAAGGTTGGGAACAGCAGTCTTGCCAAAACATATAAGTTTGTCCAAAGCCCCTTATTTCAGCTACGACATTTTTCGAACAGCATGTTCAAGTAAAGAAGGGCACCTTTTGTGCGAACAGTACTCATGTGCCTGCTGACCTGTGAAACTGATGGGACAAGAGCTTCATAGGGGTTTCAACTCGATGCAATGCTCAGAAAATGAATTTTTTGTTGTGTATACACTGCTGTAGACTGCCTTTATAACAAGCCAAAAAGTAAACTAGCCATCACTGCGTACACATTTTACGAGTGATGACAAATATTTTCGAGTTTGCAGCTGCACTGTTTGCAATGATGTAGTAATTTCACCTGACATAATATACTCATCTTTGCTTTAAGTAAGAAAGTGTTCTGCATGCATATATATATATATATATATATATATATATATATATATATATATATATATATATATATATATATATATATATATATATATATATATATATATATATATATACAGGGTGCCCCAGTTAACTCGAACCAAGATTTATAGAAAAACCAAGAGCGCTGCAGAAGTCGTACCTACTGCATATTAACGACAGTCATCTGTACTTACAGCCAGCATTTTTTTCTTAATGAAATAATGATTAATGAATTGCTTTTAATCAGCGAAATTTTTAATTATTGCTTTAATCACGATAATGACAATTACAGATTTGTAGGCCGCCTCAAGTACCCCCTGAACCAAGCATTTTCGTCGTGCTAAGTTATGCGTCACCGTTTTTTTCCGAAAGAAAACAAAAGCGCACGAAACACTGGAAATATGAAAGTGACGCGCTGCTCGAGCGCTTCCAAGCGACTTCCCAAAGATACACGGCTTTGCTTCTAGCGACATCTGTTTGTGTGTGATGGCCACGGGAAGAGCACAGGGCGATGGTGCGTTGGTAAGCGTAGCGCAGACTCCGGGAGGGTGTGCTCGGATTTCACAGCCGAAGCCCTAACGGCGCACTTCGACTGTCCATTTACGCAATCATGGTGATTTGTACGCGAAGGTGAAACCTATCCTGAATGCTGCATGATCAAGCAAACATTGTAGCGCCAGCACAAGCAGGCGATTATCGGTACACCTCAGTCAGGTCACGATGTCGCATCACCCTACACAACAAAGCCCTGTATGATCACGCCATAAATGAGAGCAGCGTTGTTTACATCAAACTTTGCTTGGGAGTTCTCGAGCAGCAGCGCACGGACGCGCGTCAGTTTCGTATTTCCAGTGTTTCGTGCGCTTTTGTTTTCTTTCGGAAAAAAACTCACGCATAACTTAGCATGATGAAAATGCTTGATTCGGGATGTATTTGAGGCGCCCTACAAATCTGTAATCGGCATTTTCGCGATTAAATCAATAATTAAAAAGTATGCTAATTAAAAGCAATTCATTAATCATCGTTTCATGAAGAAAAAAAATACTGGCTGTAAGTACAGACGACCGCCATTAATGTGCAGCAGGTTCGAATTCTCTAGTGTTCTTGGTTTCTTTGGTTTTTTTATAAATCTTGGTCCGAGTTAACTGGGACACCCTACACACACACACACGTATATATATATATATATATATATATATATATATATATCACTCATTCCATATGAAGTGTAACATGTCTGTCTCTCAAGCATCTCCAACCTCGCTGAAAAAAATCTGTTACATCTGCGTGGGGAAAGTACTTGCTCGAAAAAAAAATGTCGAACTTTGAGCTGAAACACGTAACTGTGCTTTGCAAATATATTTCTACGAAATTATTCTTTGAGCCACTGATACAGTACAATTTTCGTTCATTCTTAAGGTGCCACTCTTTAATACTGGAGTCTATATATATATATATATATATATATATATATATATATATATATATATATATATATAACTTAATGAGCAAACAGACAATGAAGCCTAGGAAAACACAGGGGAAGTTACTTGTGGTATTGTAATTGTGGAGAAAGTAGAAAGGAATTAAAGTGGACGAAAAGACAAACCTGCCCTCCGTGGGACCCGAACCCACGAACTTCGGATGTCGCGTCCGATGCTCTACCAACTGAGCTACAAAGGCGGTCGTCCCCCCCATCCACTTTATTGTGTATTTATGTACGTATTATCCTGGGAGTGTTAGGCAGCGCCACTCGTGGCCAAGGCGACGTGTGTAGAACACACTTTCTTGCCAGGAGGCGTCACGTAGAACGTGAACTTAGATGAGATGGCTGCTGCCCAATAAGCCCTCGCATGCTACCTAAGGCACCAAGTCTGCCGCAACGAGGCCCAAGCTATGAAATAACGAAAGGGAAGGGGTCAAGGGCTCGTTCTTTATTTGTTAGAAACAAGTTAATGAGCAAACAGACAATGAAGCCTTGTAAAGCATAGGGGAAGTTACTTGTGGTATTGTAATTGTGGAGAAAGTAGAAAGGAATTAAAGTGGACGAAAAGACAAACCTGCCTTCGGTGGGAACCGAACCCACGAACTTCGGATGTCGCGTCCGATGCTCTACCAACTGAGCTACAAAGGCGGTCGTCCCCCCCATCCACTTTATTGTGTATTTATGTACGTATTATCCTGGGAGTGTTAGGCAGCGCCACTCGTGGCCAAGGCGACGTGTGTAGAACACACTTTCTTGCCAGGAGGCGTCACGTAGAACGTGAACTTAGATGAGATGGCTGCTGCCCAATAAGCCCTCGCATGCTACCTAAGGCACCAAGTCTGCCGCAACGAGGCCCAAGCTATGAAATAACGAAAGGGAAGGGGTCAAGGGCTCGTTCTTTATTTGTTAGAAACAAGTTAATGAGCAAACAGACAATGAAGCCTTGTAAAGCATAGGGGAAGTTACTTGTGGTATTGTAATTGTGGAGAAAGTAGAAAGGAATTAAAGTGGACGAAAAGACAAACCTGCCTTCGGTGGGAACCGAACCCACGACCTTCGGATGTCGCGTCCGATGCTCTACCAACTGAGCTACAAGGGCGGTCGTCCCCCCGTCCACTTTGTTGTGTATTTATGTAGGTATTATCCTGGGAGTGTTAGGCAGCGCCACTCGAGGCCAAGGCGGCGTGTGTAGAACACACTTTTCTTGCCAGGAGGCGTCACGTAGAACGTGAACTTAGATGAGTTGGCTGCTGCCCAATAAGCCCTCGCATGCTACCTAAGGCACCAAGTCTACCTAAGGCTACCTAAGGCACCAAGTTCGGGTCCCACAGAGGGCAGGTTTGTCTTTTCGTCCACTTTAATTCCTTTCTACTTTCTCCACAATTACAATACCACAAGTAACTTCCCCTATGTTTTCCTAGGCTTCATTGTCTGTTTGCTCATTAAGTTGTTTCTAACAATAAAAGAACGAGCCCTTGACCCCTTCCCTTTCGTTATTTCATAGCTTGGGCCTCGTTGCGGCAGACTTGGTGCCTTAGATAGCATGCGAGGGCTTATTGGGCAGCAGCCAACTCATCTAAGTTCACGTTCTACGTGACGCCTCCTGGCAAGAAAAGTGTGTTCTACACACGCCGCCTTGGCCTCGAGTGGCGCTGCCTAACACTCCCAGGATAATACCTACATAAATACACAATAATGTGGACGCGGGGACGACCGCCCTTGTAGCTCAGTTGGTAGAGCATCGGACGCTACATCCGAAGGTCGTGGGTTCGGGTCCCACCGAGGGCAGGTTTGTCTTTTCGTCCACTTTAATTCCTTTCTACTTTCTCCACAATTACAATACCGCAAGTAACTTCCCCTATGTTTTCCTAGGCTTCATTGTCTGTTTGCTCATTAAGTTGTTTCTAACAAAAAAAGAACGAGCCCTTGACCCCTTCCCTTTCGTTATATATATAACACTACAGGCCATATATTTTTCCATTTACATTGTTTTCCGCCATGCAAAACATTTCAGTTATTTTTAGTAACAATACCGACTCGATGAATATAACGACAGTTCCGACTTCCCTGCATCCCATACTAAGCAATAAAAATACTGTGGGAGCTTGTAAAGCAGATATCTCATGGCTAGATGGGGAGAAATTTGCCAAAAATCACTATTTGACCCATATTGAGCTATCATTTAGCTATGTAGCGATCCAAGTAAAAATATGGCCTATAACTTGTATACTAGAGCTGTGCAGGGGCCGTATTTCCGAGCCTGAGCCCGGCCCGGGCCCGCTGACTTTGTCAAAGGCCCGCCCGAGGCCGACGGCAAAAGGCTGCGAGCCCGCCCAGCCCGGCCCCCGACGTACGAAAACACAATCCCGGGCCCGGCCCGGCCCGGCTTTTCGACGCTAAGCACATCAGCTGTACACCAACAAATAACGTAATAATTATGCACGTGCATATAAAAAATACTGCGAGACAACGGTAAACGTTTTACGTACCAACATGCAACAAATTTTTTATTTGCATTGCATAGCTGCGATAGCACGGCACTTTGCCTCATGCCAGCAACAATAGAGTTCGCTCGCCAAAGCCGTCACGTGTATGGGGTATGCCCATGCAAGTGTCAGCTTACACCAAGGCGATCTACGTCGGGTCGCCCGTCGCTGTCGCGTGCACTTTCACTCATAATGGGATTTGGCCTTAAATCTAACGCGAACAGTCGCGTGGCGCCGTCACTAGCTCAGGTGGTGTTACTTCTCTGTCTGTCGGAGTGCAACAGAAGCAGTGCTTTACCTGCTCCCCTTTTGTATAAAGTAGCGAATGGAAAGGAAAAGCGGTAAAGGGCGGTCGCGGAAAAGGCGCTGTGTGCGTGCTGGAAAGCAATTCCCGCTCATTCACTATATTTCGGGCTTGAGTCGGGCTTTGCGCCGGGCCCGAGCCCGGCCCGGGCCCGAGGTGAAAATACGTTGGCCCGCCCGAGCCCGGCCCGCGAGCTGGGTCGGGCTTTCGGGCTACCCGGAGCCTGTGCACACCTCTATTGTGTACTACTCTTTGTGGGTAAATCACACAAAAAGGTTTTAAAAGAGTAATTTTTGTTTTAAGTGAGAGAGAGAGAAGAAACTTTATTTTGGCGTCAGCCTAAACCCACACTCATCCTCCCTAACCGTCGACCGGGATCCCTTGGGACGCAGCGGCGGTGAGGGCGAGACCGATGACTTGCCTTTGAGCATTTTCCTCTTCGTTGAGTAGCAAGGACTCCCAGGATTCTCTGCATCTATCTGGCTCATCAAAGCTAGGACAGCTCCAAACCATGTGGACTAAGTCCGCTCTACCATCGCAATGCCTACACCGAGTGCTATACACCGAGGGATGCCACTTGCTCAACAATTGTGGGTTCGGAAATACCCCTGTTTGTAACTTTCTCCACATAACTTCCTCGCTTTTTGAAAGGTTCTTATGCGCTCTCGGGTAAGTCTTACGCCCCAGCTTATAATGGTTAAGAATTTCGTTATAAGTGCTCAGTTCGTCAGCGGTCTGTAGGGGTTCCTCGCTTGGGGATGTTGTCGAGACAGCGCTGGAATCCCGGAAAGTGAGACCTCGGGCCAGCGCGTGCGCCTTCTCGTTCCCTCGCAAACCCTGATGAGCCGGTGTCCAGATTAGCGAAACCTGCTCCGCCGGGGGCTGTCCGACGGCTAATATGTGTACAGCTGCGGCGGAGATCCTGCCCGCATCAAAATTTCTTATTGCAGATTTTGAATCACTAACAATAACTCTCACATTCTTTTGAGTCAAAGCCAGCGCAATGGCGACTTCCGCCTCCGTTGTTCCTAAATGCCTGACGCTGCAGCACGAGGCAGGGCCTCCGTTTTCGCATGTAATTACGGCTGCGTATACTTTGCCTTGCTTGTATTCGGCCGCGTCCGTGTAAATCACATCCTGCCTGCCTTCCAGGCTTTTCTGCAACGCCTCAGCTCTGTCCTTTCGCCTGCCCTCGTGATGCACCGGGTGCATATTCCTGGGCAACGGGAGTATTCTTAGCCTGTCCCTGACTCGCGGTGGGACTTTGCCTGTCTGCTTGGAACACGCCTGGGGCGCGAACCCCAGCCGCTCCAGGATCCTTCTACCAGTCTGAGCGCGCAGCAGTCTCTGATATTGCGATACTGTCGCCGCTTCAATGAGCTCGTCTAAGGTGTTGGACACCCCTAAACTTAAGATTTTGTTCGTTGATGTATTTGGGGGAAGTCCGAGAGCCGTCTTGACCCCCTTCCTAATAATGATCTCGACCTTGTCTTTCTCTGCTTTGGTGAATTTCAGGTAGGGGGCTACATATACAATCCTGCTAATTACGAAAGATTGCACTAACCTTAGGAGGTTCGCTTCCTTCATACCCGCATGTTTGCTATTCGCTTGAGTAATCGGCACGTCTGGCTGGTACTCGCTTCCAGTCGCTGGATCGTCTCGGCGTTTTTGCCGTTCGCTTGAATCCGCAAACCCAAGACCCTGATACTGTCGACAGCGCGAATAATGTTACCGTTTACTCTCAGCTCTATGCCGTGCCCCGCGTCCTGTCCCCTTCCCCGTCGCCGCGCCTGCGATGTTAGAAAAAGAACCTCCGACTTCTCCGCCGAGCACCTGAGGCCAATTGGCTCCAGATATTCCTCGATAGCTTTGATTGCCCTCTGCAGCGTCTCCTCGATGTGCCCGTCACTACCTCTGCTCATCCAGATCGTCCGCGTAGAGCGTATGGTTCAGTCCTTCTATGCCTGCCAGCTTCCTGGGGAGACCCATCATCGCGATGTTAAATAAGGTGGGCGACAGAACTGATCCCTGCGGTGTACCCTTGCTTCCCAGTTTAATACCTTCCAATCAGTGGCGTAGGCAGGCATGGGCTGACCGGGCTGAAGCCCCCCCCCCCCCCCCCCGAAATCTTTCCAGCCGGTGCCCCACTGCCTATCTATGCTGGCTCATCACATATACTAACAAAGGCGCCCATTCTGGGAAGGTGCGGCTATGGGCATTCGCGTCTCTGCGGTGGGCTTAAAAACGAAGAACGCGGCTCTTTCATCTCACAAAGGAAGTTTACTTGTCACTCTATGGCGGGAAAACTTGTAGTTTGTCTGCAGGAAACGGTAGTGGCAAACGAGGGTCACCTGTTGGCAAAGATTGCTGCGATAAGAGCCTGAAATGGGACCTTGTAGTCTTTGCAGCCCAGCGCTGCAGCAGGCAGACACTTTTGCAATGTGTTGCTAATTAGCTTTCTGCGGTGATGGGAGAATAAGGCAAGTCATCGTTCCCGGAAACATGCGTGGTTTTGTTGCGGGTGAAACGTTCGCGGGCTAAGGTCATCGAGCTAGCGAACTAATCACAAAGTAAAGTATGCCGCTGTTCCCTGTGCAACGCCTCCCCCGTGCCGCATGACCCTTCTTCCCCTCTTATTCCTGTTTTTGTGGGGCGCTGACGCTTTTCGTGCTGTATGCGGTCGCGTGGGGAATCATCATGGCGTACAGTGCAAGCGTTTTTTTTTTTCTTTTTGAGCAGTGCCTTTACATGGGTGGCCCAATACAGCTTCGCTTTCGCCATTTTTCTTGACGACTTACATATGGTCGCAATGTGCGCGCACGGCGTGTCCCCTTCCGAGGACAATGCCGCAGAGAGAGGAAATTTCAACCACCTTCCGACTGGACAGCACTCGTTATTGCGACTGGGCAGCACGTAATAACGAGTGGACAAAAAGACCGCGCTGCGGTTCATCGCCGAGCGTGCACAAGGGTCAACAGCTCCGCTACCAGCACGCGGTGGTCGCGACATTCATTCAAGAAGAGGTGACCATATTCATATCGTCGCTTTCGCGGAAATATGTCTCATGGACAGCAGCGGCTCTCCGTCTTCTCGGGAACGTCATCTTCGCAGCGCTCACAAACAAGCGAGACCTCGAATGCTAAGTCCTTTTCTTCAACTGATTTGTACTTACATGATATCCTCTGACAATACAGTGGCTTTGTAATGTGCCTAAGATGACCTGTATGAATTATATGTGAATTCTCTGATAATGTTTGAATAGTCCCTTGCTATTCCTCACATGAGGTCATACGATGCCTTATTAATTTCAGCAAGCCAGGAAATTAATTTGAAATCATTTCATTTCTTGCATACAATATACAGCGTTGTAAACATAACAGCCGAAATAACTACAGTCGCGGAGACAATTGATCGATCAATCAGTACTTGAGACAATCCATCAGGGGCCAATGGGAAAATAAAATGGGAAGCAATCTCTTTATGTCAATACCTTTTTCGGCTACAGTATCTGGTCGAACAACTCGAATAGAGAAGGCTACATTTTCAAGCAAAAGTGCAAATGAGTTCCATGAAGATAAAAAAAGAGCGCAAGAGAACGGAGACAAAAACAAAACACGTACAAAAGACAGGCATTTCAAGCATGCAAAACAAACTTGCCCACATGGAGTCTCTGCTCATTTAAGTAAACAGATTAATCAGGATGCTTTATTTTGAAGAAACTAGTGTTTAGATGCATGAAATACTAAAATTTTGCGCAACTGTTAATTCCATTCCAAGTTAAAGCACCGAGAAAGTCCTGCAATTATTCGCCATTGGAGTAGTTACAACTGAGGGTTGTATGCACTACCATTATTTGCTCGCCTGGTGTGCGGAATCGGGGACGGAAATATCGCATGCCTGTAACATGTAACTCACTGAACGGGATATTGCTTCTCTGTTAGGCAGAACGACACTTGCTATCCTTGGACATCGTTTAGTATGTTATTTACATCAGCCCCCATTTTTTCAACAGCGACCTAAGTGCCAGCGAAATATGAAAAAAAAAAAAAAGAAACGTGCGAAGCCCGATGAAGGTCGTAGGGAAAATATTGCCAGGCGAGTGTGTAAGAACCATAAGAAAGATTTATTTTACAGCCTTTTTTTTTTAACCTTAATGTGTCTAAATCGACCGCTAGGCATGTAATATTGTCAGCTCAGTGTAGCAAGCGATCGCGTAAGGTTAAAACATGACGTTCCAGTTTGCAAAAACCAGTGAGATACGGCTAGTAGTTAATGATAATCTAGGATTTGTCGATGCTGGTGCTGCATGAAGTGAGTACATTTGTGAACTTCGTAAGTTCAAAGCTTATGGCGAACGTCATTGATAGAGGCATTATTGGACCTAATACCGATCTTTGTGCCATTGTGATATCCCAAGGGGCGTCGGCGGGGCGAGACACAATCCTATTTTTCGGCTGCCGCTGCGGTCAGAGAATCGCTGGATCTTTCGTTACCCGCGAGTTTTGCGGAAACCTCGCTTTGACAGCAAATCTGACGTTTGCGCGGATGCCCCAGATGAGATACTACCTTCATAAATACATTTACCTCCCTTTACAGGGCGAACTTCCCAATCAAGAAAATAAGTAAGCCTAAAAAGGCACGTAAGCCTTGGATCACTTCTAGGCTGTTAAAAATGATACAACATAAAAATGCCCTCTACGCAAAATTTGTGAAAACTAGAGATGCATTATTGCTAGCAGAATTCAAATCATATAGGAACCAGCTTACCTATGTTAAAGGATGCAAAAGATTCTTACTATATCAATTTATTTTGTGACGAAAAGACGCAGACATCGGCAGCACTTTGGCACAAGTTAAACGCGCTTCTTCACCCAAGCAGTGCACCAGCTATCTCAAATATCATCTTAAGCGAAGGGAAAGAGCTACCAGGGGAAGCACTCGCAGATGCCTTTAACTGTGTGTTTGCACCCACAGATCGCGTAGATAACATCACCACGGCTTCTTATGTTAGCGATACATTAACACGGAACGAAAACCCCGATTCACTTTTCTTTTCTCCAACTAGTTGTCAAGAAGTTTTTTCTTATCTCAACTCAATGAAAAATAGCAAAACTAAAGATGCTGATGGAATCCAAATTGTTCCTGTGAAATATGTCCTTGACATTATAACTCCAGTCGTCACTCACATTTATAATATCATTTTGTCCAGTGGCGTTTTCCCTAAACTGATGCAAGTTGCACGTGTAGTCCCAATATACAAAAAAGGCGATAAGAACATTTTAAGCAATTACCGTCCCATATCTATCCTACCGATATTCTCAAAAGGTATAGAAAAAATAATGCACTTTCGTTTGACGTCGTATTTCAGTAAGCACAACCTTCTTTGTGACTTTCAACATGGGTTCAGGAAACATCGCTCAACAGAAACGGCGCTCACTACCCAAAAAGAAATTATCATAGAATCATTAAATAACAAGGAATTCATTATAGGTGTATACATAGACTTTTCGAAAGCATTTGACCTCATTGATCATGCTATTCTTCTACTAAAGCTCCGGAAATATGGTGTCCGTGGAACAGCTCACGACCTCATTCATTCGTACCTTACACACAGGGTACAATATGTAGATATCAGCACTGCAAAATCTACCGAGCGGCCTGTTAAAAAAGGAGTCCCCCAAGGAAGTGTACTAGGGCCCTTATTGTTCTCTATATACGTTAACGACATCGTACATATAACAGATAAAGCACAGTTTGTCGCATACGCTGACGATACAGGGTGATTCCACGTAAGATCTAACAACGCATGGCTGGTCACCCTCTTAAATTTATTTCAAAATTTTATATATTGTTGCCCGATGAGTGGAAAGAAGAGATCCGCAGTTGGTTTTGTTAGAAAAAATTTTTTCGAAGCGCCGGGAGTGAATAATGACGAAGAGGTGGAGTGCCGCGCTTACCTGCTCTTCTGTTTTGGCCAACTTTGGTTATTAATTACACAAGCTATACTAAGGTTAGGAGGCTGAAGTTTATTTCAGTAATTATATACATGCTTTTTCTTGTGTTCAATCATTTTTGCTTTTTATGGGGAGCGTAGATATCTTTAAAAAAATCCTCAAACTCGGCTCAGGAAGCATTTTTCTGTCTACTTTGCGGGCTTATATCTCAAAAAAAGCTTGTGGCAGAGCGGCGAAAATTCCGCATTATGTTCTAAGCATACTCGTTTGTCAACCTGCAAAATATTATATTTATATGATTTTTTAATAAAGAGATACGGGCGGGCTAACTTCAAAAAAGTACCGAACAATGAAAATTTCTGACGACAATTAAAAAAAAACATTTTTAATATTTTTTAAACTTTGTACAATTATTCTCCTTCACATTGGCTTTCACAATCACCAAAAACATGTTGCATAATTTTGTTTCACTAGGAGTTACGGGCCGTCGAATTAGACCCTTACGGAAGGCTCAGCGAACCATGCACGTCTGATGATTCTGACATTTGTGATCGCGTACGGCTTTTCAATTTTGGCATGATAATGTGCCTGGTCATTTATGTGTGAACGCTGCATATTAGCTGTGAGGGACACAATAATGAATGATTAGGGGTCAGATGTGTACGCGTGGGGTTCTTTGATGCGCTGCGGTATAGGAGCGCAGGCAGATATTTTCCGCCTTTACCTCAGCAAAAAGGCAGTAAAAACTCGATGCGTAGCTTAGACCCCCCCCCCCTCTCCAAAAAAAAAAAAAAAACAAAGGAAGGAGGAAAGAAAAGAAGAAAGGATAAAGATGCAATAAGCAAAGAGCGCTTTCCAAATAATCTTTAGCAAAATGGAAAATTTGTGAAGGTCCAGAAGAACCACTTCATTAAACCATGTTTCTGGGCTGAAATTGTTTATTCCATTGATTAGACTGTTCAGACTTATTCATGTACACATAACTCCTTCCAAGCAGACCCGGCTATTCGTGCCACGTGGATAGCTGCAGGCATGCCAAGACAACGGAGCGCGGGTACTCTCATCTACTCTTCCTTCGTTAACTCGCAGAAGGCAACAACTTATTTTTCTTCAAGGTGTATTAGATGCACACCTTTCAGTTTCTCTGATAAAACGGTTACAAAGTCTCTGGCTGTCCGAATTGCACTTTCAGGGTTGTTGAGCATTGCCTGAGGCTTGACGAGAGCTCCGACTCCATCGCACTTGTTTTTCCCGTGTCCAGTTGCTGAGAATACCCGTTGGGTACTGGGAAAACAGCTCTTTCGGAACTCAAAAAGCTGATATCTATTTTTGAAATGACTGACGGCTCCATCACTCACATGTCACGTTGGAGTAAACCGGCAGGTTGTCTTCCACCCATTCTTTCACTTTCGCTTGAGCCAAGCAGGCGTGAGCGGAGTCGTGGCTCAAGTCGTCACTAACAACAGCGAAACTCCTCGTAGATTTTCTCGTTGTGACCACGCATGTAAAGACGGATACTTGCTGCTTGTGCCAGTGGTATGTCTGAACCTCATCAGGAAGCACGACAGTCCAGTTTTCGGCAAAATCAAAGTCGAATACAATGCTCCCACGCTGCGTGCATTGCTTTTCCTCGTATATGGCTCTACTTTGTGTCAGTGGTTGTGCATGATCCACCTTTCCACCAATACTCGAAGATGATTAAAACAAGTGTCAGTCCCCAAAGCTTGTTTCACAAGGTCGCCTGCCTCCCGCATTGCTAGTAATATTTCTTTGTCTTCTGGGATATTAAGTTCCTCCAGTGTCAGGGACCTGCCTTTTGGACACTGATTGCATTCGCCTAAAAGGCACTCTGATGGTGACGGAATTGAAATGAACGCTGATTGAAGCTCATCAGCATCGATTTTGTGGCCAGTAATGTTCTCAACAGCGGCGAGGCAAAGCTTATAGTTGGTGCAAATGGCACAAACACACACATCATGCTCGGGATGACATTTTACCCGGCGCGGTCGCAAGGTGTAGAATCTAATCTGAGATAGCTGCGCGCATCCGTTTACCAATTGTTTTGCTTTTGTTTCCATACCTTGCTTTGCCACTGGAGTGCCAAGTTCGTGCGTTCTACCGATCGCAAGTGGCGGTGCACAGTTTCTCTGGCGGCAGCGGCTGTCAACCGCGTGCGTGAAGAAAGTGCTTATAGCTACCTGATAGTGTTTTGATCTTGCTTCCATCTCCGCCTTGTTAACAGCGCCTAAGTGCGGTGCGAACAAAAGGCAGAATGGATAGCGAATCTCCAGTCCACACGCGTTGAAATTACCCAAGATGTGTTTGGAACACTTTTGGTCTGAGGAGGCGACAAGGAGCTCTGACTGTGCCTCTCTTAGAGCATCTGGGGCGCGCGCGCACCTTCTTGCTAGCCCCGCGCTCATGGCTGCTCGGGTGACCAAATCGCTTCGAAATTGACGTCATCAATGCCACCAACACCTCTTTTCGGTGCTGCTGGCCTCTTAAGGACCAGAAATTCAATTCTGTCTTCATTCTATACACTCAGCGGGCAAGAAGCCGGATCAACAACAATTGCCTATCATTGCGTAAGGGTCTAATTCGACGGCCTCTAACTCCTAGTGAAACAAAATTATGCAACATGTTTTTGGTGATTGTGAAAGCCAATGTGAAGGAGAATAATTGTATAAAGTTTAAAAAATATTAAAAATGGGTTTTTTTTTTAATTGTCGTCAGAAATTTTCATTGTTCGGTGCTTTCTTTTGAAGTTAGCCCGCCCATATCTCTTTATTAAAAAATCATATAAATATAATATTTTGCAGGTTGACAAACGAGTATACTTAGAACATAATGCGGAATTTTCGCCGCTCTGCCACAAGCCTTTTTTGAGATATAAGACCGCAAAGTAGACAGAAAGATGCTTCCTGAGCCGATTTGGAGGATTTTTATAAAAATATCTACGCTCCCCATAAAAAGCAAAAATAATTTAACACAAGCAAAAGCATGCATATAATTACTGAAATAAATTTCAGCCTCCTAACCTTAGTATAGCTTGTGTAATTAATAACCAAAGTTGGCCAAAACAGAAGAGCAGGTAAGCGCGGCACTCCACCTCTTCGTCATTATTCACTCCCGGCGCATCGAAAAAATTTTTTCTAGCAAAAGCAACTGCGGATCTCTTCTTTCCACTCATCGGGCAGCAATATATAAAATTTTGAAATAAATTTAAGAGGGTGACCAGCCATGCGTTGTTCGATCTTACGTGGAATCACCCTACAACAGTATTTATTCCAGGAACAGTTGAAAGTGAGTTAGAAGAAACAACCAATCAAGTTTTAAAAGAGATAAAAACTTGGGCAGACATGAATCGCTTGATAATAAACTCAGGGAAAACAAAAGCAATATTGTATCGATCCAAAGGGAAAAAAATATCAAAACCATTGTTTATTCATCTTGATAATGAGTTGATAGAGTTTGTAACCAATGTAAAAACTCTTGGTGTTATTTTTTTCGGAACATTTGACTTGGAACGAACATACGGAATACATACGATCAAAAATGTCAAGCACTGTTGGTGTCATAGCAAGAGTGCGACACATGCTCCCTGTTAAAGTTAAAATTCTTCTGTATAATTCTCTGGTGTCTTCTCATTTGGAGTATTGCAGTGTTGTGTGGTGTACCACTGGTATCACAAATCTAAAAAAGTTGCATATGCTCCAAAAGAGAGCTATCCGTTATATAGCAAATGTACCTTACCTTTATTCTACGGTTGAACTTTTTCCTAAATATGATATTATGCCTGTATTTAGTTTATTTGACTACAGGTTAACACTGATGTACCGGTGTTTCCTGTGAAATAAAGAAAACTACATTGTCACTTTAGCAAAGCTGAAAGAAAATAGGTCTACCAAGGATACCAGATTCAAGGAACGGTGGGCTGTACCCACCCCTAGGGCATACGGTTGCACGCAGTCATTGAGTTACACAGTGCCTAAACTATTCAATCTACTCTTAAATGATGACTTCGATCCTTCAGTAGCATCTAATAAAGATATCAAGCATTACTGTATGGGCAAGATCACCACAGAATTACATAGCACGCAGGAATGAACTTACGCTCTATTTTCATTTGTTTTGTGATGTGTTAAACGATGTGTTTCTTATTTTTGCAATGTACCGATATATGTATATATTCAGTTTCATGTTTGCGTCGAGTGTGTAATAATTCGTTGTTATTTTGTTAGCTAAAGTGTAGCTACTACTTCTTTTAACTATTGTATAAATGTCTACTTTGATTATCTATTGTATTTTAAGTGTTCGATTGCATTTATTTTTATGAATGTCCACTGCACTGCCATGTAATAGGGAGTCGGGACCCTTGTCAAGCCACCTGTGTGGCTTTTAGTCCCGTCCCCTCCTTTTTTGACAAAGGAAATAAAGACTCATTCATTCGTTCATAAATATAAAATATATACTAAAATGTCCTCCTGTATGTCTACGAGCATGTTAAGTTGGATATAGTCTTCCGGAATTTACCAGGACAACGCCACGATCAATTCATAAAGGGTTTCAAAAAATGTGTTTGTTATAGCGTCATTTTCAGTTTACCTACCTCAGGTATGCTGCCCGCTGTTCCCGGCTGCGCCTTCTATCACGAATTCTTTACAGCATTTCATGCGCATGCGTACATCGATCATTATACTTGATTTTGAAATTATCATCAAGGTAGTAGCGTGCGCAAGTGACGAAGCTTCGCAGCAGCGGGGAAAAAAATGTCTTTCTACTAGATTTCATCGATATATTGCCCTCTGTGAAAGTTTTGAATGTGCGATGGTCTCGTTATTTGAGCGCTCAGTTGGCATGACAACTGAAGGTTGAAGTAGGCCGCAGATGCATTGGGCGACGGTCCGCGCAAATGCGTCACGTGCATATTCTCATTCCGAAAGTATATATATATATATATATATATATATATATATATATATATATATATATATATATATATATATATACACACACTCACAGTGAGGCTCCGACTCCCTCCCTCTGCCGTCAAAAATTCCCAGCCCCCCCCCCCCCCCCCCCCCGAAAAAAATTTCTGGCTACGCCACTGCTTCCAATGACTGCCCTCCCAAGCTGATCGTTGCCGTTCTGTTCGTAAGAAAATCCTTTACATAATTGTAAGTCTTCGTGCCCACATTGAGAGCTCCCAGACTCTCCAATATGGCCGAATGCTTCACATCATCGAATGCTTTCGAAACATCTAATCCTACGACTACCCTGGTGTCTACCGTTTTGTTGTCTATCACCTGTTCTTTGAGCTGGAGCATGACGTCGCATGCCGATAGATGAGACCTAAAGCCAGTCATGGTGTCGGGGTACAGTCCCTGATCTTCTAGAAATTTATTCAGCCTGCTCTGTGAAAAAAATTTTGAACTTACCAATCGCATGGCTGCGAAAAACACCCGTTTCACTTTCACCGCATGACACATCAGTGCAGGATTCATGTAGGCACCCTTTCGCCATCATCCAAGGTACCTTGCTGTGTCTACTCCAAGTCATATGACTTTTCGCAACAGATTTGATTAATGTAGCTTGAAACAATCTTATGCTGAAATTAGAGTGATATATCATCTTAGCGCTATTGGCATTTTAGCATGTTGTTGGTTGAAGCAAGATTACTCAAACCTGTGACAAACAGCTGTATCACTTGGAGTAACCACAGCATGGTACTTTGGAAGATCGTTCAAAGCTACATGGATCCCGTACTGACGTGTCGTGTGGTGAAGGCAAAACAAGGTGAAACAGAGAAGCTTTCCACAGCCATGTAGTTAATAAGATAAAAAATTATTTTCTCACTTAAAACAAAAATTATTCTTGAAAGCTTTTAGTGCGAATTACCCACAAAAACTACTACACAACAAGTTACTACAGGCCATATTTTTATTGGGACCATTACATTGCCAAAATGATGGCTTAATGTTGGTCAAAATGTGATTTTTGCCAAATTTTCCATCATCTGGCCACGAGATATTGGCTCTGCAAGCTCCTGCAATACTTTTATCACTTAGTATAGGATACACGGCAGTTGAAGCTGTCATATTTCTCATAATCAAGCCAATGTCTTTTTTTAAAAACTGCTGAATATGCTACATTTTGCAATGTTTCATCATGACCGAAAATAACATACATTGAAAAAAATATGGCCAGGCTAAAGTAGTAATGGAAAACAGACACCTTAAAAATGAGTAAAAAGTTGTACCGAATCAATGGCTCAAATGAATAATTTTGTACAAATTTATTTGTCCGACACAGTTATGCATTTAAGCGCTAGGTTCGAAGCGACGACACAGCGAGAAAAAAATTTTTTTTCAGAAATTATGCTCCACATGCAGTACTTTCCATAGGCAAATGTAACGCAGATTTTTTTTTTTCTCATGGAGACTGGAGATGGTAGAAAAACAACCTGTTACACTCTATATGGGACAACCCATATTATACAGGGTGTCCCAGCTATCTTTAGCCAGGGTTTAAAAATATCCCGATGCACCCTAAGACAACGGGACCAAATGCATTTTTCTTACTATCGTATGGAGTGAGTTAGACTATTTTTTGTGTTGCACTTAATGGGTTAATTAGGCGAGATTAATTAATTAACTTCGGAAGCAACAAAGTTATGTAAATAATTCCTATGGAAAACTTGTAGAGCGGTCTGTGAAATGCCCAGTTAAGAAGTTTCCAACTTTCTATCTATTCATAATTAGTGTTTTCCAGCTTGCTGCAGATGCCCGCGAAATACAAAAAATATCACGTGACATAGCGGCTTGCGCGCCGCGACTGCAGGGCTCTCAAACTTTCCGCGTACGAACTAACACCGCATTTAGCCGGGTGCACCGCCGATTAAAAGCGACGGGGCTGTGAAAAAGGTGGTGGTCGTGCGATCTAAATCAGCAACCGTCCGCGTCCCGTCAATCGCTTTGCGCAGCGCTAGCGATGACGGTTGCTGATTTAGATCGCACGACCACCACCTTTTTCACAGCCCCGTCGCTTTTAATCGGCGGTGCACCCGGCTAAATGCGGTGTTAGTTCGTACGCGGAAAGTTTGAGAGCACTGCAATCGCGGCGCGCAAGCCGCTATGTCACGTGGTATTTTTTGTATTTCGCGGGCATCTGCAGCAAGTTGGAAAGCACTAATTATGAATAGATAGAAAGTTGGAAACCTTTTTAACTGGGCATTTCACAGACCGCTCTACAAGTTTTCCATAGGAATTATTTACCTAACTTTGTTGCTTCCGAAGTTAATTAATTAATCTGGCCTAATTAACCAATTAAGTGCAACACAAAAAATAATCTGACTCACTCCATACGATAGTAAGAAAAATGCATTTGGACCCGTTGTCTTAGGGTGCATCGGGATATTTTTAAACCCTGGCTAAAGATAGCTGGGACACCCTGTATATATAATGCAGTCAAAGGTGACGAATTTCCAGTGGAGTGATGAGGTCCATAAATTCACAGGTACAAAACACAATCAGCTCGCACATGACTGGACAAATTTGACATTACTGGGAGAGGCCTATTCCTACAGAGGAGATTGAATAAGCTGAGGATTATCACCATGGCATTGAAGTAAATACTTCCCAGTGTTCAAACCAGTTACGTGATGTTTTGAATAAAGCTGCTTTGTTATTCAAAAAGATCATTTTGTCCAAACGGCCAAAATTCAAGAGACACTTATCTCTAATGATTTTAAGTGCTGTCACCACATGTGCAGAATATTCGACGTTCCAGCAGTAGTAGTCAACAGAAACCAGCCTCAAGTCAATGCTTGGTGTAAGCCGCTTTCCACAGAGAGGAGGCAGGTAATTTTAAGATGGGATGATCTGCAAGAAAATAAATGTAAACTTAGAAAACATACTTCATATTCACACATGCTTAGTGGTTTTTATGTGCCCTTTACAAATTAGCAAAAAGATCTTTTTTAAATACGATTGCACCATATTACAGGCAGGTTGACCAGTGTTTTCATCTGGGAGCATAAGCAAGTATACAGTCAATGACCGACTTGCCAGATCTGGCAGGGACCGAAAAATAGAGCAAAAAAATGTAACAGTAAGAAAAATTTGTGCAGCCAACAAAACAAAAACAAACGAATTTTTTAGGATTAGAGCGGCTTAAACATGTCTGTCATTGCTCTGCCTCATACCAGGTTTGGAGGCAATCGGATTAGCTTCTTTTTCGGCTAGTGTGAGGTCTGTATCTGCACTCAACAGCGTCACTATGTTGGCAATCTAAGCCACCGATGGTTGCCAACAGTCATCCTTACATGCCATTCACACAAGTCTGAGATTGTGCATAAGGCCCTCCGCCAATTTGCCTGAGGATGTATGCACTATGGAGTGAGTCAATGCAGGAATACTCAATACATTACACTTTTCGCTGGTTTTCAAATCGCTGGTTTTCAATGACGATGCCTTGCAGTTATAGGTAGCCACTTCATGCAGCACCTTTGGCACTCTTTCACTTGTGTCAGTACTGCTAGAGCCAGGTGCTTCACCAGCGGGTGCACAATTCTCTTGCAAGTGAAAATGATGGGTCCTTTGGAGCTGTAACAGTAGTTTTCAGAGCTGTAATGCTAGTGAGAATACAATAGCTAGAAAGAAAGGAAAACAATAGAAAAAGAAAGATGGTATATTTCTAACTTGCATCTGTCAATCTGTGCATAACACGATGCGTTAACCCACTGTGCCACCGAGCCTCATTGGCAGAAGAGTGAAATTGCAATGGACTCATCTTCGTAATTCAGGGTGTACATAACCATTTCCGGTGTCGTCGCACTCCACAGTGCATATAACATTATTCTTGCCTGATTGGTGCCATTAGCCGTGCTGTCAAGGTAATTTTCCATGAGTTATTCCAAAGCTCAGAAACATGTGAAATTGAAGCACCATGCAAATGATTTTCAGCTTTACTGTATTCTGTGTGTCAGCCACAAAGTGCCCACAAACGCATGCAATGTGCCAAAGACAGACTCAATGTTGACACGCCACTCACTGTATGGAGACTTAAACGACTCCAAAACAAATACAAAATAAAAAGACAGAAAAGAGAAACTCTACCTCATACCAAGTGATAACCATAGTGCTGACAACCAAAAATGAAAAGGTGACTTCATTTTTCAGTTTCAGGCCTGTAAAGCTACAGTAAGGTGCATGCTTTCGAACTAAGAGGCTACAGAAAGGGCCATCAGCAGTAAAGCCTGGCGAAGCACATAAGAAATACAAAATTGTGGCTTTTATAATGGAGCAGCATGAGCCGAAATGAGCGATACAGACAGGTTGCGAAATTTGCGGTGTAGCTTCCTGCACAGCAAAAGTGAGCAGAGCTTCATGCACTCTGATGGTGCTGCACGTCCTCGCTGAATCTGTTACGTGCAGTGTTTCGCTTGCATGTTCAGCTAGAATGGGTGCTTCTGGCTCTGCAAAAGCCTGTGCTGCAAGTAGGCCACATGCAGGTACCTTGGATGGCCAAGAACATGGGTGCTAGAACACTCCATATGCTGTATCTAACTAATGCAGTCCCAGTGGGTCTGACTACCATTGTGCGTGAACATTTGACATGTTGAAAAGCTGCCTTCCGGGTTTTGCAGCCCATCTATAGTCTGAAAATTGAACTTTAGAGCACAAATTTGTCCGCAAATTCATTTGCAATAATGCATTAGCTCTATGAGAACCTTGATGGTAAGTTTGTGAAGTCTGAAACATCCGTAGAATCTGAATTTTTTAAATTTTGGGACTTTTTAAAATTTAGGTGAGCTGTGAGTCAACCCGTACGACTGTGAAAACTAGAAGGTTGTCAAGAAAATAACTTGTCATCTGCGCAAATCATCTAAAACAAGGAATGAAAGAGTGCTGTTCAGTTTAAACTGGTCACATTTGAACATCAAATCGAAAACATGGCTGGGAGTGAAATGTGTATTAGTCTCTATTGAAATACATTCTTCACAGTTCTGTTACCATCTGGTCATGAAAACATGTTTACTCGGGCAAACGTTGTACTCATAATGTATGAATGCTTATTTTTACAACCTACAAGAGAATCAGTTTGCTTTTAGGTCTCTATTTTCCTTTAGGCCTGCACATGTGTGCTGGCAGTACTAAGGAATTGGAGTTCATCCAAGCACCTCATGATCATTATATGCCTGAAGCGTTTTAGAAAGCTCCTTTCTTAAAATTCCATCCTATGAGTCCACAAACACAATGTTTGACCTAGGAACTCCACTGCCATGACAGCAAAAATGCATGAAACAGCAGTGCTTCCAGCGTGTGGCACAAGTTGCAGTGTAATGCCAAAATGATGAAATGCTTAATGCAGTAGTGTGGAAGGGAGATGCGTAGCAATTATTACTGACTTGAACATTAAGGTAAAGCAAGGTAATGGCGACACGTATAGTTGTACACTGAAGGCACGGACACATACAAGTGCAGGACTCGAGATTATAGCACAGCATAGTTTCAGCATAAGTGCAAGAAATATGCTTATAATCGCCCATCAAAAACTAAGGGCACTTAGCGTAAGTACTGTGCATAGCAAGTTGTTTAATGCTTATATGGAGGAAAGCGACACAACTGGTAGTTTAAACCTAAGAAAAGGCAAATGAATTCTGCCGTCCAGTGCTGCTCATTGTAGCAACGATAAGAACAAATAAGTTAACAAATAAGTGTTCACAACCATGAGCAAGATTGAGCCCAGTATGTCAACTGCCCTTATGGGTGAAAATATTACGCCAAAAACAGTACAAGCGAAGATAGTACGCATTTTCTCTCTCCTGGTTGACCTTTGCAAGCAAAATATACAAACAGTGAGGAGGTAAGCGCAATGGGTATTTACAAACCTTAAAGTTATCAATGCTACCCATTCAGCTTTCCACGGCTTCCCTCTTCAAGCGTCGACCATCCTCTCAACTGCAAGTTTCTTGACTACCTTGTCAGTTTTCCATATCTCCACAATCTTCTGAAATACAAGAGGCACGTATGTAGCTGCTTTTCCTGAGAGTTCAGTTAAACACATGAGGTGAGAAGAGAGACATACAATTAAAACAGCCCTGAAATGGTCCATTGATTGAAGTAACCCTGCAAGGACTGCAAGGGAGATTGGAGTAAAAAAAAATAACACGACTAGTCAAATCATAGCACTTTGCTGCAAAAGGACGTCCATACTGGTTGCTCGAATGTGAAACTTTGCATTTTGTGGAAAACATTGTTGTCATGAGGGATTAAATCGCACACAGCTTTTAAAGCTATGTACAGGCAATGTTACACCATATCATTACTATTACTGACTGCAAAGGTGTATCTAGAGCACATCAGGGGGTGGGGGTGCATATATATGCATGCACATAAGAACACACACATGCAGACACACAACCAGGGCTTGGACCCCTCCCGAAATAAAATTCCAGCTATGCACCTGATTGAATGCATCGTTTCTTAAACGTAATAACACCTGGTGGCGCTTTTTGGCTGCCTTTTGCTCTTGCATCATGAAACACTACATATATTACCTTGCAGTGGCATCTCATCTGCTGCAGACAGAGGTCTTTGGCATTACTGTAAATTTTAACTAATCTTATAACCTCTCAGTGTGATGGATCTCTACATTTATTAACTTGCATTCATTAATATTATTAGTCTCATTGATTTATTGCTACCCTGTGCGTAAATAATGGCTTTAAAAAGGCAAGAAAAAAATTCATATTTAAAGCAGACATTTCTAAGCTTTAAGTTGAGATTTTTTTCGTCGGCCAGATTATTTCGGCATAGGTACCAGATTTCACTGCCTCTTTTGAGGAATGACAAACAATAAGCAATAATAGGGTCATAGCAGTGCTTCCTAGCATTTTAGGAAGCAAGGACCATGTTCAAGTACACATTCACTCAGCTCCACAAGGCTTGTACACAATCAACTTTTATGAAAGAGAACACCTAAAGTGTAATTATGGCTAATAGATGCTGTATTAGTGAATACATGAGTTTATATCACATGAGTAAAAGCACCGGATACACGTCACCTTTTTCAGCTGTCAGAGGATACCGTAGGCAATTTCATTAAAGTCAAGCGTGAAGTTTGCTATCCCGTATCACGCCCAACACTGCGCGTTTGACCTGGAGTACACTGGAGTAAAAAATAAATCACTGCCATCACTGCAGTACAGAATTAATCTGCAGGGATGTCCACTCCTGCCCACCCAGGCCCGGTAAAAAGACGATGTCGACGTGTGCTGTTTGCAGCCTGCTCCCCGTGGAACACATAGTAATATATGCTCATTCATGTAGTGCGTGTCTACACACACTCCGACCAAAATTAAAGGGGTCGTGAACCACCGCTCGGGCTTGGTTTTGAAAACGGCTGGGTGTGTATTGAATGCCGCTCAGAAATTCACAGCCGAAAGAATTTTTCAAAACGGTTTGTTAGGAGCGAAGATATTGAGACCAGAACACTTCCCTTTCCAGTCCTGTCTCAACTCTGCGGAATAGAGAGGGTACAGAGCTCCTTAGGGCGGTGTCGAAGGAGGTGCCCCGCCCACCGCTTTACGTCACCAGACTTCAGCGAGTGGCTGACGAAAAGCGCGCGACTGTTGGCGCGCGACAGAGTGGCTGACGAAAAGCCCGCGACTACCGGGGACTGTTTAAGCAAAACTAGAGTTACTGTATATGCTCCCTACGGGAGCAGAGTTGCGAATAGGTCCGCCATCTCGCACGTCCATTCGCGTTAAGCAGCAAAGCCGCTCCTCTCGAATGTAGGAGACGGCGCGGTCCAGCAGAGGCGTGCGCTTTCTCGCTCGTTCATTCCGCGTCGCTGGCCGAAACATTCGCTTCCAAAAATGAAAAAGAAAGGTGATTCGAACAAACGATCAATTTACCAATTTAGACATAAGTGGTTATAAACTGTTCGATGGTCCTTACTATCGGCAGAGGCGTTTTTTTTTTTTTGTTGTTGTTGTAAATATCAAATGAAAACACTATTCTGGACAAGATGTATAAGCTGAACAAATCTCTCGTTTCACGTCGTACTTGACGCAAGGCTTTAAAATACAAAATAGGTACATGAAAAACGATGAGCGCAGATAACACAAGTAAAAAAGATTACCTTCACGGCGAATCTTCGCAGATCCATAGGTATATCCGGCGTAATGGAAACTGGATACGGCTTACAAAATTTTATCCTGCGTAGCAGTATGTGCTAGATTTATACGAAGTGAATCCTTATGCATATTCAAACGCGCACGTTTTTGTTCTTTGCGGTGCGATTTTTGTCACCGGCTAGCCAGCTGTTACCAAGCGGGTGTGAAGTCCTACTTATCCTGAACGTTTACGATTTCACTATCACAAAAATATTATTAATGAGAGTTATAATTGCTCCATATAAACAAATCTTATGCGAGGCGTATGTAGGGATGTGCATTCTAAAAGGTACTGCTAAGCTGAAATAAATATTGGGTCGCATCGAGCTGCCGACATAACACGCTGGGCCGATTCCGACGACCGACCACGACGATTTAATCATGTTGCTTCGAGTGGCACTTCCTTTTTTTTTTTTTGGCACACGTCTGAGAAAACAGAGTTTCCAGCAAAATTAAACTACACATCACGCTGCCACAGCCGACGTTATTAGATCACAGCTAAGCCAAATGAGCTATGCCTGAACTAGAGTGTACTAAAATATTCTAGTACACTCTACCTGAACGTCGAAACATGGCCTCCGCGATTGGCAGCTGCCGTCGTCGATTGCTGAGGCCACGGTCGAACATCGGACAGTGGTGGCGCGGCGGAGGGTAGCGGCCATGGTGGCGTGGCGGGCGTCAGCGCACCCGCTGCCGTGAAGTTGGCTTTCCCTAAAAAGGACGCATTTTGCGCACGTGAGCGCTCTAGGCGAATGGGGTGCGCAAGCGGCGAGTTCTGTCAGAGACGCAACTCTGTTCCCCAAGGGGAACATATTGGCCTCGAGGACATACTGTCGCGCCACCTACGCTCTGACGTCACTCATAGGATGCGGGGTTTTGTCGTCTGCTACAACTCCACATTTCCTGCGTGTATGCCACCGCGGGTCTTTTTGTTATGGGCACCGCGAGCCCCCTGCCTGATGACCGTCCTCCAAAAAAGCATTTTAGTGAACCGATAATCGGGGCACGTATACGAAGATTCCGTGCCCCTGGTGACAATACCGGTAAGGAGTTGTTACTATCATGAGCCATAGCCAACGCCCATATGAGACCATGCAACTGCTAGACACACTGATGATTCATTATGAAATATTTTTGACGTCATATTTCACATGTCCTGTGTTGAACGAATGCAAGTGATCGTGAAACAGCGAAGAAAATGTGCCACTGAATCAGGATATGCAGAATACCACCGCGCAAGCGGCCCGCTTGCACTGTCAACAGTATATGGGAATGATCGGCAGACTGGCGCGTTATCAAGCATGCTCAGGAGTGCTGGCTTAGAAATCGCCGCCGTTTTCCTTACGGTAGATAGGTTTACTTTTTGCATCAGCTCGTTGTATAGCCAAATAAGCTAGCATATTTGGGGCTAATTAAGCTAAGACTGGGTTGGACTAGCCTCATTAAAGTAATACTAACGAAGCCAAGCCCACTGAAGCTAATGTTACTCAAATTAGCGCAATTAAGATAAATGTAATAATACCGGTCTTATTAAACTAATCAAAGCCTAATTAACACAGTATTAATTAAGTCATACATAATTAAGATAATTCTAATTAACCCAATCCTAATAATCTTAAGGCCAATGAGGCGAATAATAATTAAAAATAGCCTAATTACTTTATTACTAATTACAAAAACCTATTTCAAATAAAACTAAGCCGAACCTAGTTAGGGGGACTGATTAAGTCATGCCTGATTAGACCAAGACTGAGGCTAATACTAATTAAGATATGTATTATAAAGTGGACTGCTGTAATTAAGCCAATTGTAATTAATACAATATTAATTAAGTTGAGACGATTGAGGCAAGCCTGACTGCGCTACGGCTAAATTGGTTGCGAAGTGAAATTTAGCAAGGCCATGTAAGAACCATGTCCAACTTCAAATCGACGAGCTGCGGTGCATGTGTCAAGCCATGCGCGTCTCAATGCAAACCTGGCCTATTATTTTCTTCTTTTGTTCGCTTACAGTTAGCCTGCCATTCTCCAGCATCAAGAACTTTATTACAAAAAGCCGAGAATTCGCGGCTGCTTTCTGAAGGAAGTTTTGTTTACGTGCCCAAGCACGTCAATTAGTTTGGTGTAAAACGAGGCGACAATTAACATGAGGAGGCTAATTTGGCAGCACTTTTAAAAACTTCAGCTATCACTAGCAAAGATTTGCACGAGCTCGTTCTGTACATGCCGATTAGGGCACGCCAGAGTCGCACAGACAGAAATCTTACTTAGTTTTAATGGAAAAAATGATGGAGCCAGAATTAAATGAACAATGAGAACGGCGTGTTAATGTGTTGAAAAGCGAACGTATATGAAAAGATTACGTCCTTCATATAACCACATAACTTTTCAGACGTAGGGATGAGAAAATCACGAATGAAAACAGGCACGTCATGAAATTTTAGGCTTTACACAATATTTTTTTATGCTATCACTTGGCGAAAGATGGTCGAATACTGCTCTGTATACCGATAATAAACTTGACATTCCCAGAAGCGAACGTTCCATGCTCATCATTAAGACGACAAAAGATTTCGAATGCGAGATTTTACCCGCACGTCACGTTTTACAAGGAAGCTACGCAGCGCAACGAGCAAGGTAGGAAGGGGCATCCTACCTATGACGTCAAAACGATCGGAGCGCCGACCACAGCAGTGGTGGGCCTCGCGGCCAATACAGTAACTCTAAGCAAAACGGCACAGCAGCGCCATTAGTTCACGCGTCAGCCGCTTGTGCCGGCGCGCGCTCGGAGCTGCGAAACTGACCTGGTTCTACAGGTTTTCCCGCTCAATTAATTCCAACGCCAATGATAATAATATCCAGGGGCCAGCCCAATTTAATCCGAGTGCAACACTTAATGTCTTCGAAAGAGTAATAAACTGCGGCATATCACTCAGTCACATGGCGTCATCACTAGTGACTCACGTGACCTCATCACACCTTATAACCACCACCTGCACTTTCCTGCCCTGCCGACATGCATATCAAACGAAATGTCTCCGTAAGAGTAATAAACTGCGACCTATCATTCAGTCAAACGGCGTGATCACTAGTGACTCACGTGACTTGAGAACACTTATCACCCCCACCTGCACTTTCCTACCCTGCCGACATGCATATCAAACGAAATGTCTTCGAAAGAGTAATAAACTGCGGCATATCACTCAGTCACACGGCGTCATCACTAGTGACTCACGTGACCTCATCACACCTTATAACCACCACCTGCACTTTCCTACCCTGCCGACATGCACATCAAACGAAATGTCTTCGAAAGAGTAATAAACTGTTACATATCATTCAGTCACACGGCGTGGTCACTAGTGACTCACGTGACTTCATCACACTTATTATCCCCACCTGCACGTTCCTAATCTGCCGACATGCGCATCAAACGAAATGTCTTGGAAAGAGTAATAAACTGCGACATATCACTCAGTCACACGGCGTGATCACTAGTGACTCACGTTACGTCACCAACGTTCTGACCCGCACGCGCGCTCACATAGCGGCCGACATGCATATGCAAAGAAATGACGGTCAAAGTGTAAGATTTGCTCAGTAATGATTCAAGTAAAATCACCGCGCTTCATATACTCTCCAACATTCAGGGTATCCATATGAAATTAAGTGATTTTCTGAAGGGCGGCGTTCGGGCATTTAGGCACACATTTTTCATTGAAATGAAGCGAAGCGACATTAGGGCCTCTCGACCGGCATGTCACTGCATTAGTGGAGTGATATGTTGTTCACTGCCACAGTTTAATCAAATGGAAATGGGAAAAAGGAGACCATTTTAATCGCACATGAGGTGGTGTTCTTTTCTTGCATAGCTCAAGCAGCGACTACCAGAAGATCACCTGCCAATTAACGTCGTGACATGTTTAATGAGAAGCGTCCCTCGACGCTGTGGACGCACAAAAACACGCCGATGTCTCATGAACGAAAAGATGTAGTTTATTAGATACAGTATTTTAATGCAAATGAAATCGGGGCACTTTCTGGATGGGTTTGTAAGTATAAGGAAAATCTACATGTCCTCTTCTCTGAGCGCCGCCTGAACAAAAGAGAAGTTGTGCCTATCGAATGCGGCGCAATCCACGCGCTGAACAAGTGGCATTGCATGGTTTGCAGCATTCACAAGCAACGAGCGCCTGTGCTCCTTTTTCGTGACTCCTTGTGGAGTCGCCAGTACTTCGTCGCTCCGGTCACTGAGGTACTCTTTGACAGTGGCTTTAAACTTCGCAAACACTTCCTCAATCGGATTAAAGAAAGGGCTGTATGGCGGCAGCCGTTTGATTGAATGTTTTGAGCTGGCGAGATCTGCCTGGTCTGCGCGGTTATGAGCCGGAGCGTTGTCGAATATGAAGACTGCCTCTGTTTCCGGCTCCTCCGACTCAACGAGGGCAGACACGTCGGCGAGAAAGTCATTGAACACACTCCAGTGGACTCTTTCTACTATGCGCCAGTGCAGTACGCCGTTGGCACACATGCAGGCGATGATGTTGATGTTTGCGCCTTTCGTCGCCGTCGTCGTCTGGACTGCTGGTACGCCCCTTTTTGCACGGGCGAATTTTCTGGAACACCATATGTTGTAGTTGGTTTCGTCAATGTACAAGCGACACACCCTGGGCCCATCGCTCTGCAGCCATTGTGCGTAGCCTCTTCCGCTTCACATCGGAGCGGTTGCGGTCCGCGGGCCTCTGAGTCGCTAATTTAATGGAGTAGCTGTGGGCGTCGAGCAGGCGGTCGACGGAGCTGGTACTGATTGTCAAGCCAGGCAGTTCTTCTTCGACAGCTCGTTTTATCTGCTTCAGAGTGAACGTTGAATTCTCGTCCACAGTTCTCTTTATGACAGCGACAACATTGTCGCCAAACTTTCTCACTGAGCCCCCCGTTTTCAAGGAGACTTCGCGGTCTGTCGCTGCAATTGACCTTGCAGTTTTTACATTTATACCGAGCGTTTCAGCGAGTTGTTTCACATCTCCGCCTCGCCTGCAGGCTTCGATGATCCTTGCTCGGTCTACATCAGACACCTTTTTGTTCTTCCTTCGCGGCTTATCAATATCCTTCAAGGGAGGACCCCGCTTTCGCGCTGCACTTGCCTGTTCGCCTGGAGGAGAAACATGTTGCGCAGCTCAGGTAAGCCGCAAGCTCCGCAGTAGAACTAAGGGTAGGAAACGAAAGGTCAACCGGGCACTGTCCGAGAGGCACCATAAACGCCGTCTGCTAATTACGCCAGGCGTCGACAGCGTATCGTCTGCTGTCAAGCGAACCGGTGAACGCGTTCGCAGACGACACAAAAATGATGAACTTTCCTAAAAAATTTACCAGCGCAATAATGCTCTTCTTAAATGTAAAGCATAATCTCTTTCTTTTAGGAAAGTTCATCATTTTTGTGTCGTCTGCGAACGCGTTCACCGGTTCGCTTGACAGCAGACGATACGCTGTCGACGCCTGGCGTAATTAGCAGACGGCGTTTATGGTGCCTCTCGGACAGTGCCCGGTTGACCTTTCGTTTCCTACCCTTAGTTCTACTGCGGAGCTTGCGGCTTACCTGAGCTGCGCAACATGGAAGATGTTTCTCCTCCAGGCGAACAGGCAAGTGCAGCGCGAAAGCGGGGTCCTCCCTTGAAGGATATTGATAAGCCGCGAAGGAAGAACAAAAAGGTGTCTGATGTAGACCGAGCAAGGATCATCGAAGCCTGCAGGCGAGGCGGAGATGTGAAACAACTCGCTGAAACGCTCGGTATAAATGTAAAAACTGCAAGGTCAATTGCAGCGACAGACCGCGAAGTCTCCTTGAAAACGGGGGGCTCAGTGAGAAAGTTTGGCGACAATGTTGTCGCTGTCATAAAGAGAACTGTGGACGAGAACTCAACGTTCACTCTGAAGCAGATAAAACGAGCTGTCGAAGAAGAACTGCCTGGCTTGACAATCAGTACCAGCTCCGTCGACCGCCTGCTCGACGCCCACAGCTACTCCATTAAATTAGCGACTCAGAGGCCCGCGGACCGCAACCGCTCCGATGTGAAGCGGAAGAGGCTACGCACAATGGCTGCAGAGCGATGGGCCCAGGGTGTGTCGCTTGTACATTGACGAAACCAACTACAACATATGGTGTTCCAGAAAATTCGCCCGTGCAAAAAGGGGCGTACCAGCAGTCCAGACGACGACGGCGACGAAAGGCGCAAACATCAACATCATCGCCTGCATGTGTGCCAACGGCGTACTGCACTGGCGCATAGTAGAAAGAGTCCACTGGAGTGTGTTCAATGACTTTCTCGCCGACGTGTCTGCCCTCGTTGAGTCGGAGGAGCCGGAAACAGAGGCAGTCTTCATATTCGACAACGCTCCGGCTCATAACCGCGCAGACCAGGCAGATCTCGCCAGCTCAAAACATTCAATCAAACGGCTGCCGCCATACAGCCCTTTCTTTAATCCGATTGAGGAAGTGTTTGCGAAGTTTAAAGCCACTGTCAAAGAGTACCTCAGTGACCGGAGCGACGAAGTACTGGCGACTCCACAAGGAGTCACGAAAAAGAGCACAGGCGCTCGTTGCTTGTGAATGCTGCAAACCATGCAATGCCACTTGTTCAGCGCGTGGATTGCGCCGCATTCGATAGGCACAACTTCTCTTTTGTTCAGGCGGCGCTCAGAGAAGAGGACATGTAGATTTTCCTTATACTTACAAACCCATCCAGAAAGTGCCCCGATTTCATTTGCATTAAAATACTGTATCTAATAAACTACATCTTTTCGTTCATGAGACATCGGCGTGTTTTTGTGCGTCCACAGCGTCGAGGGACGCTTCTCATTAAACATGTCACGACGTTAATTGGCAGGTGATCTTCTGGTAGTCGCTGCTTGAGCTATGCAAGAAAAGAACACCACCTCATGTGCGATTAAAATGGTCTCCTTTTTCCCATTTCCATTTGATTAAACTGTGGCAGTGAACAACATATCACTCCACTAATGCAGTGACATGCCGGTCGAGAGGCCCTAATGTCGCTTCGCTTAATTTCAATGAAAAATGTGTGCCTAAATGCCCGAACGCCGCCCTTCAGAAAATCACTTAATTTCATATGGATACCCTGAATGTTGGAGAGTATATGAAGCGCGGTGATTTTACTTGAATCATTACTGAGCAGAATCTTACACTTTGACCGTCATTTCTTTGCATATGCATGTCGGCCGCTATGTGAGCGCGCGTGCGGGTCAGAACGTTGGTGACGTAACGTGAGTCACTAGTGATCACGCCGTGTGACTGAGTGATATGTCGCAGTTTGTTACTCTTTCCAAGACATTTCGTTTGATGCGCATGTCGGCAGATTAGGAACGTGCAGGTGGGGATAATAAGTGTGATGAAGTCACGTGAGTCACTAGTGACCACGCCGTGTGACTGAATGATAGGTCGCAGTTTATTACTCTTACGGAGACATTTCGTTTGATGTGCATGTCGGCAGGGTAGGAAAGTGCAGGTGGTGGTCATAAGGTGTGATGAGGTCACGTGAGTCACTAGTGATGACGCCGTGTGACTGAGTGATATGTGGCAGTTTATTACTCTTTTGAAGACATTTCGTTTGATATGCATGTCGGCAGGGTAGGAAAGTGCAGGTGGGGGTGATAAGTGTGATCAAGTCACGTGAGTCACTAGTGATCACGCCGTTTGACTGAATGATAGGTCGCAGTTTATTACTCTTACGGAGACATTTCGTTTGATATGCATGTCGGCAGGGCAGGAAAGTGCAGGTGGTGGTTATAAGGTGTGATGAGGTCACGTGAGTCACTAGTGATGACGCCATGTGACTGAGTGATATGCCGCAGTTTATTACTCTTTCGAAGACATTTCGTTTGATATGCATGCCGGCAGGGTAGAAAAGTGCAGGTTGGGGTGATATTTGTGATCAAGTCACGTGAGTCACTAGTGACCACGCCGTGTGACTGAGTGATATGTCGCAGTTTATTACTCTTTCCACGACATTTTGTTTGATATGCATGTCGGCAGGGTAGGAAAGTGCAGGTGGGGGTGATAAGTGTGATCAAGTCACGTGAGTCACTAGTGCTCAAGCCATTTGACTGAATGATATGTCGCAGTTTATTACTCTTTCCAAGTCGTTTCGTTTGATATGCATGTCGGCAGGGTAGGAAAGTGCAGGTGGGGGTTATAGGGGTGATGAGGTCACGTGAGTCACTAGTGATGACGCCATGTGACTGAGTGATATGCCGCAGTTTATTGCTCTTTCAAAAGACGTTCGTTTGATATGCATGTCGGCAGGGTAGGAAAGCGCAGTGGGGGTGATGAGTGTGATAACGTCACGTGAGTCACTAGTGATGTTGCCATTTTAATGGGTGAATACTCCCTGACAGACGTTTCGTTTGATATGCTGTCTGTTGGTTAGAAACCCATTTTTATGAATGACGAAAGATGACTGGCACAGGGATTAAAAATGAGTGACGTTGGAGTAAAATGGCTGGCGCGAAGATTAAATCAAATGCACGCGTATGAATTCGGAATGGCACCTGATTAAATTGGTGGCGCCTGGATTAAAGTGTTGGCACCCGGATTAAATGTGTTGGCACTCGGATTAAATTGGCTGGCACCTGGATTATTATCATTGGCGCTTGGATTAAATTGAGCGGGAAAACCTGTAGTAACGTTGCGCCCAAGCGCAGACTAGCAACTGAAGATTTATTGGAGAAAAACACATATATATAAGAACAGGATAAAAAACACGTGTACGACTAGAGATTGGCAGTTAAATAATCAATCTCTAGTTGGCGCAACGTAACCGATGGCCTAGCGATGCACATATTGCCATACTTGTGCATAAAAAACGCCTCAACTACCTCTCGCGCTTTCCAATCTTTATGCCGGGACAAATCCAGCAAACCGTCCCGGTCTCGGTGGTTAACATCACATTCACTCCATTTTTTTTTTACCTTCAACCTTCCTATGTACCATTCCGCAAATATTTCACAACTATATATTTAACAAGTATTTCACAAGTTTCACAAATGTCACGTGGCATGTTCCCGCCAACGTCAAGTAACAGAATGTCATGCCAGAGGTTTACGCCAAAATCACGCAGTGCGATGTCACGTGACATGTTCTTGCCAAAGTTGCCTAACGGAATGTCACGTGACATATTCCTGCCTAGATCACGTAACTCAATGTCGCGTGAGATGTTCCCAAAAATAACTTTACAAAATGTCACGCGGTGTGTTCTTGCCCAAAACCACGTAACGCAATATCGCGTGACATGGTTTGGTCAAAATCACGTAACGCATTGTCCCGGTATTAAATGATGCCTGACAATTTACAGCTAGCTTACATAGCTTCGCTGTTAAAATGAGCACGCCTGACAATACGGCAGCTTCGCTTCTAGAACAAATGGTCATTCATTTCGAGGACCGTTTGCAACGTCATAATTGTTTTAGCTGAATTAATCAAAGGGGTCGTGAAACGTTTTCTGATCATTTTGTACTAAGGGCGTAGTCGGCATCCTGGCCCTCCAATCAACAATATGCATTGTTCCGTTTCATCGTGCGGGTTGATTTAGAGCCATAAAAAACGCGGTTTCGGTTTCACTGCGCGCGTTCCCCTCAACCACGGCCGCTGGATAAAAACGCACGTGGTGCGGCCTGCGACGTCGCTCGAAACCGGCGTGACGAGCCTAGTTCTCCGCGCCGCCGCAGCGGCGCCACTGCTACGGGACAAGCGCGCGCGGGAGGAGCCGCAGGTTCAGCATGTTTCGCGCAGCGGTGCGCTGAGAGTTTGCATTTTATTCACGCACAGCCATTTATTTCTTTGTCAAAATAAGATCTCTACGCTGCCTGCAAGAACGGTACGGGCATTGGGCTGCTAATGGACTCGCACGAGCCCGAACCGCGCACTTATATGTAGCAGACTTCGACAGTCGACCACCGTTCAATATAACTGGCAAGTTCCTTATTCAAGCTTGCTTGAATACTTGCTTCGCTTGATGCGCTTGTTTGCTCTTGAAAGAAAAACCTGTTATTGATATTATCATTAATATTATTATTATTCAAAATTCCTTACAGGCCCATTGAAGGGCATTGTGTAAGGGGGGCATTCGTATATACAAAACAGAAAAATAAACAAAAATTAAACAAATAAAGGGAAAAATATAAATGAAAGAAACAAGACAAATATTACAAGCAGTAGAACGTTATACAATGATAAAGCGCAACAAAATTAGGTTATCGCGGAATGTTTCACGGTTAGCAATGGATACAATGTGAGAGACCGTTCCAGTGTGCAAGGCTCTAGGTAGTGGTGATGAGTTAAATGCCTGCGTGCGACCATGAACTTGCATGAAACTACGCGCGTTGTGAATGCGTCGAGATGTGCGCAAAGGAGTATGAAGCGGCAAACTGTGAAATATGTTAGTATAAATCTACTTGTGAAATAAACACAATAGAGCAATGGCGCGGCGTTCTTCTGTAGTGGCTGAAATGCAAGATCTTCGTCTTATTAGACGTTCTTACAAATGCTTGCATACGACTTACTGAATTGGCCAAATAATGTTCTGATATAGTGTTTTAGTTCCAGCTTTTTATAAATATGAGGCAGACATCTACGACTAAATGAACATCCAGCCACTTTGTAGACGCGTGTTTGCATTTCTATGTAAGGACGGAACTAGTTCGGATTGGCTGATTAAAAAAAAAAGGTCGAGGAAGGCGGTGTCAGGCTCATTTCTTTATTATGAGTTACAATATGTATACATCCATGGAAAGGCGACTCGTTGCATCAAAGTCGCAGTACCTTCCGTAACAGAGGCTTGTAAGCGATTTTGAACCGCTCAGCACTTGCGTTCAGGTATCCAACCCTGTCTGCCGCAACAGTTTGCTCAGAAACACCTCACAGGTCTCCTCGGTGTGGCTTTGTTCACCCCTGTCACACGTCAGTTCGCGACATATCACAATTTGGTAGAAATGTTGATGACAAGCGCACGAACTTCCGTCGGAACAGCCGTTGGAAGCAATAGCTTGAGCTTCGTGGACTTATAGTCACCGTCAGGGAAGCGACGTGAGTACACCAGCGACCTGTCATTTGGCTCGCACACGCTTCCTTTTCCAGTTATTCCCTGTCGAGAAATGTCTTTTAGTCATACTTTACGGCGATCTACGTCGCACGGAAACTTGTGGTACCGTATCTGAGGGTCCTTCCTTGCGTTTGTGCCACACAGCGGCGCGCAGCAGTTGCTCGGCATAATGCCGCGCACGACCAAAATTATAGGAGGCAATGGCACAATAGAAGCACCTCGACACGTTGTAGTCACAGGGCGTGCGAGCGAGGTGCAGAATTTCGTCGACACACACAGAAAACTCGTCCCGTACTGGTTCGCGGAGAGGCCCGCGCGTCGAGAGCCGGGAGAGTTGTCCCGTAGCAGTGGCGCCCCCGCCGAAAAAGCGGCGAAAACTGTCAACTTTCGCTTCACAGCTCCGCTTTTGTTCTCCGCGCGACGTAGCAGGCCGCACCCCGTGCGTTGCTAATCGAGCGGCCGTGCCTCAACTCTGCAGTTGACGTGATGTTAGTAGCCACCAGGCCTCCGAGATTAGCGCGCCCTCGGAGGTCACGGGAAAGCAAACAGTGCTGCAGCTTCGCTTCCTAATGGTGCCACCGCATGGTTTCTAAGTATTTTCTTTCTTTCTATCTTTCAATCAAATCGATTCTTTTAGAGCAAACGCGAGTTTCTTTGCATACCTTTGCACTTAAAAACATTTTACGGCAACGCCACCGAATAGTACCATGCCGGCCGGTAGTGTCGCATAGTCGTTTCGGGAGCGCAAGAACGCTGGGGTTTCAAACGGGCGTTATTAAATGAGCACTGAATATTTCGCCGTACTATTTCGGAATCGGCTTCTGGAATGCATATTCCAGCAGTGAAAATTACAACCGGGCATTTCCATACTCTTTTCACGACCCCTTTAAATATTTATTTATGTCATTTTTACTTACTCACAAAACGCGCAAATTAATCTTTATCTAACGACTGATAATCAGGACACTGCAATGACAACAATAAACCACCAAAATTGATAAACGTATCATTTAGCAGTGTATTAATGCAGCTAAAATAAAAACCGACTCATCCTCATCATCGTCATACTATTATATGTCGACTGACTATGATGATGACAACGGCTTTTACGATAAATGCGGGCGATGTATAAAATAAAATACGGACAGTGTGGAGGAAATGATTCTTTTTAAAAACTAAAAAGAACGAGCGTGGAAATTTGAAGTCCGGCTGTTCAGGGCAGATGTTTTCAATTGAGACAAACCACGCATATACTGCAGCCACTCGGTGATTCCGAGAAAGAAAAAGACGACGTGTTTTTATCGGGCTGCACGAGGATGGTGGCAAGCGTAGATTGAGCTTAGCCCTCGTCACAACGCTTCTCGCATCCGTGCGTTGCCCTGTGATGAAACTGGCAAACGGCAAGTGAATCAATCGCTTGAATATGGATGCTGGAACGTCAAAACGAGCCCGAGCCCTAGGACTTCTCCATGAACTGGACGAGTGTGCAGCAAAGCGCCGGAGACTTGCGCCTTCACCTGGTACACAGCCAGCTGCTTCAATGGTAGCTCCTCAGGTCGATCCTTCGCCTAACGTTGGACTCCCTGATATCCACATGAATGAGGAGATGCAGTCGCTGGAGCATCACCAGCAAGTTTGCCTCCAGTGGAAAGCACCCACCTCCAGGCTCCTGGAAGGTACGCTGGGTTCAGTTCCACCTCTTGTGTCACTGCGGGGACCCGAGCCGCCCGTCTCTTTGATCAACCATCAAATGGGCCTCGTTTGCCGTCGCTTGATGGAGGAACGTCGCCGCCGCATGCTCGAGGAGCTCCACGGCGTAGCCCCATGAGCAGCTCTGCTTATTTCACGCACCGCGAGACAGACAACCAGTGTGAGGCAACCACGGCACTGTCCTCAACGCAACGTGACGCGCCTTACATTGCAACAGAAAGTGTACACACGCAGGCATTGTGTTGAGGCCACAATAAAGTGCTTTCAGACAAAGTATGCGTATTTTTTATTTTAACTCGGCAATAATAGCGGCAGCTATACTTGCAGAGTCAGAACGTCCAAGCTTGTTACAGTGGCGTCTTCCTCTTTGGGAACGAAAAATCACGCCAGATCCACGCTGTGAAAACCGTGAGAGTAGCGTGGCTGCGCTTTTGTTATAAATCGTGATGTAACTGTCTAGGGTGACAACTTATTTATCAATAGGACATGCAGCGGTGGGCTGAGGCCAGAGCTTTGGGTGTGGGTCGAGGACAGAGGTGGGTCGGCTTTTCCCTCTTGCTTGGCGAGCTTCGATACTCAGAAACTCTCCGTGTAGGAGTCAAATATCGTACCACTGAGGCAGTGGAAATTGTTTCTTTATTGCATGAGGCAGGGCTGTAGATTGTCTTAGCAATAGACAATATAGCAGACATAGGTACACACAAGGCGAATTTTAGAGCGAGGACTCATGTGTGCAGCGGCACAAACGTCTCCTGGCAGACGCCCAGTAGCGCATCAGGCGTCACACCGTGTGAAGTGCTTGGCGAGAAGGTGCGTTAAAGCATATGCCATCCAGGTAGACCAGACGTAAACCTAATTGACTGACACATACCCACTCTGGGGGATCGGCCAATAGTCAGGTAGTCAGAAAAGATCAAAGACCCTGCAATGCAATCACTTAATTATGTTGAGCAAGTTAAGTACGTCACAGAATTTAAAATGGAATTAAGCTGATTAAAAAAAGACAAGTAAGGGGGGAGAGGTATGATATTTGAAGGAACGAGCAGGCTGAAACGGTGGAGAATACTTATGTAGGTAACAATAAAGCTACAGAAGACAGAAATTAATGAATCACTGACGTCTGTCTTTATAAACTAAATGTTTTTGAACCTTCTAGAAGCTCCTGTAAAGCACTGTCAACCCTTCCGTCACTGTGCTCAAGAGTCAAGGCTCTCAATGGAAGCAAAATTTCAACACTTAAACCTAATCTAGTTTGGCCCAACACACCGTCTAAAGTCATTTTATGCAAATGTGCAAAGCGTTTAGAAGAAATTTAAAGAAAATGAACTGTTGCCTCGTCGACTCCAAAGAGGAAGAATTCGGTGAAGATACCAGACTACGTCTTTTTTCAATAAAAGTCAGCATCGTAGTCTAGCGAGTGCGACCTCAATTGCTCTTGCTTGACATATCTGGATCCCAATTCACGTGCTGAAATTCTTACCTGTTCATAAGTGGCCGGGCACTAATTCACGTAGAATTATTTGCGTCCTGAATCTAGCATCAATATTAGTTTTGATACTTCCAAAAGGTGGACAAAAGTCTGTTTACAGACCCTTTCAAAGCGTCTGCCATTTCATTAACATATAGGCATTTATGCACCGTATCCAACACGAATCTAACCAGAGATACGTGGTGCAACTAATGATTTGAACACACCCAAATGTTAGAAGCCATTGCTATCAATTATGGAAGAACACAAAGCGAATTAGTCCTTATCACTGCAGAAGTTATTGATGTAGGCAATTTGCAGAAGCCAAAGTTACTGCCAAGAATTTTTCTAGAAAGATAAGTAGGAAATCACTTCGGCGACGACGAAATAACCAATAGGAGAGAATATACAAATCCCATGCTTCTCTTCACTCCATCAAGCGTGACTCGTTATGACTGTATTGATTGGCCCATGTAACAAATAATCATTTAATATAACGCCTAACATGCGGTATTAAAAGAGTTTGCAGTTTCTTGGAAAAATGTCAGCATACTGAATTTCAATGGAGGCGTTTCTGCAGACTAAAAGCCAACTACATGAACTACGCATTCAGTTGCTCCAGCAGTCAGTACTATAAACAGAATTTACAGCGTATGACATCTCGGCCACTAGTGTCACCCGCAATATAGTGCCGTGCCCTCTTCGTCGAAGAGCACGGCATCGAGTTGGAGACGCCGCCCCTAATTAAATCCAGCGAAGAAAAATGGCGCGCGCAGCAAGAATCTCAACGCGCCTAACTCCACGCAATGACTCGCCGAAACATGCATCTCGCTATTTCAGTATTTTCTGGGGAACTCTGGAATGCGGCGAATAGTCATCGCATCACAGCGGGTGAGCGTGCGAGAATGACGGGGAGAGGAGGAAGCGGAGTGTACGCGCCGACGCTACCGGCGACATACGAAGGAAAAGGAAGCGCTTGCGACCCTGAGAAGAGGCTACCAGTTTAATTGAGAGCTTTCTCTCAGCAGCTTCGCGCCTGCTTAGATCACGAGAAGTTTCACGCCCGCTGAAACGTCTCGAAACCCCACCGAAGCCAACTCAAAGGGTCGAAAGCGGCCGGTCAGCAGCAGCCCATATTCAGTGAAATGTTGTGACACGGTAAACGAAGAAAGAAGTTGAACGACGCTACTTCGCGGACCAACCTTCAAGCTTCATGCTGAGGAAACACTTCCAGTTGTCCTCGTGAATAGGACTTTGTGTGTTTTATTCTCTACTTTAACGCATGAGCTTGTACACTTGTGTTAGTTGGTTCCGTGTTATGTTGTAGTCCATCTGAGTTATAGATAGGCAAAGCGGCTCACTTGAGTGATCGGCTCAGAACGGCTCAGCTCACTGCAATGATCCGGTTCATTTCAACGGCTCACCGGCTCACCGGGTCCGAGGGAAAACGCTCTGGCGCGAGGGAAGAACGGGACCGGCCGGAGCGGTGGGCGGCCGTTCGGCTGCCTTGCATTAGCGTCCGTGGTTTGCCCATATGACTGGGGGCCCTGTTAACATCCCTGCTTAAGGGAAGCGAAGCACACATAACTTCCGCGTATATGACTTGTGGGAATGCATGCGCATTCCAGTGGTCGCAGAACGGTTGCGTGTCACATGCGCACGCTTGGGCAAGGGCGGCGCGGTGGGAGAGGGCACTCACGCCGCTTCCCCCGCTGCCTTTCATGCCTCGTCGCAGTGCCGAAACCGGTATGCCCCGCTCCCTCCTCTCCACTCTTTCCCTTCTCCTAAGATTCGGGGAGATGCCTCCTCTCTCAACCTCGCTCGTGTCTTTCGTCTGGAGGCGTCGGGATTGACCGGATCCCCTCTTGGTACGCGAGATCGCCGCCCGCCGCCGTCACCAAGCGCCTGCCCTTCCTTCCGTGAGTGATCTTCATTCCTGGTCGGAGCGCAAAGCCACACGAAGTGAGCTGAGTCACTATCAGCCCCTTTTCGTTGTGCGCTTTTCTTGTATTGTTGTTTTTATCCCAGCCGTAAGGAATATTACTCCTGCGCGCTGAGGCACTTGCATATTTTATACTTGTTGTGTTGGTGGCGTCGGAACAAGGTGAATAAACACCTTCGTTTCAAAGGCTTGTCTCTGTCCCCCTGGCCTGAACCCGCCGTGGTTGCGATCTAACGCGAACCGCGGGATAGGGGCCACAGCTCTAATTGTTAGGGCTGCTGCGTTTGTGCTTGCGAGTGTCTGCCACCGCTAGCATCCATGGCACCGTATAAAGGTTAAGAAAAACCCCTATAGACTTCCGCACAATTCAACTCTGCGAGGGACCTTACATTGCAGTGATCGTTCTACACGTAAGTATTAAGTATAATACGCGCTAACCATTAAAAAACTAACTGCAGGGTATGCGAGAGTTTTTCTCTATTTTTGTTTCCGCGTTCATGCAGTTTTGTTAGGAGAGACACATTTTCATTCGCTGAGGGGTGAGATGGGTGGCAGAAATTATGAGGCGCTTAGCAGATACTAACATGCATAATCTTATCTCACAATAATACCACAAAACTTGATTCGACCAACATATGTGTTCCGAAAATCATATAACCAAGAAAGTTGGAACGCTGAGCGCGTGCGTATGAGTGTGTTTTCTGTCTATGAATCTATCCAGTTCGTGCTTTCTTCTTCTTCCTAGCAAGTATTCCCGCCTCCGCTTCATGGAATGGCATACAATCAGTCTTATAGGCGCGGTGCCGGCTCGCCTACAAATCACCACGTATCCGGTCACCATGCATTTTCCATCGGCTAGAAAGCTAGAAAGCTACACATTTGACACATTTCGCTAGAAAGAACGTCACATGTTCTTGCTGAGAACGCGGTTTGTGCACTGGAATGGAGCGCGCCGCCCGTTATTAGATATTGCTGCCCTCGACTCTTGACCATCGTCAATGCGAAGAAGGCAAACAAAAGCCCCTGTTCCTGCGCGTCAGGTAGCAGGCGCTGGCTAAGTCTGTACTAGCCACGTGAAAGCGTGGCATCGTCTGCTAATCCTCCTCGTGAAGGATTAGCAGATTGTCACTAAATTTATTTGCTGTGCGGCGCTACCATGTACGGATATTGTGAATATATGTGCCATCATGTCAAAAAATAAGAAAATTTGTAAGCTAGCCCTGTTGTCGTCCCTTATTCATCTTCGTTCTGTCAAAATTTTGCGCCGCCTTTTCCCTTTTGTAACAGCAAACGCCTTTTCTTTCTCTGAAACACGTTCACTTTTCGACAAATCACATTAGTGCTAAAAAGTAAAAGAGATTCCTGAGGTAAAAAAAAAAAAAAACTACGCGGAACCGTTCTTGACTGACTGACGCGGAACCGTTCCAAATTGGCCCGGGTTTTCTATTTCTACGGAAAAAAAGAAGCACCTAGCTCCTTTCTGTGCTGCTGCTTGGCAGTGCAAAGGAAGGGTCGTTGCTTGGAAAGCGCGCTTTTCTGGCGCCGCGCATATTTACAACAGTTCCATAAGTAATTACAGCCGCACCAAGGGAGCGTTAAACAGATACAATGAAGAATTCCCCACGCTGTGTGCGAAAAAACACCGTTCACGTTTGAAAAGAAGATGCTAGACATGCTTTGAACTATCCGGAAAGCAGCACTTGCCGTTTTTCACTCTCTCGTGTCGGGACCTGTCTTAAATCAAGCACTTGATTTTAACGTGTGTCACTGTGAATGGACGCATTTCTGGAAGACGTTCATTTACCTAAAATACCTTAGAGTGACCGTCAGTATGGGTGCCATCATGATGTGATGTAAATTTGAAGAGATGTTTAGCTTCCGTCACCCACTAACAGAAACAAAGACGTCGAACACTATCTGTGCGACCCATATAAATAGATCGAAACTCAACGAAGTGCGATCATGCCATGATATTTTTTCTTCCAAAATGCGCCCCGACGACATAATGTGAAGCCTTCACACAACACGGCATGTTATTCGTTTTATTTATGTGCTAAAATACACGCTCAGAAAGTTCAGAGGACTGGATGATATCGGTGACATATAACTATACTAATGAGCGCTAATGAGGACGTAAGCTGCGTTGACTTGTTGTCTTTAAAGACACCAAATACCCTTCTAGGTCAGGATTGCGTCTTCGAAGTGTTGCCACAGATCACGATGAACTGCCTCACGCAGCGAGCGAGATGCGAGTAGCGCGAGTCAGCCCGCGACGGCCAACACTCGTCGCCGCCATCGAAACGAAAAGCGACCCGGTACTTCAGCACGGCTCACCGCGGCACGGTTCACTGAGCGAGAGCGAACCGCCTCCCGCCCTCGGTTCAATGAGCGAGAGAGAACCGCCGTCCGTCCGCTCTCCCAAAGAACCGCCGCTCATTTTTGCTCACCTCGGCTCTGTGAGCGAGACGGAACGCACGGGTCACTGAGCGAGAGCGAACCGCCTCCCGCCATCGGTTCACTGAGCGAGAGAGAACCGCCGTCCGCTCTCCCAAAGATCCGCCGCTCAGTTTTACTGACCCGCGGATCACTCGCTCTTTGGAAAGAGCCGCTCAAAAGATCCGGATCACTCCTGAGCGACCCATCTCTAATCTGAGTTAGTATTATTGAGAGCCGTGTTCGTGCACGTTTTTGTAACTGCCTGTTCAATGAGAATAAATTTGCATTGTTTTCATCACCCTTGGTTCTGGCTCGGTCTTTGAACCAGTGCCGGCGTTTAACTATAGTGCACCAAAGGGACCTAAAAATCAATTGTCCAAGCTATCGTGGGGTTATTTTCGGGAAACTGGCACGTCGTCCCTTGGAATCTTTCCCAGAGATTGCCTCCCGTGTCTCGTGTTACTCGCGATCGGTGACAGAGTCCAAAAAAACATCTCAGGGAGAGCAATACCAACTGCCTGCGAACGCCTCACAGGGCACTCGTACAGCCTTATAAACGAGTGAACTACTAGTAATCTAAACCGAATGACGAGCGAAGGAAATCGTGCTTCCATGATACCTTGCTTCCAGGATTTGCCACAAACTTAGGGAAACCTAAACATAGCCTCAAGGCCTGGAAATGGTGGTACGGCTTCGTAACAGTTACAAGCAGCCGTGCCACTATTTCCTATCATCAGCAGCAATAGCAACATCAACAGTGTCCTTCGGTTGACCAGAACGGGGAGCTGAAGCTTATAAGCAGGAGCACCAGAATATAACTCGCACCCATATCGCAAAACCGGGCTCACGTACATGCTGTCGATGGATAGCAACACTCATCTTTGCATTACCCATCTACTGTTTCTCAACTTTCTGAGTAGACTCATTGCGCGAAAAGTCTTCGCTTCGATAAACTAAATATGTGCCTTCAAAGACAGGCTCCGTCGTATATATCGTGGAGATATTTGGCAGTCTATATACGGCTGATATATCATTCCGATGAGTGAGCGTAATTTTTATGGGGTCATTCAATGGAAACGGAAGCACCGGGCATTTACTATCATTTAAGCAGAGATATGCACCATCGAGTCATCTTTCTCGGGCTGACAAATACGTCTCGGGTACGTTATGTAGAGTGTGAATATCACTTGCCGATTGAAAGAACGCAATATCGTCCACGTACACGTCGTGATCTCTTGGTATGGCAGTCAAACTCATCAAGACATTAAACAATACAGGAGAAAGCCCTGCACCTCTTGGGGAAATGCTCTCGTTTTCCCATTGTGAGGACCACCCATGATTTTTTGTCATCGTCAGCAATTGCGCACCACCACCAGCACCACTACCACCACCACCAGCAGTAGCAGCAGCAGCACCACCACCAACAACAACAGTTGCCGTATATCTCACGAGGATTCACGCACATTAGTTGTGTAGCTCTCCACCAGGTCGGCTGCATAACGTATACGCGCACATTAGTGCTTCGCAAACGCGTTACAAGGAACCCCAGGGTTTACGCCCCAAAACCCTGGGGTTTACAAGGACTCCGTGGGTTTACGCCCCAAAACCATGATATAATTATGAGAGACGCCATAGTGGAGGGCTCCGGAAATTTCGACCACGTGGGGTTCTTTACGTGCACTGGCATCGCGCAGCACACGGGCCTGAGAATTTCGCCTCCATTAAATGCAGCCGTCGCGGCCGGGATTCGATCCCGCAGCCTTCGGATTAGCATCTGAGTTCCCACTAGACCACCGTGACGGGGCCTTCTCTAAGATGCAGCAGTGGGCTAAGGGAAATGGTGTTCGTCTGTTGAGGGCAACAGAGGGCCCGCTTTTCCCTTCTCTGTAACCCGACACAGAAGACGGACGACGAGGCTTTCTTTCTTTCTTTCTTTCTTTCTTTCTTTCTTTCTTTCTTTCTTTCTTTATTGCCCTTTGTGTAATCACTATAATGTAGCAGTGGGCTGACGCCATGGCGAGTGAGTAGTGCTTTCCTATAGCAAAGAAGAATAAGGTGGTGTCAATCTTACCATCATCGTCCACGGATGCAGGCTCTGTGGATAATGCATTGTTTACACATTACACAACGGCACACAAAAACATCACTCACATCATATGACCAACAAATGTCTCAATATTGCAGGAAAAAATATGGATATAAACAGTGATGATGGATCCCGTTTGATGATACAGTATTGATATTTCAACGCCTACGTGTGGGGTGAAAGATTATTCGATGGAAAACGATGACGCCACGTGCGCACACGACAAGGACGACGGGCAAGCGCTGCTTGCGCACCTAGAAGACGTTCGCAGGCCTTGCGCCGCTTCTTCTGTAAACATCGAAGAGCTTGTTGCCATTTGTTCTACTGTGATGTAAGGTGCCTTATCGGCCGACCACCACGTGAGGGCCTAACCTGCACTTGCGCAAAACCCTGCGAAACATGGATTCTGGTGCTCCGAAGCGACCCATGCCCTGGGATCCCTTGGGCCAACCGGACGAAATACCGGCCAAGAGGATGTCCTTGACCCTTCCGCTTATTCCTTCCGTTCCCGAAAGGATGGAGATTGAAGACGAGATACCCATGAAGCAGCGACGTCTGGAATGCATGGACACTCCTCTAGCCGGTTCAAGCGCTGCTTATGAGGTCTACCCTTCTCCATGCGGGGACATCGCAGCACAGGGGCCTTCAGGCGACGCATCAGGCAATACCACTGAGGTATGGCCGCAGAGCAGCGAGCTACAAGGACAACCGCAAGGGTTCTCAATTGCCGGCCCGGTATCCGAAGGCGACGGCCGACCTCTGGTGCCTCAAAATGAGTTTATGTTCATCATGAGTCAAGCGCAGCACATTTGCGAGAACATCTTCAAGGAACACAGCAGCTCTAGCCGTGAGTATCTCGCCCGCACACTTACCACGATGCTGGCAGAGCAGTACGAATCATTTGTCGGCTTCACTAACAACCAAACCGAGTAGAAAGTTAAGAAAACTATACGCCCAGCTACATGTCGTAAAGTGGTCATGTGCGTTGAACTTCCTGGGGACTCTGTTGGCATTGCTTGCTGGATAGACACACCAAAAGAAGTTGAGAAGAAGCAGCACGAGGTATTTTGGACTGCGAGCAACAGTGACAGCAGGAACTGACAACACGGTTGAGCCACTGCATTCCAGAGTGAAGTGTTCCGTCTGCTGGACTGCCAGCTTTTCGTTACATTTTTTTTCTAAAGTACAGTTTATTTTTATGTACTTTTTCATCTTCCTTCCGCATGCAGACTGCATGTTTGGCTCCTTAGGGTAAAAATCAAGAAAGAAGTCTCTAGGACAAAAAAAAAAAATGACGCCTGGAAGACATTCTGCAAGTGTACAGGAACTGTGTGTTCTTATGCATTTCCTTTTTTTTTAGTATTTGAGCGTGTGCTCAGAAGAAAACTGAAAATGTACATCTATATGCAGTGTGCCACTTTTTCTTCTGATGAAATAAACATTCTTGTGTGTCAAAGAAACCTTAATTTTGTATCTTTACAAAAACAGTTAAACGTCGGAGGTCGGAGATCGAACTCTTCAGTTGGGTACAAGAAACGCTATATAGTAATGAGTGAGCACAGAAGTATCGCAGAATAGTCTACTGTGCGACTCCCAAATTCCAAACTTACTCCGACATTTTTCAAGTTTTCTTAAAGTGTTAAACCTACGACTGAATGAGCTACAAGCTTTAGTTGAAAAATTAGAAGTGTTGCAGAACGTGATGTCTTGGAAATTCTGTTATAGGACTAATTTTTCACATCCTAATGGATAGCTCCTATAAAGCGAGGAGTACGGTGTACTGTTGTATCGGGGATTTCACAGGCATAGCGCTGACAGGAGCTCTTGCACGAGGTCAACGACCCCGACGTTGGCATATGTATTTCATACGTTCAGCGTAAAAGCTCATTTACAATGCAAACGTATTCGTCGAAGGCTCGACAATGATCTCTTCGAAAACCCCGCGTAGCCGCGGATTTCACAGAAAATATCATCTGACAATCAAGAGCACAGCGCAGACAATAAAGAGCACAGTAAAAGACACCATGCACATTTGCATGCACATTCGCATGTGCACATTCACATACTCATCAAAACTTACACAGTTTGATATAGAATTTAAACGACTTCGGGCAATCCTTCGACGTGCTGAACGAAGCTACCGACGCACGGGATGATTTACGGATTGACAGACGCACGCTAAAGAAGATCCAGCGCCATCTAGATGAGTCTCTAGACCCTCGCAAGCCCTCATCATGATTTCGGAAGGTGGTATGAGGCCTCAGTAGAATCCCTGTGCGGCGGCTCCTATTTAAGGCAGCCCTGCCGCAAAAGCGTCAGGATATTGACGTGGCGGAAGAGTTCTGCGAATGATTCTCTGGCCAGCTGACATCTCCCAACAACACTCCGTCTCCGATCGGCTGTTCGCCGCCGTGTGAATACTGCACCTTTTTCATTCCACGAACTGAAGGCAGCAAACTTGTGCGGACACAAATCAGCACCAGGACCTGCTGGCATCTCCTACAGAGCACTATGTCATCTGCGTGTGCGGGCGAAAATTGCTCTGCTTGAGCTTACAATGCACTGTGGCGGGATTGCACGCTCCTCGGAGCCTGGAAGGCCAATCGCCTGGTCCTATTGATTAAGCCTGGCAAATGGCCGCTGGAGCTCTCGTCCTACCGCCCGAACGCGTTGGCATAGTTGCATGGGCAAAGTAATGGAGAGGATGATGTCACCAAACCCGTGCTCTGAGGTACGGGACGCGATCGCCGGAAATAATTCCAAGAACCAAGGCTTAGGTTCCCCGAAAAGATCCCACGAAAGCTTGGACAATAAGATTTGTGGTCCCCTTTAGCACACTAGCAAAACGCCAGCAGTGGTTCAAAGACCGAGTCAGAGCCAAGGGTGGTCAAACAAAACAAATGTATTTTCATCAAATAGGCAGTCACACAAACGTACACAACACGACTTTCACAAACTCAAAAGCAGATGGGCTACAAAGTTATACAAAGCCAACCACACTAACAAGCTCATGTACTGCAACAAAGAACAAAACACAAAAGAGTCCTATTCACCAATACACTCGGCGTCTTCTCACTCGAGGCTTGCAGGTGGCCTGTCAGCTGGCTCGGCGTCTGAGTCACGCACGACTTCTTGCTTCTTTTTACTTGCGACTCTTCAACTCTCTCTTCGTCTCGTCTCTACTCCCCTTGCGCGGCCCGTGCCCGACCGCTTATATAGTCTTGGGAAAGGGGACTAGAAGGTTCCGTAGGGCCACGTGACCCAAAGCACACACACAGTTGGGAACCTTCTCGCCCGCTCTCGAACCTTCCCCGTTGGGGCGGCGCCTCTCTCTCTCTTTCACTGCGCGGGGAGCGTCGGTGTGTACTCTCCGCCTCCCCTCTCTCCTTACGTCTGTGCCGCGCGCGCGCTCGCCGCGATAAGAAAGTTTCTACAACATTCTGGCCTTTTGTAGGCGCGCCGTGACTTTCGGTGCCTCCTCCGAGTGCCGCTTTTCTTGTTGTTGTTTCGGCCTTTCCACGCCGGATTTTACTTCAAAATAGGCACTATTTTGTGACAGATGATCCATACTAGAAATACCACATTATCTACCCGGTGCCATGACAGGCTTTCGAAGTGGTCGATCATCTTTTGATGATGTCGTCGACATGGTCACCTACGTGCAGCACGAAAAATTTCGTATCTCTGTGCTTCCTTTTTCCTCGACGTCAAAGGCACGTACGATAACGTTAGACATGAAGCCATCTTCTATGCTCTCAAAAAGGTAGGAGCGTGGGTAAAATGTTTCGATGGATACGCAGCTATCTCTCCATGCGATCTTTGTGAACACGGAGGACGGCCATACTTCTCTGCATTACAACAGCCGCGGCGTTACCCATGGGGGTGTACTCAGCCCTGTTCTGTTCAGTCTTATACGCTAATTTCCCTCCTTGTGCACCTGCCAAGCACAGTCAAGCTATCCATGCACGCAGGTGATATCTGCGTTTGGGCGGCAGCCGTAACACGCCTACAATTACGAGCGAGAATCCAGAAAGCTGCCACTCAAACTGCGTCCGCGATCGAGGCCTCGAAATCTGAAAAATGCACGCTTGTGGGATTTACACGCAAGCCCATGAGAACCTATAGCGTATTGAAAAATGCCACAAGACCATATATGCCATCGTACAAGTTTCTGAGTATCATATAATTGACAGAGACATATCATGGAGCCCGCATGCATCATATATGAAGAAGCGGCTGATATAGGCATTCGTCAACTTCTGAAGTTCTTCGCAAAAAAGCTTGGGGAATGCCTACAGATGTCACGTTGCACCTTTACACAGCGCTCTCACTCGGCTTCCTGTGGTACAGCCTGCCGGTAACCACTAATGCAAAAAAGAAAAAAAAACAAGTTTGCGCACTATTCAGGTGCAGGCGCTCCATATTTGTCTAGGCCCGCCTCTGAGCGCATCAACAGTGGCGACTATAGCAACCGCTGGAGACCACCCTGCTAATATCCATGTTGAGGTTGAAGCACCAAAGGCACGTATAAGGCACCTTGCCTGGACTCCGCGTCACCGCTTGGCCTCCTTACCAGCAGACAAGCCGCGTACCTTTTTCTGCAAGACGGTAACCGCGCATGGTGAATCGATACCAACTCGTTTCACTCCTGCCGCGAGACCACTGATACCTCCATGGTGCCTTACGCTGGCATCTAGAAAAAAGAGACTTGTCCCAACCAGCTCTAAAACAGCCGAGCTTACTTCTGCTATACGTCGACAGATCCGTCCTGCTGAACAGCTCCGCAGCGGCAGTGGTTATACCAACGATGGCTACAGCTATTAGACTTAAAGGGCCCCTAAACCACCCCCGACATTTTTTCGAACACTTCAAGTTAACACGCGCATCAAGTTGATAATGCCGTCACGATGAACGATGTCAAATGCGGCAGCGCTACGCGCCGCGGCGGCGCCACAAACTCGAAAAACAATCCCGTGCGCCTCTCCGGCCAGTTCCGGTATGCCAAAGTTAGCCGTGACGACATTGTGGTTTTTGGTGACGTCAGAAGAGTCCGAGCTCCGCTTATTGGTCGAAGGAGAACGTCGACTTCCGGTTAGTCTGCTAGCAAATGCACGCGCTCCCTGCCAGTTTGCTTTCCTCGTCGTGTGTCGTTCGTGTGGTGTTCGCGTGTGAATTCGCAAATGCGCTACGCTACGCAAGTGCAAGTGAGGTACAGCCGACTAGAAACTGCAGCAACTGTCAGAACACGACGGATAGCGCAAATAGAGAGCGTTGGCACAGCACCAACAAAGCACTTGCGCGAACGCGGGAGCTCGGCGGAGGCGCGTCAACCGGATTCGCGTCATCGGCGATGTATATCATGTGACATTCGGAGGAGCACTCGGCAAGGAGGTGGCACCGGCAAGCGGCCTGCGGGCGCAGGAGAGAGCGAAACAAGCAAGCACCGCGTTTTAATAATCAAATGCGTGTAACTCGGCTATTTCGGCACCGTTTCGAAAAATTCTTGCGGCTATGTGTTTGTTGCGGACACCGGCACAAAAGCAACACCACAACTAAATTTCGACTTTTTGGTGGTTTAGGGGCCCTTTAAAACTTCGCACGTCACAACTTCGACAGCAGCAGAGCTCGCAGCACTTCGCATCGCGCTACAGGCTATCGGTCATCAAATTACAAGCAAATGCACAATTTTCTGCGACTCAAAGGCGGCACTGCAGTCAATAACCCTTGTGCCGTGGACCGCACGAGCAGCTAGTCCTTGGGATTGCAGAGGCGGTACATCATTTGACTGAGAAAGGTCATACGATAACTTTGCAATGGTTTTCAAGTCACTGTCGAATCACTGGAGATGAGCAGGTCGACCAAGCTGCCCACTCAGCTCATAAAGAAGATCACAAACCGCCGATACCAGTTTCCATGACAGACGCTGCACGGAAGCACCGCGTGCTTGCTCGCGAATGCACCAAGTTGCAGCGGAACGAGCCACATTTCAGGAACTCTCAGTTATTCTCCTTAGACTTAAAGGAGTACTGACACGATTTTTCGGCGGCGCAAAATATACATTTTTCGTTTTCTATTGGGCGCGAGGGCCACCACTAGGGTGCCTGGCGCTGCGGTCGTTCTGACGTGCAAAGTTGGATCACGTGACCCCACGATCCCACCTCGCGCCGAGCCTCCGCCGAAGCGGACGGTTCACGCAGTTCACGCGCGCTTTCAAGGGCCATTCGCCAGCGTTGTTATCTACAAACATCGTCGCTTCGCGTTTATTTCACGTTCGCGGACACCTAGCGACCACAAAAGCTGAAAAGTGCGCTCGGAGTTATTGGAAACTTGTTATTTTCTAAAAGACGTCGTCTGCAAAATGAACCCAGCCAGTATCACTTCTTCCCCTTTTACACCCAGGCCATTAACCAGGCTAACATCTTCGGCTTCATCAATAAAATATTATCTCTCTCTCTCCCCCCTTTTACACTGCAGACGACGACGTGGCCAGCTTCAAACACAGATTCTCCTTCTATCAGCAGTCGCGGAGTGTCATACGGCTTATCGATGAAGGTGCAGATGCTGGACACTGATAGTTTCACTGAATCATTTAGACCACAATAAGTTACACCTTGCAGCGTACTAGTGCAAAGGGACTCCGGAACGTTTTTCGGAGTGTGTGTGTGTGGGGGGGTGGGCACTTATTGTCGTCTTTGCATGCTGCGTTGATTATTTTTGTTCTCAGTATTTGTCGATTCTAATTTATTTAAAATGCATATTATGTATTATTATTTACTATAATATTAATGAAATCAATTATTGTTTTAATTCATTTTAGCCGTTTAATATTTTACAAATTTGCATCATCGCTTATTTCACATTGGTATACATTTCAAAATGTTTGGAACTTTCGGAAGTACTGAAAACCTGCGGCACACCGCGCAACCCACATGGTTGTGTGGTCCAGTGTTTTGGAAAGCACTGCACCACAGAACCACCACCTTGATTGATTGACTGATTTGTGGCGTTTAACGTACGTCCCAAAACCAGCTTTGATTATGAGAGACGCCGTGGTGGAGGACTCGGGAAATTTCGACCACCTGGGGTTTTTTTTAACTACCACCAGCTTGAAAATTCTTCTAAAAAAATTTTGATTTCAGCGTAAACGGTTGGAAAGTGGGAGGGGGGGGGGCCGAGCCCCCTCTAGAAAAATGGTAGGGGCGGGGGGGGGAGGTGGGGAACCGCCCCCCCCCCCCCCCCCCCGTTCCGGAGTCTCTGCTACTACATTCAAATGAGTAAACTAATACGTCCGGTATTACGCTGTATTTTCGATCGCTATTGGCCCCTTCGTGCAAAATACGGACGGGAGTCATCCGTCGAAAAATGCAGCCATGAACTGGCTCGACCGCGATCGAAAATCGCCGTGTGACGACCGTCTTGAATACGCGGGAAAAATAAGCAACAGAAAGAGAAGCAACGAACAACTATGCTCCAGGCTAGTGTCCTTGGGGTCATACTGGCGAGAATTTAAATTGTGATCAAGCCACAACGTCCTAAGGTGAACCCCATGTTCGAAAATAACAAGGTTTAATGAGGCGCGCATGTGCGTATGTCGTGTGTACACCTTAAATCATGTGAGAAAGGTCGCGATTGAATGCAGCTCTATGCCTGCTGCTTTCCGCAAAATGAAGGGACCACTCGCATCGCGCTGCATAGAGGTATGCGTGTTCAGCATGAATACAAATTTGCTAATTCGATTTCTTCTTGTCAACGGCGGCCCCTTTGTTGATGCAAACATACAATGAATGAATTGCACGAGAAACACGTCGCACGCCTTTCTTGCGGCCAAAAGCTGTGTGTATTTACCGCAACCGCGCGCTAAAACCATCTTGATGCTTACTTTTCATTCATTTTCATTCATCAAAATGCTATCTCACCGAAAAAAACCAGCGGACTGCGCACACGCGGAATCCTCGCCGGTGACCATAGCAGACGACAACAGCAGTCGACGCGGTGTCTAAACTGCATTGTAATGAACCTATATTCTTTTTCCGGAAGAGTTAATTACCTTGTTGAAGAATCAATAACGTAGCCACAACAGTATATTACAGATATCGTCTAGCTGAAATAAACGGCAACAACAATAAGAGGGCGACGCGCAAAGCACCTCCGCGCTGAGCAAGGCAGTGCTGTCGGAGCAATCCAACTTTGCGCGTCACACCGGTTCTCCCGCGTGGCGGCGCCACGGTATGTCCTCGCTCCCAATAGTCATGTATTGTTAACGCCCTCCTCACGCGGAAGCCAGAAAACACGTACAAAATATTTTAGTTTGGTTTTAAAGTTTTCGTCGAACAGCACCGCACGCCAGCCCCAGCGCAATGGACACTACGATGACGTGTGAGCACAGTCTTTCAAAAATCACTGAAATCGCTGTCAGAGTCGCTGGAAGACCGTGAAATCACCGTTGTTTGCGTGCGCCACGTGTAACTGACCATAGCCGACAGTGGCGTAGCCAGAAATTTTTTCGGGGGGGGCTAGGAGTTTTCGACAGACAGGATGGACGGAGTCGGAGCCTCACTGTGTGTGTGTGTGTGTGTGTGTGTATATATATATATATATATATATATATATATATATATATATATATATATATATATATATATATATATATATATATATATATATATATATATATATATATTTCGGAACGAAAATGTGCACGCGGCGCATTTGCGCGGACCGCCGCCCAATAAGTATACATTCGTTCAGCATCTGCGAACTACTTCAGCCTTCAGTTGTCATATCAACTGGGTCCCGAAATAACGATACTCTCGCCCATTCAAAACATTTACAGAATGCAATGTATCGACGAAATCTAGTAGAAAGACATTTATTTCCCCGCCACCGCGAAGATTCGTCACTTGCGCACGCTACTACCTTTGTGATAATTTCAAAATAAAGTATAATTATCGATGTACACATACGCATGAAATGCTGTAAAGAATTCGTGATAGCAGGCGCAGCCGGGAACAGCGGGCAGCATACCTGAGGTAGGTAAGCTGAAAATGACGCTATAACAAACACATTTTTTGAAACACTTTATAAATTGATCGTGGCGTTGTCCTGATAAACTCCGGAAGACTCTCTCCAACTTAACATGCTAGTAGACATACAGGACGACATTTTGGTATATATTTCGTATTTATGGATTCCTCACCGAAACTTACCTGTTCGCTACATTATACAGGCGCTTCTTTTACCAAATTTTCGATACATTTGCAGGAAGAACAGAGATTCGCCTGCTATTGTGATTATAAGCCGCTCCAGATCTATCTGTCGTGAACATATTACCACTTCTTTTTTAAAAGAATTAAGTCTATTGCGTTACAGAAAAATGCCGTCCTCATTAACATTGTAGGTCTCCCAAAACATGGCTTTGTCTCCACTAAACTCTCAAACACCACCATCCTGGCCCTTTCAAGAATAATTACTGACACATTTGTTAAGCTGAAAAACGTGCTAAAATATCTCTTAATATTGAACAAGCTTTCTATGTGGTTTGTCACTTCACACTTCTAGCCAGATAAATTAAAAATCCCATGGTGCTTTTGGGACTAACGCCAGTTTAATCCTACAGTTACTTCGAGGCATGCGGAATGCAAGTTGCGATCAATAAATCTGATTTGGAACTCACTGAAGTGAACTCCGGAATGTTGAGATGTCCCTACTTCGCGCAAAGGGGGAGGGGGTTCTAAGCCGCAACAATTCACAAGTACCACAACTACGCTACGACTCCGTTCGAAATGCTTCACGCAATCACCCCCTCTGGCCACACACCTCAACAACCATTTAACCAAACCGGATTCGTGCTGGGGCCGGGAAGAGGAAACAGTCTTAGTTAAGCCATCAAAACATGGAATTTAATATGTGAACATGATCGAAGTATACACTTAACAATTAGTAGCGAACGTAATGATGCAAGGCAAACAAAGAGCAACGTAAACGCATAGTGCAGCACAGGAATTAACAACGGAAACAAACTCATCAATGAACGGCAGATACAATGGGTAAAACAGCTCATAAACTAACGGCGCAATGTCTTAAGTGCACTTGCTGCCGCCAACGAAGACAACGCTTATCTGGGTGGGCTCCATCGGCGCATGGGTCTCGTCGCCGGCCTGTGGACTGGTGCTTGGGTGCTCTCGAAGGCGCCGTGGCTCACGGATTCTCCCCGATCATTGCTGCTCGCATCGTGCTCTCGCAGACTACATCGTCTCTCCGAGATTGGAGAGCCGAACGGCCAGGCTTGCACGAGAGATAGCAAACGAAGCTTACTTCTTCACACGACAAAGGGCCTTTCTTCGAGTCTCCCGAATCTCCAATATTCCACCCTGTCCTCTGTCCCGAGACGAGTTTTCCTCTCCGACAGCCCGCCTCACCAGGGCGTCTATCTAATGGTTGTCTACGGCAACGTCGCCGGTAGAAATCGCACCAGTCCAACCCGCCATGCGACCATTGTTTGGGACTCGCCTCCACAGTGTAACGCAGTACCAGCTCCTCTCCAAAAATATAAAAAGCAAAATATAAACATACACAAAACTCGACATTCGGACAGGACGTCGGACAGCCTAACCGGCGACACTTGTGTACAGATTATCGTAACGAGCGTTAGCTACCACCGCTTCCATTCCGAAGCACTCCAGGTGCAAGCAATTTGGCACCGTCTAGGCGCCCACAGGCTGGAAGTGCCTGGTGAAAAGACGCGCCTGTAGGCTGTCCCTCCTTTGTGGCCGGTCAGATGTGCGCGTACGAGAAGCAGTTCTACTTACTGCATTGCTCGGTGATCGAAGCATGCCGGGGATGCTCCAATGGCTTTATTCAAGCAGTTATGAGCGCGCTGGGTTCGCTTTGGCGTCGACATTCTGTTTCTTCAAGGTCGCCGACTAATGCACACTCTCATCTGGGGCCGCCGCGCAAACGTCAGCTCTGCTGTCAAAGCGAGGTTGCCGCAAAACTCGCGGGTAACGAAAGCCCCAGCGATTCTCTGACCGCAGCGGCAGTCGAAAAATAGGATTGTGTCTCGCCCGTGTCTCGGCCCGCCGACGTGCCTCGGGGAGCCACAATGGCACAAGGGTCGGTATTAGGCCCAATATTTCCTGTATCAATTACGTACGCCGTAAGCTTCTAACTTGCGAAGTTCACAAATGTACTCACTTGATGCAGCACTAGCATCGACAAATACTAGATTATCAACTACTACTAGCCGTATCTCACTGGTTTTGCAAACTGAAAGGTCATGTGTTTTAACCTTACGAGATCGCTTGCTACACTGAGTTGACAATATTACATCCATAGCGCTCGATTTAGACACGTCAAGGTTAAAAAGAAGTTTGTAAAAGAAAGCTTTCTTATGGTTCTTACACGCCCTATGACCTTCATCGGGCTTTGTACGTTCTTACTTTCTTATTTCGCTGTCACTTAGGTCGCTGTTTAAAAACATGGGGGCTGATGTAAACAACTTCTTTCGCTCCGTTACTACGCGAGGTCCAAGAATAGTGAGTTTCCTTCTGCCTAAAAGAGAAGTAATATCCCGTTCAGTGAGTTGCATGTTACAGACATGCCATATTTTCGTCCCCGATTCCGTACGCCAGGCAAGCAAATAATGGTAGTGCATACAACCCTCAATTGTAACAATGCCAATGGCGAATAATTGCAGGACTTTCTCGGTGCTTTAACTTGGAATTGAATTAACAGTAGCAGAATTTTCCTGTTTCATGCATCTAAACACTAGTTTCTTCGAAATAAAGCATCGTGATAAATTTATTTACTTGAATGAGCAGAGGCTCGATGTGGGCAAGTTTCTTTTGCATGCTTGGAATGCCTGTCCTTTGTACGTGTTTTGTTTTTGTCCCCGTTCTCTTGCGCTCTTTTGCACTTTTGCTTGAAAATGTAGCCTTCTCTATTCGAGTTGTTCGACCAGATACTGTAGCCGAAAAAGGAATTGATATAATGAGATTTTTTCTCATTTTATTTTCCCATTGGCCGCTCATGGATTGTGTCATGTACTGATTGATCGATCAATCGTCTCGGTGACTGTAGTTATTTCGGCTGTTATATTTCGGTAGTTATTTCGGCAACGCTGTATATTGTATTCAAGAAATGAAATGATGTCAAGTTAATTTCCTGGCTTTCTGTGATTAACAAGACATCGTATGACCTCATCTGAGCAATAGCAAGGGACTATTCAAATATGATCAGAGAATTCACATATAATCCACATCTCGTAGGCACGTTAAAAAGCCACTGTATTGTCAGAGGACATAAGGTATCATGTAAGTACAAATCAGTTGAAGAAAATGACTTAGCATTCGAGATCTCGCTCATTTGTTGGCGCTGCGAAGATGAGCTTCCCCAGAAAACGGAGAGCTGCTGCTGTCCTTGAGACATATTGCCGCGAAAGCGACGATACGAATATGTTCACCCCTTCTTGAATGAATGTCGCGACCACCGCCTGCTGGTAGCGGAGTTGTTGACCCTTGTGCACGCTCGGCGATGAACCGCAGCGCGGTCTTTTTGTCGACTCGTTATTCCGTAGTTTACCAGCTTGTGGATAGCACTGCAAAGCAGTGCTGTCCTCTCGGAAGGTTGGTTGAAATTTTCTCTCTCTGGGGCATCGTTCTCGCAAGGGGACACGCGTGAGCGCACGTTGCTACCATGTGTAAGTCGTCAAGAAAAATTACGAAAGCGAAGCTGTATTGGGCCACCCATGTAGAGGCACTGCTCAAAAAGAAAAAAAGACGCATCCACTGTACGCCACATTCCCCACGCGACCGCATACAACGTACCAAAAGCGTCAGCGCCCCACAGAAACAGGAATAAGAGGGGAAGAAGGATCGGGCGGCACAGAAGGCGTTGCACAGGGAACAGCGGCGTACTTTGCTTTGTGTTTGGTTCGCTAGCTCGATGACCTTGGCCTGCGAACGTTTCACCCGCAACAAAACCACGCATGTTTCCGGGTACGGAGACTCGCCATGTTCTTCCATCACCGCAGAGAGCTAATTGTCAACACATTGCAGAAGCTTCTGCCTGCCGCAGCGCTGTGCTGCAAAGACTGCAAGCTCCCCTTTCAGTCTCTTATCGCCGAATCCTTTGCCAATAAATGACATATGCCCCTCGTTTGCCAGCACCGTCCCCTGCAGACAAGCTACAACTTTCCCCGCCATAGAGTGATAACTTCCTTTGCAAGTTGAAAGAGCCGCGTTCTTCGTTTTTAAGCCCACCACAAAGACGCGAATGCCCGTAGCCGCACCTTCGCCGAGTGGACACCTTTGTGATGGGCCAGCATAGATAGGCAGTGGGGCACCGGCCGGAAAAATTTCGGGGGGGGCTTCAGCCCGGTCAGCCCATGCCTGCCTACGCCACTGATAGCCGACAAAGTTGCAGCGACGCTATCACGAACTGCTGTCGCTACGTGGCTTAAACGTACGTCCGACTCTGTTGACACGTCACTAAGAAACCGCCCCCTCGAAATCGAAACCGAAAGTGGGCTCTTGAAGGAGTCGTATTAAAAATATATTCATTGCGTTGCGAGGCACAATGATACTCTTTTTTGAGGTTCTCCCCGCCAGTGCTTTCACTTACAGCAACAAGATGAGAATGTCAAAAATTCGTGTCAGTACTCCTTTAACCGTGAGCTTTGGAGAGACTTCTAGGCTTCGCCGAGGAGACGCTACAATTTTGTGCCGACTACGGCTGGGCGTCGCATTTACCACCTCCTATGCGTTTCGCATAGCGATGACCGACACCGCAGCCTGCGAGCACTGTGGTGAAGATCAGTACATAGAAGATATCTTGTGCGAGTGCCCGCAGTACACCGCACAGAGACAATAATTTTGCGACGCGTTCAAGCAGCTGGACGGCCAACCTCTGTCGGAACATAGGCTTCTACGACATAGACAGGACCCAACGGCGCCTCAAAAGGGTGCGCAAACACTATAGGCGATGCGCAAAGCGCCGACGACGCCATCTGCCGCCACGGCTCGGAAGCGTTGGTGGGTCCGGGCGAGAAGTGTTCCCGCGAGCGTGTACGCGAGTGCACGGATGGATGTGTTTTAATCGTGATTTAACGGCTCTGTCGGGCTTCAGCATGTCGAAAAATAACTGCTGCGTTGTCGGCTACTCAAACACACACGAAAAATCGCCAGGAACGCACTTCTACAGGTTTCCGGTGCTATTTCATGAGCGAGAGAGACGGCGGCGGTATATTGCGGCTGTACAACGCAGAAGGAAAGCAATCGCGCTTTGTTTACGGCAGTGTTAGAACGATTACCGTGTTTTTATTTCTCCATTTATGTCGCTACGTATTCGGCGAACGCTACTACGTTTGCACTTGATCGCCTCGCCTGCATTGTAGACGCTACAATGCACGTGAGGTTGTTATTACTGATAAGACGCGATGACTATAGGCTCTCTTGAAAAACGAATGGCGCAAAGCGCAATGCCAGAGAATGTGGGGCAGATGACGGCTCCTTTACAAAAGCACCGTGGAATCACACGTGCGCTGCACGAAATCGGCTGCATTCTACCTATTGATGGCACTGGAATGCAATCACCGGTGCAGACTGTTCGCTGTGCGCTCGCCTCAACTATATGCATATTGGCTGTAAAACATGACACCTGTGCGCATTGAAGGCTTTCACGATCACGTAGAGCCTAAGGCCATTTTGCAGCACTTGGTAATAGCTTGCAAAAAACCTCGCAAATACGTAGCCAAGCTGCTATGACAAGCTAGGTGACCACCAGCTCCGCAGTGACTCAGTCTCGCGCCACTAGCGTAAGCTGCCGGGATATTTTTTCACAAGTTTATCGTGCTGATTTCAAAGTTTTACCAACGCTGGCCCTTCGCGTGGCCGCACCCGTGAAATCCATGCGCCGGTGCGACAGCGCTCTCTCAAAATGTACTATATAAACACATGTCACGTAAACGAAGCTACTGTGTCGAGAAAAAACGTTGGTTCACGCTTCAACGCATGCAGGCACTAGTGATCGGGACGTTATAAAGAAAGCGGTCCGATGAGCTCCACTTCGTAGGGAAGCTTGCTGACGCTTGTCTGTGGCAAACACTTGGCGCGTATGGTGACACGGTCGTCCCACACAGCTGTGACATCGGACACATGTCCACTATTATAATGTGTAGCTCCTTTGCGCACACTATCGCCGCAAAAGTAATTATCTGGGACGCGCACAAGCGGCAAATCTCACGCGCGCACTTCCGTCATGCTTGCAGCGAAATGAGGCGTCTGCTACGCGACCCACCAGCGGTTCCAACGGCCACCGCTACGCGGCTTTCAGTGGCGCTCCTATAGGCGATGCGCAAAGCGCCGACGACGCCATCTGCCGCCACGGCTCGGAAGCGTTGGTGGGTCCGGGCGAGCAGTGTTCCCGCGAGCGTGTACGCGTGTGCGCGGATGGATGTGTTTTCATCGTGATTTAACGACTCTCTCGGGCTTCAGAGATGCCGAAAAATAACTGCTGCGTTGTGGGCTACTCAGACACACACAAGAAATCGCCACGAACGTACTTATACAGATTTCCGGTGCTATTTCATGAGCGAGAGCGACGACGGCGGTGGATTGCGGCTGTACGACGCAGAAGGCAAGCAATCGCGCTGTTTACAGGAGTGTAAAGTCCGAGGACTTCGATGAAGAATAAACCAGGCTTCGAAGTGCGGCGGAAGACAATACGCCTGAAGAGCGCCGAGCAGCGCGACCCTACGATGCCGTTTTTTTTTTCTAAAGAGAAAAACCCAGAACATCACGCGCTCGCGATCCTACTTCGTCTTCTTTCGCGCCCGCTATTTCTCTTTTCTTGTTAACAGCAGTGTTAAAACGATTATCGTGTTTTATTTCTCCATTTATGTCGCTACGTCTTCAGCGAACCCTACTACGTTTACACTTGGTCGCCTCGCCTGCATTGTAGACGCTACAATGCACATGAGGTTGTTAGTACTGATAAGACGCGATGCCTAGGCTCTCTTGAAAAACGAATGGCGCGAAGCGCAATGGCAGAGAATGTGGGGCAGGTGACGGCTCCTTTACAAAAACGCCGTGGAATCACACGTGTGCTGCACGAAATCGGCTGCATTCTACCTATTGATGGCACTGGAATACGATCACCGGTGCAGAATGTTCGCTGTGCGCTCGCCTCAAGTTGCATATTAGCTGTAAAACATGGCACCTATGCACATTTAAGACTTTGACGATCGCGTAGAATGTAACGCCATTTTGCAACACTTGGTAATAGCTGCAAAAAACCTAGCAAATACGTAGCCAAGCTGCTAGGACAAGCTAGGTGACCACCAGCTCCGCAGTGACTCAGTCTCGCGCCACTAGCGCAAGCCCCGCCACGGTGGTCTAGTGGCTATGGTACTCGGCTGCTGATCCGAGGGTCGCGGGATCGAATCCCGGCCGCGGCGGCTGCATTTCGATGGAGGCGAAATGTTCAGGTCCGTGTGCTGTGCGACGTCAGTGCACGTTAAAAGAACCCCAGGTGGTCGAAATTTCCGGAGCCCTCCACTACGGCGTCTCTCATAATCAGAGCTGGTTTTGGGAAATTAAACCCCACAAAACAAAACAATATATTCACAAGTTTATCGTGCTGGTTTCAGTTTTGCCAACGCTGACCCTTCGCGTGGCCGCACCCGTGAAATCCATGCGCCGGTGCGACAGCGATCCCTCAAAATCTACTATATAAACACATGGCAAGTAAACGAAGCGTCAACGCATGCATGCAGGCATTAGTGATCGGACGTTATAAAGAAAGCGGTGCGATGAGCTCCACTTCGTAGGGAAGCTTGTTGACGCTTGTCTGTGGCAAACACTTGGCGCGTATGGTGACATTGTCGTCCCACACAGCTGTGACATCGGACACATGCGCACTATTATAATGTGCAACTCCTTTGCACACACTATCGCCGCAAAAGTAATTATCTGGGACGCGCACAAGCGGCAAATCGCACGCGCGCACTTCCGCGATGCTTGCAGTGAAATGAGGCGTCTGCTACGCGACCCACCACCGGTTCCAACGGCCGCCGCTACGCGGCTTTCAGTGGCGCCCCTATAGGCGCTGCGCATGGCGTATAGGCGCTGCGCATCGCGTATAGTAGGATACAACTTAAAAAACAGCAGTTGGCAACAAGGGCCGATGGACCGCGCGTCGGCCCACTGGCCCACTGGCCTATCCTTCCCATTCACTCCGCTGAGGCGCCCGATGTTGCCTGCCGGCGCGCCCGCCAGGGGCGCTGAAACAGGTTCCTCCTGTCCTTCTGGTTTTGTGCGATGGTGCTTTTCATTTCTCTGTTCTTTTTCCCTCTCAAAGCAAAAAAAAAGTTTTTCTTAATTGTTGTTGTATTATACCATACCCTACAGGAGGCCATGGGTTTCAGGAGTAACAGGGGAAAGCTGAACATGCCGGCGATAGATATAAGTAAAAGGCGCTTAGAGCATTGGTGGCGCAAAAGTATGGAGCAAACAAAAGCGAAAGGTAGTTCGGGTAAGATTGTTTCATCACAGAGGAACGATAATAGATAAAATAAATAGGAGGAAAAAAATTAGTTGTGAAAATATGTGTGATTCGGGAAAAGAAATGGTTGTAAACGAAAAAGAAATAAAGCTAGAGCTTGGTGGCCCGGCCACCGCCCCGGCAAATCTCCTTTGGACATCTTCTCATATCGTCCGATCGCGCTTGCCAGTTGTGTCGGCAAAACGATGGAGAGAATGATTTTAACGCGCCTAGAATGGTACTTGGAGTACTACGACGTTTATCCCGACGCTATGACCGGTTTCAGACGCGGTCGTTCATCAACAGAGAGCGTTGTTGATCTGGTCACATATGTCCAACACCAGAAAGCCTATAAGCGACTATCTGCCGCTGCGTTCCTGGACGTTAAAGGCGCTTACGACAATGTCACCCATGAAGCCATTCTGAGCGCACTAGACGCTGTAGGAGTTGGAGGCAAGATGTATACGTGGATATGCAGCTACCTACAGATGCGGACGTTCTACGTTCACACAGAGAACGGCCCGACATCAAAGCATCACGTTAGCCGCGGAGTCCCTCAAGGCGGAGTGCTAAGTCCAACGCTTTTTAACCTAACCCTTACTGGATTAATAAATCATCTGCCCAGCACCGTACGACTTTCCATCTATGCCGATGACATCTGCGTTTGGACGTCCGCTGTGACACGGCTTCAGCTTCGTGCTCGGCTTCAGAAGGCAGTCACGACGAAATCACGTTACCTTCAGAAAGAAGGACTAGACATTTCTTGCGAAAAGTGTGCAATGGTGGCATTCACCAGGAAACCGATGTTTGCATACAACATCTCCATTAAAGGGTCCCTGAAACGTTTTTTTGACATTGCGTCACTGATTAGGCAACACAATTGCGAAATCATTCACACCATAAATAAAGCGAAGCACAATGCGCTAAGGCAGCTATGGGCTTATTTCTGTCGCCTTCCTCCTTACCACTGCTGTTCCTCCTCAACTCGATCTGCTGCGGAGTGCGCGCTAGCGACGACAGCGCCTCCCGCGTCAGCCGCTCTGCCGAGCCTCCCGTAGCGACATAGCGCCCCGATATCCTCACTGAGGTCGCCGGCCTCGGCAGTGCTAGCCTCTGTAATAGAGCGCCGGCGACTCGTGTGACGCCGCCAGATGCCACGATGATACCGTTGGCTGAAACGAAGGAGTACGTTGTAGAAGCACGTTGTTCGCAGCTAGGTTTTGAAAATTACGTGCACGTCACTTGGGTCGGGGCCAATCAGCGACCTCTCATTCGATCGCTCGATGACGGGGGCGTTTGAAAACGCTTTTTGGTGAGCCGCTGCGACCTTTTGCGATACGCGTGTTCAAAACCTTATTGTAAATTACACACTTTACGCACAGCGCTAAAATCTGTCCTGTAATGGTCCTAGTGACCCGCTCTACCGGATCACCATGTTTGCACAAAATCGTCAAAACCGTTTCAGGGTCCCTTTAACGGACAAGTAATACCATACTGCCGAAGTCATAGGTTCCTGGGAGTGGTAATTGACAGAGACCTGTCTTGGACTCCGCACGTGAACTACGTGAAGAAACGGCTGACTGCTATCTGTCACTTGTTCAGGTTCCTCGCAGGGAAAAAATGGGGCCTGTCCATACACGCTATGTTACAGCTGTACAGGGTGCTGTTCGTCGGATTCCTGCGGTACAGCCTACCTGCTATCGCCAACACCTGCAAGACTAACCTGCGCACGATACAGAGCATTCAAGCACAAGCTCTTAAGATATGCCTTGGCTTACCACGCAGCGCGTCAACGGCTGAAACCATTGCCATAGCGCAGGATTACTCTATCACGACGCACATCGCCGTTGAGACCATGCGACTTCACCTCAGGCATGTGGCTAGGAGTCCCTCACACCATCTGGCGAGCCTCGTTGCTGCAAGGCCCCGCACGTCATTCAGCGCTAATGTCAATGCACACAGTGCGGCGTTTACTCCAGGGTACACGCCTGCGGCTAAGCGAGTGCTCCCTCCGTGGTGTTTGAGTCTCCCACAAGTACACCTCACAATTCCTGGGATACAGAAGAAGACAGATCTACCTGTATCTGCGCTAAAGCAACTCAGCTTACACCTGTTGTACGAACGGTACGGTAACCACGTACACGTATACACCGATGGATCGACTACGTCGTCCAGTTCTGGCGGAGCGGTGGTCGTACCAACGCAGGGGATAACGATTCGACTAAAGACGTCTCATGTCACGACGTCCACGGCGGCTGTGTTTTCGGACTCGAAGGCGGCGTTGCAGTGCATACGGTCAGCTCTTAGGCGCGGATGCCACGAGCAGCTGACGTACGATGTAATCGTGCTTCACCACCACCTCCAAAAAAATGGCCACGAGATTGACTTTCAGTGGGTACCCAGTCACTGCGGAATCAGCGGCAACGAGTCCGCAGATGGCGCAGCTCGCACTTCACATCAAGAAGCGAACATTATTTCAATTCCACTCTCAAGGACAGATGCTGCAATGCAGCTTCGACACCTGGCACGCCATCTCTCACTGGTTGAGTGGAACACACCAAACATCAGACGAACACGACTGTACCAGCTAAACCCTTCCCTGCATCTCCGCCCTCCATCAGGACTTCCCCGACATGACGCCTCGCTTCTTTGTCGACTTTGGCTGGGAGTTGCCTTCACAAAGGCATACTCCGCATTAATTGGAGCGATCGACAGTGCAACCTGCGAGATGTGCAACACCGACGAAACCCTGGACCATCTGCTGTGCCACTGTCCGCGATTCGTCGAGGAAAAGAAAACCCTTGCTGAGACGCTACGCCACCTTGACGATTGGCCACTTTCCTTACAGATGATACTGGAACACCGCCCTCATCGCTCGTCGGCCCACAAGGCACTAAAAGCACTTTTGCGGTTTTTGAAGATGACTGGTCTGCGCGAACGCCTTTGACAGTTGGACTTGTCCTACAACGTCTTTTTCATTATTCCCCTTCCTTCTCTCTCTCCCATCTTTCTATCCCCCTTCCCATTTCCCCAGTGTAGGGTAGCCAACCGGACTCGCTTCTGGTTAACCTCCCTGCCTTTCTGTTTTCCCCTTCCTTCCTTCCTTCCTTCCTTCCTTCCTTCCTTCCTTCCTTCCTTCCTTCCTTCCTTCCTTCCTTCCTTCCTTCCTTCCTTCCTTCCTAATATCCATCCATCCATCCATCCTGAAATTCCCAACGCGCGCCGCCCGCCCGGCAGTTTCTTCGCAGTGTTGCATGTAGGCTGTCGCGTGGTCTTGATGCTTTCTACCCGCTTCATTCAGGTAGTGCGTGCCTCTGCATGTCATCAGGAGTACAGGCGTCTGTTCCGAGTAGGCGAAAATGCCTAGCCGCCGCCGGAATTATTGTTTTGCGCCCGGTTTCCGTACGGGGTACAGCCGCGTCAAAGACGCGCCGAAGGCATCCCTCTTCAATGTTCCGCGCGACGAGGAACGAAGGAAGCAGTGGGAGCGGAACTTGCACCGTGCGGATAAAGTTTTGGATGCGACATGTGCGGTCTGCGGGCTACACTTCGAGCAACGATACATTATCAGAGACTATGTGCACTTAGTGGACGGCAAGGAAGTACGCATCCCACGCGGAAGGCCATTGTTATCGGAAGACGACGTCCCCACAATTCTGCCGAACTTGCCTGCGTACCTATCCAAAACGACCCCAAAACCAAGAAGCAAGAGGAAACGACTTGATAGTGATGCTAAGGCCAGGAAAAAAAGCAGGGATGACCTCGTGCTTGACACACCTGAGCCGTCATCGGCGAGTGTCGACGTTCCCAGCACTGAAGCAGCAACACCGACGGCAGCAGGACCAGCGGAAACGGATCACCGTTTCGCATTCCTATTTCATCTGAAGACTCCGTCTAAGTACTGGAGCACGCACTATTTCCCAGAACTTGATGGGGTGCTTTACTGCACGTCGGTTTTGTGCGATGGTGCTTTTCATTTCTCTGTTCTTTTTCCCTCTCAAACAAAAAAAAAGTTTTTCTTAATTGTTGTTGTATTATACCATATAACAACGGGGATATTGTATCTCCTTGTCCGACTCCTCTCTTGATCGGAATTTTATGCAATCTTATGGTTGAAAACAGAAAACTACATAAGACAAAAAAAGTTAATGGAACAGTGACGTCTGTCTTTATAAACTAAATCTTTTTGCACCTTCTAGAAACTCCTGTAAAGCATTGTCAACCCCTCCGTCGCTGTGCTCAAGGGTCAGGGCACCCAAAGGAAGCAAAGTTGTAACACCTAAATCTAATCTAGTTAGGCCCAACATACTGCCTATAGTCATTTTACGCAATTGTGCAAAGCGCTTACAAGAAAAAAGATTATTGTCTCGTGCTCTCCACACAAGGGAGAATTCGGCGCAGATACCAGACTAGTTCTTTTTTAATAAACGTTTAGATATGCGGAAACGGATCACCGTTTCGCATTCCTATTTCATCTGAAGACTCCGTCTAAGTACTCGAGCACGCACTATTTCCCAGAACTTGATGGGTTCTTTACTGCACGTCGGTTTTGTGCGATGGTGCTTTTCATTTCTCTGTTCTTTTTCCCTCTCAAATAAAAAAAAAAGTTTTTCTTAATTGTTGTTGTATTATACCATATAACAACGGGGATATTGTATCTCCTTGTCCGACTCCTCTCTTGATCGGAATTTTATGCAATCTTATGGTTGAAAACAGAAAACTACATAAGACAAAAAAAGTTAATGGAACAGTGACGTCTGTCTTTATAAACTAAATCTTTTTGCACCTTCTAGAAACTCCTGTAAAGCATTGTCAACCCCTCCGTCGCTGTGCTCAAGGGTCAGGGCACCCAAAGGAAGCAAAGTTGTAACACCTAAATCTAATCTAGTTAGGCCCAACATACTGCCTATAGTCATTTTACGCAATTGTGCAAAGCGCTTACAAGAAAAAAGATTATTGTCTCGTGCTCTCCACACAAGGGAGAATTCGGCGCAGATACCAGACTAGTTCTTTTTTAATAAACGTTTAGATATGGAATTCGGCATCGTAGTCTAGCGAGTGTGACTTCAATTGCTCTTGTTTGACATATTTGGTTATCCCAGGAGTGATTCACGTGCTAAAATTATAAGCTGTTTGTTATGTTGCCGCTCATAAGGCGATCGTGCAGAAGAGACGGCGTAGCACCGTACGCTATACAAAGCTTCTTTCTCGGCTCTCTCTCTGCATGGTCTTTGACAGCAATTATCAATGGAAAGCAAACTGCTCCCATTGAGCGGCTGGTCTCCCACGCTGGCCCCCAGGGGTTCCTGGTACGAGACCCTTCCCTTTCGCTGAACGTCGCTCGGGGGGGTCGCGGCTGCGCGACCGTACTTGCCCCTCAGTGGCCGTTTCGGGGAAGAGCAGCTCGGACGCGTAGGAAGGAATGCATGAGAAGTGCGCCGTCGCTCGGAGCGACAATGCGCTTGGCCCAACCAATTCTTTAACGACCGGCATGCGCTCTCGGCGCGCCGACTGGAACAAAGGGTTGAGTCCCAGCAGTGCAAGGTCCGAACTGCGGGAAAGGCGAAGACACGCTGTGTTTCCTGGAACGACAGGGTTCGACTGGATGAGCGTGGGAGATGGCCCGAATGCCGCAGGGCTGCTACGATACCGATATTTCGATTGTGAGAATATCTGAGAGCGTGGGATAAGGAGAGGGAGAGCCATGATGGGAAAGAATGCCAAAATGCCTGTTTAAACTGCAAAGACGCTGCTGTCGGGATTAGGGACAGCCCACTAGGAAGTGGCTTAATCTGAGGATAAACAGATTGGATGACAGAAGGTTGAGGCGGACCAGCAGTGGCCACCTCCCCTCTTTCTTTGTTACCGCAAGGTACTAAAGACTGGACGGGATTCGTTTCCCTTCAGTCTAGGCTGTAATCACTTAACTGATCGATCAGTAAGACTCCGTACGATGCAACTTCTGTCTGGGCCGTAACCACTCGGTGGTCGAACAGTGAGACTAGGTTCGTTGTATGTAGTAACAGTGTTCTAGGCTCTAACTTAAGAAAAGTTAAGTAGAAGAGTAAGACGCTGTTGATGTCTATGTTATCATCAGTGTGCTTCGGCAAGATGTACATATGACTGTAAATATTTTGCTACAATATACCTTCAAGTTCATTACCTCCAACCTGCCTCCTGCTTCATCGACGTCGATCATCTCCTTGACGGGACTTCAATCCACATCAAGGAGAAAACGAACAAGAAAAACATAACTGGCGCAGTCGGACAGGGATCGGCGAAGCTCTACAGCAACATACACTCGACCAGTGCCGAGGAGACCGAGGGGCAAGGCATCCGTCAGCCACCAGCGGCAACGTCGAGACGATCCCACAGCAGCCAACTCCGGCACCGTGGAAGAGATCCAGGAACGACAGTGCATACAGCAAAGGGTGAGCAGGATTTCTTGCGTTTTTCTCTAGTTGGCATGGCAGTTTATGTGTAGAGCACATGGTGAGAACACGCGGGGGTGCTGAAACAATGGAGTCTAATGGAGATGAAGGTGCGAGTGCGGTAGCAATGGATCGGAATCGAGAGCCATCAAATCATGGTATTCTAAATTCTGATCAGTCAAATGAGGCGAGAGTGCCTACTCAGAGGCAAGAATCGATGCAGCTGGCATCTCAGGTTTTGCCGAATTCAAGTGAAACGAGAACGCTCGAACTTGAAATTCAAAAGCTCAATCTCCAGATTGAGTATGAAAAGCTATTGCAAACCAGAATGAACGCGGAACGTCTCAATGGCACGTTGTCCAACTCTGGGGCGGAGACGGGCGATCGGGGGCGACGGTGTTTCGATTCTGTCCAGCAATGTGCAAAAGTGCTGAAAGGGTTCCGCCTGCCGAGTGACGCGGATGTGCCATTATGGTTTGAGGAAGTAGAAAAACTATTTGCTACTTACCAAGTACCGTATGAGAGTCGCGTGCATTTGGTTTTACCAGCACTAACTGAACGAGTTCGTTACTTACTGCGTAACCTCAACTCTGAAGAGAGTGCAGATTACGAGGCAGTTAAAGCAGCAGTACTGACGGAACTGAAGCTGTCTCCGGCAGAGTATCTGCAGAGGTTCGAAAGAGCGGTAAGGCGGAAGGAAGAGACGTGGGCGCAGTTCGCGTCCCGCGTGAAAACTTATTTCTCCTACTACCTCCAAGTGAGAGAGGCCGACACGGTAGAAGTGATGGCAGAACTCATGGTTGCTGACCGCATAAAATCGGGCCTTAGCACGGAGGGTCTTGAGTATGTGAGACTAAGAGAAGGCGAGGGATGGCTTAGGCCAACTGAGATCGCTAAAGTGCTGCAAACTTTCGAACAAGCGAAAGGAAAAGGGCGTGCTTTAAAGCAACCAACTGTAGAAATGGGGCAGAAGCCGGCGACACGAGTAGAGAAAGGGGCTCTGAAGTGCCACTTATGTCACGGTTCAGGCCATTTCGCTAAAGAGTGCCCGAAGTCTAGTGATAAGGAGAGCAACCCGAAGAAGGCTACCGAGCCAAAGCGGAAGGTCCAAAAGGTAACGTTATCCCACGAGACGGAAACTGAAATACCTGATGGAGTACTTAGCGCAAAGGTGAAGTCTCTAAAACACGAGGGTGAAGGCACAAATAAACTGCAGTTAATTCCCGTATCATGTGCAGGTATATCCGCAGATGCAATTTTGGATACAGGGAGTGAAATAACTGTCTTTCGGGAGAGTCTGCTTCCGAGAAGTTTAGTAGAGCCGTCTGGCAAGGTGAGATTGGCGTCTGCTTTTGGTAAAACTATCGAGGCAAGGCTAGCTACGTTGCCGGTCAAATTAAATAGCCCGCGAGAGGTTACGGAGCCTCAGAGCGTCGACCTACTCTGCGCGTTAACTGATGATCTCGTCGAGGGCACAGATTGTTTGTTGACCGAGGAAGATTGGAAACTTTTGTCGAAGGCCAGCAGCCCTCTGGCACCCTGTCGAGCACCGGCCGAGCCTGCTCCCGAGACAGAACAAGCAGTAGAGAAACCAAAGGTCGTGGCATGCAATCTTACTTTGGAGAAGAAAGACGTTTCCGGCGAAGATGCGCAAATTGATGAAGAAAGGGAGGCATCATTAGGCCAGAGAGAAGAGTTCCGCAAAGTGCAGTTGGGTGACACTACGCTAAAGAAATGTTGGGAAGATGCGCGTAGTGGGAAATCCGGCATGTTCATTTCAGACGGACTGTTATATCACTGCGACTCAATAGCAGGCACTCGAGTGAGTCAGCTAGTTGTCCCCAAAGATAAGCGCACTGAGGTGATGCACTTAGCCCATGAGTCGCTATGCGGGGGGCACCTGGGGCCAAAGAAAACAAGAGCTCGCATTAGGTATAATTTTTTTTGGCCAGGTATGGCGAAGGAGACATTAGAGCATTGTCGTTCGTGCCATGAATGTCAAATTCGGTCAGACAGGCGTCGCACAGATAAAGTGCCTATAACTCCGCTCACTAGACCCGAGCACCCTTTCCAAGTTGTCAATGTAGATGTGATCGGACCCCTCGACACACCGTCAGCGAGAGGGCATAAGTACGCGCTGTGCTTAGTGGACCTTTGCACGAGGTGGCCGGAGGTGGTTCCACTGCGCTCTTTGACCGCTAAGGCGACTTGTGATGCACTGATTGAGATATTCAGTCGCACAGGCGTTCCGGAGATGATCTGCTCCGATCAGGGCACTAATTTCAAATCTCAGCTCACGCAAACGATGATGGAGAAATTAGGTTGCACGCCAAGGTTCTCAACCCCAGAACACCCAGAGAGTAATGGAGTTGTAGAGAGGTGGAACCGAGTACTGAAAAACATGTTGTATCATGTCATTCAGAGAGACTCTAAGAATTGGGACAAATTGATCCCAATGGTTTTATGGGCTTATCGGGAAGTTCCCCATGAGGTAACCGGAGTAGCTCCGTTTCGTCTATTGTATGGAAGGAATCCCACGGGACCGCTTCTAATACTGCAGAGGACGTGGACGGGAGAAATGCCGGTGCCCGCAACATTGAGAGAAAGCCCCGCTAAGTATTTACAGCAACTTAAGGAGCAGCTCGAGACGGCCGCTAATATTGCTGAGCTAACTAGTGCAACTCATCAGGAGAGTTACGCCAGTGCCTATAATCGCAGCACCAGGCTCAAAGCTTTTAACGTTGGCGACCAGGTTGTGGTTTTCGACAGTGATCGGAATTGTAAGATGTCACCTAAATGGCTAGGCCCATTCACAGTGGTTGGACGTGAGCGCGAACACTCTTACCGAGTTGAAACATCTGAGGGAAAGGTGAAAAGCGTCCACGCCAACAACATTCGACCTTACTATACAAGGGTCAGTCATATTGGGGTAGTCTTCGATGAGGACCATGATTTTGGGGAGGTGGAATATGCTCCACAACCAACCACTATAAAGCGGGAAGAGCTAGTGCTAACGAGCGAGAAGGTTGCTCACCTTGATGCTGACGCGCAAGCGGAAATACAGGCGGTGTTCCAAAGACATTGCACACTCTTTGACGGCACTCCGGGTATAGCGAAGGTAGACGAACATAGGATAGAAATAGAACCGGGCCACCAGTCAAAAAGGGTGTTTCCTTATCGGGTGCCGGAACTATTAAAGAAGGAAGTCAGCCGGCAAGTTGACGAACTTTTGACTTGGAAGTTGATCTACCCCACGGAGAGTGAGTTTGCACACCCGGTAGTATGCGTCGGAAAAAAGGATGGGACTATCCGCATGTGTGTGGACTACAGGGCGTTAAATGCCGTCACCAAAGCGGATGCGTTCCCTATGATGAATCCTCAGGAATTGATTTTCCGAGTAGGCAGAGCGCAGTTCATTACGGTAGTGGACCTTAGGCGCGGGTACTGGCAGGTACCGATGGAAGAGAAGGGTCAGAAATTCACCGCGTTTGTAACGCACGAGGGTCAGTACGCGTGGAAAGTGATGCCTTTCGGGCTAAAAAATTCCGCGGCAACCTTTCAAAGAATGGTGAATAAACTCTTGTCGCAACATCAAATGTATGCCACGGCATACCTTGATGATATTGCTATTTTTTCTAGCACTTGGGAGGAGCACTTAAAGCATCTCGACATTATTCTTAATGTCTTAGAGAAGGCGGGACTGAAAGCCAGTCCGGAGAAGTGTCAGATTGCGCGATCCCATATACATTACCTGGGGCATATTGTCGGTTCAGGGACACACGCACCAGACCCTGAAAAAATAGCAGCGATTAAGAACCTGGTACCACCGCGCACCAAAAAGGAACTACGCAGCCTGTTAGGACTGTGCGGTTACTATCGCGAGTACGTCCGAGGATATGCAGAGGTGACGAGCCCGCTCACGCTGTTAACAAAGAAAGCGGTACCTAATAAGATACCCTGGCCGGAGGAAGCTCAGGCAGCATTTGAGATGCTCAAACAATCTTTGTGCGAGGCCGTGGCGCTAAACACCCCAGAGCCATCTCAGCCCTACTGGCTTTTCACAGACGCCTCAGCTACGGCGGCGGGAGCATGTTTGGCGCAAATGTCAGCTGAGGGAGAAGAGAGGCCTATCGCCTTTGCAAGCCACCGCTTCTCACCGACCCAGATGCGTTGGTCGACAATTGAGAGGGAAGCGTTCGCAATAATATGGGCCTTAAAGAAGTTTGACTACTGGCTTTTCGGTGCCATAGTAAACGTCGTTTCCGACCACAATCCGCTGTCGTACCTTACAACTTCTACTCCGCACGGGGCGAAATTGACAAGATGGGCGCTGGCTTTACAGCGATATCATGTCTCGGTACAACATCGGAAGGGTATATGTAACGGGAATGCGGATGCATTATCGAGGCTCCAGAATAGTTTGTGGAAGCCATCAGAATAACAGTGCCATGCCAACTGAGGGGGGGACGTGAATGTTCCTGCCCACTCGCTGCTGTATATTGTGGACTGTGTGATTGACAATACAACAAACAGACACTAGTGATCTTACTGCTTGAAGCAGCAATGGTGTGCTTGATCGTTTAGCATGTATTTGTTTTCGTTTCTTGTATTCTCCTGTCGTGTTGTCTCGCAATTGTGTTTGATGTTTGTGTATGCTGTTGTATGCTTAGAAAGTCCAGTGACCTAATCGCGGCAGTGATTTATCGTACCACTGAGCGTAGAACAGCCCAGCGTACTCTTAAGGGGGGACGTGTTATGTTGCCGCTCATAAGGCGATCGTGCAGAAGAGACGGCGTAGCACCGTACGCTATACAAAGCTTCTTTCTCGGCTCTCTCTCTGCATGGTCTTTGACAGCAATTATCAATGGAAAGCAAACTGCTCCCATTGAGCGGCTGGTCTCCCACGCTGGCCCCCAGGGGTTCCTGGTACGAGACCCTTCCCTTTCGCTGAACGTCGCTCGGGGGGGTCGCGGCTGCGCGACCGTACTTGCCCCTCAGTGGCCGTTTCGGGGAAGAGCAGCTCGGACGCGTAGGAAGGAATGCATGAGAAGTGCGCCGTCGCTCGGAGCGACAATGCGCTTGGCCCAACCAATTCTTTAACGACCGGCATGCGCTCTCGGCGCGCCGACTGGAACAAAGGGTTGAGTCCCAGCAGTGCAAGGTCCGAACTGCGGGAAAGGCGAAGACACGCTGTGTTTCCTGGAACGACAGGGTTCGACTGGATGAGCGTGGGAGATGGCCCGAATGCCGCAGGGCTGCTACGATACCGATATTTCGATTGTGAGAATATCTGAGAGCGTGGGATAAGGAGAGGGAGAGCCATGATGGGAAAGAATGCCAAAATGCCTGTTTAAACTGCAAAGACGCTGCTGTCGGGATTAGGGACAGCCCACTAGGAAGTGGCTTAATCTGAGGATAAACAGATTGGATGACAGAAGGTTGAGGCGGACCAGCAGTGGCCACCTCCCCTCTTTCTTTGTTACCGCAAGGTACTAAAGACTGGACGGGATTCGTTTCCCTTCAGTCTAGGCTGTAATCACTTAACTGATCGATCAGTAAGACTCCGTACGATGCAACTTCTGTCTGGGCCGTAACCACTCGGTGGTCGAACAGTGAGACTAGGTTCGTTGTATGTAGTAACAGTGTTCTAGGCTCTAACTTAAGAAAAGTTAAGTAGAAGAGTAAGACGCTGTTGATGTCTATGTTATCATCAGTGTGCTTCGGCAAGATGTACATATGACTGTAAATATTTTGCTACAATATACCTTCAAGTTCATTACCTCCAACCTGCCTCCTGCTTCATCGACGTCGATCATCTCCTTGACGGGACTTCAATCCACATCAAGGAGAAAACGAACAAGAAAAACATAACTCTGTTCATCAGTGATCGCGCATTGATTCACGTAGCATCATTCGCCTCCTGAATCTAGCACCAATATCAGTTTTGATACTGCCAAAAGTTGGATAACAAGATCGTTCACAGGCGCTTTCGCTAAAGCACCTGCCATTTCTTTAAAATATAGACATTTATGCCCCGGATCCCACATCAATCTAACCAGATTTATACGTGGTGGAACTAATGATTTGAACGCACCTAAATGTTGGCAGCCATCGCTATAACTTACGGAGGAACACACAGATAGCGAATCAGTCACTACCACTGCAAAAGTTATTGATGTAGACAATTTGCCGGAGCCAGAGTTACTGCCAAGAATTCTGCTACGAAAATGGGTAGGAAGTCGCTTGGGCGAAGAGTAAATGACCAATAGAAGAGAATATACCAATCCCGCACTTCACTATGCCTAGCGTGACTCGTTATGACTGTGGCACATGTAAGAAATAATCATTTAATATAGCGCTTCAAATGCGGGATGAAAAGAGTTTGTCGTTTCTTGGAAAAAATGTCATAATACTGAATTTCAATTTTTAATTCTGATTTTTACAGAACTTCGGGAATTGCGCATTCAGTTGGTTCAGGAGTCTCTTTTATAAACAAAATTTACGGCGTATGATATCTCGGCCACTAGAGTCTCCCACAAAATAGTGCCGTGCCCTCTTCGTCGAAGAGCACGGCGTCGAGTTGGAGACGCCGCCCCTAATAAAACCCAGCGAAGAAAAATGGCGCGCGCAGCAAGAACCTCAACGCGCCAACGTCACGCAACGACTCGCGGAAACATACACGGCGCGATTTTAGTATTTTGTGGGGAACTCTGGAATGCGGCGCTTATAGTCTGTTTCAGAAGTTCCGTGCAGCACTGTGGAAGCTACAGTCTCCTTCGGCCAATCCGGAGGGCGAACACATGTTAACGTGTCCTTCGGCGGCTTGTCATCTGCCAATGGCGGGCGCTACAGAGTGGCACCTGAAGCCCTGGAAGGAGGAAGACGAAGCGGGGTATGCGTGTTGGAACAATGGCATTTCGTCTCGCCTCGGAAGAAATCTGCGCTCTGCTGCACGGAACTCCTCAAACCAAATACTTCTTTCTCCGTGCCTCAAACAGACTCTAGTCATCGCATCACAGTGGGTGAGCGCGCGAGACTGACCGGGAGAGGAGAAAGCGGAGAGTACGCGTCGACGCTGCCTGCGACATACGAAGGAAAAGAATGCGCTTGCGACACGGAGAAGAGGTGTTGTCAGTGCACGTTAAAGAACCCCAGGTGGTCTAAATGTCCGGAGCCCTCCACTACGGCCTTTCTCTCCTCTCTATCTCTTTCACTCCCTTTCCCCTTCCCCCACGGACGCTTAGCCGTGCTCCCTAATGGGCTGCAGAAATTAGCGTCCTTTCCTAACCAAACCACAATCATCATCATCATCATCATCCGGAGAAGAGGCTACAAGTTTAATCGAGAGCCTTCTCTCAGCAGCTTCGCGCCTGCTAAGATCACGAGAAGTTTCACGCGCGCTGAAACATCTCGAAGCCCCAACGAAGCCAATTTAAAGGGTCGACAGCGGCCTGTCAGCAGCAGTCCATGTTCAGTGAAATGTTGTGACACGGTGAAAGAAGAAAGAAGTTGAACGACGCTGCTCTGCGGACCAACCGTCAAACTTCATGTTGAGCAAACACGTCCAATGGTCCTCGTGAATAGGACTTTGTGTGTGTTATTCTCTATTGTAATGCATGAGCATGTACATTTGTGTTAGTTGGTTCCGTGTTATGTTGTAGTCCATCTGAGTTCGTATTTTGAAGAGCCGTGTTTGTGCACGTTTTCGTAACTGCCTGTTCAATGAGAATAAATTTGTTTTGTTTTGATCACCCTTAGCTCTGGCTCGGTATTTCAACCACTGCTGGCGTTTTGCTAGTGCACCAAGGGGACCCAAAAATCAATTGCCCAAGCTATCGTGGGGTTATTTTCGGGAAACTGGCACGTCGTCTCTTGGAATCTTTCTCCGATATTGCCTCCTGTGTCTCGTATAGCTCGCGATCGGTTACAGGGTCCAAAAAAACATCTCAGGCAGGGCAATAACAGCTGTCTGAGAACGCCTCACAGGGCACTCGTACAGCCTTAGAAACGACTGAACTACTAGGAATCTAAACCGAGTGACGAGCGAAGGAAATCTTGCTGCCATGATACCTTGCTTCCAGGATTTGCCACAAACTTAGGGAGACCTCAACATAGCCTCAAGGCCTGGAAATGGTGGTACGGCTTCGCAACCGTTACAAGCAGCCGTACCACTATTTTCTATCATCAGTAGCAATAGCAGCATCAACAGTGTCCCTCGGTTGTCCAGAACGGGGGGCTGAAGCTTATAGGCAGGTGTACCAGGACATAACGCGCGCCCGTATTGTAAAACCGGGCTAACGTACATGCTGTAGATAAATAGCAACGCTCTTCTTCGCATGCCCGATCTACTGTTGCTGCCCCGCCACGGTGGTCTAGTGGTTATGGCACTCGGCTGCAGATCCGAAGGTCGCGGGATCGAATCCCGGCCGCGGCGGCTGCATTTCGATGGAGGCGAAATGTTGAGGCCCGTGTGCTGTGCGATGTCAGTGCACGTTAAAGAACCCCAGGTGGTCGAAATTTCCGGAGACCTCCACTACGGCGTCTCTCATAATCAGAGCTGGTTTTGGGACGTTAAACCCCACAAATCAATCAATCAATCTACTGTTGCTCAACTTTCTCATGTTGAATTCCAATGGCGGAGTCGGAGCAAGTTTTTCTGCTCCTTTCGGAGCAAGTGTGTTCCAATAGAGAGTTTTAGCAGTGCTGGTTACCGTACGGTAATGCCGTACGGTAAGTACGGTAATGCCGTACGGTCGTGGTCGGCGCGTCGCTATTTTAGTTGGAAACACCTGCACTAGTTGCTAGGGGAGTACCGTAACGTCATCGGATGATAAAACTTGCTGGTAAAGTTCTCACAAGCTCAATTTTCTGCGTGCGGACCACGACGGTACGGCATTACCGTATACGGTAACCAGCACTGCTAAAACTCTCTAATGACAGAGTGAGGACGGGAGTCTATAGACCTATTCCATGTTGGTAAACAGTGGTAGGCACCGGCGATATAACCAGGGCTTGTGTCGACGTCGCGGCGCGGAGGCCCCGCCCACCGCTCGCCGCGGCCCTGCACGGTCGCGCCACCGCCGCCGGCGAAGCGTGTGCGAAAGCTGCCTCCGAGCACGGGGCGTCGGAGCGCCGACGGCGTGTTTACAACAGTTTGCGAGGGGGCAGCCGCGTGAGATGAAGTTGCGTTAGCTCTGTAGAAAGCATTCAATGGATGTAGAAAAGAATGTGCCGACGCCCAGCTAAGACAAGAAGGGAGAAACTGATTGAAAGGACAAGCACCTTGCCACATGATGCGAATGATCGCGAGCTATCATGTCGGCATCGCTTCATGCGTATGCTTTAATTCGGTAACTAGCGCAAGGATGAACCACTTGCAACAGCGAGACTTGTTTAAATACGACTTGAAGATGCCTCAGCTAAAATACTGTTTCGGACTAAAGCCTGTAATCCCTACACAAAATCCTTGCGCAAAAACAAATGTAACGGCATAGGTAGCCCCGCCACGGTGGTCTAGTGGCTAAGGTACTCGGCTGCTGATCCGAGGGTCGCGGGATCGAATCCCGGCAGCGGCGGCTGCATTTCGATGGAGGCGAAATGTTGAGGCCCGTGTGCTGTGCGATGTCAGTGCACGTTAAAGAACCCCAGGTGGTCGAAATTTCCGGAGCCCTCCACTACGGCGTCTCTCATAATCAGAACTGGTTTTGGGACGTAAAACCCCACAAAACAACAACAACAACGGCATAGGTACTCAAGCATGCGATATTGGTGACGCTATAACCTATGTAAATACGGCTGTGATAACGCACACACACAAAAAAGCAATAATGTGCCAAGGACAAGGCTCTCAAATAACCGCCAGCAAGGCGCATAACCGCGACTTGCGGCTCTGCCCATACGCTCAGTTCCGATCGCGAAGGCGTGAACTCCTGTAACGACGCGGCAAATTTCAAGCGTGTAGTTCATTCGAGCAGTCTGACAATCGAAAAAAAAAAAATAAAGCGCATCATAACCACTACAGCATTGCCAAAGACACTTCTCGTGTGTATGCTATCGCAGCCGCAAGCGATTGCAAAAGCATCGCTGTAATCGGTGTTTCACTCACGGCTACGTGAATTAAGCTCTTATAAATTTGTTTCACTTGAGCGAATGAAATTCGTATGACGTATCTATAACTTCCCCACTTCAATAATACACGGCGACCGCGATTACTTCTGCACATCGAGCTAAGCTAATGTCGTGCGCGCTTTGCGGTATATCGCTGTGTCCGCACTTTGCTTATGCCAAGAAACTTGGTGTCGAGCATTACATTTGACAAACTTGTGACAATGCTATTTCTCTCAAATGAAACAAGCCGCACTAACACTAAATAATTACACATATGCTTAGTCGTGACGAAAATGTTTGGCGCATAACCGATGCGCCAAACAGCGGGCATTACAGGTTCTTCCCTTTTCTTAAGATAAACATAAGCAGGAAACCGATAAAAACCTATCGCACATATCTTGTGCGTTGCTAAGCAACCAACCCATGGCGCAGGTCATCGGTGAACACTTTTTTCTTCATTTCACGGCAGTGAGAAGCGCCCGCACCAGCGAAAACGCAGCGGCTGCTACGGTAGGCGCGCCGGCGGATGCCTACCATGCGAAACCAAAACTCCCGACGACAGCGCCACCGCATCTTCGTGACGTAGGCCCGGTGGAATAGGTCTATACACCTTTCCATCGGCACTCTCGCACCGGCGAGCAGGAACCTGTTTTTGTCGTCTGCTACGGCTCTCCGCGCCACGCCCCCCTTCGTTGGGCTGTTTGTTGCGCCGAGCCGCCCATACGTTTTGCCGTGCTTGCACGGTGCGCGCGCTGTTTTTCGCTCACTAGAGCGATTTAAAATGTTCTTTAAGAACAGTCAATCGACAGGGCATCACTGCATTGTCTACGCTTGCACGTACAACCAGAAGAAAAGAAACGCTGCACGTAAACAGCTGTGCAGCAAGCACAACGTTGCGCAGGAGGAGTGCGGCTGCGCACTCACTGACGTACTCGTGCCAAAACGCCGCACCGCTCATGTTCCCATGTGGTCTAACGCTAATGTCGCCAACACACCCTCAACCCTAGTCAGTGCCGTTCTTAGAATATGGTGCGAATGTCCCAGATTTCTTCTTTCATTCTCTCCCTACTTGATTAGCTTCAACCATGAGAGCTAAACGCGTTTCACGGTACTACCAAAGCAAGGGGTTTTGGTAGGGACATTCCTTTTTCTTTTCCTTTTTTTGTTGCTCTTGTCCTTGCTGATGTATGCCTCCGGCCTGTGCAGTGCAAACCAGGTGGGCATGTTTTGTTGAACGACAAACGTGCTTCAGCACCTTATGTGACGCGGACGTTTCCTTCAAAAGAAAAAAAAAGTGGAGAGCTCGACAGAAGTCGATAATGAACTAGGCTGCGAGAACGGAGCCGAATGATTGCTTCTTGACCATGAGTGCGATAAATGAGAAACCCGATTAGAAAAAAAAATCCAGGTCTCACGCACCGTGGGAGCCAATATTATGCCAAGATGCCAGCGATGTAACTGTAAGTATTAGCCAACGTTATTCATTAAAGAGAAAGTCAGCACGCAATAGCCGACAGTTGAAGGAATTCTAGCCAAGAGTAGCTATCTAGCGCTGGTTTTAATTGAGTAGATGCAGCACATATGCCGTGGCTTATACATCATGCCACAACATTATTACATTGTTATGCACACAGATATACTGTGTCATTTACTGACTGACTATCACACCTTGTTAAAGTTTACTTGCTTTGTTAGCAGTGTCCGAACGCCGTTGCACTACTTATTGAGTTTTGTCGTTATGTTGAGTAATGACCATATCGAGCCACGACCATGTCGTGTCATGAACATGATTATAAAATATCACATTCCTCGAATTGTAGTTTGACACCCATTTCAACCCCCTTAAAGCTCTCATGTTGAGTCATAATAATGTCGTGCCATGACAATGTCGTGTCATGAAAATGACTATAACTCATATCACATCTTCTCCTGTGCCTTTCGTTTTACAAACGGTGTCAAACCCCCTTTTGCGTAATGATGCTCATGTCATTTCATGTAAGCGATGTCATGAACATGATTATAGTATATCTTACGTCACATCCCTCGAGGTTTACTTTTCCTTTGACCCCCATCTTCACCCCCTTCCGTTAATTTTCGCTCTGTCATGCTCATGTCGTATTACATATCTCATGTCATGAACATGACTAACTCGTATCGCCTCTCTCGATCTATATCTTTCGTTGGGCACCGATCTTGACCCCTTCCCGTTGATTTTTGCTTCGTCATGCTCGTGTCATATGTATTTCATGTCATGAACGTGACTAACTCGCGTCTCTGGACCTGTATCTTTCATTTGACACCCATCTTGACCTCCTTCCTCTACATTTGTTTTTGCAGAGTCATGCTGACGACATGAGCACACCATGTCATGTCATGAACGTGACTATGACCAATAATACATTCTTCGACATGCACGTTTTGTTTGACACCCATATCGATCCCCTTCCAGTGGTCTTATGCTCGCAGAGTCATGCTCATGTCATAGCATGACCTGAGCACATCATGTCTTGTCATGAACGTTACTATGACCAATATTACATTCTTCGACATGCACCATTTGTTTGCCACCCATATCGATCCCCTTCCAATAGTATTATGTTTCCAGAGTCATGCTCTTGTCATATAGCATGACCTGAGCACATCATGTATTGTCATGAACGTGACTATGACCAATATTACATTCTTCGACATGCACCATTTGTTTGACACCCATATCGATCCCCTTCCAATAGTATTATGTTTCCAGAGTCACGCCCATGTCATAGCATGACCTGAGCACATCATGTCTTGTCATGAACGTGACTATGACCAATATTACATTCTTCGACATGCATCTTTTATTTGACACCCATATCGATCCCCTTCCAGTGGTCTTATGTTTGCAGAGTCATGGTGATGTCATAGCATGACCTGAGCACATCATATCATGTCATGAACCTAACTACGACCAATATTACATTCTTCGACATGCACCTTTTGTTTGACACCCATATCGATCCCCTTCCAATAGTATTGTTTCCAGAGTCATGCTCATGTCATAGCATGACATGAGAACATCATGTCATGTCATGAACGTGATCATGACCAATATCACATCCTTCGAGATTCACCTTTCGTTTGACACCCATCTCGACTGCCTTCTTACAGTTTCAAGCTTTTCCTTGTATTATGTGTCATTAATAACATGCTTTGTAAAATCAGGTCATTTTTTAATCGTGATTTGGTAATTATCACGGTGCACTCTCATTATCGTAACCAGTCTAACCTACCTTGTGTGACTTACCAACATTAGTTAGGGATTTTCAATCGTTGATTTCTGGACATGCTCACTTTCAAAGTTATAGTCATGAGCATGACTTAAAGCCTGGCTATCATGCTGATTATGCCCAAGTCATGTCTGCGTTAAATCAAGGGTTCCTTTGATATATCGCGTTACGTGATTAGTCATTTATTTCTCAAGGCATCGTTTCTTGTGATAACTTTCCATAATTTTGGAACCACTCTCTTTTAAGGTGACAGAAACATTAAGGTTACTCTAATTGAGACATTAAGGCTTTCGCCTTAATGAGTGGCCCCATTGTTAGCAAAAGCAACAGTATTTTTATTATGATACGAGTAATCTTACAACAGTAACTCAAACAAAGAAGAGGCGACAATGTTCCCGGTTTCCCAGTTTTACTGCTACCAACCGGCCCCGCTGATCCCGCTTCTGCCCGCGCAATAAGACGCAAAACAATGCCGATAACAACTGTCCTGCTAATCAGTCAGATCCCACATACTCACAAATTAACCTACCTAACGATTCCGCGCTGTTTACAAACAGCGAAAGCAAGATTTTGCTGAAACACACACAACGAATGCACGCGCCCGCACGGAGAGCCCGGCGAGCAAACAGCCCAAGATGGCGCCGCCGCTAGACGTCGCTAGCGGCATTTCATGGCGGCGCCCAGGAGGGCTGAGAGAGCCGGAGGGGATTCAGAGCGGGAGTTGCTCCGTGGAGCAGGAAAAGCTGCTCCGCCAAAATCGGTGGAGTGGACCGGAACTCTGCGTGACGCATTTCCTTTAACACGCTTGCCTGCTTGGGGGCGCGGCGGCGCCGCCGGTCGCTACTCGCGAGTTCTGGCACGGCCGCTAGATTAGCAACGCACCACGTGCGTTTTTATCCAGCGGCCGTGGTTCTGGTAATGGCGGACGGCATGGGCTGCTCGGGTGTTTCGGCAAAGCGTGCGGCATTGCTTTTGCTACTCGATAGCGACAGCTCCGAGCCGTAAAGCTCAAGTTCCCGCACGAGTGATTCCTCGGACACTGACAGTACGCTGAATCTTACGCTTACGACCGGGAATTTGAGAGGATTTTCTGCAAGAGACCACGCTCAAGGTATCATGGGTAACTCGGCAGCTTTCGCCTTGCTCCAGCGGCGCGGGTTCCGTTCTAATCGCGGATTTGGAGGATTTGCTCTACGCCAGAGTCGAGTGCTCGCTCGCGGAGTCAGTCGGCTGCTCCGGCTCCGCCATTGGAATTCAACATCAGTAGACTCATTGCACGAACAGTCTTCGCTCCGATACACTAGATATGTGCCTCCAAGGGCAGGCTCTGTCGTATATATCGCGGAGATATTTGGCAGTCTGTGCGCGTGATATATTATTCGGATAAGAGACTGAAATGTTTATGGGGTCCTTCAAAGGAAATGTGAGCACGGAGCATTTACTGACACTTAGACAGAGATACGCAGCATCGAGTCATCTTTCTGGGGCTGACTAATACGTCTGGCGTACTTTATGCAGAGTGTGAATATCACTTGCCGATTGAAAGAACGCAATGTCGTCCACGTACACGTAAGTATGCACCTCGTCGTCTCTTGGTATGGAAGTGAAACTCATCAGTACATTAAATAATACCGGAGAAAGCACTGCGCTCCTTGCGGGACCCCTCTCGTTTCTCATCTGAGGCTCAGCGTGATTTTTCGTCATCGTCAGCCACTGCGCACCACCACCACCACCACCACCACCACCACCACCACCAACAACAACAACAACAACAACAACAGGGGCCGTATATCTCACGAGGATTCACGTACATTAGTTGTGTAGCTTTCCACCAGGTGTCTCGCCAGGTCGGCAGCATATGCACATGCTGCACAAAAAATGCACATGCTGTGAGGAAGATAGGGAAACGACGGAGCATGTTCTGATTGAATGCGGAAATATCCACCCAGGTGTACGTTTGGGCACCACCCTACAGGAAGCCTTGGGTTTTAGGGCGAACAACGGGAAGCTGAACATAGCCGCGATTGAAATAAGTAAGAGACGGTTAGAATACTGGTGGCAGAAAACTAGAGAGAACGGACAAAAATAATTATAGGGAAAAATATGGACTTTCTGCCATAAGGGGCAGGGAACTGGGCTATGAATTTCCGTTTTTGCAATAGTATGATCGATTTGATTGAAGTAAATTTAAAAGGCATGAGGAAAATTTAAAGAGGGAGAAAAAAAAGTTCTACGAGCCTGGTGGCGCACATGTCACCGCCCCGTTACAAAGGGGACGCTCATAGCATCCATCCATCCATCCATATGTAGTCACTGGGCAGCATAAGATGCACGCACATTAGTGCTTCGCAACCGCGTTACAAGGACCCGTGCCACCATTTCCTATCATCAGCACCGATACCAGCGTCAGCATGTCCTTCGGTTGAACGTGGTATGTGCCTAATATTGCATATCATGGAATGCGCAAAGATGAAAGGTAAATACACATTAATTATACCATAAAGGAACAACATGACCGCCACTTGATAGAGAAGGCTCTTTCCACCAACAAGGCCCGCAGAGCTGTGGTCCTTGAGTGGAAGATCAAAGTTATTGATTCCTGGGTAGTCTAGATTTTGTCTAGAGCCGTGCAGGGCGAGCCGCGCGGGAAACGACGACGACGCATGTGCACGGCGCGAGAAGCTGCGCGGAGCTGGCTTCCGCCGTCCGGCCGTCATGCCTCTCCTGGTCGCTCCAAGTACGATGTCGCTTGTTTATTTGTGTCGCAAGTGTCCCCTCAACTCCGGGAGCATACAAGGCAGCCCTTTGTACACAAGCTCACCGCAGCAAAGAATGGCCACTGGAATGTCAAGGCCTGCACTTTCCTTGGATCCAGGGAGCACACTGGAAGAGGTGCCGCCAAAACGACGATGCTTGACTGGACCATATGATCTGCAAGTACCTGTAATCCACGACATGGTGCCACAAAAGCGACAGCGGGAGACTGTGTCGGCTACTCCACCGACTGCTGGAAAGGGGTATTCCGACGAGGCATCGCCAAAACGAAGGTGCCTGGATCTGCTAGCTGCTCTACCAACTGCCCAAACGATGGTAATTCGCGACCACGCCCTGTTGAAGCGACGATCTGTAATACATCCGCCTACTCTACCAACTGTTCCAGGAAAGGAATATGCCGACGAAATACTGGACAAACAACGACGCCTCACTCCGCTAGGCTATGGTATAACCAGCGCTCCAGGAACGAAGAGTCGTGACCAAATATCGCTGAAACGACAATGTACGGCTGAGATGTGGGTTCGAACGTCATTTCCCAAAACAGACCTCCCGGACGAAATACCGCAGAGACGAGGACGCGCGGCTCCGCTGTCTGCTGCGCCAGCTGACAGTACCATGGAGGCACTGCCGAAACAACGGCGTCTAGCTTTCTTGGATACTCAAATTCCCGAAGGCGAATGGGCCAGCTTTCAGGAACCACGTGACGGCTGCAGCCAGCTAGAACGTCGCTTCGCGTCAAACACGTCAGCCCAGGAATCTGCCGAGCGCAACGCACGGTACACGGCGCGCCCAAGCCGGTACCACACGTTCACCTACCATCGTTATGAGCTGGTTTACGAGAAAATCCGAGGGGAAGTGCGCTTATGGATTCGCGAGGAGTACGTCTGCGTGCACTCCGCCATGGAGACCTGCCGTCATGCAGCTCGACGCTTTTTTTAGAGTATCGCAGGAGCAACCCGAGAACCGATCCAAGCAGACCCAACCCGGCAGCAGCTATCTCAAATGTGATCAACGAACGGCGTGGTAGCTCAAGAGACCTTACAGAAGCACTGAAACTCGGATGTTAAAAGCAAGCCACATCAAGGTGCTCGCAGGGGAACTCAAAAATTCACATGCGCTTTGTAGCAAGAGCTCAGACTACATATGTGTACGCTTTTGTTTTTTGCGCTCTTTTTTTTTTCAAAATTCTTCCTCGTGTGTGATTTTCTTGGAGCAATTGTCAATAAATATGAGGCAGACGCTGGAGCTGCTAAACATTAACAGCAGCAACACTGCTTCCCTTTCTATGTTTTTTTTTTTTACTTATTGATAGCAGGAACATGCGCTTGCGCTTTTTACAGCCGCTTTCAATGGCTTCCTTTGCTTAACCTCACTGTAATTTTGCCTGCAAATGAACGGTTAAAGCACAATGCGATGGCCAGTGTCGCATTTTCTTGCCGTTCCTTGTCACTGTGGAGGCCGTAAAATCGGGTCTGTCACTTCGCGGCACGTGCGCCATCGAAGCCATGCGTCAGTACAGCCAGCGCCAGCGCTGAGCTCTAGTGCGCCCGCCGCTGGAGCACCTGCCGCTGGCACGTATACGCGTCTGGAAAGGGGATTGCAGATCCTCCGACCGGTCAACAAGGGTGAAAAAAATAATGCAGTAATATTTAAAAATTATGCAGAAAAAAGAATTACGCAGAATCTCCTCCGGGAGAAGTTTCCCCAGGAATTGAAATTTGGGGAAGTGTCTAAATCTTGGAGAGGGAGGGGGGGGGGGGGAGAGGAGCACTTACACCTCCCTCTATTCTAACATTCCACAATGGAGATTCAACGAACAAGGAAATAAAAAAATTCACAGCATATCCACGGAGTGAATGATGATGAGTGGGCGAAGCTCCGGTGTTCATCGTAGATCGTGCCGAGTTCCGGATTAATTTAGTTAACGCGCACGCTACGAATCCTTATGGTCCAACTACGCACAAGTGAAATCTCCCACCGGCACTTCACTGCAAGTCAAGATCCAGTGCCTATATATATATATATATGGGTGGCCGGTGAACGGTTCTCGCGAGCAGTCGGTATTTTCTAATAAAAAAAGCTCCCCCCCCCCCCCCCCCTTAACCCCAGCACCGCCCCTTGGCCGGAGCGCATGATTGCGAGGCGCGCGACGCCGAGACTCAGATGTCGAGCGCATATTTCTACGCAAGTAGAAGGAGCCCGGAGCCGCAGGTGGCCATCGCCCATAGAGATAGAAATGAACTCGACCCCATCTCCGTCGCCTACGCCGTTTTATTTAACCCCCAGAGTTTACTTGCTTCTTGTGTGTCACATTGTAATATGCGCTGCTTATTTCTTGAGTGGTTCAGTTCTTATCGCCGTTGTATTTTACTCCTTAGCGAATTAAGGATTATTTGTCACCAATGAAAGAAAGAGAGATAATGTATTAGAAGGTAGAGAGGGTGGCCTGATCTAGTACGGCCCGGCCTTCTACTCTGCTTTGGGGACAACGCAACAGGGGAAAAAGAGTGATGAAGCATGATGATGGGGATAAGAATTAGTGATCCGTACATGCATAATAAGACATGACCGCTTGCGCAAAGGGGACAAGGACGCTAGTAATCATATTTCATTACGCTTGACACCAACTAGCCCAACTGTCCGCCTCAACGCCTATACACCCTTTGATAACTGTAATGCTAGCTTCCCTGCAATGCAGTTAGCCCAACCTATGGGAGCTATTCACTTCTGCAAAACAGCATGCTATGACGCGGAAAATGTCGACCCAGCTCTCTTGACATAAACAGTTCTAATAGTCAAACCCCAGCACGTGTAACTGGGACCTCGCCTTTATTAGTCGGGCGAATATGATGTGCAGGGAAACGCACTCGAGGATTATCAAAAAGGTCTAATAGTCGCATAATGGAAAGAAGCCACTTTAGGTTCACTTAATTTTAATAGTCACTTTTCATAATCCGCAACTTTGCGCATTGCTATACCGAACATCTAGCATCCAGTCCATTTCTGTTGAAAAAAATGACCTTGTAGCATTTGGTAATTCTGTATGGTCGCCTATTTCGGGTGAAATACAGCTTTCATTTATTGCTTGTACTCCCATGTCAGCCAGCCTAGAGGCCGCTGTCTACTGCTGTGGCACGAATGTAGGACAGTCGCGAAATACTATGTGTTGTAATCGCTGATACATTAGACAGCGCTCACAGTTCGAGCTGTAGGCGCGATTGAAAAGGTGCGCGTAGCGCCGACTTAAGTCGGCGATTAGGTGAAACTCTATTTCGCGCAGATGCCTGCACTGATGGCCTGTTTGAGACCAGTATGTTGCTGTGCAATCTCGCATGAGTGACCTCAAGGAAGAGGTCACGTCAGTTCGTGGTTATGGTATTATTGAGGGCTTTCACAATATCTAACGGACAAACCGAGAAATGTTGCCGTCCCTACAAGAGCGAGCGTCTTTTTTTCCTCCTCGTATTTTTTTTAAAACCTTTCTCGGGATTTCCTCACTCTCGGCCACACTGCATGTTTCCAGTGCGACTTTCCAACCAGTGTGGTCGCCGAAAGCGCCTCCGATTTCGGTTCGCTCTAGTAGGCAGACTTCGAGGAAATACGACCTGCTGCCGAATCGTCCGTGGATCATGTCCACCCACGAAATCTTCGACCCTTGACAACATCGAAAGACGACAGGCTCCCTGTGTTCAGCGGGCGAAAGTGCGAATTTTCACGCAGCCGCTAATGCGCATATGTGATCTCTAGCGCGTCGGATAAATACTTGTGTCGATATCAAACACAAGCAACGTCTCTCAAACAACAAGGCATCATTTTTCAAGCACTTATAAAAGATGTCGATTATTCGATTAATCGATTAAAACACCACAGCGAAATCAATTAATCGATGATAGGCTAAATCGGCGAACGATTAATCGATTAAAAAATTTAATCGACCATCCCTATTCCTGTGATGGCATCATTTCCTAAAGAGTAAGAAAAACCAAGGGGTCAAGGGGCTTTTTTTTTTTTTGTCGTTGCTGGTGGTGGTGGTGGTAAACGTAATGTAATTTGTTTTAGAAGGTTTTATCCTTCATCCTTACTTTGCACACCATGCGTCATCTGAGTGCAAAGCATTGATGATTTTAATCTGGTCGCCTTGATTATTTATGGTTGTGTATACTACACAGTCGTCCGCAAATAGTTTTATCTGGATCGATGATTCCACGCACAGATGAATATAATTAATATGCACTAAAAAAAGGAGAGGCCCGATGACTGAGCCCTTCGGAACATAGGGGTGCACTTCAAACTCTTTCGAGACCCACCCATTTGTAGCAGGTAGCAGCATTCAATCCATGCTACTACCTTTCGTTCAATACCAATTACTAGTAGTTTTGTTTTAAATAGACCGATCTCACCACGCTGTTTCACCGCGCCACCGCTGCCGCAGTGCATGCCGGAACTTGTTGGTCGTAGTATAGGTGTTCTGTGGTAGTACTCGCGGCGGTCGCGGTACACTCAAATGCGTGGCCGCTGCATCGGCGAACAGCGTTAACCAGCTTTATCGGCCTTATTTCGATGAGTTGTGATGGTTGGATTTACGCCCTATGTGCCGGTATGCTACAAGAACAGCCTGAAACAAAAGCGCTTTGGTTTTTCTCGTGTTCGCGAAGGATGTCAAGCTCCGGCAGGAACTGATGCGTCGGACAGACCGGCTCATATATACGGCGCACGGCTTGTTCAGCAGTGTTTGTGAATTTTGTGTTTTTTATGCGCGACACTTTAACAATGCCCTACAGCGTCATAACAGCTCAGGCACATCACGGACGAACCGATCAATGACCGCAACGATTCATAGCGTGTGCATGGTCACCTTGCCGGGCGATCTCCGCCAACGGCATCGGAGTGGGTACAGCTTGTGTTCTGGACAAAATTGTGCTCGCTAGAAAATACTTAACCTCTTGCGAGCGTCAACGGGAACGAAAGATCTGATACAAGCCCAACTTAGCGCATACTTCACGCTGCGCGTACACCACGCCGGCATCAACCATCGGTGCCGCCAGTGTTTCGGTTTTCAATGTGTGGTTTCATTGCGAGCACCGGTGACAAAACGTGTCATCTTGTGTGCGCGAGCGGCCTGCATAGGGTCATGCGCCTGCTGAGTGTTTGCTGACGCAGTTTTGACGCGGTAAGGCCTATAGCGACGACATCGGCGCCGAGCCTTCGGGTGTGAGGGCGGCGGGCAGAGCGAGCTGCCGCTTTTTCGTCGTTTTGCACCTGTTGCCAGTGTTACTCACCGACTCATCCTTACTTTATGCAGCACGCATTGCTTGTCGTTCGCGATATTAGCAGCGGCCCGTAAGCTTTCGCTAACTGTGTGCGGCAGGTCATCGTTCCTCAAAGGTGGACGCGCCTTTAACCTTTTCATCGCGATCGTTTTCCACCGATTCACATCTAGCGCATCACTGTGATCGAAGCCCTGTACTAACAACACACTGTGCATGTGAAGTTGCTTTGACAAAACAAGCGCAAAATCGTTCCTTCGACTGAGTCTTCAGTTTTCACCATTCCACGCTCTTGGCGTTCTATCTATGTGCGATACGTGCTCTGAGAGTCTTTACTGTTTTTTTTTTTTATTGCGAATAATTCAGCGAATACGGGTAACAGCAATTCGAAGCGACACGGCGCACGGACTAACGACGAGATCGTGACCAGGTCGCATGTTTACATTCCAACTTTCTTTTTTTCTTTTTTTTTTCTCTAACAGCACTACATATGGCTTGAAGAATTTAAATGAAACACGGCCACATGAGGCTCGGACATCATTTTCTGACGCGTTCAATCGCTGTCCACGCCAAAGATACTTGAAAAACGCCCGTAAACTTATAGCATGCAGCACGCACAACCGTAACAGCTGTGCTTTGAGAACTACAACTAAGATGGCGGCGGCGCCGCTCCTGGAAACTCGCGCATGCGCAGATCACGCGGTGAGATCGGTCTATTCTGATGAGGAGCGTCATCAAATACCGTGGACAAAAAAATGGCGTCGATCTGGGCTTTGATAAGTTCGCAGGCAATAAATGGAACCAGCTCGCTCAGGATAGGGCGGATCGGATATCGTTGGGAGAGGCCTTCGTCCTGCAGTGAGCTTTAGACTGATGATGGTGATGACTGAGCGTAATAATTAAATATTCGGTTATTTCAGCTAGTTGGCCAATGGTAGACAAACGGGATCTAAATCCATGCTGTTGGGCATAAAGTAACTTATTTTCTAATAACGGCCTTAAAAATATTATGCTCGAATAATTCACAGCAAGTACTTGGTAATAGAACGGGTCTGTAGTTGTTAATTTCAAGTGCAGAGCTGTATTGATTCACCAGAATTATTTTTGCTGAGTGCCTATCATCAGGGACAACTGTATTTTTTGACGATATAGTGTAAATGCGATGTAATTTTGCCACCCAGATAACATATCTATTCAAGAAAGGATTTGATAGTGCTCTATACTTCAACACGCACGTCACGCTTGACGAAGCACTAGCTGTCGTAGGTAGGAAACAAGAAATAAGGCCTGATAGGTCGTTCGTGTTGCCCCGCTTATGCCGACGCTTATTTTCCGTTTTAAGTGAATCATTTCTCGCGTGAAGCACGGATATTCCCTATTACAATGCGTTTCTTTTTTAACGGCACATACTGTTGCTGGCAAAAGTGGCAAATTTCTTTAAAATATGACATTTCATTAACGTCATTAATGTGGCTAAAACAATCAAATCCAGATTCTAAATAGCGTTATCATCCGCATGATTGTGATCATGCGGATGATAACGCTATAACGTACACCTGAAACAGGACATGACAGCGCAAGCAACTTGTGATCCGATATCCGTTCCTCTACACTAACGGAACAACCAGAACAACCTTGAAGTGAGATACTAACGAGTGCCAAATCAAGGAGTGCAGACGATGAGCTGTCTATCCTGGTAGCATCGGAAACGAGTTGTAAGCAGAAGTCGAACGCAGTCGTAAGCAGTATTTCTGCACTTCGGGAATCTTTGCCATCACGAGAAAAATTAGGGCAGTTTATACCGACAGATTAAAATTTCCTGTTATGATAATCTGCAATCGGGAATTCGTATGATCAACAAGGTAATCCTGCATGGCTTCTAAACATTCAGGCGAAGCATTCGGGGGTCGGTACACGCCACCTAGAAGTATACTTTTGCCAAGACGTCTAATTCTGCACCACACATTTTTTATGGTTATTAATGATATCCAAAAGAGTAAATGCAACATTGTTTTTAATGGCGATAGCCACTCCACCCCCTCGCGACTCCCTACCTTTACAAATAAGCTTGTAAATACACGGTAAAACTTCCGAATCCTGCAGATCGGCCTGTAGCCATGTCTCAATGATTGCTAAGACATGTGGATAATAACAGTTAAAGCGCTTGCCAAAGCGAATGTACACATCTGCCCTTTGAGAAGACGAATAGTCATGATAACACACATAAATTAGCCGTCTAGCCGCGCGCGCGCGCGCGCGCGCGTGTGTGTGTGTGTGTGTGTGTGTGTGTGTGTGTGTGTGTGTGTGTGTGTGTGTGTGTGTGTGTGTGTCGAGCTGTCGTGTCCATGTCGCCTGAAGTACGGAGCGTCCTTCCTACAGTACGTTTCGTCCAAAACGTATATTTTTTAATCGTGACCAAGAACGTTCGCTGCTACGCAGAACGGATTGAATTGGTTGTGCTCACTTGCAGACCTGTCCAAGTTGTTCGCCTATCAAACTTGCAAACAACAAGGTAATCAAGATCCTAATCGAGTGAAACCACGACCAAATGCTGAAAAGCATAAGAAAGTCAGAAAACAATACCAGCTTCAATAATTTCAGGAGTCAGGCTCTCAGGGTCCTTACAAACTGTACACGCATAAAACGGCTTGCAACCGCAGCTACCTTATGCATGTCCCTGGAGGCAATTAACGATCACGTCCACGTCACGTCCACATGATCACGTCATGAGATCAAACCCTAGCAGCACGAATAGTTGACGCAATGTTGCCGTGTGGTGCGCCACATCACAACGCTGCAGTAACGTAAATATTTCGCTCAGCATAAGCTCAGCACTGTTGCGTGGATGTTTACGAACGATGTTAAAATAATTAACATTGCATATTAGCGGGTTTCAGTATATCGGAAACGGAAAGTAGCATAAGTAAAGGATTGGCGTTAGCGTTTCGGTAAAACGGTGCATTTCGTGGCACAAACTAGCCTTTTAGTATAGCGGAAAAGAGTGAAACGCTAACGCTAACGCAAAGGCATACGGCGCCATATACACCTTAAAACAACTATTGCTGAATCCTGAGTGCGCCACAAGTTGAACTTATCCAAAGTTATTGAGTAGTATTGAGTACATATACACTACTATCTTGTAGTGTATATGTACGTTGTTAGTGTTGTATCGACAGACCCGAAAAACGTTGCTTCTTAGTTGGGATGGAAACCAGAGTAGCAACGCAGGCAATTCGTGCCCTCGAGGGGAGGCCTCCTTAATATCGAGTCTATGCCACATTTCGCCGACAATTCCGCTTTGAGAAGGCGGATTTTCCAGTTCATCAACAGTGCCCTGGGGCTTTCGCAACATTTCACGAGTGTTCAAGAAGTGCGAATCTCGGCCTATAAGGCGCTGTGGATGTGCAGCTGCGAAGGCTGGCTTACCCAAACCGTCTTTGTGACTTGCAGGAATACTTTGTCAGACATTACACTATCATTTCAAGCATTACAAATACAGTAATGCACCACATTACTGGTCTCGGCTTTACTTTTGGCTGTAGCTTGAAAGAGCCGATCTACAAAAAAAAAATAAGAAAGAAAGAAAAAACGGTGGCAGTGCCGCCATTTCGATGCAGCTAAAGTAAACGTGAGCAAAGCGAGTGCACTCATACTTTAAGCCTTGTTCGCCACTTATTGCGAGCGTGTATTGAAAATGGCGCCATACTGTCGCCAATACACGACTGGCGAAGCTTAATTAGCCAAACCTAAAGCATACTAACATTAGTGGGTAATGAATGCGCTTAAAGGGGCCCTGAAGCACCCCCCGGGCTTGGTGAAAAAACACATTCTACGTCTAGCGCACGCTGTAATGAACACCTCAGCCAAATTCTGTAGTCATCCGCGACGTGTAGCGTTCACAAGTGGAGCACGAAGTTTCCACTTCCTCATGAGCCCTCAACTCAAAAAGCGGCTTCTCCTCACGCTCCTTGTAGATGTTCTGTTTCGTCATAGAGCATACATCGCTGCTATTGGCCGGTAGCAGACATAAACCATTCAGAAACTCAAAAGGACAGAAAGTTGAGCGAGTTGGTAAGGGTCCGTAGTCAAAAGAAGAGGCGTGCAAGACAAGGACACAAGGGGAGAAGGGGGGCGTTCGTGTTGTTCGCTTCTCCCCTTGTGTCCGTGTCTTGCACGCCTCTTCTTTTGACTATAACCCATTCGGCTTGCGCCCGCAGCGCCCGTGTGCGGGCGCTGCAGCGCGCGTTTTTAAACTAAAAGCATGCGCGTGCCGTGCGCTCGCTGTTCTTTGCGTTGTAAGCGCCTAGGCAAAATAGTTGCTGGAAATATGTAAAAATGCATTTAATTGTTAATGCGCAAGCCTTATAGATGCCATTAAAAGATGTCCAACTACCTCGGCGTCCACACGAACGGAGCGGTGCAAAATTCACCACACCAACCGTTTCACAATGAGCGAACAAATGCACGCCAGTAGTCTGTAAGAAATAATGATTTCCAAACTTTAATGAATCATTGATCAGTGATTGCAGAATTATTTATCCCCTGTGGAACTCCAATGCGCCACCTTCTCGAACTCGAACTCAAGACCATGACTGGTCTCGAACCCAAAATCTTTCTTGGATAAAGTGTATTAAGGGACTCGGACGGATTAGGGTGGATTAGAGCTGATTAAGGCGCATTTGGGTGGATTAAGACAGATTAAAGTGCATTAAGGTGGACTATGGCATATTAGAACGGATTACGGTAGATTAAGGGAGATTAGAGTGGATTAAGAGGATTACCGCAGATCAGGGTTGGCTAGGATGGATTAATGACGGATTAACCCTTGATTGATTGGATTAATTAGGTTAGCTCAATCAGTCAGAGCTCAATCATGCTTGGTATAGTCCTAACTTAATTAGACTTGGCTAAGTAACTCTTAGATTTATTAGGCATGACCGAAATAACTTAAACCTAATCAGATGTCTTATTTAAGCGTGACTTAATTAGTCACAACTTGATTATGCTTGGTATATTTAGACGTACCTTAAATAAACCAGGCCTAATGAGTCTTCGTTACGCTAGACTTAATTATATCAGCTTTGTAAGCTTCGCTTTATTAGTTTTACCTTAGCTATACCTCCTTAATTAGTGTTATCCCTATTTGTAATGAATTCATTAGTATCAGCCCAATTAGGCTTGGCTTCATTATTCTTAGTCTTACATGGTTTATTTTCTCTCACCATATTTTCTACCTTAATTAATCTCTGCCTTTAAGCCTTGTTATGCTCGACCTAATTATTCTAGTTCAGTGAAGCTTCACATTAGTTTTACCTTAGTCAGACGTTTTAATTAGCGTTAGCTTAATTAGGCATGACTTAATTTTTCATAGCTCAAGTAAGCTTGAATGTTAATTTGTTCTGGCTGTACTGAGCCTCATCTAATTAGTCTTAAGCTGGACTGAGCTTGGCTTAGCTTAATCAGGCCTTACCTAACTAGTCTTAGGAATCTCGAAACGGCTTCTGCAGCTTGGCATGGTTATGCTATAGCATTACATAGCCTAGCGGAGTTTTCTGCGGATTTCCCATTACCACCGACAGCTTAACAGTTTCGCTGTTAGTATTGAAATAGTGCATATTAGGGTGTATTCACATTTTAAATCAATCCATCCGCCTTACCGCAGCTGAAAGCATCTTATTCCACATTAGTCCGTCGACATCTACGAGTTCCTGAAGGTCTTGCCGTTTCAGGCTGGGGCGATTTCAAGGGCGGCATTACGAATTATTGGCAACTACAAAATTCGCATGCAATAATCTGGTGCCCCGCGCATGCGGGGCTGCAGGTTAACGAGGGCCAACCGGCTTGCTCGCGAAATGAGCATCCGAGCACCGGCCACCGCCATTGAGGAGCCTCCCACATACAATACGCGACATCCTCGAGAACCAGAGGCGAACGACAAAAATACAGTTGTCCACATCCGGAGCTTACCGGAGAACAGGCGCGAGATTGGCGTCGAATACAAGCAAACACATACAGTAACTTACAAAGGAAACACCACATAAATCCTAGCTACCATGTATGCGGCCTCCTGTCTGTGGTGTGGCGAACGGCCCACTCTCGTCCACATTACGTGGGAATGCGAATCGCGGCTGCATGAAATCCAATTCTCCCCTTCTCGGGACAACACCTCGAAGATGGCAGTGGGGGGCCTGGATTGCTAGCAGGGATCGGGAAAGCCAGTTGGCTCTGCTCTGCCAAGCGCGAGCCGCAAAGGCCAACGGAGCCATGGACTGAGGACCCCACCCAGTTAGCGAGAAACCTGGCAAGAAATAAATGTTTTCCTCCTCCCCCTCCTCCCTTCGAGTCACAGTAGTAGCGCATTCGGGCCCGGCAGGATGATCAGCCCGTCTGCAATATCACTAATCAACCATTAACTAACTTTGTGTTAGGCAGAACAACGCGGGTTAGCGTTCGAGTCGCGTAGTTTATCCTGACGCTGTCGGCCGCGAGGCCCACCACTGCTATGGTCGGCGCTGCGATCGTTTTGACGTCATAGGTAGGATGCCCCCAACGTTACTAGAAGAACGTTGGGATGCCCCTTCCTACCTTGCTCGTTGCGCTGCGTAGCTCCCTTGTAAAACGTGACGTGCGGGTCAAATCGCGCATTCTAAATCTTTTGTCGTCTTAATGATCAGCATGGAACGTTCGCTTCTGGGAATGTCAAGTTCATTATCGGTATGCAGAGAAGTATTCGACCATCTTTCGCTATGAGGCAGCGCAAAAAAATATTGTGTAAAGCCTAAAATTTCATGGCGTACCTGTTTGCATTCGTGATTTTCTTGATTGATGACTGATTTGTGGTGTTTAACGTCCCAAAACCAGTTCTGTTTATGAGAGACGCCGTAGTGGAGGGCTCCGGAAATTTCGACCACCTGGGGTTCTTTAACGTGCACTGACATCGCACAGCACACGGGCCTCAACATTTCGCCTCCATCGAAATGCAGCCGCCGCGGCCGGGATTCGACCCGCGACCTTCGGATCTGCAGCCGAGTGCCATAACCACTAGACCACCGTGGCGGGGCTTCGTGATTTTCTTATCCCTACGTCTGAAAAGTTGTGGTTATATGAAGAAGGTAATCTTTTAATACACATTCGCTTTAAAACAAATTAACACGCCGTTCTCATTGTTTATTTAATTCTGGCTCCGCCATTTTTTCCATTAAAACTAAGTAATATTTCTGCCTGTGCGAATCTGGCGTGCCCTAATGGGCATGTACAGAACGAGCTCGTGCAAATACTTGCTGGTGATAGCTGAAGCCTTTAGAAGTGCTGCCAAATTAGCCTCCTCATGTTAATTGTCGCTTTGTTTTACACCAAATTAACTGACGTGCTTGGGCACGAAACAAATCTTCCTTCGGAAAGCAGCCGCGAATTCTCGAACTGTTTGTCAATAAAGTTGTTGATGCTGGAGAATGGCAGGCTAACTGTAAGCGAACAAAAGAAGATAATAGGCCAGGTTTGCGTTCAGACGCGCATGGCTTAACACACCGCAGCTTGTCGATTTGAAGTTAGACATGGTTCTTACATGGCCTTGCTAGGTCTCACTTCGCAACCAATTTAGCCGTAGCGCAGTCAGGCTTGCCTCAGTCAGTTCTAACTTAATTAATCTTGCATTAATTAGCATTGGCTTAATTACGCCGGTCAACTTGACAATACATATCTTAATTAGTATTAGCCTCAGGCTTGGTTTAATTAGGCATGACTTAATCAGTCAGCCTAACTAGGTTCGGCTGTTTTATTTTAAATAGGCTCGTGTAATTAGTAATAAATTATGATTTGTTTAATTATTCTTGGTTTCATTGGTCATAGGTTTATTAGGCTTGGGTTAATTATAATTGCCTTATATAGATAAGACTTAATATTAGGTTAATTAGGCTTTCCTTAGTTTAATACGACCGGTATAATCAGCTTTAGCTTAATTACGCTAGTTTGAGAAGCGTTAGCTTCAGTAGGCTGGGCTTCATTAGTATTACTTTAATGAGGGTAGTCCTAATCAGTCTTAGCTTAATTAGCCCTAACTACCGTAAAGAAAACGGCGGCGATTGCTAAGCTAGCACTCCTAAGTATGCTTGATAACGCGCCAGTCTGCCGATCATTCCCATATGCTGTCGACAGTGCGAGCGGGCCACTTGCGCGGTGGTGTTCTGCCATATCCTGATTCAGTGGCACATTTTATTCACTGTTTCACGATAACTTGCATTCGTTCAACACAAGACATGTGAAATGTGACGTCAAAAATATTTCATAATGAATCATCAGCGTGTCTGCATAGTCTCATATGGCGTTGGCTCATGATAGTAGCAACTCCTTGCCTGGTACTGTCACCAGGGGCACGGGGAAAACGCTCGCGGTGCCCACAACAAAAAGACTCGCGGTGGCATACACGCAGGAAATGTGGAGTTGTAGCAGACGACAAAACGCAGCATCCTATGAGTGACGTCAGAGCGTAGGTGGCGCGACAGTATGTCCTCGAGGCCATATTATCGCAACATCCAAGACAAGCACCGCACTGACAAAAAGCTCGCACACCTCCGGGCCTAAATATGTGATACAAACGGAAACAAATCTTCGGAGGACGAATGTTGAGGGCACGCGACCAAGCCCAGGCGCGGAGCAAGCAGGTGGCCACAAGTTTGTGCTGCCAACAGCACCCCGCACTCGCGCCAAGTCGCTTTCAATCGGCCACTCTGATACAACGTTGAACACTGGTGATGTAATGCGGAAGGCGGGGCACGCGTCCTTCGACCACAAGAGCTCCATGGTTGCGACGAACTGGAAAGGGAGGTTTTCCAATCGCAATATCCTCGCACAAATCTTTTTGAAAAATTCTTTCGGCTGTGGATTTCAATACACACCGAGCGGCTTTCAAAACAAAGCGCGAGGGGTGGTTCAGGAGCCCCTTTAAAGGACAACTCCGGTGATTTTTCAGTGCCCACGGATCTCAATGAAATTTTCAATATATTTTCTCCTCGGACTGTAATAATATATGCGAAATCGTGTGGTTGCAAGTCATTTAGTTTTCCTGGAAATGAATTTTAAAATTTTTTAGCAGATTCCACTGCGGACCACCCTGTTTTCTACGTAATGAGCTTCAACACTGCCTACCCTAGCCTGCGGGCCTTCAAAAGCAAAACGGCGATGCTTTAGCACTCAAATCATCGCTATCAAGTTCAGCAAAGCTGGCATAACACAATACATCGCCGGATGACCTCGCCACTGTCATTTTTCTGGCACCAGCTCCATATTTCTGATGGCGGGGAGGCTCTGAAGTCATCGCATACGCTGCACGAAGCCTCTACCTGTTTCGGTTCAAACACGTCGTTCAGTCGGGTATTTAAAATTATGGGTGCGCGTTTCTGAGAAAATTGAACCACCATGGGTGCTACAGGACTAGCAGTGCCATTCGAAAACATCGATATCAAAACATAGTGAAAAAACCACCGGAGTTGCCTCCAATGCAGACCGACGTCTCGACAGATCTGAAGCCAGCAGCCTCACTTCGACTGACGCCACCGTATACGTAAGCCCATACGGCCCATAAGTCCTACGTAACGTAGGAGCCCCAGCTACGCTTACGTTCTGCGCATGCGCGGTGCGTTACACGGTGCTGCTTTCCGATATAACTCGCTATTTCTTTACCACCTGGGTTACCTACATAGTCAATGTTTATGGACGTTTGGCGTAATTTGGCCCCATGATTTGCAACCCATGTACAACTGCCGCAACTGCGGATATTTACGAGACCAGACTTACTAGTTTCGTGGAATGCACTAAGGAAACTTCTGTCAGCTGATGCGTCCAACATACACATCATATATGGGCCATGCATGCACGTCACAAGTTTCTCCGATGCTAGTCGTACTTCCGTGAATCGACTTACGAGCTCTTTTGCCGATTAATAGCCTTTGCAGATTAGCAGTAGTTCTACGTCTTCAGTGGCCAAGCCGTGACTTTTCCCGCCGACGTTGTGAACTGAACGCGAGCCATCGCGCACGTCAACATGAACTTGTCCGCCGCCCGGGCCTCTGCGGATTCGTGGAATGTACCAGCACTACTCGGCGCGAGATCCTTTCAAGTGCGGATCTTCGGGGGCCCACGCTGTCGGCGTGTAGTGTGTCATGTTGTCACGCTCATAAAACAGCAGTTGGAAACTGGGCCAAAACATGCTAATAACTGAAGAAAAGCGGTTAAATGGATCCAGATTAAGAGTGGTTAAAATAAACCAGATTGGTATTATACAACTAAGATATACATTAAGAGTAATTAATCGCATAATATACGATCAAATTAAGCGAAAATAATTCGAAAACCCCAAAGATAATAAACACAGGCGAATCACTGCTCCGTAGTTCGTACAACCTTAACTGAACCGGCTTAGACTTTTTCAAAGATCGAGTACATCCCTTACGGAAGTACACCAGAGAACTCTTGGTGGACCTCGGCACAAAACACCGTATTAAAGCTCCTTGCCGACGCTGCGAGTCGAACAACTGAAGAGGCGAGCAAAACACGTGGGTGCAGTAGTTCCCCCTCCCGCGGGTGGTGTTGTGTCGCAGTAGCAACAGGTGTAGTCACGCAGTAAGGCAGGCGCGCGCGCATTTTGCGCTGCGACACACACACCAACGAGTCGCCGTTGCTAGGCGATGCCAGTAGGAGGAAAAGAGATAGATCTGGCAAAACAGCCAGAACTATCGCTAAATATCGCCCTTGGAAAAGGGTCTCGCGGAAGCATAAAATTGGAAAGCTTCTCTCCAAGTCCATCATGGTTTACGGAAGGGAGTCGCTGTTGCCCCAAAACACCAGCAGCTGTCACGTACGGGAAGCCTCAAGAAAGTTCATGGGTTCATGAGGTTCACCAGGAAAGCTGTGATCACCACATCCTATGAACAAGGTTCTGGAAAATGCTGTGCATCCTTGAAACTTCCTGAACTTCTCAAACAGTGGATATATGTTCCAAAGGGACCGGGCCCCTGCCCATGCAACAAAAACCATAAAGCTGTGCACTTAGTCACCCCCTCACCCCCAAATTGAAAGTAGCTTGAGGTAACAAGAGACATCAATTCCTGAAACCGCAACAGTAGCAGAACATCAAAATCCGCGGGGACACTGTACTTGACTTATCTGAGATAATTCCTGTGCAAGGGGGTTCCATTACATTTTTTCTGATTACATCTTTGAGGCCTAGGGAGATGTGCAGTACGTACCTGAAATCTTTCGCTCCCTTTCATGAGGTCTTGGCAAACGTGAGTGCGGCTTAGAGACGTACATATCAAGAGCTGCAGGTAATGCCAATATGAACAGGTTTGCACTCATGCATGTGGTATTGCCATAAGCATTGCAACTGAAGTTGAAATGTATGTAGCAGTGGAGCACCGACGGGGAAGGGTTTCGAGTTACGGAGTGGGAGGGGGGAGTTAGTCGCCCCCCCCCCCCCCCGCGGCCGACCTAACCACCCCCCCCTCCTCCCACTCCGTAACTGCTCCTATGTCCTAGAAGAATGTGGAGCTAATGTCTCTGCAAAACGCCGAATAATAAAAATAATCGTCATCATCATCATTGATGTTACTATTTGGCATTTTATTTACTTTTTTTACACACGCAACAACTGTAATCGCATGCCCGGCCCTTCATGAAAAATTGAACCCCTCCCTGGCAGAGATCCTGGGTGTGCTAGTGGTACATAGATGCACACTGGTCAAGGCATTTGAAAAAAGCTACGCTCAAATTAATAGTTAGGAGCATTGCAGCCAATTTGTTGATTTGTACTTATATTTTCTTTGAACAACCTGTCCATCCACATTCACTTCACATGCTTAGTTTGCAAAAGGAGGCTAGTGTCCAGCCTTGTAACTTTTTGTAACTGATTTGTCCTAACTAATAAATTTCATGTCGACGCAAAACTATCAGCATGAGAAAGTGATTAAGCCATAGGATGGCCCTGTGGCCCTACCTGTTAACAATGAAACACTGAACCAGGCCACTGTTCTATTTCCCAACTGCAGATACAGAAATCAAACACATGGTGCAGGCACCCTCGGGTGGTACTCAAGCTCCATCAATGGCTCCGGCACACAAAAGTTCTGTGGCTACTAACAAAAGGTGGAGTCGAATAAAACAGTACCTACAAGTGTTGTTTTGTTGACTTTTGTTGACTAACATTGCTATTAGAAAAGGCTACTGCCGATTTGCAACATACAGTGCATAAACAAACTCTGCAGTTGAAAGTCCATCAGCATTTTCTAAAAGATCGTCAACCTCCTAAATATATAAAAGGCAGCACAGCCAAAAACCAAACCAGTCTCCCAACACCTGTTATTGACTCTTCCAGCAAAGGTGGCCCTTTGTAGAAAAGGCAGAGAAGACAAAGAATGCCTGGTAATGCACTCGAGTTTCAGCTCATCACAAATCTGTAACAATTATACTATCTTCTACAAATACTGCTAGTTCCATCTGCAAATGCAGAATGGACTATAATAGAAAATGCAACCAAAGACTGCCACATTGTTTCACTCCACAAGCACAGATTAACTTTATTCAATTACAGTGAACAACATGCATTTGTAAATACTGTAGCCACTCACTCTAAACAAGACAACTTGTGTAAATTAACAAGCTACAGAAGTGAAATCTTGCTGCCAAAATACAAGCCAATTTAGGCTTTCATATTGATTTTTAAAAAAATAGCCCTTTGGAGAATGCACTTAATGCTGCCAGAAAGTTCTCACAGCAGCTAGCATTGAAATATATGTATATATATATATAGCTCCCCACCATAATAATCAAACACACAACAGCTATTTACAGACGATACAACTCTTGAGGTACACTGCAACATGAGACGCTGCCTCTTGTCCCAACTTGTGTGAATGCAATGAAAACAGGGTTGATCTTATTGTGCGCACATTGTCCCTCCACAAGATGACTCATCTGAAGAGGCGCAACTGTGAGGGTAGAAGCTCAGCAACGTTAAAAACATTTCTTGTTCAACAATATTAAGGCACAACGATATGGTATACAAGGTAAGGATGAGCTTTGGTTGACAAAGGGACAGAAGATTTCCTGCCAAAAACAGCGCATGAACTTGTCTGGTATGGGATCAAAACCACAACACTGAGGATGCGACTTATAGCAGCTGCCATGAATTGAATGAGCAGACCAACAGCCAAAATATACGTCGCATGATGCTGATTATTTCACTTGGTTAGCAAGGCAGCAGGCGAAGATAATTCCAATAATCTGGAAAACAAGGAACGAAGAAAATTAGAGGAACAATATTATAACTCCGTAAGACACTAGCAAAACTGAAACCCTAGCACTCTACTAAGATGACAAGGCCATATGCTGAAACTGCTTGCATAAAATGCTGCACCGAAGCGACTAGTACCACAGCCAAATGAGCACAACAGGCATGTGCAATGCCAATACAATGTGGAAATGATCACTTACAACAGGACAGGAGAAAGCCTAAATTGGCGGCCCTATTGGCAGCAAAAGCAAAATGAAGAAAAACCTAGGGCTTGCAGTACACATTGAGTGTCTCAAAGCTGCTGAGTCAAGGGTCCCTTGGTGGAAAATGTCACAGTTCATTAATGCAGATGTTAAAGACAAGATAGTGTGGCACATCTTCCCTCTCTGTGCCTACTTAAATGCGAGCTGCAGCAGACTCCTGCAGATGTTTTTCAATGGCCTCAAAGGAAGAATGTATGATGTAGGAAAACATTCCATCTGATAACACGTTTGGAAGCACTACAGATAGCAGGAAATGCTGCTTTTGAATAGAACTTTACTCGGAGTTTAATGTAAAGCTAACAAACAGACTACTGAAAACCCAGTACATAAGGCTAATTAATGCTGCCAAGTGACTGCATTTGATGTTAGATTTTTCTGAACTACCATATTTATCTTTAAAACATACGAAAACCTTTTTTTTTCCCCCCCTCAAATATCTTACCCAAAATGAGCTCTCGATTGATTTGTGGGGTTTAACATCCCAAAACAAGCTCTGATTATGAGAGACGCCGTAGTGGAGGGCTCCGGAAATTTCGACCACCTGGGGTTCTTTAACGTGCACTGACATCGCACAGCACACGGGATGAGCTCTCAATGTTAGTGACCAAAGCTCCTCAACCTATACTCATGAACAAAGTCAAGTTAGCTAGCAGAGTTCCTCCACTGCGATGGAGGTTGCCTTTCATGGCCACCCCTTGTAAACACACTCGCAGGGACACATGATGTGTGGACTGTGCTCTCACAGCTCCTGCACTTAGTGGTGATTGTACAACTCAGCATGGCAGTGGCGAGAGCTTCCCTGCCGGGCTTGGCTGAGAGACTTCTTGCACAATTTCGCAGCTGTGTCTACACTTGACATGATGTGCTGCTTTGCATCTGCAATTTGCATTTGCTGGTGCACAACTAAGACTATGTCGCATTGGCAGACACTGCAGCCTTAAAGCACGAAAAGATATTTTGTCAAGAACTCAAAATGTACGTATATAATGAACAGTGCTGTGCCTGGATGTTGCCTTCTACAAGCCGTCTGCAAGACCTAGCAAAAGTCCTCAAAGAGTGGGTTGCAATGGACGATGCAGCCATGACACCGCAAAAATGCTTCTCTCGGTGTAGTCGTGAGATGGGTTAAGAAAGCCTGGGAGTACTAGTGGAACTAATAACAAGTGGATTCAAGAAATATACAGAATGTACTCAGTAAAACAAAGAACAACACATTAGTGATACATCCAGCGAGGTAGACTTCTTCAGCTGTTCCAAAGACGACGCAGCTTTGGCACTGACTATCTAGTAGTTGAGCATACAGCAATAAATGCTCATCACATTCCTAGTTATCAGGCTCTTGCGCACCTCTGCGAAGACAAGATATTTTGGAGCAGGCTACTTTAATGTGTGACAGATTCTAACTACTATGTTGTCTGGTACAGTCAGTTTTTGAAGATGATAGTCAACCTATCACGACCACCTTCATAGCTCAGTTGGTAGAGCATCGGACGCGACATCCGAAGGTCGTGGGTTCCGTTCCCACCGAAGGCAGGTTTGTCTTTTCGTCCACTTTACTTCCTTTCTACTTTCTGCACAATTGCAATACCACAAGTAACTTCCCCTATGCTTTCCTAGGCTTCATTGTCTGTTTCCTCATTAAGTTGCATTTACTTGTGTAATGAATGCATTCACATAATAAACACGCCCCTAGCTTTAGCAGTAAAATTCCAGATTTCTGTTTTTTCTCCCGCACCCCCAACATTCAACCCCTGCAGTCCCGTGAGCGGTTGCGCTGTGGCTTTCTCACTTCACTCAATCCACGGTGTTCGTGAGCCATTCGGCATGCGGATTCTTAACTCCCGCGTCCTGATAAAACTGCTGCACATTGCCAGGCATAGCCACGTGCAAGGGAGCAGTAACATCATTTACTCGCAATGCTGCATTCCTCTGTGCTATTGCAATTCCCTCCTGCTTGCCACAGCGTGCTGTCATGTCTGCTGCGCAGGCTAGGCCGGCTAAGCCTAAGCATGGTCGGGACATGGTTTCAGATTTCCACGATGCAATCACAGAAGTCACGCTTAACTCGCTCAACTGAGAAGCCCAGGACAGATATGAGGGAGAAATGCGCTTCATCTTCACCGGCCTGCATGCATGCCATGTGCAGACGTAATGGGCAATTGTGCTGGTGAGCTAATTTTTTTTTTGCATAGGTTCGTACATTTCGTTGCAACATTATGCCTGCTGTGTCTTGCCAGTGCACAGACAAATCTGGTTATGGTAAGCTCATTTTAGCTGTAGTATACATCATGTCTTGTACTTGCGTATTTTCCTCCTTGCATCACTGCATCGTTTAAAGTCCCTAATTAAGGGCACCCACTTTACATCGTGCTGAAGACAATTTTAACGATAAAACTAGAATGTCTACTATGTGTTTTTATGGCTCCCAGGTTTTTATAACTACTTCCTCCTATGGACGACCTCAGGTACAGGTGGGCCAACCAAAAGGCCCTGGAAACGGATTGGTGACCTGACAAAGACCTCAAAAGGGATTATGTGAAAATACAAGTAGTGTTAATAAGTGCTTGTTGCTGTACCTAGCGATTTCACTTGTTTTTCTCTATTTGCTACATTCCCAGCTATATTTCTATTCCTAGCTAGATTATAAAACTGGAAATTTTTCCAGCTGGAAAAGGAATCCGGACTTGAAAATTTTCCATTTCCAGCTGAAAAAAACATCAGGTTTCGTAATCCAGCTGAGAATGTGAACTTTTTCCCATTTGGGATATATGGTATACAATATCATCCACTGCATTAGTTACGACCCATAAATTCAATGTAGTGAACATATGTTGCACACCACAGCTCACCTCAATCAAACCAATACCGATTCCTGCAACTCCGACGTAGACTGCATATTGCGACAGGTCCTCCTTCACTTTGTCATAGCAGCCCTTAACAAAAGGAATATATATGCACAGTAAATAAAACACGTAACGTCAATTTTGTACACAAATGTGCAATTTACTGTTCACCTCCAGATCACAACAAACATGAAACTTTGAGACAATGAAAGAATGTGCCTCTGATTAAAACCAAAAGCAATTCTATAGCACAAATCCCAGCATATTCAAGCATTAAAAGTTACAAATAAATGCACCACAAGGGCACACACATACATGGATATCCAAGATGTTCAGCCTATGCTGTAATGCCATTGAGAGTAATTATTTAGCATTTGTAAATATGCGCACCATTTGCTGCTACTATTTTTGCAGTGTTTTTACATGTAAAAACCACAGTCTGGTTATGAATTATGCTGCAACAAGAGACTAGATGAATCTTGGCTGCCTGGAGTTCTCTAATGTGTGCCCAAGCATCATAATGTACCAACCTCCCCCTCCCATCACAGTGTTTTGTCTTCCATTTCAATACATGGCAAGTTGTCAGGTATAATAATGCAGCGACAATTGCCCCCACGAACACATGAAGTGTAATTATAAGGAAAAGGGAAATGGAAGCAGACAAAAAAACTTGGCTGGTAGGGCACGACACATGTGATGTGAAAACTGGCTTCAGTTCCCCATTGATGCCAAGTTTTCAACACACTCACTTCGCCATGTCTTACAGTTACAACGCTTCAACTGAAAACTAATTGCCCTGACGCTTCCCATGGCTTCATTATTTGCTGGCTTCATATGGCTATATTTATTTTACGTACTACAGCAAAATAAAAGGATGAATAAAAATGGAGATGAACTAAAAGGAAGCAAAAAAAAAAAAGAAAAACCTTGAAGACACTGCCTGTTCACCTGTCAGTTTTACCCATAATTCCTGAATTGCATGTTCACTGAATTTAAAAATGTAAATATGTCAACCTAACTTCTCTTTAGTACAAAGCATGTAACATGCTGCTATATGAAAGACAAAACCAGCAAAATTTACCTTCACATAATAATTTATCTATTATAGAACCACATACCACCATTAGTATGGACCACAGCAAGTTTCATATTCTGCATTTATCGCATTAATCTACAGCAGTCATGGTGGGATAGTGGGTTGTAATACACGGTTAGGCTAACTATCAGATTTATTCGAATATACGTCTACCTTTTTTTTTCCCGAAATTTTACCCATATTTAGCTATCAACCAATAATCGTGATCAAAGAATCTCGACTCGTAATCGTGACCGAAATTGGTGAGTAGACCGCAGGGACCACACCTGCCGCTCTCCAAACATGGCAAGCACGCTGTTGCGTACATTCATGCCACATTCTCTTTATACAGAGCAGCTTTGATATAGACACCACAAAAATTTTTTAAATTAAAACGAAAAAGGCATCAAACATAAAAAATGCATTTGGCAACCACATCAATTGCCGCCAGCTGCCGACGCTGACCGCCAGACCAATCACAGCGACGGCGACTGAAGCTCAACGGCACTCGCACCGTGGACAAATAACAGTCCGCAACCTGCGACTAAGGAGCCGCTCACAGTGACCGATGTTGCCCCTGACGACCCTTAGATGCCCTTCATCAAATCCGCTAATGCTCACGTTAACGTCTGTCATGTTCCTCGCACAACAATACCCATGTAAAATAACCTGCAGCGCATCGCCACAAGTATTTTTTTTGCTGTCATGTTCCTACGGCATTGGTCGCTTGTGACTTCACCACCAAAAGTCATACTCCTACCAAAGCAGCCATTTTACTCCGTCGCTGGCCCACAGCTTCATACTTCGCGTTCTTTATTTATGGAGGACAGAAGTGCTAACGCATCACAATGTGTTGCGGCCTTCGCGCTATGCAAGCCTGTGCCTGCAAACAATGCTCCAGAGATAGAAGACGACCCCATATATTTGCGCATATTGGTGGTGATGTACCAAATATCAGAGGTGACAAAAACAAAAGCTATCTAGAGGGAGCTGTGGATGTCAGATGTAATGTGGGGCACAGGGGGCTTCACAAGGGTCTCTCCCACTTTCCCTAACTCCTTCTATCTTGTCTTCTGCTGCCATTTTGAGCTATGCTTTGCATGTGCTCCCATTGCTTTTGTATTACCGATCTGGCATTTGGTCATGAATGATGGTATGTGGCACGAGCTACACCGCTGAATTCAAGCATTGAGTTATCTTGTTTGCTAAGAGCTCCAACAACTGTGCTGCTCAGCGAGAGTTCGACCTTAATGAAAAAGTAAACAAAGGATGGCGAGACAGCAGGATGCGCTTTTTGCCTGTTCTGGGCAGCATCGGCCCAGCAACTGGAAGGCACGATGCTCTGGGGAAGGAGCCAAGGCTTCACGTGGAAGAGGAACACGCAAAGGGCCTGCAAGTGTCTAGCGAAGACATTCAGGCAAAAGCCCGACAGCCCAGCGAGGTGGGATCGACCATTCAGCCTTCAAAAGAGGCCGAAGCTAGGTGCAGAAGTTTATGTGGTGCAACAGACTGCTACTTCATTGTCAAACGACCATTTGCCAGCGGCTCCCTGCAGAATATGAGGAACAGCTGCTTGAATTTCAGCGGTACGTGCCCAAACTGCGGTGTGAAAAACATTATATCCTCGGCCAGATTGGCAATGCCAATGAGATGCCTGTGTATTTTGACATGCCATGCCGCACCATGGTAACTGCCAAAGGAGCAAAGGATGTGTGCCTGCTAACGACTGGGCACAAACACACGAGTCACAGTAATGCTGTGCTGCATGACTGACGGGCAGAAGCTTCCACCCTACATTGTTTTCCGCTGGAAGACGATCCCCAAGAATGAGGTGCTCCCCCGAGGAGTGATAGTCTGAGCTAACGAGGGCTTCATGAACGAGGACATGGTGAAACAGTCGTTCAAGATGGTCTGGATGAAGCAACCAGGAAGCGACTTAAGGCTTCCAAATATGCTTGTTCTGGATTCGCTCAGGGGCCACACTTGCCCGGGCATGAAAAAGAATATCCAAGAAGCAGGCATGGACCCGGTCATCATCCCGTCGCAGCTTCAACCATTAGATGTGGTTTACGACCTTTTAAGAATCTAGTCGCCACCCTTTACAAAGAGTCTAGCGAGGGATGACGCCACCAAAACACTGACGGGGTGGGGTGTCGCAAAGAAGGCTCCTCTCGGCAAAGTCACCACATAGGTGAAGAACACGTGGGAGGACCTGCCGGCAGGCATGATCCAGATGGGATTTAAGGAGTGTTGTATTTTAACTCACTGGACGTGCTGCATTTTGACTTCACACTGAGAATGACTTTCTGTTGGAACTCAAAAGTGCCGGCAACGCATCGGACGTCTTGGGAAACTCGGATGACGGTGCAGTTTGAGGCACGGATTAGTGAGAAGTGGAGTTTGCAGCTAATAAAGGTGTGCGTGTCGTACCCGCCCTCCCCCGTTCTCTTAAAAATGTGGGTTGACATATAATCGAATAATTAATTATTTTTCGGCAAGTTCAAATTTGAAAGGGTCGACCTATATTCGTGGTTGACCTACTTGCGAATAAATACGGTACTTCGCTGGTTCTGCACTGCAGTGAGTGCCATCATTCACAACACTCCACACAACTGGTTGCTGCTAAGTTGAGCAAATAACTTCTGGTATGAACAGGTTTTTGTAATAGTGAAAAAAGCTGTGCACTATGTTACCATACTGTCGCTCTTCTAGGCAGGTGAATGCGTTTTGCTTGAACTTCATACTCGATTGCACTGATGAGCAACCGAATTTTCACCCCCCTGCCCTTTAAAAAATAAATAAATAAGTAGAAGCAAAGAAAGAAAGGCCCATCAGTTTCGGGAAAATATTGGAGCAAGCCACTGGCAAGCATAATTCTCACTTAAAATGTTTCTTGGGAAGGCCAGAACAGGTTCCTTAAAGAGCAACTCCGGCAATTTTTCAATGTCCACTGATCTCAATGAAATTTTCAGTATATGTCCTCCTCGGTACTGTAATAATATGTGTCAAGCCAAGTGGTTGCAAGTCATTTTTAGAGCGAAGCTCTTAGAAACTCGCCTGAATATCTTGCTCATCATGGATAGGCTTTGCCGAGCTAAAAATGGCATCACGGAGCATAGCGCGGTGGGGAGGAGGAGAGCTGCATGGCGAGGGTTGCACACGCTAGATCTCATGCCACAAGTGGCGCGACGTCATCCGGCACGCGGGGGTTTATATGCAGTGTCAGGTCACGCTCTCCGATAAAAGCCTCACTTTACCAGCTCTTTCTCTCTCACAGTGAAACGAACAGAGACATGACATTTGCCGAGCAATGGTAAAGCCCAGGACTCCCAAGGGAGAAGCCGCTCTACTGTAGCATCGTTGAGAAGCTAAGCATGAGTGGATGCGGCGACGGCGATCAGATCTTGAAGCAAGGGCCCGGGAAGCTGAAGGTTGGAGAAGTCATGCTTGTACTGGGTAATACATGATCACATTCATCAAGCACGTCTACGTTGAGTGCGAACAGGAAAGTGTAAATGAAAATTAAGATTAGTTTAGGATTTCATTGAACAATAAAATGCTTTGATTTTCGCATGCTAAATTTATGAATTGCTGCAACTTTGCTAAGAGAGGAATTGCTAATCTTACCATTTCAGTCTGCATTGCCATGTAAAAAAAAAAATTACACATGGCTCTGCTATCGCAAACCACCAAACCACAGCGGGGAAGGCCAGCAAGAACTTAAGCAAGTTTGGCTTCCCATAGCTTCGTTGGTCTTTGGCATTTGTGATAGCAGAGCCATACGTAATTTTTTTTCCTGAAAATGAATTTTAAAAATTTAGTGGATTCTAATGCGGGCCACCCTGTGTTTTTGACATTACCTGCAATGCTGCCAACCTGAGTAGCTGGCTGGTCAAAAGTCAAAATGGCGATATTTCAGCGCTCAAACTGTCGCTGTCAAGTTCATAAAAACTGGCATAACTTTATACATCGTGGGATATGACTCGCCACTTTCATTTTTCTGGCACCAGCTCCATATTTCTGAAGGCGGGGAGTCTGTAATGTCATTGCATACACTGCACAAAGCGTCTACCCATTTAGGTTTCGGTTTGAACATATTGTTGATTTGGTTTAGAATTATTGAGTTTCTCAGCAAATTGAATCACCCTGGCTCCTACATGGCTATCAGTACAATCGGAAAATAGTCATATCAGAATATGGTGGAAAAAATCGCTAGAGTTCTCCTTTAAAATAGAGACTGGGCTTATTCAGTGCTGCCAAGACAGCCACTGCTGCTATTGGAGTCGTGACTGCAGTCACCTTGGGGGTCAGGTGCACAATGGCCAGTGAAATTTTAATTACCTGGCAAAGCCTAATTTTCAGAATACAAATAGCAGTAGCTTGGTTGCACTATAGTTGTGCTGCAGAAGTGGAAAATCATTTTAAGTGATATCCAAGTTTGACTAAATCTGACTATCAGTATTTATAAACTAAATCATAGCTCCTTATTGTATTTAAACTACAAAACTATACTTATGGTACATGAATGTATAACCAAATACTGCTGTTCATTAATGTTTTTCCAGATATGAATGCAAGGCTACGAACTGGGCAACTTCTTACAACCACTTTTAAAATATGTGTATGGTAAAAGGTGGTCTAGCATCGGTCCCTGTTTAAATAAAACAAAGTGTAAATATTTTATCTTAACTGGCATTCTTAGAAGCACCTGCGTTAATGGTAAAATATAATTGCACTACAAGATGTCAGCTCCCTGCATAAACACATAAGAACAGTTGAAACTGCTACTGCATACATATATTCGTTACTCTCCACATACGGCTCTGAACCAGCTTGATCCTAAGGATCCAGAAGCTTTGCATGAATTTTGTCATTTTTGCATCATTTCAACAAATAAACTTCAAGTTCAAATAGGTCCGAATGTTGGCCAGGACTTTTACGTGTGATGAGTTAACCAAGATATCCAACTAAACAGAACCGAATGACTGTAATCAAGACAAGCAAGCAAGGTAATGTTCTGGATCTTGTAGATGCCAGAATTACGGTTTACATAATTACAAAACAAACTGTAGTGTTCCCTCTGCGCATTATTTTGGACCACCTGAGGGTTTTCTTCTTCTTTTTTTCTAAATGCACATCCAATGCACAGTTCACACATTTTTCTGCATTCTACCCCAAACCCACAACCTTGAGCTTGGCAGCATAGCGTCAAAAATGCCTAGACTATTACAGCAAATATTCGACGAGATCACCTCCTTTCAGAACAAAAACATGAAATTCTATCCCACTTTAGTAGCAAGTACCTTGGGATGCACTTACAAAAACTAATTGCAACCTTGAAAAATGGCAGCCTCTAAGTCTCCATATTAGTATACGACACACTGTTTCAGAAAACTTTAACAAAACATTATTACTTTGGCGAGGCTAGGAATCTGAATGGCTGCAGATGGCCAATATGAAGCACAAACAGAATGGATTGTTAACAGAGGTGTGCTTCACACTTTACAACACAGTGCAGTAAAATGTAATATTCACCTGGCTCGAGAATGTGAAACTTGTTTTCAAGTAAGGCAATTAACCACATAGGTTTATAGGACGTATATCATGCAACAATTTGTCCACTGAATTTAACAGAGGAGCTTTGCAAATCCAGATGCCGCATCGCCTTAATCCCACACTAGAAAAAATTCATTCTGATAAGTCAACAACATGAAACATGTTACATGGCATACCTTTTGGTAGAAAGAACCCGGCTGTTTGCTGCAGTCTTCACCATCAGTACAACAGCTGCCTGGTGGATTCCTGGTTTTAGTCTTGTACCAGTCATTGGGCCCATTTACACCGCAGCACTTCAACTACACATAGGATAAAAAAAAATAGCTTTTCAATTCAAGCTCATGAACAAATGGATGCCAGGGAAAGCAGTGACAAAGGCGAATTCCTTCAGAGTTGTTACGACAGGCACCACATTCTCATTACCATAAAACATGTGTACTTATTACTAGAGCCTTGCAGCAATGACAGGAACAGCTCCCTCTGCTAGACCAACAACACTGCATCAGAATAAATGCATGCTTTTTCATTCAACAGCTTATAATTGCTATGCAAAATATGGCAGAAGAAATGCTGACACAGGTACTGAAGAAAAAAAAAAAAAAAGACAGTGGAACTTTCAAGCTTAAGGGAGGACGTGGCAATGGGAATGCTAAATTTGATCAAAATTCTCCATTTTTTTTCTATTTATTTTTTTTTTTGTGATCCTTGAACCTTCTTTTACCTTGTGGTGGAATATTATAATGAAATACGTGGTAGCAATGCAGAAATTGCCACTTTATGTGTTGTCATCCACAATCGCACGAAAATTGGGCTTCCAAAAGTGCCGCCATCTTGGTGTTGTCGTAAAAAGGAGCAATCGAACCTGAGGATAGCCACACCACTGTGTTTCTCCAACAAAAAATAAAACCTGCAAGAGCGAGAAAGACGTTAGCTGCTCAGAGTTAGTATTTAACTGTTTTCATGAAATAAAACTATGAGCTCCGTTTTCTCAGCTTCCATTTTTTGAGCAGTTGCTGTCAGTCACCCCAGTGCCATTTCATAACTAATTAAGCTAAATTCATTCTGTTTTTTTTTTTTTCACTTAGATCCTGAAACTTTGGTGAGCGCCGTAAAGCTATTCATTTATAACAGCATGTCGCACAAACTTTTATAATTGTATTTTTTCAAAAGTTGTTAGTAAGAAAATATGTCGAGGACATTTCAAAAAATTTTTCTGTACTCATTTGGACATAAAAAAAATCAACGAACAGCTTTACGGCACACAGTGGGCCTTAGTGTATATGCTCAAGTAAAAATGGTACTGAAATATTGTCTAATTGACCGATTAATTAGGAGGTGACTGCAAGGGTCTATAAGGTGATGCAACTCAAAAACTATAATATGTAGCTTAAAACTGATTTCATTTCATATATCAGCATGACAAACTACATCAGTGTGCCAAATTTCATCAGTTTATACCCATAAATAACAGAGATAGTTTTCATTGCCACGTCCCCCCTTAACTGACTAGGGCAGCCATAATTGTTAGCACTCGCTTATAAACTCCCTTTAAGATGAACTCGAAGGGACGATGACAATTTGTTCGTCTTATCAGAAGTTCGTCTTGTCAGAAGTGCCTCCAAGAATAGATGGGCCACGTGCCCAGGTGGGTCCAAACACCTTACTTGCAATTGGGAAAAAATTACAAATGAAACCATATTTTTACCCAACTTGAAAACTGTCTTCAAGCACTGGCAAGCAGCCATAAATGACATTTCATCTAATGGTTTGAGTATCCTCCAGTATCTCCATGCTGCTGCGAAAGGTTGTTTATTAGAGAACTTAAGCAGGCACAAGCTACCTCCCATACTCTTCGAAACCACTTCAAGCACTTCTTCAGTGAGCATGTCAGTTGTGTTGCCAGTCAATGTGTTAGGCATTGTGGCGCATCTTTGAGGATACTCACATAGGCATTCATGTCCCCCAAGACTCCTTTACTGCCCAGACTAGAAATTAGGAGCTGTCTTTCTTCAGGGGAGTTTTCCTGCACTTGCCCCAGGAGGTGCTCAACAGCCAAAATGTCTAATGTGTACACTTTGCTGTGGATAAAAAGCAGCATTCACTGTTTCATATCCCTCCCCCCCCCCCCCCCCCCTTTTCTTGCCCCTTTGTAGGAGCCCAGGTCCTCCCTTTTTTTGTTCTGCTTTGCTTTACCACTGCTGTACTAGTTGGGGGCAGGGGGGGAGGCAACTTTATTCAAGTACCCATAGTCTCTGTGTAAGCCCTCTTGGATTCTTTTGCCTTGTTTTCCTTTGCACTCTCCCTGTAGGTGCTGAACAGGAGGTGGGGAGACAACAGAAGGGTCCAAGAAGGCAGGGTGCCCCTAGCCCTTGGGGTCCCCAACAATAAAACTAGTTTTATTGCTGGCACCCCAGTGGCTTTGCTTACTTAGTCTTTGGTTCTTTTGTACTCTCCTTGGTGGGGAGGCAACAAAAGAACACAGGTATCCAGCCCTTAGGACCCCCTACAATAAACTAGAAGCAGCTGTCCACAGCACTGGGAAAGTTCCTCTTAACAGAAAGTTACCTGTGAGGGGGTTCTTCTTAAGAGGATTTCTTCTGCATTGAGTCTATGGGAAACCAAACATACCTATGTTGTTCGTTATATCCGAGAATTCGTTATAACCGAGTTCGTTTTAACGGGAGTTCACTGTTTGTCAATTAAACACACACAGGCATTCATGAAAAGCACTTCACCTCCAATTGAATTTTATTGCATATCTATCACAGTGCCAAATGGGATATCTTGACAGCCTATAGAAGCTTTGGCTACTCCTTTGAAGGCAAATGCTAGTCAGCATAGGCAAATCACATCTACATATCCTCATAGTGGTTAAATTAATGAAGTGCTAATAGTATACTGAATCATGTCATGATACAGAGTACATGGCTACACGTGCTGCTGGGTAACACTCCCAGGGTTACGTTATGTAAACATATAAAAATACGCGATACAGTGGACGGGGAAACGACTGATGATGTAGCTCAGTTGGTAGTGCATCATACGCATTATCCCGAAGGCTGCAGGTTCAGTCCCTGTCAATGGCAGGTGCTTTTTCATCCACTTTAATTCCCTTCCATTCATACCATAAGTACTACACTACAGTTAAAGCTACAATAAATACTTTTGTGCATTCCTTGGCTTCATTGTCTGTTGGCTTCATTAGGTTACACTTACAATAGAACCTCTGTAATTTGTACTTCGTTAATTGGAAATCACAGATAATTTGCATTATTTCTGCAGTCCCAAATTATTACACATAAATTAACCGGACAATTGGCGAGACCAGTCTGCCACTTCCCAGTTAATTTGCACACTTGGCCACAAATTCGTAGCTGTGCAATGGACGTTGCAAATCTGGAAGCTGCAATTGAAGCCCCCAGAATATGAAACTTTAAAAGCAGATCTCAGAAGCCATGTTTTTTCTACCACAAATAGGTTGTAGACACCATGTTTGAGCAAATGACTTCCCAAGCGCCAGGCAGAGGTGCATGCTGTTGTGATCATGATCATTACGACCTTTACAACAGCACAGTACATGCCTGTATGCATGTTTGTTGTCTTACATGGTTATAGGCTTTTTGTGTCAGTTGGATCTCAGTAGGTAAACGTAGTGCAAGTAGAGTGTGACTGCTGCATTTGTCTCAGCCTGCACATTCTTCACTGAATTGTGTAACTGTGGTGTGCTCCAAAGATGCCGAAGTACAAGAGTTAGTTGCTGCAAGAAAAGGTTTGCTTAACCGAAGAAGCTGGCAAGTCAATGGCACTGAAAACAGCTTACTGCTCTTGTTACGAGGCCTTGCATGCCTAAGATGTAGCGTACAGTCCAATCAGCTTTTCAGACTACTTGAATAACAAGAGCATGGTTCAAACATGTTATGCTGATATTGACAGCGAGGTCGCTACTACGAGAATGATCAACTTGTTAATTCCGAGTTTGTACCATGACATACAGTAAAACCTCGCTATTAATTCCAATCAAATTAACAAGGTTTTACTGTATATCACAGTACGTACCACCACTGATCAACATAAACATAAAATGAGGTGGCCATGCACCAATGAAACACAGAAAAATGCACAATAAGTGGTACTCTCACAACAAATCGGTGTAGTATCCTATTCTACAGTCACTGTTCTTTCCACCTATTGAATATTTACGGGGTTATACGTCCAAAAGCCACGATATGATTATGAGAGACGCCGCAGTGGAAGGCTCCAGAAATTACGACAACCTGGGGTTCTTTAACGTGCACTTGCTTTCTGGGGTTTAACAACCCAAAACCATGATGCGGATTACGAGACGCCGTAGTAGAGGGCTCCAGAGATTTTAATGTACGTTTAACGTGCACCGACATTGCACAGTACACAGGCTTCGACATTTCACGTCCATTGAAATGCAGATGCAGTGGCCAGGATTTTCAGAGGCACAGCACAAATCACATTCATGGGCAGGCCATCTAAGCTGTTGGTAGACCCAAATATAGATGGGACACTGACAATTCTACTCATATGCAGAGTGCATCAAGAAGGGTGCGCTCCGACAGCATGAAAAAGTGGCACCTGCAGAAACGCAAGGCTGGTGCAGCAGCAGTCGTGGAGTCTATCAGCAGTGGGAACACGCAGTGCACGGCCAGCCGTTACGTAGTATGATGATGAAAGCCGTACGGAAGAAAACAAGGCAGTTGAAATCCCCGAGCATCTTACAGTGTTGATCGTGCTTGCAACCAGTCGCTTTATGTACAGACGAACACTGTCGCACATTCACACTTTGCCTCGCATCAAGAGTGCGCCAACACAATTAACTCTTTGTAATATATGCCACCTTAACCGGCTTTCCACAAGGGGTGGGCATCTATAAAGCTAAAACAATGGAAGAAGAATACCCTCGACTCAACAAATTTATGAACGGTGCTGCACAGAACGAAGCGTCAAGTAGGCCCCATGGTCCTCCAACATGGTGGTCACCTCAATTGCAGGACAGTCGTGACGTAACGCGCAAGACATGTATACCAATATTAAGCCTTGAGATATGGTAAAACTTGCTTCTTTTTATGGCTTTTTCAGTGGCTACAATTTTTCAATTAGAAGCACCATAACTGTTTCACTTGCCAAGTTCATGTTTGACAACCTCTAGCCAATTCTTTCTAATAAGTAAAACTATAATTCTCACTTTTGCATGCTTTCATGTTAAATATAATCATACCTACGTGGCCACGTGTGCAGTTTTCCTTTCTTCATAACTTATTCACTACTTCCTCATCAAGAATATTATGTCATGCTGAGAAGCATGCATGCAGTCATGCGGTATTAAACCAAGGAACGGCACACAAGATGGGCGAAAAGTATTGATCAGAAGCCCATCCCAAAGAATGCGCATGCTTTTATGGTGTGCCGAACATTAGGAACTGATACTGAATCACAGTGCTTAATATGTAATGATGGGCTATTTGATTGTTCATGGTGGGATACATGGCAGCACACACTGAAACAAGGACCAATAATCTGTGGAAGCAGCGCACTCAGATTCCTTGATACAGCACCACATGCTGTGCGCATGGCCTACTTGTGCACCTTAGAAGGCAGCTGCGCACTGCTGCCATCTGATGACTGAACAATGCTGCTCACTTTAGTGAAGCCCTGCTGCGTACCTGCCATGTTCCCATGTTGGTCACTGTTGTCGCTACTGCTACCTTTTGGAGTGAGTGGATGGTACATCCTTGTTAAATGAATTGTTTCTTGTTCTCCAAGGTCAAGGCCTCCGTCTGCCAAACTACGAATGGGATGCAGCAAGCCCAAAACTACTCACAAATCGCAGAAAAGAAACTGTCGCTATACTTCAACTGTAATTTTCTTGCTGGAGAATCACGCATAAATGTTTTTTAAACGCATCCACGGAAGAAGAAAAGCATAAAAAACACATTTTTCAACATGTGCATTAAAAGAAGGAGAGAAAAAAATAAAATCTTTCTGCTTCCTTTTTTGGCAATATACGAACAGTTAAGTGCAGTACATGTGTGTGTTCTAAAGTTAACATCCTTGTTATAACGTGCACCGCCATATCTCAGTCAGAATCGTGATGCTCAGCTCAAGTTAAATGTTGGGGTATTATGCACTACATACCACAATATGAACCTGCGGCACACTGTGGTAGTGGACTGAATGAATGCAGATCACCTGAGGTTTTTGCATTCCGCAGCGATCGAAGCAAGATTTCCACAGCTGGCATTAAAGCTACAGCCTTGCGCCGAGCAGCACAATGCCAGAACACCAATCAGGAGGCTCACCTAGTCATTAGGTATCGGGCAGTTTTGCAAGGACGTTTCTTAACTATATAAATTGGAGAGTCTGCGTAAAGTCACTCAATCTTTAGAAAACGTGCGGGCTTAAATAAGAGAGAACGTAACATAGGACAGCCCCACCAAAAATTCACTTTTACAAAACTGATACAGGTTTTAATATTGATATAGGCCCTGAAGCAGAAGCTCTCCAAGAGGTGAAAACCAAAGCCTTGATTATGCTGGTATTCCTGTGTACTAACCTCATGCTGAATGAAATCCCAGGCCTCCCGAATCGGCTTCACCTTGCCTTCACCTTCTCTGTCATAGTCTTGCATGGTTTGCATGAACCTGTCTTGGGCAATGTGTTCCACCTGCATTGAAATAGTTTTCAGTCCCAATGAGTCAATGTATAGCAGAACATAAAGGCAGAAAAGATGCTTGACAGTGGCCCTACCATAAAAGCACTGTTCAACAGTTGCGCAAACATTCAATAAGAAATTATACACAAGAAAGCAAATGGATTGCATGGCAGGACAAATGCTGGCTTCAGCATAATTGGCAACAGTTAACAACACACACAAAAGAAATTAAATTTTTAAATTAAGCTTTACCACCTAAAGTTCCTTAACATGTACCCGAATCAAGATAAATGAACATAAATCATAGTAGGCACTACGTAGGCTGGACACAGTTTGTATTTTATTCTTCCAACTCTAGATGCCACAAATGCCTGCACAATAGCAAAGGAATGCAATGGCACCACCTGTGAATGATACCAACGGCAACAGTTTTTAAATGGCTGGGCTTGTAGTGCACCACCTTTCTTTCACTGTGCTGTACAATTTTCTACAAAAGCCTGACAGTCTGCAATGACTTTCAGACAAGTTTTACCACACCCATTTAATTCTCAAAGAACCTGCACCCTCCAATCTCCATCAACCTTCTAAAGTTACTTTCATGGCTCAGACATTGCAAAACTGCAGCTCCTGTTTCATCACGTTGACAGTGCTAGTCACAGAAAAAGGAGGCAAGCTGGTGCGAAGGAAGTGCTGTTTTCAGCAGGTTGTTTTTACTTCTGTTATCTCGGATAACTTCAGATGCAGGGGTGTTGAACCGAAAGAAATACAGGTTCAGTTCAGGTTCACTGCGGAACATTTTGCTCCAATTCAGTTCTGGTCTGAAGAAATAAGATGTTATAACTTCAGTATGCAAAATATAAAGTGGTTTACGAACCAGTTCAGCACACTAAACTATGACACTTTCAACAGCACTACTGACCTAAATGTGCTAAACTGCACCCACTCCAGAATTCACATACAAAAAAAAATTAAAACATGGCATGCTTACACTTGCTCGTAATAAAATATTTCAGACAATCCTAAGGCTGGACAATAGCAAGGCGGCTGGCCAATGCCAATGTGCAATTACGTTTCTGAAGTTCTGCCATATAGAAATTTATTTTGTAATTACAGAATTCAATGCTGTTCATAATTATACATGCGTCGCTGAGTGCAACAAGTTATTTTCGTCAAATGGAAGTGTTCATTTACAGATTATAAACAGACTGACATTTTCAAATAAACATCTGTGAAACTTACTGAAAATAAAGCAGGCATACACAAATGTGGCCATCTAATGAGCACCATGTTACATGGCAGGCGCGTGCGGGCCTTTGAGACATACATACATGCTTGAGCTCTTTACTGCTCATTTCTTTTTGTTCAATACAATACACAGAAAGTTAGTAAAACAGTTGGGATCTATAAAGATGTTCGAAGTGCCAAATTTTTTAGCCAGGCGAGATCATTTCGTATTCATTAAAATGAAATCAAATGAAAACAAGAAATCAGTGATAAAAGCAGTCGATAATGTGCAGGGCAGTGCTTGTTGGCAATAGCTAGGCTACAGCAGTGTGAGACATTCCGTGTGAACACAAACATGTTGAAAATACTCAAAGGTGAGACACCCCTGCTTAGATCTTAAAGGCTGTAGCCCATAAAATCCCGAAGTTATTCAGAACCAATAATCAGTGTTGTATCTTAGTTCAGTTCAACTTGGGTTCATACACATTCCAAGAATTCTCATTGAGGTTCAGGTCCAGTTTTGGCTAAAGTTCTGGTATGGTTTTTGGTGCAGGTTTGGGTACAGTTTGACACCATGTTTCAGAAACAATAACTTTCCACCTAAACCCTCCTTAGCATGAACTACCACCTAGAAAGAAATAATTAAGAGTTAGGTTCATTATTAATGTATTAAAAACGGGACTCATCAAGTCAGAAAAAGGCATGTCCATTGCAAGTAGTCCAAGAGTGGGTATTGACCGACATGTTCAACCTGGTAGCCCGCATGCCACTATTCCAACGTCCAAAGGCAGCAATTTCATTCTCACGCCGATAGTGCTTTTTTAGAATATTGCAGCTTTGTGGAACCAGTGTTCACAACAAGTTTAACTGAAGCCACCACCGAACACAAGGACTACAAAACTACGGAAGTGTGTAGCTGAAGGGTCCAACATACTCATATGCATGCCCAGACAAGTTTTACTTTCTCTGCAAGGGCAAATACAATAACTTATAGTGCTGAAGAAAGTTGAAACATAGTTGCCTATAGCAACAGCTTCAAAGTTGCATGACCTGAAATAAACTCAATTCAACAGCGACGTCTCACCCCAATTTCTCCTTACTATATGAAAAAACAAAGCAATCAATCATTAGCAGAAAGTATTAAGTTCTCGCTCACAATATGCTGCTTCGCTACCTTCCCGGAGCCCCATGCAAAAGCTAATATTTAATGTCAAATAAGCACAATAGCAATTTGGTATGTAACTTGCAGTAACTGTTCATGAACACGATTGACAGAGAATTGACAGCAGATGGAAGTTTTATATGAATGGTGGAAGGAATGCAAGCTACAGAGAAGTAAATTTATTCCTTATTTGACGGCAATGTCGTTTAGTGGATCCATGTCTGATCCAGAAAGCAACTATAACAGAAGTTTGTACCATATGCAAGTGCTACCAAAATCATTAGGACCAGGAATTCAATTACGACAGTTCTCTTGCTTACCTTGTCCTTGTACACAAAGCCCAATGCACCAGCTGCTATTTCAGCCACCAGGATCAGGAACAAAAATACTGAAAACTAGAGCAAAAACAGGCCATTAGACATATACACATGTACTTTCTGAGCAACCTTTCGATGAATAATTGCTCCCAGAAAAAGACCATCATTAAATAGCTAAATTGATTTTAGTGCCACCAGGCTTTAACAGCATATTAAGCCCATATACATTTCGGAACACTGAAAGGTCAAGAATGAATAGTGTTGCTAATCATACCTTACGATCATCCCTTTACTTTATAGTAACTGAAGAAATTATGATCAAGATGCACTACTAGGTTTTTGTTCGTGCAAAGTTTATTTATGAAACAAATGGTAATGTGGTGCAATTAACAGGTTATTTGCAGTCTTCCTTAAATGGCACTACTAATGAACTGCCACAGCAATAATACATTGTTCCAAGAACAGTAATATCTTACAACTTAATTGTTCTCATGGAATTTTTTAAGCATGGAATCAGGTTCGATACAAGGCTATAAAATTCGGTTGGTTTAAAAAAACCAGCTGTTTCATAGTGTTTACATTAAATTAAAAATGAGCTAACAACGTCACCAGGCCATCACTTAAGTAAAAAATTATGTATATCTAGCTGGACAACGAAGAATGCAGTACTTACATTGTCCAGTTGCAGTGCTGCAACTTTGCTGCACTGTATGCAGTACTTACATATATAAATTTAGTGCCTTAAATTTGTATGTTTACTCCAGGGAGAAAAAGGCATGCGTTTGTCATCAATTTTATTTTTTCTGTTTAAAATATACAGTAAATATTTTTTTCTTATTCAATGAAAAATTCAAGAATTCCTGGGCTTATGGATACTAAACAAACTGTGACAGGCGACCATAATATACTCAGAATACAAAATGTATTGTCTACATTGTGTCAGGGGTTTTCTAGCCATGTGAAGATGGGTCATTTTGTCTGCAAAGGGTGCCTTTTCTTTTTGTTTTAGACAATGCAGATTTTTTGTAAATATGCTACAACCATGAGGCACCTGTCCCTTTCACAGGTGCGAATACCTTGCCGTTGCTACAATTACTTTGAAAGCAATAACAAAAGCTTGCTAAATTCTTATCAATTTCAAGGCCATTGGTTATATGGAGAAGTTGTAGATTGATTTGATTGATTTGCGGGGTTTAACATCCCAAAACCAGCTCCGATTATGAGAGACGCCGTAGTGGGAGTCTCCGGAAATTTCGACCAGCTGGGGTTCTTTAACATGCACTGACATCACACAGTACACGGGCCTCAACATTTCGCCTCCATCGAAATGCATCCGCCGCGGCCATGGAGAAGTTGCAGGGCATCACAATTTTACCCATTCACAATTTTACACAATTTTACACAATTTTACCCAAATTCACACTTCTCAGAAATCAAATCTACATGCAATTCGAGATGCAAAACACCAAATTTGAAAGCCCTGATCCAAGAAATATTGAAACCAAGCATTCCAGAAGGCAGCCAACTGTTCCGTCAGATGGATACACCCCATGACAAGAAGTTATGAAATAGTATGAACAAAAGTGCATCGCAGCCCATCAGTGAAAATGGCAAGTTGGCTGAAATAAACAAGTGGACTGCTTATTCTCTGCCTGTGATGTGTGGTGCTTATGTTTCTATTGGCTGCCCACCCAGAGTTTCATGTTACGCAGTGAAAGAAGAGAGCAAACTGCGACTTTCCTCCAAGGAATGAAAACTTCATCGTGGATTTTCGTCCAAAGCATGGAAGAAACACAAGCACCAAACAACATATGCAAACGTGCAGCGATGTGCTGGTGCAAGCACAATGAATTGTCACTTTCTCTAACGAGATATTGCTGCAACATGCCTTTAATTCGTACTTCACCCCTTTATCATGTCAAGTCCCACCATGACGTAAAGCAGCGGCCACCTTTTCTACACCATACTAGGGACCTCTGAATTTCATGCCACTTTTCTGATTTCGAAGAAAAGTTGATATGGTATATCTTGTGATGCCTACACCTATTCCACCTGAACTGCCATGAAGGTCATCCTGAGAAAGTCAATTAGGAAGGTTTTGTTAATTATAATTAGGCTTGATGTACTTTCAGGAGGGACAGGATACTTCAACCGCAACTGAGTTCATATATAAAGACGGCAGGTGCTTTACTATCATAGTATGTTTAAAAAATCTGTACTGACTAAAAAAAAACAAGGCATCTTGTATATTGTTATATATGCCCCATTTTTATTGATTGTGACAATAACTCTTGCAATACGAGTTGATGCATATGTATTAGTTTTATCATCATCAGCTGTAGCCTGTTCATGCCCACTACAGGGCAAATGCCTCTCCCAGCCGTATGCAACAACTTGGTAACCTATCAGTTTATAATAAATATCTATTGTAATCAACTTTAAATAGCTTGAGCTATGTGTTTATCTGCCAACACACAGTCATGTGCTCAAGTCGTACAGGCTTCTATAGGCTAGGCGCAAGAAATGCACACTTCTCAGCAAATTAAATGCGATACCAGGAGTACATAGATGCCGATGCTTTCTGTGCCACCACTTTGTGATTGGAACACCTAGCTTATACCCCTGTCACACGAAAAGGTTTAATGTCATTTGTGTGTAATGACATTCGATTCCTAAAATGATATTGGATGGCGTTTGCTGTCACACACACACGGAACAAGAAAATCATTTGCAGATGGTAGCAATGACGATGCAACGGAGACAAGTATGAAGAAAAAAGTCAGAGCTTATGTAATAAAATTTAGTGTATACACAGTCTTCATAAAAATTGCTTGCTACAGGTTACGATTCATATTCAAATGTTATTTGGCCAAGTGAGCCAATTGAACGCACAGTTGGGCACATGGCCAGCACTGCTGTTGGCAATGTTGTTGGGAACAAGGATACAAAACTTTAGAACAAGTTGAGCCCTTTTGCAAAAAACACTACAACAGAACAACAAATTCATTGCTATAATTAATTATTTCTTTATATAATTTGTTTGTGGCCCCCTTTTGGCAAAAGTATTCAGCTGTGATAAAAATGCATTCAAATTAGTTTGCCAAACTCATTCGTTTTAAAGTCGTTCTCGTCGAATGACATCAGATGTTCCCACGTGGCAGCCTGCTAACCACATTAAATGTAATTGGCATTAGATACAAACGACGTTAAACCTTCTCGTGTGACAGGGGTATCATTCTCTGCCGTACTCAATGAAAGCGAGAGTTTTGAAGCATTGTGATTCACTTTTGTCCCTCTGTGGTCACCAAGAACACTGCAGCAGCATAAAATGTACCAGCCGTCACGTAGTCCAAGTATCACATTTCAATCGCTGAGCACCGTACATGCTTGCGTCTCAAGAAAAAGCTATTCCTATCCGTATGCAACATTCTGTTGCAACATGTAGGTGCATGCCCTTGCATTAAATGACCCACACAATCAGCTCAGATTTGTTGCAGCTCTCATTTTTCTGAAGCATTTTGCTCTCTTGACCACATTGCTTGTTCTTGGCCTAAACCTCAGGGCAAAAGAACATGGCTCCACCATTAAAGTGTTCGTGATACTGCACCTTAGTAAATCTCCTGAACAACAAATGCTATGGTTTGTCTGGAATGATAATCAGTTGCATGCTTTAGAGAAAAGAGGAGCAGGAGTCTATACTGTGTGCTGCTATTTGAGGACTGTTAGCAGAAAATGAAAGCATATCTAGTTTTGTCCTTTACAGCTGGCAATACTGAACACACCGTGGCATCACTGTTGTGTGCAATGAATAGCTCGCCAGTGAACACAGCATGAACAGCTGAAAAGTAATTACAAGAAGCACACACTTACCAGCATGAGCATGCAGTAGCTCTCCTGCATGGCACCACAGCATCCCAAGAATGCAACAAGGAACACAATGGAGCCAACAACAATGAGGATGATGGGCGCAGAGACATAGTCATCACCGATGACTGGTCCTGTTTTCTTGAAAAGGTGCAGGCTGTAGCCACCACAGACTATGATTACGATACCAGATATCTGTGAAAAAAATGGGGAGAATTACCACTTGCTAGAAGAGGGGCTCCTCTCATTGTGAAGGAGCATGGAGATATTTTACGCAGTCTGACCAACCAACTCCCGCGGATATTGAACAGTAAGCACGTTATCCAGACACCAATTTAACCATAGTGCCCCAAACAGCAGCTATGACAGAAAAGATGACAGCTGATTAATACAAAAGTTAGGGGTTAATAAAAGGGGTATGTGCAGTGCTGGGGCCATTACAGTATGTTATTGCATAAATCTAATTCCTTGAAACCAAGAGAAATAACCAACTCCTGTAATCAATCAACAGAAGCTTTACACATTACCATCTCTGCCCAGGAAGGGCAATAAGCATAATTCATGTAGAACAGGGAATTTATGTGAAAAAAAACCTTTGAAAAGAAAGTGGCAGGAAGTAATGCCCGAATGGTTCATCACACAAGTGTCAATGCATTGTACGCAATACATGTACAATGCAATGTCATGTACAAAAGCATTTAGTTCTGTTACATTTGTATGAGGACAGTCGGAGATCTATATTAAGTAACATAACCAAAAATTTGCCAAATGAAGAAGTGCAGTTCACATGCACCAAGCAATAATGCCCCATTTCAATGATGTATTTATAAACAAGTTTTGAAAAGGCAAAATTGAAGAGTGCAAATACTAGACGTCCTTTCATTAGAGAAACCACACCTTATACTGCATTGCCGGGAAGAATAGATGTCCATGCAGCCCAGTTTAAGCTGCAGAAGAATACCTACAAGTACTACACAGAAGTCCCTGATGAACAAAAGTATGAATAGCAGAGGCCTGTGGAGCTAAATTTTGAATGCAACACCAACCAAAATTGCTATGTCTGGCCCCCTAAATTTACATGAAATGCCCACACACGAACAACAACAGTTAACTTATCGCTGCCTTGTTAGCAATAAGTCAAAGCCATATCTAAATCAAATAGAGCCATTTAACTGCAGCGCGACAAAATAGCAAACAGTGTTTTAGCAGCATTTCTTCAGATGAAGTAAAAGTTATTGGGACACAAAACAAAATATCTATTACTGCTCAGCCTCTGAACATAGCCTGGAGTTAAATGTTACAGCCTGTACATCACAAAAACATCTGCCCACTGATATGCTTAACTTGAGGCTATGTTGCGCGACTAAGCGCTAATATAGGTTTTTTGAGTGTCAAATCCCACAAACTTTTGCTGTTGACCGCAGATACATCCAGAGATTTCCCTGACATGCCATAGGGATAGTGTATGCAACACCTTGTTTTTCTAAAGGCACCCCCTTAATTTGCACCAAAGCTAACAAATTCAAAATATTTTCTACTTCACCTCGACAGGCAGCACTCCCCATAAATTTATTTCCTGGGGAAACCCCCGCTTACATTCTTAAGGCCAAAAACCAAACAAAAAGCCCACTTGTTTAAATACCTTGGAGAGATGCCAGAAGAAGCATTCCCTACACACATGACCGAAGTAAACAGCTCATGAGCGATGTGGCAAAGATTACTTTCATAAACACAAAGATGGAGGTTCAGCATCGTCTGGCCAGTTGTGATGTTGACACTCCATCTTGGATTTGCATGTAAATTTCTGTGGTGACAATCATGAGTTAGTGTCCATTATCTCAAATGCTGACAGCAGGAATATAATTAAACTGCTTATAGTATACACATCTTGCATCGCCTATAAGGTGATGTGAGATGCGTAACATGTGCTACACAATCGCTTCAGAGGGAATGTTGAGAACTGCAAAGGGTAATACACAATAAAAGAACCTATAGAAAATAACATTCGCTAAATCACTTAACAGATAGGCCTTTGCCTTTACAAAAGTTAATGCAAAAGATGCATTTCATCAGATAGAAACATATGGTGGCCAAAAACCAGCATCAACTTTAACCAGTGTGGTGGCAAACTAAGCTGAGCTGGCAAATGAGTTCAGTGAAATTCCGCAAGGTGGAGTAATGATTATGAAAGGGAGGGTTTGTACCCACCGATTTGTAGGTCAAAGCTGCAAGGAAATCCATACAGATTTCACAGAAATGAAAGCTTCTTGGTCCCCAAACCAGGATGAATTTTTCGGCAACTAGGAAACTTTCATTTCCAAGAAAACCGTATGGATTTCCTGGCTGCTTTGTGCTACAAACGGGTGTGTGGTAATTTTCCAATTAACTCTGTTTATTTCACTTCGTACACGAAAAGTTGCCAACAAAACCATCTGGGCCCTTAGCAATACTGAATTCTGGGCCCATGAAAATTAATACAATATTTCATTGCAACTCAAGATAATATGAAATACGAAATTAGTAAGCTGAGGTTGTACATCTTTATTAACGAGACACTAATAAATTTGTTATTACTGAAAAGCAGAAGCAACAAATAGAGAAGTCAAAGAATGCTACACTACAGAAACATCGTTGTCAATTATATTTTGAAAATGTGAAAATTTTGAGCTTTCTTTTATTGGGTTCAGAAGATTGTTGCATAATGTTGAACACAGGAAATTATACAAAATTAGAGAAATTATCATGAAAGCATAACAGCTTTCATAAAATCTGAGCTGCTGATGCTTTTTTCATGATAATTTCTCAGGTTTTACGTCCCGTGATATGGTTACTAGAGACACCGCACTGGAGTGGACAGCTCCAGAACTTGGCTACCTGGTGTTCTTTAACACGCACCTACATTGCACAATACAATGGCCTCTAGCATTTTGCCTCCATTGAAATGAGGCCGCGGTTTGCTTCTGTGACATTCAGGTCATCACCTGTGAAATAGCCGGCAGAGCACTATGGTGCAGCAATGCATTGTCCAAGTGTGAACATAATTGACCACAGGAAAGACAATAGTGTCCAGCCTGTTCCTTCTGTCTTTTTTTTTAATAAATTGCAATTTATCTGTACTTATACAGTAAGCCCCAAGAGCGTAATCAGAAAACATGCCCAGCATACAATACAAGATGCAAATGGAAGCATCTTGGCTAAGTTCACAAATTTGCAGATTGATGTACAGTGTTGTACAGAAATTTCTGCACATGTGTTGAGCAGCACAACGGCACAAGAATGACATCGTGAAATGTCTAGACATGGGGGCACAATAGGTGCGATGAGAAAAACATAGGACAACAAAAACCTTTAATCTTCAAAGTACAAGTAACAAACATAACTGACCGAATGCTTTCACCTATGTGCACTCCCAATTTTCACGTCATGTACCCAAGAGTAACAGCCTTCTCCCGCAGCTAACAATGGATCTGTGCAGACCACAAAACGTTTTGACGGCCAGTGACCTACTTTTTATAGATGCACACATTTGTACGCCAATGTTAAATGGACAATAAAGATAAATATTAGGAAATTAGGTTCCTGCAATACCAAAGTGGCAATCACCACCCTGGAATAAGGACTGGCAAGCCAGACACAGAACAAAACAACTAACATGGCGACACCTTCTTGCAGCTGCCATGCTAATTAGTCATGACAAGCAGAAGTGTTTTATATAACTACAGACCCACTCATTGGAAAATATGGACTACTGGACATTTTATGGGCCTTTCCTATGCCAAAACAGCCCAAATACAAATATTACTGTATTAGCCATATTAGACTACCATGCATGAGCACCAAGGGGTCTGCTCAGAATTTTTAAATGTATGCACTTTATCTTTTGCGGTAATAATCCATTTCCTCAAATTGATGAATAAAGCATTGAAAGGATTCTCTATAAGCCAAGACAGCATTTCTGCGACATTTTAGGCATCTACATGGGGCGAGTTTCCATTTATGAAGTGGTCGAGGCAACAGACAAGATAAGAACACAAGTGCCATACCCAACTGCATCTCACTCTTTCAACCACTACTGGTTTTCATCGCCTAAAAGAAGGACATCGCGTACCACCAAACTATGAAATGCTGCTGCAAGTTCCCTATTATTCTGCAATTTTTTAGCAATATTGTGTAAGTGCAACTGACACTCCACAGTCCAAAGTGAATTTCTTTTTACCTTGAAAAATGAACTGTTTCACAAATAACGGCAAGAATCCCCAGCAGTGGCTTCGTTTGCCAGCCTGAAGCACTTTGAACAGCAGTAACAAGTTAGGGTATGAAAACTACATAAAGGAATGCATAAGAACATACTAGAACAGATACTTGGGCAAGTTGGTGGAAAGGCATTTCCCAAGAATAACAGCAGGACAAGACGAGGACACCCGTGTCGTGCTCCTTGTGTGTCCTCATCTTGTTCCGCTGTTATTCTTGGAGAATGTACAAGAAATGCTGCAAAATCTGTTACTCTTTGGAAGACAATCACAAACATATCACGGAATTAAAACTTCCCCGAAAAGAACTAGGATGCAGGGGGAGCCAAACTATAAGTTGGGCATTTCACATTATTGTAATTTAATAACACTGATTTCTTGCAGCATTATTTGGCTGGCTATTGCGCTTAACGACGCCTACTCACAGTTGTACACAAACAAAAAGAACCGTTCCTGATGTGCCCCTCCCACTACAGTTTTCTGTCAATTAGGAGTAGGACCTATGAATCAAGGTAAACATAACGGATGCCTTTACATTAACTGCATACCTTGAAGAAAAGCAAGCTTATTTGCAAGATGATCCGACAACAAAGTGCAAAATTAACGAAATGCACATGAAATTTTGTTACGTTCAAAACCACACGCCAGAGAATCTGCTGCTGACCATAGGACTCCACCTGAGCGAATTGTTATGGTTTCGGTTATAATTTGAACGAGCTCGATCCGCAAGATGTCCATATCGCTGGATTTTACGTAAGAGCAGTCGTTGCAGTTACATCCACGCTAAGTTTATAATCGTGTTTGATGACTATTTTAGTTAAAACAATGAAATCGGCTGAGTTCACTAATTATAAATGCTATTTTACGGAAACGCTAAAGAAAAAAAAAAAGACATGCTACAAATCCATAGAATATAGCGAAACGCGGGAAGCAGCCGGGCTTAAATGTATCAGCAAGATATTACTGACACGTAAAATATCTTTATTCTGTATAGCAGACTGAACACTTCGTAAACTGACGTCAGACGATTTTGAACGTGTGAATACGTTGCACGCCATGTGCGGCCAAATGAGAAAACTTACTCCGAACGTATATAATTCCGCGTGTCACAACCACAACTCGCAGCACGCTGTGTATTCGAAACAGCGTCGAATCAACAGGTTTATCTTGACGAACACAACAACAACAACAACAAAAAGTGTCAGCTGCAGCGCCTTTCTGAAATACGAGTAAAACGAAAAAAGCGCTTTGGGCCCGATCTGTGATACGTTAGCGCGAACTTCACACGGGCAAATCACCCTCGCTATTTGGCAAACTTTCACAATACGGAATCGCAAAGCTGCCTCAGGCCCGACAACGACGGAACGCTCCAGGAACGGCCCCCGTACGAAGAGGCACTCCCCGCAAGCTGGTCCAGAAAAAGAGCCGCTCGCTCACTACCGCTAAACTAGCGACACGTACTAGGAAATGACAACAGATGGAAACAACGCTGGCGCGCAGTTCACAACTGCTGTCATCAACATTTGGCAAGACACACACTCATAACAACACACACAAAATGTCGTCTGCTACGAACAAAGCGCAACAGGAAAACGCAGAGACAGCAGCGCACAACAGAACATTCCCACTTACCGCAAAAAAGAAGTTAAATATGAATAGCAGGTTTTTGATACACGACATCCCACATCCTTGCACCATGTTTGCGCACTACTGGGGACGACTACGAACTGCAGCACAGCAAAGCACGTACCACAACGCAAATGCACAACCGCCTCCAACGCCGCCCGAGCTAAAATGGCAAAACGCGTCCTCCTCCGCCGCGTCTCTTGCCTGCGTGACGCACGCGCGTCGGGAAGGGCGCGCTGCTACAAGTGGTGACATTGTACTTGAACTCTAAAATTGGTCCTCATACCTCATTTATTATTTTTACGCTCATAATTATATTGTACTTAAAACTGAAGTTTTTTTATTCCTACAGCTTTGCAAACTTTCAAATCATAAGGAGGATTATATTTTTTCGCGCACTGATGACGCGCGCAAGTAGTCCGTCGCGGCGGCTGTTGCGCGCGCTGGTATGCGCGCAGCGCGTAAACGCTGGTGCACGCCCCTTTCGGCCGTTCCGCACGTTTCGCGCCCTCATTTTTCGGTTCCTAACTGAATGACGCGCCTCACGGATGAGGGAAACAAGAAGAAATGACGTTAGTATTTACTGACCGTTGGTGCATGATCAACGGGAAACATCGACTTGATTAAGCGAGTTGTTTTCGAACCAGCATGGTAACGTAAATAGTCGAGTTTTGCACTGCCATGAGTTTTTCAAGGTTAACTCTTTTAAGGTTTTAAGGTGACTCTGGCTGTACACTCTGGTACATAACAGCCCTTTTTTAATGTATATGAGACATAAAGGCCTGAGCAATACGTGCTGATGTAATTTTGGAGCGTTTAAGTATCCTCTTGAGTTATCTCATTGTTGTTAAACTTGGGAGGATCATTTGATAATGTTTAATCAAATAGCTGTATTATATTGCGAAAGTAATTAAATATAATGAGCGAAATGATTGAATGACACCTTGAACTTATTCGGGGACAAGCATTTTCTTCACCAATGTCCCGCGTACCATCGCGAGAGTCTATTCACGACGTCAATTTGTGCGCACTTTTATTTTTTACTACTTTTTTCTCAGCGATCAAGGAAACGTTTCTGGCTAAGCATATAATACCTGATACAGAGGCTCAGCATATACGCGTAGTCTAAATAATGAAGTGTTTTATTTATTCTTCTTCTGTCGTTCTACTGCATAGTCGACGTGCGGTGCGTCGAGTATAGAAATATTTGCATTCGCAAGCATGAATATGTCATTCAATCTATTTACATTGGGCAATGCATGACGCCTATACTAAACATCCTTTGTACTGATTATACTGATTTATTGAAATTTGTGAGCAAGCACAACGAAGGATCGAATCTCGGCCGCTGCGGCTGCATCTCGATTTAGGCGAAATGTTGAGGCCCGTGTATACTGTGCGATCGATGTGTGTGCACGTTAAAGAACCCCAGGTGATCAAAATTTCCAGAGCCCTCCACTACGGCGTCTCATAATCACAGCTGATTTTGGGACATAATACCGCATAAATCAATCGAAGAACGACACATTATTTGCATACGACTTTGTTGGCGCTTCTCAGGCACCGCTTTGATTTCCCTGTCATATTTACCCTTGGTCTTCAACAAGCAGCGAACACGCGTATTAGATTTTAAAATTTTATTCTGTGATTTTACGATCAAGAACCACGGTATAACTTCACTTATAATTACGGATTTTATGTGCAGAAACCACGATATGTGGGGCGCGCCGTAATGGCGGGCTCCGGAAATTTTTACTACCTGTCGTTCTTCGACGTATATACATCTAAATCCAGTTATACAGATTTTCTTGCATTTTGCCCCATCAAAATGCTGCCGCCGTGGCCAGCAATCGAAGCTGTGTCCTCAAGTTTTGCGGCACACCACGTCAGTCACGCAGCTACAACGGCGAATCGTAGGGGAACCGCGGTTTGTTGCGCATATAAAAGCATCCATTTCCCGCTACACAAACTCAGGGAATAGGTCCCTTATGCGCAGTAGTTACCAGCTGTTCAGTAGACATTTTGCACCATAGACAGCTCGGAAATTATCTGTATCTAGAAAAGGCAGTTTATTTTATTTGGCCTGTATTACATTGTTTGTTATTGCTTTAAAAAGTCGCTTAGTGGTATGACATTGGTTCCTTAAGCGCGCAATATACAACTCTATCAGATGCGCCTGGGATATACTGTTATCTTGCTTGTTTTTTTTTTAATTATGCTTTTCATTCATGTCAGTGTCATCATGTACCAGATATGGTAGTACTTGCATTTTTTTTTTCCTCGCTTACAAGCCTGTGAGGTGATCTGACACCCAGTCGCAAACGGTATTGCATGTATATTGCATATTGCGATATTGCAACGCTAACAGCTCACTTGTTACCGAGCATACACCGCGAAAAAGGAAAACCAATATCTTGTGCGACGTTTGTTTGTTTGTTTGTTTGTTTGTTTGTTTGTTTGTTTGTTTGTTTGTTTGTTTTACTTCTCGTTCGCTCAAGCGCCATAAACAAGACGTAACTTCCGCAACAACGAAATCTTCGGGAATTGCTATAAAGCGCGAAAATTATACGTGTATATGTGAACAGCGGAAATTTTCCACTGCTCATTGATATTCCTCTGTCGCCGCTTAAAAGCTGAGCTACCGCAGTGACGAAACTGTCGTGATAAGAATGCGTCCTATTGTTCACTGTTAATTTATTTCTATTTATTTATTTCTTGGCTTGCGTCGGCAATTTCTCGAGTGTGCGCGCATCCATATTATTGCGAGATCGCCGCGGCAAGCAAGCGCGATGATTTTTGTCTCAAAGTCAGTCGCGGACATAGGTTCAGTGACGTATATATGAGCGCTGACTCAGAGCCTTTATTGTCGCTGCAACTTCAGCGGGGCGATAAAGGGACACCGCGCGTGCGGTGGGCGTCCGTATAGGGGAGAGAGAGAGAGAGAGGGTTCGCGGAACGCAAACGTTCGCTGCCGACGTCGTCGCTCGAAGGCGCGGGTAAATGGATCTAACAAAACATCGATACCGAAATATATGCCTGCGGTTGTCACTCGACAGCAATCGCAGTACGGAAATGGAGTATTTCCGTTCCTTTGACTCTTCCGCGTGCGTTGAAACACTGGCGGCAAGCGTTGGCAAGCCACCACGCGCATTGCGACGTCTGTCGCAGTACGTATACGTGGCACGCTTTACCTCCCTAGCTGATGTCACATTTACGGCGGTTTGACAAGCTCTGCGTCTGACATGCTCGTTTCTGTATCGCCGCGGTGCAGAGCGATAGCGGAGTCCCTTGAGGTGTATAAACGTAGGAAATAAACCCAAATGCAGTATGAGATCATTTTGTCGTGTATGTTTAAACATAGATGAAGTAGCTCGCGCGCCGTGTGCTTGTTAAACGTGCGCGTGTTATCTGCGCATACTTTGTAACTCATACAGAAAAATAAAGATTGATTGATTGATTGATTGATTGATTGATTGATTGATTGATTGATTGATTGATTGATTGATTGATTGATTGAAGGGACTGAGAGTTCCGATCGCGTTAACAGTAAGAATCTCGGGACCGCACTTTTCAGTTTGCGTTTTTGTTTCAGTAATTTGGAACATAGCCTTGAAGAAAAGTGGTGCGCTCAGTTGTAAGAGGCGAGACAGAAGAGCACACACAGAGCACACGACAAGCGGTACTCGCAACTAAGACTACTTCGGTTTAGCTGAGCGTAGAGCTTGTCCCGAGTTCGGTGTGTTCGTCTCTGTCTCGTCTTTTCAGCTGCACACCAGTTTTCTTCAAAAGTAGCTCGATGAGCGTAAAATCGTACACATGATTAACGTCGCAAGTTCGGCGTGTTGGTAGACGTCTAAAAGAACGCAGTGCAAAAAAAAAAAAAGAAAAGAAGAGAAAGAAAGAAAGAAAGAAAGAAAGGGACACGCGCACGGAGCGAGCTGGCTGCAGGCTATCGTGTATGCGGCATAAGGCGCAGACGTCACTTTGATGAATATTCGGAACGAGTGGTAATGGTGGCCATACGTTAAAAATGCTCGTGAAGGACAAGATCTTACAGGCTTCCTGGTCAGACATTGTGTCCGTTGGAAGGACTGCAGGTCCGATATATGAAATGCTTCTGTCGCTAGGAGGAGCAGAACACGTGAACACGTACGAGCGATATCGGAAGCATACGCTTTTTTTTTTTTTTAGTCCCGTGGAGGGATGTGTAAACGTGGCGTCCATCACACTTCCCAAGAAAGAACTCACCCATTCACGCATGGCCAGATCTTTGTACCTTGATCGGATAGCATGTGTATTTACAAATGTGCAATGATTCCCAATAAACTATGTTGGAATCAGTGCTCGTCTTTGTCGTCGGGCTCTGTCCGTGTGTGTGTTGTGCGCTGTATTATTTTAGCCATAAAATTTCTCCTTAAGGTACACCTTGATTGATTTGTGGGGTTTAACGTCCCAAAACCAGTTCTGATTATGAGAGACGCCGTAGTGGAGGGCTCCGGAAATTTCGACCACCTGGGGTTCTTTAGCGTGCAACTGACATCGCACAGCACACGGGCCTCAACATTTCGCCTCCATCGAAATGCAGCCGCCGCGGCCGGGATTTGATCCCGCGACCCTCGGATCAGCAGCCGAGTACCTTAGCCACTAGACCACCGTGGCGGGGCCTTAAGGTACACCTTGACAACATGCATGCAGGGCATGTCCTTATACGCCGCACCTCCTTTCGCAGCACTGCGGTTTCACTGAACGCCAGTACAAAGCCAATTCAACATCTAGATAGCTCTTTTGATTTTCTGGGGTTTTACGTCCCAAAATCACTATTGATTATGAGAGACACCGCAGTGGAGGGCTCCGGAAATTTCGACCACCTGGGGTTCTTTAACATGCACTGACATCGCACAGTACACGGGCCTCAACATTTCGCCTCCAATGAAATCCAGCCACCGCCGCCGGGATTCGATCCCGCAACTCTCGGATAAGCAGCCGAGTACCATAGCCACTAGACGACCGTGGCGGGGCCTAGATAGCTCTTGTTATATAATAATGGTCCGCGGTGACTGCACTGTCACTACCTGCAATAATGAAGTAACAAAGGCAACAGCAGAGAGGAAGTAAAACAAGAAATTGTAGGAAAAGTCTTCTTGAGCTCTAATGTGTGTTAGCTCGACACATATAAGCAAATGACCACAAACACACGGAAAAAAAAAATGTATAGACGCTAAACTCCCAACTTTTTATTTTATGCCCTTTAACACAATTCATTGCGCTAGTGTCTATAATTAGAGATACCTAATTTCCTTCCCCTACAATAAAATATATGGCGAGCTAACATATGTATGTCCTACTTCAGGAAGAGCTTCAACTTCTTTTGTTTCGCGTGTGAGCACATTTCGAAAGCGACCGATTACGTACCAGCCATACAAATCAGGGAAACAACCGCGCTATTTGCAGTGCACTGCCAAGAAGGCTCCAGCTGATAGGTCATTTCTAACGTTGTAACAAAGTTCGCGTAGTCTGTCATTGACCTCTTAGTATGAAGAGGTGGTTCACTGCAAAGAGTGTGGTTGATTCCCTGATCTGTATAAGTTGCAACGTAATCTGTCGCTTCTGGAATCGACTCACAAGCAAAAGAAAAGATTGATTGATTTGTGGGGTTTAACGTCCCAAAACGAGTTCTGATTATGAGAGACGCCGTAGTGGAGGTCTCCAGAAATTTCGACCACCTGGGGTTCTTTAACGTGCACTGACATCGCACAGCACACGGGCCTCAACATTTCGCCCCCATCGAAATGCCGCAGCCGAGGCCGGGATTCGATCCCGCGACCCTCAGATCAGCAGCCGAGTACCATAGCCACTATACCACCGTGGCGGGGCACAAAATAAAAGAAGCTGGAGCTATTGCTGAATTATATGACGCGCATGTGTTAATCAGGTGATGATGTACCTTAGATTACTGACACTTGCGCAATAAATTGTGGTTTTCATGCCTATAAAAGCACGAGTTTCAAAGGCATGAGATAAGAAATGGGAAGTCTAGATAAGAAATGGTAGGCCCACCTCTCTCTTTTCCCCTCCTCCCCCCCCCCCCCCCTTTTTTTTTTCTTGTGTGTCGTGGCCGTTATATATATGTGCCACCATGGAACACCAACTCGCCGGTTCAGCAAGCCCTCCGAATTTCTTGAGCTGTTCGCAGCTGTTAATCAACTTTGCCTGATTCTGGCCCTCATAACATGATCACAGCAATCAGGCATGACGTAAATACTACCTCGTATAAATCAGAGAACAGTTGTTATCACGGAAAGCAAACTATGATACATTTTTTGCATTTCGCTGAAAACCGTAATTGTAAAGTATATTTGCGCAACGTCAACATACGAAAGAGTGCGTTGAGACAGCTAGGAGCGGCAAAGCGAATGCGTACAATGCACGCACTTTCGTAACGCGCGGATGACCACCGCGTCGAGCTGCGTTTTTCACCGACAGAACAACAACTGAACGAGAAGGCGGCTCGCTTTTTACAGAGCCACCACGCGCGGATGTGGTCTCTGTTCACGACGCGGCAACTGACTCACGTTTCTCACGGATGCATCGCCGAGTCATGCAATTACTAAAGACCCCCTTGACGTCTTTCCGTTCACTCATGTTTTTTTTTTTCTTTGCGCACGGTATTTCTTCTATAGGACCCGTTAACCGACGCGTGTGTGCGGTTGAGCGGAGGGTGTTTCGCTGCAATACGCCTGCAGCCTTTCCCCCTTCCTCTCTCTCTTATTTCGGGAAAGTCGGCGGAGTCCGTATTCAAATGACGACAGCCACCCACGACTTTCGCCGCGCGACCGGAGTCAAGTGGGCGTCCGCCAGGCTGTCGTAGTAAATAGACCGATCGTGTTCGCGCCAGCGGACAAGTTTCGTTCCCTGCTCGCGACGACGTGGGGACCGCGGCTGAGACCTCTCGTAATCCATGACACGGGCACTTTTGACGTGTGACCGGTCGCGGACGAGCGTCGGCGCGCAAACCGAGGTTGCAGGTTTCATTTCCCCGATACCGCAGCGCTGATGTTTCGGTATACTGTACACAAACAAACCTGGCTTCAGCGGATCCGTTGTGGGGGCTTCCGAGAAAGCCCGTCCGAAATTCGGTCAGCCAGACGGCGTTCTTGGCAACGACGCAACACAAACAACCACGTCTCCGTCTGGTACGAACTGTGGTCAACAGCGCGTGGCGCACCTGCTCAAGCCTACACACTCGCGGATTCTAGTATTATACAAAGATAATGTTATAGTCCCCCGCAGCCACTGTCCTCTTGAATACCCTATACATGTAGGTCGTCAATACGAACTTTGGTATACACAAGTGGTATCGCCAAGTAAACGCACTTCTGCAACTTCAAGAACGTACGTCCCTCTAGGAATGCTGAATGTTGCACTGTTCACAGGATTAGCTATAGCTGACGCAGGGCTGCGGCACTGTATGGGGGGCAGATAGAGTTTGTGTGGACGCGAGCTGACCAAACTTTCAAATTCAAAGAAGGCTATGAACTACGAAGCCCCTTCTCCCTCCTCTCACCCTTCCCCTTCTGGCCGCTGTCCACTGTTCAGTGATGGGAGTCGAACTCGCACCCTCACTGGCATCAAGATCGTTTTCCTTCCACTCACCTTAATTTACTTTTGCTTTGCCATATGCCATGTACACTTAAAGCAGCAAGCAAATTACCCTGTGCTTTCTCCGGCTTCATTATCTACAAACCTTGTAAAGTTGCTTCAACTTTCGTATTCAAAAGTTACGGTTATCAGCATAGCGTGAGGTGAGAACACGACGTGTTTTTGTCGGACTGAGGTAAACATGTATACGCCGTGTGCTGCGCTGCACCGTGGGTTATCTCACTGGTTGCACATGTGCCACGAAACGTGCTCCTGCGCACGCGAACCCCGCGTTGGCCGAACGTCAACCCCAACGGGTGATCCAAACGCGTGCTCCGCACAGCGGCCAGGGCTCGCGCCCTTGGCTCGGCTAGCCACACGGGGTCTGGGCGGGCGCGGCTGCTCTGACGTCACTGCGGCGTGAAGGCCCACCGTGCGGTTCCTTGGCCCACTTGTCAGCCGCTCGGCAACGCGTATTTATGGCGCTCGCAATGAAGGGCCGCGCTTCGAAGACCTGCTCGCTGCTTGTGGCACCGCGCTGAAGCTCAACGCACCGCCGGCCATGGTCTGGACGCCTGAGTGGCTCCTCTTTCTTTCTTTCTTTCTTTCTTTCTTTCTTTCTTTCTTTCTTTCTTTCCAACTTCAGATATTCCACACGAACAGCGCTGGAACTTCACAACCCGCGGTGACGGAAGACCCGCAGGTGCACCCATCCGCGACATCGCTGTTTTGAGGGCAGCTTTGACAGGTCGGCATGCACAGGGTACGAATGCGGGTGATGACTATCAAAATTGATTATAGCGCGCCGCCTATGTTACGAAACGATATGGTTAACTTTTTCTTGTGTACAATGCTTTGGGGCGTATAGATCGCGAGACAGCCTCGTTGGAAATGCACTTCTTTTGCAAGGTTCTCTAACTCCGGTTACGCCACAGAGAGAGAGATAGAGAGAGACAGAGAAGTAATGCAGCAGAAATTAGAATTCGCGCGCAGTGACCACGCGGGCAAACGACCAGATGTGACAAACTGGTTAGCTCCAACGTATAAACCATGCATGGCTGGAAATTTAAATATTATAATGCAAATATTATTCGTCAAACGAAAGTATAAAGAGAAAGTAAATAGAACGTTAATGGAACATATAAAAATAGGGGAGCTTAACAAGTACAGTGCTTGGCATTGATGGGACAAGAGATACTCAAGAGATAGACGGAAAAGCCTCAATATGGACTTCTTCTTCTTTTCTTTTTCGCCGATTTGTAATTGCCGTACACCCCACAAGTCAAACTCTTTCATTCGCGTATTTTGTTTTATTGCGTCATTTTGCCTAATCACATTGTTATTTGGTGTCCCGCGGATTTCACCTCATTTTTACTGTGACCTTCAGACATATATTTAGAAACAAATACATAAATAATGAATCCCCATCATAGGTGCCTATTCAGTAGCGTTCAGTAGGCATAGTTTATTACAGGCACCTATGCACTAAACGGTTTTCAACAAGAGAAGTTATTCCTTCGTAAATGATATCAGACGAGAACTTCTCGCAAAGGTCGTCATGCTGGCGGTTCTCTGAAACCAACCCGCACATCATCGGAAGTCTCGATTGAGAGGTCGTATACTTGCAACCACGCTTTTGATTTAAATGTTATCGCTACACGAAGTAAACAACCGAAGTACACAAAACACAACGTGTCTTTTTCCTCTCCTTTGTCTTGTTTAAAACTTTTCAAAGCACATCTGACTGCGTGGCGGCGCGGGTTAACGGCAGCTGCGCGGCAGTGTTAAAATATGCGTTACGAGAGGTTACTTGCTGCCTGTAAACACTCATAGCAGAACGACACCCTGAACGTCATGATGTATGAGCCTATAGTTTGCTACAACATAAGAATTATTATAAGCTCCGCTCAGAGCCATCGCGATCCATTCCAGTGAGAAATGGCATAGGCAGGCCGTGCAATACGACTTGGGTTTAGAAAAACTTGTTAGGCCCTATATCACAGACGGTTGGCACCGATAACATTACAAAGCAACGTTTTCATACAAGACGTCCAGTTGCGAGTACCGCAACACAGAAATGAAACGTGTTTGCTTATTTTCGTGACATGTGTGTTTAGAAGAAAATGTAAACGAATTAGGGCAATAATGCACCTATAATACGGGAGAGCTGTTGTAGCCGTTCCAGAGATGAAATGAAAAAAAAAAAATTACATATAAGCACTGTCGGGTTTCAGCGCTTTCTGCTCGTTTTTGATTGTTTATATATAGTCCTACAGGTACACATTCAAGTCGCTAGTTTTAGGACGAAATGTTGAATGTCAAGAAACATTTCATTAAGCTTAATGCCATCACTGCTCCACCAAACGCAATACGTTTTGGCGGGAACGACATACCTTTGTTTTCTTATATGTGTAGCATTTACATTCGCAGAGAAAGATGCGCTTCGAAGAGAAACCAGCCAGCACGGCCCTCCCACGCAGGTGAATGGTATATGATGCTCGGCTGCCATCCAAAAAAAAAAAAAAAAAACGCGGGTTCAAACTTCAATCCCAACCGCGGCGGTCGCATTTTCGATGAAGGCGAAAATGCCAGAGGCCCGTGTGCTGTGCGATGTCAGTGCACGTTAAACGACCCCAGGATGTTCAAAATTTCCGGAGCCCTCCACTACGGCTTTTCTCTCCTTTCCATCTCTTTTATTCCCTTTCCCCTACCCCCACGGACGCTTGGCCGTAATTGCGACATGGGCTGCAGAAATTAGCGTCCTCTCCTTAACCGAACCACAATCAATCAATCAGTGGTAAGCGCGCCGCGGTTCTCTGTGTGCAGCTTTTATTCTTATGTTTTAACCGGTTGTAACCGACTATATGTCCGAAGAATATTCAGTGGCAACCTCCTCTTCACTTTCTGCACATTAATGTGCAGTCGTTTAATAGCCAGCCGCGTAAATAATAATCAGATCTAGGTTATTCTGAATTATAAAATAAAGAAAATATGCCATAGTATCCCAAAGCCGCCAGTTGCAAAATTTTAAAACAGTTCTGTCTCTAATGCACATGTATAATTTAGGTTCAGTAAGCGTCTTGGCAAGGAGCGAATATTCGAAAATTTCGAATATCAAATCGACTAGTAAGACGGCAACTTGGGCGAGTTGGTATCGGTTCATATTTCAATGTACCAGCGCACAAAAAAACAAGCAGACTGATAGAAGAAGGAACGACGCACACAACAAACGCGTTTGTTGTGTGCGTCGTTCCTTCTTCTATCAGTCTGCTTGTTTTGTTGTGCGCTGGTACATTGAATTATGAATCGACTAGTTTCCTTTCATTCTGTCTTCGAATTGAACAGTCGCCATTATTGCAAATACGAACATTTCTTGAAAGGTTTACCCATGTTTCAAAACGTCAGCTGCACGTAAATGAGCACGAAATGGGAATATGTGAGACAAATGTAACCAGCCAGACTTTATCGGTTATACAACAACCATTCGCACTCTCTTAATGTACATGCGAAGAATCTGCTCAGTTGTTCCGCGGATGTTGCGTTTGTGCTTATAATTCTAAAATTGCGAATACTATTTGAAATGTTCAATGTTATTGTAAAAAACGACCTTACGTATTCAATAACTGGTCTATATTCGATTCAGTTCTGGTACCACTCGATTTGCTGACTACTCGCACACGTCTAGTTGTGGCACCTAGAGTACAGGTATGCATGCTTATTTTTTTTTTTTGAGAGAGAGATCGCATTATTCATACATGTGTGAACATTACGGAAGTCTACTGGTGTAAATCATGACCAGAAGAGAAGGGGGGGAGAGGGGGGTGTCATCAAGGGGTCCCATACACTTTGTGTCCAGGCTGAGGGCGAACGCGCACACACACACACACACACACACACACACACACACACACACACACACACACACACACACACACACACACACACACACACACACGTGGGATTTAGTTCTCAAGCCTATACAATGACTGACAGCTAAGTAACAGCGCATTCCGTAAAATCAAACCCGACATCTGGAGCCCTTCCAAAGAACACAAACAGGCGTGTAAAAAGTCAACGCTACTTCTGCTTCAGAAGGCGCGAGCTTTCTGAAATGCCACAAGTTACTTGTGACGTGCTGCAAATCTTTATTATTCTGCAGCTTTAAAATGCAAAGTAAATGATCTCCCATCTATGTTACTTATGCCGACGATTTGGTGGAAGTTATTGAAAGCATATATATATATATATATATATATATATATATATATATATATATATATATATATATATATATATATATATATATATATATATATATATATAGTATGTATCATACTGTTTGACCATATTTCTGTCATTTTTTAAAAAAAACATCGCCGCTGAAGCATCTTATTTTACAAAAAAGTTCTCAGGGGCCCGGGAGAATCGTGGGGAGGCTAATGCAACAGCTATACGCGATGAGGAACGGAGCTGCTTTTTTAAAAAAAGAAGCTCTACCTTTTGTGCAGAACATATCTGTACAAGAACTGCATATTGTACAGAATATCTCGTACCCAACCTTTTTTAACGCCTGTTCATTTTGTAGTGTGTACTTGCGTTCAATAACCCTCAGCTGTGTAAGACTGTACTGCATTTGCAACTGCCATTCGACGGCTTTTCCAGAAGACTCAGAGGAATACAATTACGTGATACCGTGGTAGCTTCTTAAATTTTATTTCAAATCACCATTTTAATTTTGATATAATTAAAGCTTATGTTATACAGTATAAAGCAAGATGACCGGCACGGCAACATGTCTGTCTCTTATTGTGATTTTTCTGGATTTGCACCACAGTGAGAGTCTTCTATACAACATACGTGAAGACAAATAAAAGCGCATGTACCCTCGAGCTGAAAGATTTGATTGATTTCTCGGGTTTTACGTCCCAAAACCAGCTGTGGTTATCAGAGACGTCGTATTGGAGGGCTCCGGAAATTTCGACCACCTGGGGTTCTTTTACGTGCACTGACATCGCACAGTACGCGGGCCTCAACATTTCGCCTCCATCGAAATGCAGCCACCGCGGCTGGGATTCGATCCCGCGACCTTCGGATGAGCAGCCGAGTACCATAGCCACTAGACCACCGTGGTGGGGCAAGAGCTAAAAGATTGTTTGCCCCGAGCGTTGCACGTGGCAACATATATAAAAATCCTGCTCTTTTTATGAAAACGAGAATAAGTGTGTGATAAAGCATTTTTTTTTTTTCAGTTTCACCGAACTATAGCGACCAAGTGCCCCCTCGGCTCAACGAAACAAAACGAACTTAAACAAAAAGACAGGAAAGGAAGAAGAGATCTTTGCTTGCTGTTATAACAACTGTGTTCTAATTATAACACTCATTTTCTAATTATAACCCTCCGCCGCGGTGCAGTACCGTGACTATGGCGCTCGGATGCTTATCCGAAGGTCGCTGCATCGAATCCCAGCCGTGGCGGCTGCGTTTCGATGGAGGCGAAATGTTGACGCCCGTGTACTGTGCGATGTCAGTGCACGTAAAAGAACCCCGGGTGGTCAAAATCTCCGGAGCCCTTCCCTATATACGGCGTCTCTGATAATCACATCGTGGTTTCGGGACGTAGAACTCTAGAAACCAATGTCATTTTCACCTGTTACATGTCCTAAGGAAAGGAGGTGCTGCTTGTTTTAGCGACTGTGCACGTCACGCGCCTGCTGAATGCGCCAATCGAGGTCGCGCTGCGCAACCTTAGCTCGACGGCTGGCGCTGTAGCCGCGTTGAGCAACTGCTGTATTTGTAAACGGCCGATGAATAGATCGCGCGCGTGTCTTCAAACACACTCGGGTTATGTGCGAGAGATAGGAAAACACGTCGTGTGGAAAAACAAATAGGCAATGTTAAGAAACTGAGTGCTGACGTCATCTTATGACGCATTCAGGAACGTTTTAATATGCGTGTGCATCGAATTCGTCGTGCGTTGCTCTTCTTGAACTGCATGAGGCTATTGATATTGCGGAAATAATTTTAATATCCACTTTAACATAACAAACGAGGAGCCTGGATGGTCACGAATGGCTGCGTATAGGTCCATTCAGTGCGCGAAACCTTGAAATGTTGGTGTCGCTCTATCAAGGGAGCTAATGTTATAGGAAGAATTCTTCGATTTTGATTCTATTAGCACTGGATGATCCGTCGGACCCAGTTAAGGGCTCATCATTTGTGCCCTATTTGTACATACTTGCAACTGAGGTATATGCACCGCAAGCATAGCGGGGATATAGCGAGTTCGGCTTCCGCTTGTGGTAGGTTCGTCTTTGCTTTTGTTTTTCGCCCACTTTCCTTTCCCTTTGTCTTATAATTTATGCGCCCCAATCAAAGCTACAAATACCACTATCTGTTTCTTGGCTTCATTACTGTTGGTTTCATAGGGTTGCGATAAAATAGTATTTGTCTCTCTCCCACCGCAATGCAGCAACTTAAAATTAAAGGCTCTATAAAAATATTTATGTATACGAGACACATGGAGAAGCGAATGCATCAGTCGTTTGCGGCACTCGTGTATGATGAAACGATGAGCAGAATGTGCGCAGAGACGTTGACATTAGACTCCGTATAAAGAGAGAGAGAGAGGTGTGTGTGTGTGTGTGTGTGTGTGTGTGTGTGTGTGTGTGTGTGTGTGTGTGTGTGTGTGTGTGTGTGTGTGTGTGTGTGTGTGTGTGTGTGTGTGTGTGTGTGTGTGTGTGTTCAGAGAGCAGCGTTGTGTGTGCCATCCGGTACATACGTAATGTCACATCTAGTATGCCTCCCATAGCAAAGTTCGCCACAGCGCGTAACATCGGCCACCAACGGCTCCCGCAACGCACGCCCCTCAAAAGCACAGCAAAACACGATATTGCTTGTTTTCCGAAGTCACACTCAGGTCAGGGCATCTGCTGTTCTCTGATGACCAGGAAAGCGATCGCGTCGCCTTGAGCGCGGAAAAAAAAAATCGCTTTAGTGCCACGGCCAGTTCCCTGGAAATGAGGCGGCAGACCTTGGGCGAACGCGCGCGCCGTCCACAACAGAACGGGCGCTCGGAAAAAAGAAAAGAAAGGAAAAGAAAGTGTTGGCACTGCGAAGCGTCTCGCAGTGCGAACGCTGCATAGGTACTACACCTGGAGATCGTCATGCCCCTATTGCAGCCAAGAGTTCTTTGCCGCCCTTCCCATATTTTTTCGCTCAGGCTGACAGCGGCATTTGGATGCATGTCTCGTTGGCAGTGGAACGGAATCCATGCTTCGCCCCGTGCAGGCACCCCCTCTTCCTTTCCGCACGTGTGGCAATCGACGAATATCTTGCGTGCGCACCGCTGGAACTAGCGCACGCGTGCCCGCCGGGCAGTATTCAGTTCATTACTAAAGACATTGATGAGAAAACCCTTGCGCGCTGGTCTTTTGAGCCAGTCGTGTATGGCGCTTTGCCGAACTATATAGTATAGGAACGAAAAGCCCTCTAGCAAGCAAAAGTTTTGCGCGACGCCTCAAAAGTGACGCAAGGGGAGCTTGCACGAAAGCTCATTTCGGATGAGGAAACTCGAAGCAATCGAAAGAGAGGTATGAAGGGGAGGGAGACAGCTAGAAAACGGAAGAGAGCGTGCAATGAAGTGTATTCCGTTTGCGTAATTTCTGCGCGCGGCCGCGCCGCGACCAGGTGCGTGGACATAGTTTCCTCATATAGCATACAGCTGTTGTTGGCGTGCTGTTCAACTTTTGTTTCCTCCTCTCAAGCTTATTTCTTTGATACTTGTAACAGCTATGGTAAAGCTGCCATTGCAACCTCGCAGTCTAAGTCTCGATATGGTTATTTAGATTGAAGCATGCTCCTGCCCCGCCACAGTGGTCTAGTGGCTATGGCACTCGGCCGCTGATGCAACGGTCGCAGGTTCGAATCCCGGCGGATGTATTTCGATGGAGGCGAAGTGTTGGGGCCCGTGTGCTGTGCGATGTCAGTGCACATTAAATAACCCCAGGTGGTCGAAATTTCCGGGGCCCTCCATACGGCGTCCCTCCTAATCACATCGTGGTTTTGGGACGCAAGACCTCAGAAATCAAATCAACATGCTCAAAACAAAACCATGAGTCCGTCACTGGCGCATACAGGTGATGTCAAGGTCATCGCCCGTTCAACACTTCGCGTACACATTGGCCATTACAGTTACATTTTTGGTCTCAATATTGCTGTTATTGTTGGTTTTAAGTTTTCCATATTTCTTAGCCGGTTGTTTGATCCTGGAGGCGGCATCAACTCAAGCTCAGGGAGGGTCGTGAAAAGCGTGAGATCGTTCTAAATATTAAATAGGTTAAATACGCCAGAAAATTCAGTACCGGTAGTAAAGTATTAGAGCGATGGGATCGTAAGGGAAACGCGGTTGTGACATCTAGTTATTGCATCGCGGGTATAAATTCGTAAATTTTTCCGTCGACCGGCTAAAATAAGCGTGAGGGGTGCGAGGACTGCGTCAGGGGCTAAACTTAAATGGGCATATCCAGACTGTACTGCTGCGCAGCGCTTATCTCGGCTTTCGTTAGACCTGACGTCCTCGGACTGACGTCACTGGCACTGTTGTTCAAATCCAAGGCATACAAAATGGGAGAGATAATTTAGCCGAAAGAGTGACATTCCCTGTGGTTTCGACTAACGTGTCAGAAGGTGAAAATTATGAAAGGAGGGTGGTGCTTATGAAGCTTTTAAAAGCTGTATAGCTCATCATTCAGTTATACTCCAATTACTTTGGCCCGAACGGTACGTGTCAGCCTTACACGGCCATACCGCTATTGTACCGCAATACGAGTTCCGGTCGCACCTTCGTTTCATTCAGACAAACACGGGGGAAACGCTTATGCAAATAACAGTCGTTTCCCCCATTACTCACGCGCTCACGCGCAGCAGCCGCTTTGCGCTTGAGTCAGCACCACGCCGATGCAGCAAAAGCGGCCATGAGATAACATTGAAAACGCACGCGCCGGGTCCGCTTGTGGCAGCATGCCACCGCTGCAAGTTGGTGCGCCAGGGCGTTTGTTTCCCAACCGTTTTAACTCATGCAGTCCTTCGCTCCGCCTGCTCGCTGCATTGAAGCCGAGCGCATGACCTGCTGCTGTTCGCTGGGCTGTCCTCAGGTCGGTGAGCGTCACGGAAGCACTGCCTTCAATCGATTAGATTAAAATATATGCATACGCTGTTCAAAATATATGCATACGCTGTTCAAGACCAATTCACAAATTAACACTGCTGTGTCTCGCGGCGCAAATCTGGCCGTTGGCCCGTTGCCATATATATATATATATATATATAACGAAAGGGAAGGGGTGTCAGGGGCTCGTTCTTTATTTTTTCGCCCCGCCACGGTGGTCTAGTGGTTATGGCACTCGGCTGCAGATCCGAAGGTCGCGGGATCGAATCCCGGCCTCGGCGGCTGCATTTCGATGGAGGCGAAATGTTGAGGCCCGTGTGCTGTGCGATGTCAGTGCACGTTAAAGAACCCCAGGTGGTCGAAATTTCCGGAGCCCTCCACTGCGGCGTCTCTCATAATCAGAACTGGTTTTGGGACGTTAAACCCCACAAATCATCATCGTTCTTTATTTTGTTAGAAACAACTTAATGAGCAAACAGACAATGAAGCCAAGGAAAGCACAGGGGAAGTTACTTGTGGTATTGTAATTGTGGAGAAAGTAGAAAGGAATTAAAGTGGACGAAAAGACAAGCCTGCCTTCGGTGGGACCCGTGGGTTCGGGTCCCACCGAAGGCAGGCTTGTCTTTTCGTCCACTTTAATTCCTTTCTACTTTCTCCACAGTTACAATACCACAAGTAACTTCCCCTGTGCTTTCCTTGGCTTCATTGTTTGCTCATTAAGTTATATATATATATATATATATATATATATATATATATATATATATATATATATATATATCCAAGAGCACGTCGTATCGCGCCTTGCAGCTATATACTATGTGGCTAGCGGGGGCCGATTAGGCGTCGTGCAGGAGATCGCTGAAAGCCACTCTAGCGAAGGCGGATGTAACGCGCCGGCGCGGCAGTCGCCCGGCCATTAGCCATCCAGCGTGACTTCCGACGGCTTCTTCGAGTCTTGCGGAATAGCATGGCGCTCTCGCTTGTGGGCTCGCTCTGGCGCCAGCGGCGCCCTTTGCGGCGTGCCGCTTGCAGAGCACAGTGCAGCCGGGCCGTTTATACATACACACATACTCGGCAGAGGAAACAATAGAGGATTATGGCCAACCCCATCCGGGAACGCGGCGCATGCGCGCTAGATGCGATTATAGTTCTGCTCAAGCGTAGACGTCCCGTGCCTGAGCCAGGCGCCATACATACTATACTATACCATTACCGGGTACCCAGAGTTTGCCTTATGAATGTACCATTGCATGTGTTTTATTCGGGGCACTCGCTTTGTTACCATAACTCCAAGAGACAATGTCCTTAGGAATATATTAAAAGGGAATATGTAATGGAAATTGAATAGTGTCTCTAAACCGTAACCGTGGGCTTACGCGTTTATGAGAGGGATAAAGAGTGTTGTTGTGGACACTTCTGGGGTTTGAAGGCAATGACGGTGTTTAAAACAAAACCCTCCCAAATTCATTGGTTCTTGCGGGCATGTCGCAACCTATGTGCCATAAAAGCGGAAGTATACAACAACTATAAAGTGTACACTTGCTGGAAGTGGTCGATAGGCACGACGTTTGTCTGGCATGATAGGCCCTTATAGAGAGCTTCTCTATCTCAAAGGGTTCTTGCTGCCTGTGTGAGATGGGTTTCATCGAGCGTTGAGGAGACGAACGCGGCGCTGAATATCGGAACTACACATCCACTGGTGCTGGCTTGTCAAGTGGTCTGACCGGTTGGTGGTAGAGACAGTCTGATAGTGTGCTGCACGTAAACTCGCTGCCGCCCTGTGTAAACTGAGTACAATGTCCTTATCGCACTCAGACACTCACAATCGACCATTCAGCACCTATATAGGTACTGAGAAGCAACGCCTGACCGTCCTTTTTTTCCCCTTTCTACTGAGACAGAGCGTGAGCAGCGTCAGGTTTCAAAGGATAGTTTCTGTTCCAGGTTACGATTGAATACCTATATATGTGCTCGCCTATTCGCCTATGAAGCTGTCGAAATGCGCGACAGTGCAGAGTTTCTCAAAGCTCTAGCTTGGTTCGCTTTTCTCTCCCTCCGTCGTGTGTGTGTGTGTGTGTGTGTGTGCGCGCACGCACAGCGCCACGGCCTCGTACGTGCGTGTGTGGAATGAGGTAGACCTGATATTTAGCCAACAAAATTCGTACTCGGGAGCACAGCTCATCGTTGCAGCGCAGCCCATGATTCGTTGATTAGGTTTCTTTTGCTCCATACAGTAACTCGAACCAGATTACTCGGGTGTATCATTCTAAAATCTGCATTCATGTGAAACAAACAGGCAAACATTGTAGAGGTCAATACTGTTCTTCTATGTCTGATGCTTCCCGCTCCGAGTCTGCAGTTCGATGACTGTTAGCTGAACAAATGAGACAATTAATTTTCAAAAAAATAGTATAATACCAATCACAACAAACGTTCAATGCATGTACTCTCATCCCCACATACAAAACCCGGTCCAATGGCACTTAAGGAAATAAATAAATAAATAGTCACTCCATGGTTTGCATGTACAGGGAGCGACCGCCGCCGCCGCCGCTGTGTGCGAGAGAGAGGACAAAAAAAAAAAAAAAAAACAGCTCCACTATTGTGAAACCTGGGAAAGTGCATAGCACGGGCAACCCAGCGATTCTCGTTGTGCGCCGGAGAAGTGCCGTGGAAGGAGAAATCGCGCGCTCGGCGAGGCGGTGGCGCCCTGTCTTGAGCGTCGCGGGTTTCGGCGGGAAGCAGGATCACGCGACAGGAGGAGGCGACGGTCGTCGACAAGGCGAGCCCCTGAAGCGCTACGCACTTAAAGGGCAACTCCGGGGGCTATTTCACCATGTTCTGATGTCGATGTTTTCGAATGGTACTTATAGTCCTTTAGTAGCCAGGGCGGTTGAGTTTGCTCAGAAACGCACCGATAATTTTAAATAACCGGCTGAAAGGTGCATTCAAACCGAAACCGAAACGAGTAGACGCTTTGCGCAGCTTATGCGATGACGTCACAGCCTCCCCGCCACCAGAAACATTGGGCTTGTGCCAGAAAAATGGCAGTGGCGAGGTCATCCGACGATGTATTGAGTTATGACAGCTTTCCTGAACTTCACAGCGACGATTTGAGCGCTGAAGTATCTCCGTTTTGCTTTTGAGGGCCCGCAGCTCGGGTAGGCAGAGTTGCAGGTGATGACGTCAAAAACACAGGGTGGCCCGCGTGGGAATCCGCTAAAAAAATTTAAAAATTCATTTCCAGGAAAACTAAATGACTTTCAACTGCCTGGTTTTGCATACGTAATTACAGTACCGTGCTGAATACATATTGAAAATCTCATTAAGATCAGTGGACACCGAAAAATCGCCGGAGTTGCCCTTTAATATAGAGGCACGTGCCTCTAGTATTAAGTGCGCTCTAAAGGAAAGCGCGTGGTCGAAATTTCCAGAGCCCTCCACTACGGTGTGCCTGATAACAATATCCTGTGTTTTGTACGTAAAATACTAGCAATTATAGTATAAGCACAGGTGGTCAAATGGATACATAGCCCCTCAAAATCGGGCTGCCACTTAATCACGTTCTTGTTATGGCGCATTAAAATGCTTAATCGCATTAAAATGCTTAATAATACCGCTCTAAAATCAACCCCGCACGCGATGTCATCGCCTCATGATGCGGCTAAAAGTAGCGACATCGTCAGCAGTACGCGTAAACGTGAAGAGCAGTGCGAGCATTGTCGGTGACGTCGATTAATTAGGTCACGCACCCTGCATTGTTTGCTATCTAGGAAGCCCTATCGTTCCCAAACAGTAATTCGTGTGTTCTTATAACGTTCATCCCAACGCCTCCCCACCCCCTTTTTCTATTCTTTTTTTTTTCATTTTTCGTCGTATTTTCACGCCGCACGCGCGGGTACAATAATTGAAAGGAAAAAAAAACGAATGTGAGGTGACACATATGGATCGCACACGTGTTCTGCTGTATACCGTCTCTCTCTCTCTCTCTCTCTTTCCTGTTTCTTAATAGAACCAAGCAGATAACTTCGGCATAGGGTGTGCGTGAGCGCTAGCGCTACAAAAAAGTGTTGAGTACTATATAGTATATACAGTGTGCTTTGAGCGCACGCGCGTACTATCGCCGATTTCGCAACTTTTTTGCCGTTACAAGGCATTGGCTTGCCCTGCAGTCTAAAGGGGCTTTACTATACAGTCGACGCTCCCGAAGATGGAGGGGGAGGCTTTGCGCCACTTGTACGTCATCCCCTCCTATTCGTATACACGTCATATATCTGCCAACATTAGACGGCACATGGGCGCGGCCCAGAACGCAACGGAATGAGGCATTGCTATTTGGGACGTGATACGGCGCGTCTATTCTTCCGATCAGGAAGTTTGCAAAAGGCGTGTGCGCAGGCAGTGAAGTGGAGGGCGCGCCAGGTTATCGGCATATCAGGGATTGCGGTGTATCCCGCAAGAGGCGTCTTACCGAGCGACACTAAGCAGCGGCGGCGAGAGGTCATCACCGTTTTGTGTGTGTGTGTGTGTGTGTGTGTGTGTGTGTGTGTGTGTGTGTGTGTGTGTGTGTGTGTGTGTGTGTGTGTGTGTGTGTGCGTCGCGGAAAAGTGAATGAAGTTACCGTTTGCGCTGGACGCCGACGTCAGAGGGTTTCTCACAAATACAGCTTTACCATCCTATATTGCACGCAGCCGCTGTACGACTGTCATTGAGGCCGCTTGCTTGCAGATTATAGGATTGTGCCCACGCGTATATCCATTAAGGCAACTTTGTAGGTCTTGCGTGTGAAATGCACCGTACTAACCGCGAAAGGCACGAGATCTGTCCACTGGAACACCAGTTATCCCAAAATCTAAGCCAAGAGCAATAACATGGAACGATGGAGCAGCAGAGTGAAATTTTTAATACATGTAGTTTTTTTACAAGAACAGCGCAATTGGTGCTTACAAAGAATCGAACTCCGCGCAAAATCTTCTAGAATGGCCCCAGAAAATCCCTCGGAATATTCTTGAACGTCTATCAACGTAGACGTCGCTTACGAGATTATTACGGGAGGGGAGGAGGGAGGCTTTGGTGCTCTCTTTCACTTGTTCATGGGCATATGAGGCGGGCATAAAATCTGATCGGGAGTTGTTACTAAACAGGTGCAAGTGCAAGGTGTGACTTTAACCAGGCAAGTGCATATAAAGCACGTTTAGCAAACGCCAGCTCAAACAATAACTAAATGGCATCTGTTTAAAACATTAAGACGACTGCAAAATATTCCTTGCTGCTGGTGATTTTTTGCAAAGGGAGCTGCGCGTCGGAGTACTTCACAGAAACATCCATGATGTCAGTGCCACCGAGCACACGTTAGGTTGAAGTCGTTTTCAGGGCAAGAAGTACGGCTTGTACGCCTATATAAGGCTCCTCCATACTGCGCCTGTGTAGCGTAGCGATGCAAAAGCACGTTCTGCGAAATGATCGATTTTGATGTTTACAGAGAAACAAAGGCGTGTGCGTCATCACATTCACGCTCAAGTTGACCTCCACGGCGCTTCTTCATAACCAGAATATAGAGCGAACAATGAGACAAGAAAAACAGGAAGGGAGAGGGGAGAAGTATGATGCTCAGAAGGCGTCGTATAAGAACATATCACAGATTTATGCAACGTTCAGAATAAGTAGACGAGTACACCGCAGGGCCTTTGTTTCAGAGTTTAATTTGAGGTCCGTCGATATTACTCAGCGGGGCTATCACGTGATTTGCGCTTGCTCACTACCTCTGTAGCTCACTCGTCGACTGTACCAAGCGCTCGTTTCAGTCTTCTGACCTGTGCTAGTCGTTGGCGTCCGCCAGGCGTACATATACGAGAAGCCCGGCGTAGTGCGTCCTATAATGTACCGGTTTGCAAAGCAAGCTACGAATCGCTTTTACCTATATATTTGCCTTGTTGTACATATATGTAAACAATCCCTTTCTTTATTCTATCATCACTGTCGGCCACTCTCTCTGCATCTACTCCGGAAATTGTAATCGCGACATGTTGCCTGGTTCTCTTGAAATGGCTCCCAACTTGAAATGCAAGTTGAAAACTTTGAAAACACCGGACGCATGAACGCGCGATGTTCAATACCCGAAATAAACTATTGACAGCTGAATCTGTAACAAATAATAATAATAATAATAATAATAATAATAATAATAATAATAATAATAATAATAATAATAATAATAATGCTATTAAATAATTTTTTGATTGCATGGTCACCCCTTCTGTATGTGTTATAGGGACGCCAGTAACACTAGTGACTGGGTTTTTACAGTATTAATTTAACAATGAAAGTTACTGTCGTGAAGAACGCTACCACATGTGTGCCAAATACAATTGCAAGTAGTAAAGTTTTGCTCTTGAGCAGGATAAGTGAACCCGCGCAGGTATTCCTTAGTTTTTCCTTACTCTTGCAGATTGACATTTACTAATGAGGATGGCACAACTCACACAACTTTTTCACAACTTTCAGGGCTAAGGCTGTGATAAACTTTAATTCGCAACAATAAATCTAAATAATAATTTTCCTCATATGATTGAAGTGCTTCATACGGCCCCCTTTTTCCATTATTTATGCAAGCTGTAAATATATACGCCAAAACATGCATGGTGGTCTAGTGGCTACGGCACGCGGCTGCTGACCCGAAGGTCCCTGGATCGAATCCCGCCCGCGACGGCCGCATTTCGATGGAGGCGAAATGTTGTCACCCGTGTACTGTGCAGTGTCAGTACACGTTAAAGAACCCCAGGTGGTCGAAATTTCCTGAGACCTCCACTACGGCGTCTATCGCAATCATATCGTGTTTTCGGGACGTGAAACTTCAGAAATTATTGTAAACATATACACTTCGCTGTGTACTGACCAGTTCTGCTCGATGCTCTTCGCTGACGCTACCTGTTTTGAAGCTTGTTTCTGACCAGAAACTGTAATTTTGCTGTCGACCCAGTTGTTGGGTTCGCTTTTCAAAGAACTCCGCAAAAAAAAAAAAAAAAGAAGATTTCTTTTGATTTCTAAATTTAATCAGGGTTCCTATGCTTCGGCTTGTTAATTAGTTTTGCCTCGGGCTGCTGACCTTACGCACCTGTTTAAATCCTTTAGCAGAAGGACGGTCGTTTCACGTAACATTAACTATCAAATGAATGGAAGAAAAGCACGAGATGAAGTGAACCGTGAGAGCAATGAAGCAGTTCGCAATAGATTTACAGTAACGCGCGTTTGTTGCCAACCTTTCCAGTATCATCGTGATACATAAAATACTCAATCTCTGATCGTGGCGACTGCACGTGGGCAGCGATGATGCCGCGTTCGTCATGCGGGTCAGGTCAAATTTACCAAATGCGCTGTTTTTCTTGTTTGTTTGTTTGTTTGTTTGTTTGTTTGTTTGTTTGTTTGTTTGTTTGTTTGTTTGTTTGTTTGTTTGATCGTCGAGTAGTCGGTGCCGTCACTTTTCCCCTGCTGCTTCGTACCCCATGTTAATGTTGACGGTAAATTTCCTTTTTACTAGTCCGAACGTATAAGCCTGATCATCCAATGACGACAGAGACTTCCAGCCTGAAACGTGTCTTGCGAGCACTGCGTGTGATGTCACTGCATACGTTGTAAGGAGGTTGCGAGGCCACAGATGTGAGGGCGTATGGACTCCTCAGCACAATCGCTATATATACTCCAGCGGGCATTGTTTCGTCATTCGCAGACGCACGCATGACGCTCAGCGACGGTGAACTATTACTTCAAGTCCTTACATATGGGCCGCACGATGCTGCACTGCGGCGCGTCATGTCCCCATTGTATATCGCTATCTTTTTCGTTCTGTCTGGCGGCGTATAGACAATGCCGCCTGGGGACGACACGGCCGGGAATGGAAAACTGTTCCGAAGTGTTTTTCTCCATGATTCTTTCTAACCACCTATATTTGCGACATCCTCAAGTGACAAGTATACATATTTCATGCGCATATTTCAGCCGTCATCAAGAAGCGCTGATTGCAAGAGCTATATACACATAGGCAAGAAACGGGGAGCCCTTTTCGCCGGTACACAAGAGACGAGCCTTGGAAGAGAGAGAGAGAGAGAGAAAGAGTTTTTGCAAGAAGTACTTATCAGAAGTGCATTTTTCTGTTGAAGTCACGTAGGACGAACTGGTAAGTTCCTTGCTGAATTGTAGTGTCTCGCATTGTCCGAAAACACCGCGTCGCACTTCAAACGGCGACGAAACAAAGCAATTGTTCTGAAGTAAGCAAGCGATCCGACCAGGTATCTGTGATTTTGCTCTTTGTAGAATGAACTATGGTCTTCGGTACGGGCTCCTGCAGTGCGCTTCGTACGCTTATCACGAACGTTGCATGCTATATATATTGATGATTTCTGGGGTTTTACATCCCAAAATTAGCTTTGATTATGAGAGACGCCGTAGTGGAGGGCTGCGGAAATTTTGACCACCTGGGGTTCTTTAACGTGCACTGACATCACACAGTACACGGGCCTCAACATTTCGCCTCCATCGAAATGCAGCTGCCACGGCCGGGATTCGATCCCGCAACCCTCAGATCAGCAGCCGAGTACTACTATATATATAGACGAAGCACGCAGAAGTTCAGGCAAACTGTTTAGTGGGCGAACTTGTGCCCAGAAAAACAAAGCCAATGACAATGCCCAGCAATAGCGGCGCGAACAATCGTCGGTCGACGGAAAGACTGACAAACGTCTAAATGAGCTGGCTTTTGTAGGCACCGTCATAACGCGTTCTCACATTATCTCTGAAATTCTAGAAGAAACTCAAGCGTGCGCGCGTCAGGCATGCAAATTTTCAAGAACGGTCAACACGGTTCCCGAAGCGACATGCAAGATAAACGCGGCCTGCGCTGGCGCGTAACAGAAAGTGATAACGGCTTTCCACTTAAACAAACCAAGACAACCGTACATGTCAATATATATATATATATATATATATATATATATATATATATATATATATATATATATATATATATATATAGAGAGAGAGAGAGAGAGAGAGAGAGAGAGAGAGATATTAGAAACGGCCGACGAAGCCGTGCCACGGCCGAAACGTTGAACAATAAACGTGCGATTTTCGCAAGCCAGCGGGTCAAGACAGGCGGCCATGCCTGCAGGGTCGTCAACTCCAGTACGAGCGATCGAACACAAGCGCCTTCGCTACCATTTGCTATGTGCAAATCTGCTTTCTAAGTCGCTGCTCATAAATTGCGGGTGACGGATGCGCTCCATAGCTGCCAGAAATGCTGTCTAGAAATGATCATCGCTTGTTTTTTTAAATTTTGTTTGCGCTCGTGGAAATGGGCAGAACACCAGCAGCGATTGGAGGCTGCTTTGCGTAGCTCGCGACCGGAACTACAGCTTCGGACAGTGGGCTGGGCCAGAAGGGTCGCCGAAACAGAAAAGTGCCCGGCCATCTAGAGCGGTCCGATTGCTCATCGTCGGCCTGCTTCCTTTCATTTCTCTCTCCCCTTCTCACATGCTCTTCTCTCGTGAATCAGTAAAGTTGTTTACCTATATATATACCTACCACTGTTGACGACGTCGCGACGCCACATTTGAGTCGGGCGCTTTGGACCTTCATATTAGTGGTAACTGAATGACACATCACCAAGTGCGATTACGTTACTGGCTTTAATTGGTCAACTGTTTAATCACTACTCATATACATAACCCGTCAATATCAAACCTGCAGAGCGCCTTAAGTAACCTCGGAAGCAAGCATTTGTCTCGTGCTGGTTGATTATACAGCTCAGGCTGTTTAATCAGCTTTCTTCCTGGTATCCCGCAACATTGTTTCGTTGTTGCGCACAAATTCAAGTTAGTTTGTTTCGGTAAGCACATGGGCGTTTTTAAGAGCATGCGGCCGTCGTGACCTGGAATCAAGCCCGCGACCTGACGCGTAGCAGCGCAACGTCACAGCGCCGTTTCCGCTAGCGAGAGGGCGAGAGCACTGAGAGAGACCCCACGTGTCGCATAGAGGACATCCGCGGAACGCGTGTTATGAGACGCCCGTACAACACGGGATTTTCAACGGTGGACTGGAGGACTCAGAGCGGCCTGGCGGGAGCGTCCGCTGAGGATCGGGCAGGAGGGACGCCACAGCCGCGCTGCAAAGCTACAGCGTCGACGGGGAAAAAGGGCCTGGCCAGCTGTGCGGCGCGACCCAACGGCTGCGCGCGCGCGACAGGTGTCATTCGCGATGGTGATGCGAAGCACCCTCTGCTTCACGTCGTTGTCCGGGTCCTGCTGTGCCACGAAAGCCGTGCGATCGAGCGCCGTGTGCAAAGACGAAACCGCGGCCAAAGAAAGCCCCAGAAGGCACATATAATCTCGCTATCGTTCACGTGAAAAGGGTTTCCTTCTGGGCCTTCTGTGACTGCAAGAATAAAACCTTTGAACAAGGAACGTCGTTGTGGCCAGCATTATACAACAAGAGGACTTCGCCTAGCAAGAATGATTGAATGAGCGTCTGCCTCCGAGATAGAATGCATTTCTACGAGGACCATGTTCGGAAGTACATTCTGCAGAAGCCATAACTGTGCTTGCCGATGACCGCAGTCATCGTCGACATCTTTTGGTAAAGGCGGCGTCTCTCATAATCATATCGTGGTGTTGGGACGTACAAGACCCCAGAAATAAATCTATCTCCACTCACTTACACCAGATACTGCTCCCTCCTCTCCTCGTTCGCTTTGAGATCACGCTGACTTCACGCATGCTGGGAGCTGGTCAAAGCGATGCCGTTGTGAGCCGGCAAGACGAAACGGCGCATCTTGAACAATAGGCGTGCACCGGACTTCGCTACGTGCTGAAGACGATGTCGCAAATGTCGCACTGCCGCAGCTGGGAAACGCGATGTAGCTCTACCACAGAATGCAGCAAACGATCAAATCTTTCGGACGCCATAAAACCAGAATGCACTTAATAGATCTCGCATGACAGCATCTGCGTTGTGTCGTGTGACGGGACGTTCTTTTTGTTGCGGCGCTTTCTCATCGCCCGTACACCGACTACCCAGATGGGCGAAAGATTGACTGATTGATTTGTGGGGTTTAACGTCCCAAAACCAGCTCTGATTATGAGAGACGCCGTAGTGGAGGTCTCCGGAAATTTGGACCACCTGGGGTTCTTTAACGAGCACTGAAGTCGCACAGCACACGGGCCTCAACACTTCGCCTCCATCGAAATGCAGCCGTCGCGGCCGGGGTTCTATCCCGCGACCTTCGGATCTGCAGCCGAGTGCCATAACCACTAGACCACCGTGGCGGGGGATGGGCGAAAGAGCCTATGAAAGATAACACCATATAGCTAAATACGGCATACAGTGGGAGGGGGGGACAAAAAAAAAAAGGAGATGAGGAATGAATCAGGCAATGGTCTCTCAAACCTTAAAAAAAGCTTAACGTGTAGGGCCACAGAACCATGGCGGCAACGCAATAACGAAGCTCACTCTGACAAAGTGCCGTTGCCAGTTATATATCATCAACAAGAGTCATTCAGTACTAGAGAACTCTGGTATAACTAAGTCCTTTGCCGAATAAAAACAAATTTCATTGAATCTTACTCTAACGAGGCGCACACATTTCGAGCGCAGAAAGATGCCGCCCATGGCTTTGTGTCTTGGGTAGCTTATTTCCTTTAACTGGGAGAATTATTTTTGCAATGAGTGAATGAAGGCTGGCAAAAGGTATTCATGGGTGAAGAGCAGAGCTATGGGCCCTGCCACGGTAGTATATTATAGTGGCTATGGCACTCGGCTGCTGATCCGAGGGTCGTGGGATCGAATCCTGGCCTCGGTGGCTGCATATGGATGGAGGCGAAATGATGAGGCCCGTGTGCAGCTCGATGTCAGTGCACGTTAAAGAACCCCAGGTGGTCTAAATTTCCGGAGACCTCCACTACGACATCTCTCATAATCATATCCTGGTTTTGGGAGGTAAAACCCCAGAAATCAGCAGAACAATGGGCGCTTTTCGGGATTCAATGTGTGCACATTTGCCTATCGGGTAGTTAAAGACCATAACCTTCCGAAATTTGTTCTCATTCCAGACCTTACTAATTCCAGCATTGCCCGCTTTTCCTAAAATAACAACTTTTTACTTCCCAAGGTCCGGACTAACTATGGTTCTCAACGACTAGCTTTTGTTTTAATCAAACTGTGGAATTCTTTGCCATACAACATTAAGTGTGCTTTTTCTGTATCATCATTCAAACATCAGCTTCGCATATTCATTTTTAATACACCAATTCATTGAATATTCTTAAATTACAATTTTAATTCTGTTGTTTCCGTTGCATTTGATTGGTGTTTGCTTTGTATTCTGTTACATTTTCTCACCCTTACTGTTTTATGCTTTCCATTATATTACTATTTGCCTAAATATTTGATGCGCTGTTTTTTTTTTCTTGTTTCATTTCTTACTTTGTACTCCAAATATTTCCTGTTTGCTGTTAAGAAATGTTTTTTTTTTCTACAATTATAATAAGGTCCCCCTATAGTGTTCACACTATGGGACCTTTTTCTGTATAAAGATTGTCTATGTCTGTATATGTCTGTATATATATGCATCAACTTTGAATAAACTTCAAACTTCAACCATGCACGGCACTGAAACTTCGCATTCCGACAGCAGCCCCGTAACACTCCGACTGCATGGAGCGGAGAACACGGTTTTCCGAGTTTCATACTGACAACTTATCTTTGGGCGTATGTGTCCACTACGTGAATGTGCACCGTCATACATGCGCCCATTAAAACGCGCATTGTCATGGTTAGAGCTTTGCTGGACGCAAATGCTTCTCAACAAATGCTGGTAAAGGTCGTGCATCCGGTATCGCAAAATAATTTCCCATTCCCGCGGCCTCCCTTGCCGGACAGTGTTTTCATAGCCTGAGCGTGTTCGACTTACCATGTCCTGCGGCAGTCCGCCGGCGGCCTGCGCACGCCTCGTTTACAGCCATGACGCCATTACCACGTGATTAGAAAGTACCCGCGGTGTGCCTGGTCTGCCATCTGCCCGGACGAAATCGTTCGGCCGGCCCTGGGCCGTCTGCGGGCCACACGGTGGGGGAGAAACGAACATGTCCTATACCAAGACGGGGATTCCGGGAGGTCCCCGTGGAAAACAAATGAATGCGCCACCTGAGGCCACCCGGAGTTGTCGAGATTTTTAAAACGAATGCGCTCACTGAAACCTATTCGAATTGCCGTAGCGCTTCCTGCCAGCACTACATGGTCTTTCATATACGGTAAGTTCAGTCAAGTTGCACGTCGAATATATGTATGGCAAGGTGGCCGGGTGTCAGGGAACTGTAGTTCATCTATGCATGTTTACGAAGACAAAACACTCTGATAAAATTTTCGTGACGGATTCATATTGTCTGCTTAAACATATCGTCCTCTTGCAGCATAATATTATTTCTTAGGAAGCAACGCAATGGCGAAAGCCAAAAAATACGCGTCATTTTTATTTCTCCTCAATCTCATCTGACAGAGGTCAAAATCAACCATAAATTTGTACTGGCGAGGACTGTCGGAAGGCGAGGAGGAGGGTTGATGGGAATGGTGTCAGTTGTAACTGTGACAAAAAAGAAAAAAGAAAAAAAGGATAAAATGTATAAAAAGAAGTGCACACTGCATCATACTTCGGCATGCCGTTGGCATGCATGCGATGCGCTGTTTTGGAGTTGCTTAGCAGTTGTTTTCTATACCGGCCGTCTCACTCAAAAGCCTAAACGACTTGAAATTTTAGGTAACTGCATAACACTTAACCGGACATATGAACTACGTCACCTTTTTATTTATTTATTTATTTATTTATTTATTTATTTATTTATTTATTTATTTATTTATTTTGGCATCAGGAATAAACCAGACCTGAGCCCGTGGAGCTGCGCGAACGCTGTTATCAATTTACCTATTTTTATCTAATCGCAGCGACTTCTGACACATTGCGCCTTCCAAGAGTACCTAGTTTATCAACGAATACATCAATCAGCAACGTTTTATGTATTTCTTTTACAAAACATATGTAATTAAAGGCACCTCAAAGTGAGAGAATAATTCAGTTTAAATTAATAAATTGTTTTGTAAGAACTCTATAGTCTTTAATTTCGCCTCGACAGGCTTAATACTTAAGAAAAAATGGAGGTTAAACTTTCGGTTTTTTTTAAATTTTAAATGGATGTTTCGTGCATAAACATCAGCTACTCAATGCCAGTGACGCCATGTATATCAAGGCCTTTTATTTTATTTCGGTCACATTGGCTGCGCTTAAGTTCCTGAAACTTGCTGCATTAGTCCGCTGGTTCTCTAGAACATGCCATAATTCTTTTTTACGAATAAACGATTACGTAAGCCCCAGCAGACGCCGTCAACGTCGTCACGTAGAGTTGTTGGCGGAACCCAAGGCGGCACTGACCACCCGTGTTTACTTATTACGGCTATATTTCATTTTGGTAAGGATAATTTTATATACCGGCCCGCTCATTTCACGACGTTACTTCAGTTTACCAAGGGTCTTCTTGCGTCGTGGTAGAGTTTTAGGTAATCTGATTGGGTAATTTGCTAAAAGAAGAGAAATCGTTTTTCTCTTCGGTATCCTTTCAATACAGCTATACTTGAGTAAGTACTTGCTGTTTTCCAGAAATGTTTATCAATTGTGCGTGAGCTAAGCTACCTGACAAAGCTCTGGTATGGCCCATTGTGAAGCTGACCACGTTTGCGATAATCATTGGATATACTGGTTAGAGCATAAAATTTGTCACAAAATAGAGCAGAAAGAAAGAAAACGCCCACACAGAGAACACGCTCTCGCGACGGTGAGATACTTGTCAATAATGACCACGCAATAAATGTTAAAATATAACGTTTGAGGACACATTCACGGTAAAGTATTATGACCCAGCTATAGCTTATAAATTGGTCCTTATTGCTATAGCCGCCTTCGGATTACCGATGACTGCTTTCATCCCTCAACTCCGAGTCTCGATGAGAGGCCCTTAACGGAAGGGAACGGTTCAGGAAGAAGTCAGAGGTGAACTCATATTGTGTGAAAGTATAGCATCGTCCTCAACCAGCATCCTCAGCCAATTCTCGTCACTGTATATGTCCACCGCAGGACAGGATCCTCTCCCGATGATCTACAATTTACCTTATCTTGTATTTTATTCCTGCAGACTAATTTCATCACTTTGCTTTGCATACCCATTTCTTTTTGTATTCATTCGCTTGCTCAATGGCCACCGGATATCTGCCCTACGCGTGCGACATTACGAATATCCAGGTCACTCACTAACACGGAAGACTACTCACGAAAAGGAAGTTCGCCGAATGATAAGAACGGGCTGGAACGGACGGCAGACATTCCCAATCATTACACGCAATTTGCCGCTTGCACAAAAGCGTGCATACTGCCAGTAATAGCATACGGGGCTGAGGCTTGGAGAATGACAAAGGAATGCGAGATAAGTAATGGACTATGCGGAGCGTTCGATGGAAAGAAAAAAAAAATGGCAGAGACGGGAAGACATCATAGTGGTTATCAGAGAACCGATACGGTTGACCTTAAGCGAAAAAGGTGAACCGGGGCGGACCGCGATATAGCGTAATTAACGGTAATGGTGCAAATGAACTGCAATCGGATGGGCGTACCTATAGATACGCCCATCCGATTTCCGCGTACGGTCTGTTGTATTCTAATTTAGATTATATAGTGTCAATCAGACAACAGTGATGTACGACTGCGCACCACCACACATCACGTCGCCCATAGGCGCACTTTGTGGCGCTTCGGGAACATTATCATTTATGTTGTTGTTGAGCCCAATGCTATGTGATCGAAATCTGTTTATGGCGGCCGCATTTTTATGGGGGCAGAAACGTGTTCACTGTGAACTTATTTTTACACAGAAGTACAACATATCGCTTACGACAACTTACGTATAATTCGGTCACTGGCATTACTTTCTCTGCATGATTACATGAACTTACAGAAAAAGAAATACAGACCAAACTTCCTTCCCACAAAATTCGCACTAAAATCTCAGCGTCAGTGTCAGTGTATCGTCAAGCACTTCCTATTTATTTTCTTGCGTTTGGGATGTCATAAGCATAAGGATAGATTATCTAATCTCTCCAGTATGAATAATTAAATACGCTAAATTTATTTATTTGGAAACCGCGAATTGATTATTAGGCACTCCGATGTGGGGGATGACTCCAGATGAATTTTGATCAGCAACCCGCCGTGGTATAGTTCAGCGGCTAGGTGTCGGCTCGCGAAGGTCTATAGGTCGTGGGATCAAATCCCGGATACAGTAGCCGCATTTCGATGGGTGTTAGATGCAAAACACACACACACACACACACACACACACACACACACACACACACACACACACACACACACACACACACACACACACACACACACACACACACACACACACACACACACACACACACACACACACACACACACACACACACACACACCTGTGTACTTGGATTTAGGTGCGCGTTAAAGACCCCCGAGTGGTCAAAATTACTCCGGGACCCTCCACTACGGAACGTGCCTCATAATCATAACTTGTTTTGACAAGTAAAACCAAATCAGTTATTAATTGTGATCAGCAGGGAAAAGGGGATCCTCAACGTTTATCTGAGTACAAGGGGAGTTTTTAATCGAAACACGTCCGCTGCGGCCCGGATCACACCTGCGAACTCGAGCGCAGCAGTGCAACGTTGTAACGACGAAACTCTGCCACGGCTTGTCACAGAAACTTGTTAAGGCATGTTTTTCGTCACGTTATTATGGAATTTAGACATTCCATATTGATAAGCAATTAACTATACCTTTATCAGCCACAGTTATTATCGATAATGGAGCCCGCGGTGAACTCGTGCGGAAACTGCGTTGTAACCGTGTTTCGTTATGATGTGTCTTTTGACTCTTTTCTAGCTACAATATTTGCTTTCACATTAAGAGTTGCCAATTTGAAATCCAAGCAGCGTAATTTGCTTATACCTCGCCTTAATGCCCTTCTTTTAAGGCGTGTTTGAAACTTTGACTTAAGTATCCCCGCGACTGTATACATATATACTCCGTAAGAGCAAGCTCTCTTACGGAGTGTACACTTGACGCCTCAAGCATATACAATGTGAAGTACTTTTCCTTTTTCTTTCTTTATAAAGAGGCTCTCGGAGGAGGTAACTATACACCGGGTAAGTTTATCTCGTGAAAACGTGTCGTGCATGCACAGGGGGCATGCGCCCATGCATAGAGGACGAGCAGCCACGTATATGCTGTGAACGCGTTTTAAGGCCGGAAGACTGCGTTATAAAAACAGCACCGCCGACGCTTGTTTGCAGACAAGGCCACCGTGTACTCGCTCGGCACGCACACATCCTATATGAGGCGTGTAGACGCCGACGCAGAGAGCAAATACTCGACAGTTTCGGCGTCCGCAAACGGGCGTCTGCTTGAGCGCGCGCCACAAATGCTATCTCGTCTTCGCCCTTCGCGCCTGGCCACGCGTGCTCCGCGAATGGCTTTTTTTTTTTTTCATTGTTAGCCATTTGTTTGTTGATGGAGTGTGTAATTGTGGTAGTTATCACGAGTGTTTTCAAATGGAGCGATCAGGCGATGAAAATCGCGGTAAATGCAAAATTGCGACCGCCGCCTCGACACTGCTGCCAGCGTGTAATTTCGCCGCACGCACTGCCGACGAGGAAACCTTTAGTGAGGCCGATTCATGATGACGCAGTGTAACAGCAATCCATGTGCACTGCGTGACATCTCTCTCTCTCTCTATCTCTCTCTCTCTTTTCCCAGATACCGTAAACAGCGAACAAATACAGCAGCGTGACATGACGTGACCACGCATATTTCACTCTTGTACCTCAAGCACGTAGTACACGTGTGTAGTGTGTTTTGCCGAAAGGACGCACAGTATTCGAGCACCGTAACTGCTGTACCTCCGTGGAGGCTCGCAGCAGACTGTTGCAATAGTATTGACGGATTTCTGGAGTTTTTTTGCCTCACAAAACCACGATATGATTATGAGAGACGCCATAGTGGAGGGCCCCGGCAATGTCGACCACCCAGGCTTCAACGTGCACTGACGTCGCACAGTATACACGGGCGTCAACATTTCGCCTCCAACGAAATGCAGCCGCCGAGGCCAGGATGCGATCGCACGACCTTCGGATCAGCAGCTGAGTGTCATCAGAGCCACTAGACCACCGTGGCGGGTAATAGTAGTAGTAGTAGTAGTAGTAGTAGTAGTAGTAGTAGTAGTAGTAGTAGTAGTAGTAAGAAGAGGGGGAGGGTGAGGAGGAAATGTGTGTAAGGAGACGTTGGCACCTCGTAAAGACACCGGTTACTATCTTTTTATCCTATGTGCATTGTAAATAGGAACAACGTAACGGTGCTTTAATGCACTCAAGAGCTCGTGCGAGTAGTTCCGGGGGTCGCGACGCAGGCTACAAGTGCACAATGAAATTAGCAAGTCTAAATCATATCCACATTAAGTGCAAAAAAAGTGCAAGAAAAAAAAAAGGAGGGAGGGGGTGGACGAACACAAATACAAGGATTGCAGCCGTTGGTTAAATTACGTGGTTCTGTCCTTCTGCATAACACTAATGGCCAATTCGTCACTTGTGTTAACATGACAGCTTGGGTGTCGCAGAATAAATAGCAGTAGTGCGAATGTGCATGGGTTTGTTTCTCGAAGGTTCGCGATACCTAAATTACTTCTTATACAACCTCTTGAAAAACCCAGGAATGGACTAATTATACAGAACGGTGCCTTGTAGGAACAGTCAAGCTTTCATTGTGAGCCTGCACGCTCTGTAAGCGACCCTCTTCCTTGAAAGCAATTGAAACATGTTTCCCGCTGTAAGTTCCCTGGGCAAGGTCGGGCTAAAAGTGAGTAGTCTGCTTATGTTTTTATAGCATCCACTTCTTAACTCTGGTAACTCTGATTTTGTAACAAACATGTTCTGGACACACAGATAAAAACAACTAACGACTAAGAAAGAAACCAAAATTAAGGACACGTGGTATGTGCTATACGCAGCAAGAAGGAACGTGCACAACATACGTAAAGCTGAGAGAGTTGGTAAAATTACACGGTTTGAAATATTTTCCGTAGAAGACGTGCTGATATGTGACCATGACAGTGTTTTCAACACTTGGTCTGTGACGCACCTCCGTGTACACGAAGTGACCTCGAAGCGCCGTCGCGAGTTAGGCTTTCGAGACGCAAGTCCTGAATACTTTAAGTAGTCTCAAAGCTTTTTATAAGCTGCATAGTGTGCAGCAGTGTCGTGACCACGTCTGCGCTTCAGTACTTCCGACCTGCAGCTCTTTCGCAAGGTAGCGACTCATAGTTGCTATTTCATGATTCGGCCATGATTCTCCTCAAGAAAAGCTCGGCCTTTTTATCGCCATCGATTCGCCTGCGAAGGTTTTCGTTCACTGATGCTATACGTGTGCATATAGGCATTAAAGCCTGAATCACACGGTACATATTGACAGACATAACATTTGGAGGGAGTCGGCAACATTCCCTTTAGTGCGCCAGAAACGGCTTTGCTTTTGGGTAGCAGTATCTTCGCAGCTATACTACATGCCGTTTGGTATAGTGATAGTGAACACGGTGGAGAATTCGGCGCTTGCGGAAAACGCGAGGTACAAGTTAACGCGGTACGCTACAATATAACTCAAGCGCCATTCCGAGCCAAAGAAAGCTGTTGACAGTGGAGCACGTGTCCGGGATGCTGGTCTGGACAGCGTACAATTCTGCCACATTGTCAAACTACGTAATCGTGGCACTTCAATCAGAGAGGCCGCAGAAGCCCTCTGGCCTGTCGGAGCTGACAAGACGGCGAATTTGACAAGATGACAGAATTTGACAGTGTCCGGAATAGCACCCCCGTCGAGAAAACAATTTGAACGCTGCATAGGGACCCGCTTCGTCCTAGTGCAGTGTTTTGCAGCAGTAGAAGAGAAACCGATGAGCTTTTCTTTCTTTTTTTTTTCAAATGAGAGAGACATATGGGAATCCGCTTTGTTATCGTGCAGTGTTCTGCGGCAGAAGAGCTTTATAAGCACGCCGGCGCCGCGATGTGTCACCAGGATATGCCAGTCACTGCCGTCTGGTAACTCCGGCAGCCCACGCGCCCGCCAAAGGAACGACCATGCTCACTCGTGAGGAACGTGCGTCAGGTAGTGTCGGTGTGTTAGCCCGCTAGCTCCCTGCCGCGTAGCAGCGCGAGATCGCCTACCGTCAAGGAACAGCGGGCGCGCCGAAGGCGACTCCGCACCGCTTGAGTGGCGCGCGGAGCAGTCACGTCTGCGGCGCACAGCGCGCTGACGCTCGGCAGCTGTGCGCGGTAAAAACTCAGCTTCTCGACGGAGGCGTCCTCGAGAGCCACGAGTATAGGGCCGCGACCACCTGACCGGCAGCAGCTCGCTTCCGCGAAGGCTGCGCGCAAGTGTGCGAGTCTCCCCCCCCCATTGTGTAGGCCCATAAACGGCCGTATAAAACGAAGGCCAGCCGCCGTTTCGCGGCTGCTTAGCGAAATGCCGCGCGTAACGAAGCGAAAGAAAACGGCATCGCGGTTTTAACGAATGCACACATCGCGCAAGAATAATATCGCCGCGTCTGCGCGGCTGAAAGGGCACTGACAGCGTGCGTCACGCCATGAATCATGCTGGCTTATACAAAGAGGCAATATTCACTATACCTGGCTGCCGTTCTGGCGTGCAGATGTAGACGACGTTTCGGCGCGCTGTTGTTTGTCCGAGTCAATCGGCAATATATCTGGTATGCTGGCAGCTGCTCCAGCTTGTATTATTATTATTATTATTATTATTATTATTATTATTATTATTATTATTATTATTATTATTAGTTGATATTATAACATAAAAGACACAAAGGAAGAAAGGAAGGAGCAAGCTGGCAAAGCAACGATGTCCTGAATAACTCACAGCTGTCTTGCAAGTTGCCAATAAAGCCTGCACATTTTTAGACCTCGAGTTTCAGCGACGAGTACGGTGCACTTTGGGAAGAGTACATGCGACGGCAAACACGTGCAGCACCTTGACGCCGCACGCAGATAACCATGGGTACTGAACTTGGCTCATGCCATTTGAGCTAGCTGGCACGTGTCCATGTCGGAACTAAGAAGAGCGACACGACCGAAACAAAAGGGGGCGAACGGCAGTCGGGACGCAGCTGTATACATCCAAGCATATTTTTTTATTAGCGGCAATCGCTGACGTACGAATGTGGTACAAGGATTCCTATCTGGGCTGTAATTGCTTACGCACTACACATTACGGGGAGACTTCGTTCGCGCTGTTTTGCCATAATGTAGGAGTGTATAAGTACTCTCCTTAACGAATAGAGTACATATAGCCCCTCATGATTCTTCACCCTCTGGCAAGTACCCCTACCAGTCCGTAGGTCCAGTGTTCCAGCGTTCATGAGGACAGGCGCAAAGAAGAGGTTGCACGGTCGTCGTAGCCCAGCTGCGATTTCGTGACGGCTCGTCCGCGCAGAGAATCAAACCTTACGGGGCCCTCTCAATCCGGAACACTAGCGTTGGGGAGAGGTCTTAATGTGCAGCGTCACTACATAGCGAATGAATGCCTGTTTCACGTCCTTGTCTAATTGTTTTTGTGGGACGGTCTCGACGATATATTGTAGCGCAGCTCAACGGCAATACATAAGGTTTCCCAGCTATAGCGTTAGCCAAGCAGTTCGTTTTATTTATTTCGTTATTTTCGTTAACCAGCTAAGTAATATGCACATAAATGTTGTGTTGCTCGCGGAATAGTGCGGATGATCGAACACTGCACAGTGCACATTTATAGCCATATATTTCCCCATTTTTATTTTTCCTTCTTTTTTATTTTCCCCCTTTTTTTCACTAAGCTTGGCTACCATTAGCAGGGACGCATGGTAAAAAACGCACTGTGGTGTACCGTGTGAGAGGTGCCAGTGGTTTCGTTCGTTTCCAGCGATGCCGGCAAGTACTGGTGGTACAAGTGGTATCGATACTGGTGCCATGCATCTGCACGTCGGTGTACCATGTCGTATACCCTTAGTAGCGCCATGATGGCGTACCGGTGGTGGTACCGCACAGCGGTAAGGGGATTGAGCGTTCTCGAATTCGGTCATTCCGTTGGAGGCACCTCTATGCCATTTTTAGATGGTGTCACTTGAGACGCTGCGCCTCCGATCGCGGAAGCTGCACGGGGTTCCCAACTGTAAGTATGAGGTCATTGAGAAAGCGGCGCTCGATGTACAGCCGTCAGCATGGTTAACACGAACATTCGGGAGCGTTGCCTGGACCACTTGGAGTGAGGCCAGCACTACGTAGTGGTGGGCGCTTTCGCTCAAATAATGTTTACTTGGTTGTTTATTTATTTAATAAGTAAATAAGTATTATTTCGGCAGCAGCGCCCACCGTAACGCTGCTTTGGCCCGAGTCCAAGTGGTCCAGGTCACGCTCCCGAGCGTTCCATTGATTGATTACTGGAGTTTAACGTCCCAAAACCACGATCGGATTATGAGAGAATGGCCGTAGTGGAGGGCTCCGGAAATTTCGACCACCTGGGGTTCTTTAATGTGCACTGACATCGCACAGTACACGGGCCTCAACATTTCGCCTCCATCTAAATGCAGCCGCCACGGCCGGGATTCGATCCCGCGACCTTCGGATCCGTAGCCGAGTACCATAGCCACTAGACCACTTGGCGGGGCTCCCGAGAGTTCCAGTTAACCGTGCTGACGGCTGTACATACCGGTCGGCTGTCGCGCGCGGTTTAGGGTGCCCTCGAGAACACCAGCGCTTACATCTAGGGATCCCGTTATAGCGGAACCGTGAGGCATCACCCGTTACACAGACACCTTCCAAAGCATGCTAGAGGCAGTCTTGGACTACAACCAGAGTTGACTCACGGTATTATTATTATTATTATTATATTATTATTATTATTATTATTATTATTATTATTATTATTATTATTATTATTATATTATTATTATTATTATTATTATTCCAGTGCGCGCAACGTCGACATGATTTTAGTTTCGGGGTTATCGGAGTTGTCTGATGCAAACTCGGGGATACCAGGGCGGCGTTTCTCAAGCTACAAGAAAAGCTTGTCGCGCTACCTTTTCCTCTTCGCGCCTCACGTCACACGCTGGTAGTTCACTGTCGACGCAGAAAGCGTGCCCTCGGTTGCGTCCAAGATGCCACAGAGAACGGAGGGACAAACATGCGCGTTCGAGCGCTTCTCTACATATGCGTCGGCACGTGTTTTGCACCGCGTCAAGGGCCAACGCATCAGCCACGCGTTGGCCTTGCCGCGTCTCCACCGTTTTCACATAAGGCGGCATACGTGCTGCCACCCGGAAAACAACAAACCTTTGGGCGGAAGCCGGCGGCAAGCGGCGGGGAAAAAAAAAAAAAAAAAGAGGGGCACACACCGCGCTGCGCGTGCTGACGGTGCGCCCGATCGTTTGGACAAAGCGCGCTGAGCAGCCGCAAAAGCAGGCATGGAAACCGCTCAACCTCCGCCCCAATTTGGGCGCCCTGCAGCTAGGTCGACGGGCCAGCCGGCTCTGGTCTCCGAGTGGCGCTGGCACACTTCTCGCGGAGGTCAGCAGCGGCGGTCGCGACAGTGGAGACTGTCACCCCCCTCCATCCACGTTCCAGGCCCGGCGTATACCTACCTGCCCTCGAGCGCGCCGCGTGCCCCGGAAAGCCGTCGGCCGGTCGCCTATTCCAGAGAGCGACACTCCATCGCCATGGGCGCCTTGCGGCGTGGTAGCGGCGATACCGGTGCAGCCTTATCATATATATGGTCGATTCTTGACCCGTATAAACCGTTGCTGGTCGTTCAAGAGTGCAACAAGCGCTGCGTGCGCGCACTGATCAGCGTTACATTAGGAACCACGCTGGTAAGGCGCTATAGTACGAACAATACGCTTTGGGTCCTTACGCCTCGTGGAGATAAATGCCACCATTTAATGTTATTTTTATCCGTTCAATTTTCCGCGGTGATTTCAGAAGTTAAGGGCGGCCGCCCACGAGTCAGCAACGGGTGACAATCAAATTGCTGGCCGTTCCTGACTGAATCCGTGCGCACAGTACATCCGATTCCGTGGACGAGGTAGCGCGTTATCTATTGCTAAACGTCCGTGGGAAATCGTTTTACCAGAGCATGGATCCCAAACCACGATATGATCATTTCTGCAGAAGCCATATATATATATATATATATATATATATATATATATATATATATATATATATATATATATATATATATATATATATATATATATATATATATCAAGAACAGTCTTTCTGGCTATCGGGATAAATATACGATAAGAAAGTCACAGTGGGAAACATATTATTTAGTATTTATTCTGACGTTCCGGCTGGAGACCAGCCGAAACGTCAGAATAAATACTAAATATTGTGTTTCTCGCTGTGACTTCCTGATATACTGAAGCGATTTAATAGTCAAAACTGAGAAGGTTGGTGCAGAGGTTAATCTACAGATCTGTACCTATATGCGAATCTAGCATATTTTCGTTTAAATATAATGATTTCAAAAGTGGTTGCTTTGAGTACACATACTAAGACCTCTTGATCATGGTTCCGAGCTAAGTCTTCGATTAATGACGCCTGTTCTTCGTTCTTCTTGAAAACTTATCCCCGAGTGATGTTTACTGAACCAAGCTGGCGAAGACGCAGAATGTGTTGTGCTTGCTACGTCCTCGCTGTTTCGATGAAAGACTACCAATAATGAGTCCTATATTTATCCTGTACTTCGAAATATTCTTCTCGGAACGAAGTTACCATACGACGCTCTGCTGAAAGAAGTCTGTTTGAAGGAATAGAACGATATGACGACACCCCCAATTTGTATGCCGTTTTCCGCGGATTGTGAAAAGTACAGTAGTAGCATCGACGGCATTCTGACCGCCCACCGTATTTTAGGGCTTCGTGTTTTAGTCACCTTCTGTGGCGGCCGTTTTCTCTCAAACACAGCGTCCATAGCAACCGATGAGCGCATCGCGTGACGCCCGGAGAGGTATGCGTAAGGGAATCGGTATTCTCAGAAATGTAAGTAGAGGACTAAAAAAAAAAAATCATTCCACAGAATATGGCGACATGGCCTCACACACTTCGTTATATGAATAAAATATGTGTCTTTCGCCCAGCACACGCTGCAGCTTCGCTGTATCTCTCACTCATCGTCTGCGGATGCTCGCTGAATGTTGTGTACCGCGATATTTAGCGGTTGACTGTTAAGTGAAACAGGAACCTTTGTAGCTTATAAAGCACGTTTGTTTTGAAACAAATATGAATGATGGCATTTACATGCGTGGAGTCATGGCATCAGTAAGGCGATCTTTCGGAATAACAGAACGAAAACAATTTTTAAAAAAAATAAGAAGAGTCCACAATGGACGATACCTATAGATCGAACGATGGGTTTAGGAAACTTGAAAACATAAAATGGCTTCTTCCATTGCAGGAGAACAGTAACTTCGGGAGTCCGCCGCGGTCTTACAGTGGTTATGATGCTCGATACTGACCCGAAGTACGCTGGTTCGACCCCGGCCGCGGCAGTCGCATTATCAATGGAGGCGAAAATGCTATATAGAGATCATGTACTATGCATATTCAATGGCCATTAGAGAACCGTGCATTGTAGAAATTTCGAGAGCCCTCAGGATGCCTTACAATCAGATCGTGGTTTTATCACGTAAAACCCCCCGCAATTATTACTATGAGAGATTTCTGGAAAATACGTATTTTTTTTTTCCTGCAGAGAACTTAAAAATGCTAGTCCGATGCTGATTTCCGTTCCAACCTTAAGTAATGAAAGCATGTGCATTTTGAAGCCCTGTGACGTGAAGATACATGTGTAATTTTATCCGCTAGACCTTTAGGATAACAACAAAACCGCAGAAAAACCAGGAGCTGCGCACACGTGCACATTCAATTATACTGGGACCATATTTGTTCAGCGCCTTACTGGTGATGCACGTAACCATATATATCGTTTCGATGCATGGCCCGCACTACCTTTATGGCAGGGAATTCGACGACGATATTGAGCCGTGCTCTGGATGCTCGTTAAAAAAACCTTAGCTTCTCACAGTTATATAAGCTTTCATTTCTGAGAAATTCGTATGGATTTCCTTGTAGCTGTGTGCTACAAACAGGTAGATACTGATTTTCGCTTTCATAAATTGTAGATGTTCGACATTGTGATTGTTATGTAACGTTGCGTGTAAGTATAAAAAGAAATAAATGTTGGTGACTACACAAAACGGAACGTACACATACGTTATTGTGTTTATACGCATATATGCGCCTGGGATCCAAATGGAGATGCCATTAAGTGTCGCGCTTGCAGCTACCCCATTTTTGTTTTGCGTAAATTACATATCAGAATTCGCGCTAAAAAAAGAAGGACGCGCCAGAGGGAAGGCGTGGAATACTGACGCCCACTATCGAGATTGCCGAATCAAAATAACGTGAAGAAAAAAATTACAGCATATCCACGGAGTGAATGATGATGAGTGGGCGAAGCTCGGGATGTGCATCGTAGATCGTGCCGAGTTCCGGATTAATTTAGTTAACGCGCATGCTACGAATCCTCACGGTTCAACTATGCACAATGCACAAATTGCAAGTCAAGATCCAGTGCCTATATATATATATATATATATATATATATATATATATATATATATATATATATATATATATATATATATATATATATATATATATATATATATATATGGGTTGCCGGTGAACGCTTCTCCAACGCGAGCAGTCGGTATTTCTCAATCAAGAAACTCGCTAGGAGACGCTGCCTGCGCCAACGTTGTCTCTCGCGTTTGCCGGGGCAGTGTCGAGTTTGCCGGGGAGCGCGTGGCTCCCGGCGCTCGCGGCGAGGGCGAGCGCCGGGAGCCACGCGCTCGCCCTCGGCGCGTGCGTGCCTCCCGGCAGGCATGCGCCGGTGGCTACCTACTACTACTACATACATCGGGGACGCACGACCCACGCCTTAAGGAGTTTCGCCCCTAAAACAAAGCCGAAACAACAATAACCGCGAGTCACGGTACAAAACGCATCACTAGCTATCTGTAGTTATTCCTTGAACATATGTCTGCTCTATTATATTATGCGTTTCACGGCTACAGCAACTGTCATTCGCGAGCTTGGGTCGCAGCCTGGCATGCTGCTTCACAGATGTTGAGTGAAAGCAGTGGAAACACGATGACGACAGAAACACAAGGATATGCAAGCACGTGCGCACTAAAGCTATTCGCAAAGTTTTGTCAAAGCCCGCAAACTTTAGAAAAGCTATATGAGGAAGCGCTTTCTTAGTGATCTGCTTCCTCCCAGCCTGAGCGCTTGTCCTGGCTGACGCACTTGCGTGGCGGTGTTGAGGGAGCGCACCGAGGCGCCTATAGGCCAAGGGCCCCTCTGCCTAGTCGACCCGGAAAACACGACTCGGTGCGTACGTGCGTATCACCGCCCGCCCCACGTACTTTGACCGCTGCTGATAGCGACAGGTATGCAATAGCTCGGTACAAGCGCCTTGTTATTCTGAACACTGCAGCCCCTCGAGACAAAAGGTTTCAGGCGCACGGGCCTGCAATGTCGCGTTCTAGTATGGCTTGTCTAGCCGATGACGGAAAGAATGGCAGCGGCAGAGCAGACTGGTAGTGAGATGCTCGCGTTGGTTTATTTATCTTACCCGTTCGCGACATCTCTCGAAGCTGTGACGACGTTGCACATAAAAAATGCTTAAATGGGTACACTAAAGTGAAATACTAAAGTGGTTTAGACTATAGATTATTATCAGGGAACTCCACAGTCGTTAATTTCTCCAGCACATATTATAATAGTTAAGAGCAAAGCTTCATCTTAGTTTCTCCATTGAATCCCGCGCAAGAACTCCGAGTAGATGACGTTAGGAACGCCATTACGTTTTTTTGCCTTTTCTCGTCATGTTGGCTCAGTCATATTGTATTGTTTAGTTAACTAATAACTTATTTATTGAATTGGTTTACTGCGAATGCCATTGCTGCATATGCTAGCGCGAGTGAACATGGGTGTAGCTCTGGTGTTTCTTCCTTTTTTTTTTTTTTTAGGCCTGCATGCTTCGCGAACTCGTCCATTATATTTTCTGACGAAAGTGAACATTTTCCTGCATTGTCGTTGGGCCTGTCGTGAGTGCCGTCACGTAGCAATTACATAAATTGAATTTCTGGTATCACTTCCCTCCGTTTTATGCACTCAGCGAATCAAGTCGAGCGGTATACTTTTTAACATCTATTCGCTTAGTATATATATTTACGAATCCGAGCCTGAATTGCGAAAGTCGTCCATAGTTCAGAAATAATATCTTGAATGCCGAAGTGCCCTTAGGGAAAGTAAGGTGCTGTCTGTGTGCCCCCTCACGCAATGCTGCTGTTATCTTCGCTCTCATTTTTCTACATCGACACGTTGACACACCCGAGTGTCGTATATGTGGATCGAAACGCTTTGTCTCGTCTGACAGCTGTCAATCAATGACAATAATAATAATAATAATAAAGGTGAGCATGACACTTCACCTTCGAAAAGGCTGGCTTGGTTCACGCAAGGATATCTTCTTATTTAGTTGACTGTCGCGGCGTAATATGTCCCTTCATGTGTGGTGGTGACATATAAGTTCCCCCTCCTCGATGGACAGAATTCTGCTTTCACGAACTTGTGATACGTGGCGAGTGACGTCATTTTCAGACTTTTATTTTAGAGAAAGATACGCCTGCTTTTCAGTCAGTTACGTGTTCCATTTTCTGAGCAACACTGAGCTTTTTAACCCGGTGTTCTTCGTAAGGGTTCTTTACCTTATGAACAATTCTAGCTGCAACCACTGTATTGTCGCATCCTTTCGATGTGGACAAATGTACTGCCAGTGGTACTGTCATGAACGTGATGTTCTTCCTGCGACTGAAGAGGCCACGAACGATGGTGTGACACAATGTGGCGTCCAAGAGAGGCGGGGCACCTCCTCATAGAGATCTCAGCAGACACAAAGCAACGGACTGGCGCCCCCTGCAGACCAACACGTTTCCGAATCTGCACAAGGACACTATGTACTCAGACAGATACTCGAACACATGAGATATTCGTCATAAGGATTCTTTTATTTGACATTGGGTGCGCTATCGCTAATTACTCTGACGTAACGTTTATGTAATTTGTAATGGGCTGTAAAGGACAAAATTCAATCACCTGTGGCGCATGTACCCACGTGTCCCTGGCGGAGGACGACGGGTATACGCACAAGACGTGATATTATTATTGTTAATCATGACGTAGACGGCAAGCGTGTCAAGTTACTTATATCATGACACATCATTCATGCTAGTTATACATTCGTACCCGTCCACGCCAATGTTGGTGCATACAATGTGAACCGGACGCGAGTTTATTATTATTATTATTATTATTATTATTATTATTATTATTATTATTATTATTATTATTATTATTATTATTATTATTATTATTATTGGTACCAGACGTGTTGTCGACGCCAGACGACCGCGGACATCCACATTTCGCTTTTGCTGAGTCAGTTAAGGCTTCAGGCTTATAAGAACATACCGGGGTACATATTCACAGCTGGAGGCTGCATGTGTCTGCTACCATAAAAAAAGCACAGCATATTCACGGGGTGAATGATGATGAGTGGGGCGAAGCTCCGGAAGGAATCATCGGTAAACCGTGAAACTCTTCCGTGCAATTCGCCCCACAATTAAAAGTGAAACACTTGAGTAAATGTCATCAAACTTTTTTATTGCTCGTTTCCGTGGTCCCTTGTTGATGACTGCTTTGTGGTCCGTGAAATGCAAGGTAACCGATAATTCCTGCTCCGTTCGCAAGGTAACCGATAATGCAAGGTAACCGATAATTCCTGCTCGCGGTTCTCCAACGCTTCTCCAACGCGAGCAGTCGGTATTTCTCAATCAAGAAACTCGCTAGGAGACGCTGCCTGCGCCAACGTTGTCTCTCGCGGGCGAGCGCGTGCCGGGAGCCACGCGCTCGCCCTCGGCGCGTGCGTGCCTCCCGGCAGGCACGCGCCGGTGGCTACCTACTACTACTACTACTACTACTACTACTACTACTACTACTACTACATACATCGGGGACGCACGACCCACGCCTTAAGGAGCTTCGCCCCTAAAAACCGGAATCTATTACGTACACCCTAATGGAATGCCAGGATATTCACTCAACGGAACCCGTGGAAAGCGAGGATCTTTCAGAAGCCCTGTGCTTGAAAGTAAATGGAAGTATTAATAGACCTCAGAATGATAATGGGTAGACAGCAGGGATAGGACTGTTAAAAAGGGAGTTCTTACTAACGCAGCAAATAAGAGTGCATCGTAGAAATTGAGGACTGTTTAATGAATGAATGAATGAATGAATGAATGAATGAATGAATGAATGAATGAATGAATGCTGCTATGAAAAACAGATGAAACACCTTATTGAGAAAAATAAGATGATATACTGGTCAATAACAAAGATAATCATATTCAACATCATAATCCTGATCCAAGCCCGTCGCTCGGTGCTGTAGGCATTTCTCTAGTCATCGCATCAGAGCCCAGAGCACAAGGAACGTACAGCAAGCGAAACTGCATACTTTTGCGCGAGTAGCCTAGCGTGTTCCAGCATATATCGTACCTGTCAGTGTGGAACGGGCAGTATCGGCAAGGGTGTCGGCACCCAAGTTAACTTTCTCACAACACTGCCCTCGCATATCACTGAGTGCATGCATTTCCACATCCACTCGCGCGTAAATTTTTAAGGAAAATTAGTACTTCGCTCTTCTCTTTACTACGCTTGCAAAATCTATTTTCAAGCAAGCAAGCAGCAAGCAAGCAAAAAAAAAAAAGTTGCAAAGCCTTACGAACCACGACCAACTTTTTAGTTCAGGAGCGGGACCGGAACCGAAACATTATTGTGCTGAACAATACTTAAAACCTCAACGAAAATTCTTTTATTCCAACGCTATCGTCTGGTCCAAGCTGTAAGTGCGGTTTTTTATTGCGTCACGAAAGTGCCAACATTTCAATTTTCGATATTTGCATATTATCTGAGTCCGATGCTTCGTGTAAGGACGTTTCCTTATTGTTTTCCAGAAAGCGATGCAAGAATTACAACAAGCTGTTGAAAGCGACTGGACCTCGAAGTAGCAGCATTTTTTTTTTTCTTGTGAAAGGGAAAATTAGCATCCACCCGTTTTGTAGCACAAGGCTACAAGGAAATCCATACGGATTTCCCAGAAATGAAAGCTTCCTCAGAAATGGAAGCTTCATTACTCCACCTTGCGGGATTCCGCAGAACTCATTTGCCATATTTTTTTTTGTCTCTTTCTTTATTGGACAACTAAATACCAGACATTGCCATTCAGAATTTGAAGAAGTGCCAGAGCTTATGCGCCTAAGCTTGCAGACCAGAGCGTTGGCAGATCACGTGTGCAGGCGCATTGAAGCAAGGTATTGCGCAGAAACGCGTCCCTTTTACTACGGCTTGCTGGCGCACGTACAGTTTTGCGCGGAAAGTGGAATCCTTCCAATACGCGACCTTACACGAAGAAGGCATTACTTGTATATTCTTCGTGAAGAAGAATAAAAAAAATAAAGGGGGGGGGAGGGGTCGAAGCATTAGAAACCGATTGAAGTCTTTCACTACGTGTCCGATAAATTCGACGTCGTTAGGGGCGTTTTTTTCTTTCGGCAGTCACCCACGCTGTACTCCGTGACCTTGCCACGTGCGCCATGGCGAGCCAATTTTGCCCGACCGGTGATTGTCTCGCAACGCGGATTATTATTGTACGTAGTACACCGTAATATAAGCGGTATGCTTAGAAAAATGGAGGCCCGTATATCAACACAGCTCGAATTCAATCCTTCAGCTCGTTCCGATAACAAAACCGTATCCCATATATATATCGGAAGTTTTTCTTGTTCATTTGTTTATCGCGTTCTAATCCTATCTTGTGTACCTTACACGGCGCCTTTGCTCTTCCTCTTGCCCGTGTACTCTATTCCCTTCAGCTGAACCATTTTCTGTGGGAATTGTATGCCGGAAAAAATAGCGTGGGCGTGAGATTCGGAAAGAAGAAAGAAGAGCAAGGACGAAAGTAATTTGCTCCGCCAGTTCAGGTTGCTTTATCGGAGCGGCTTGCGCGTAGGTTGAGCGGGCCAGGACTGCTGTTCCCGGATAAATTTAGGGGCCGCAAATATCATGCCCCGGTGAAGCAACGACATCGATTCCGATGTCTGGGTTGCTTTGAAGCTGATATCGGAAATGTTTACAGACCAGGGGCGCTACAGTATGGTGGAACACGAGGGTCGGTTGACGAGGCTTCGTTATGGAACTTAATTATGAAAAGACGAGGAACCGGGGGAGCATGAATGGAGAAGGGCCTTAGTAACGGAAAAAAGGAATTTCGCAAAAAGGTGAACATATCATCGAAAGCCTCACATACCCTCGAGTACACACTTTGGCCTTTGCGTGACCTATGACGTCTATCGAGGCGTCTCATTAGAGTGAATGAGGTCCGTTAATTTATCCGAGATAGCACACGCTTTAAGTGATATCATCAAAAAGTGAGACTGGTGATACGACCGCATATGTGTAAGCTCGTGTCCATGGTGTACTTTATGATTGCCGTCGACAGTGCAATAGCACCCTGTATTTAGGCGTCAGCAGGTCCACTAGTTTCCCTGTCATCTGTTATCGAACCTGCGGCGACAGGAGCGAGTGGCGACAACCCTGCCAAGTTCCTAATTGATTGTAATCATGTACAGACGGCTCATTAAAATGACATCTCTCGCAGGCGTCGCCGGCGCTCGTTGTCGGGCGCCCTACGCGGTTGCCATGGCAACGGCCGCTCTGTTTTGCGCGGAACCCTCGTGTATACTAGGCATCGCTACTTGTTGGAGCCGGCTGGCACGGCCGCTATCGGGTTGACGCTTGCAGTGGCAGCGGTAGGAACGACACTCGATAGAGGCGAAGGGCAGGGCTGCGTGCAGAGCAAACAAGATCGTTGAAAAGGCGTCATTCAGTGCACGCGATAACGTCGAGGGACGCCGTGTAGGCGACACGATTCCACAATTATGCGTCTACATCCCTGTCTGCCTTTCTTTCCGTTGCATAAAATCAGAGAAAGACTGCGTAAGCTAGGCTATACGCGAAAAAAAATGCTGCGAGAAAGCGAGACCGTGTGCATTGTTCACTGAATATGGTCTACACCTGGGAAGCAAAAAAGAAAAAAAGAAAAGAAGAACATATTGGGAGGCACGAGATTTCAAATGGGACATATGCAGTCCGGCTTCGTTCGTGAATAACTTTCGATATTTATTTAGTTTTCACGACGCCCGTCTGTGTGATATGTTCCCGGAGGTTACGAGTGCCAAACGCCGCCCAATGCCCCGCCACGGTGGTCCAGTGGTATGGCACTCGCTGGATAGAATCCCGGCTGTGGCTGCTACATTTCGATGGAGGCGAAATGTCGAGGCCCGTGTATTGTGCGATGTCAGTGGACGTGCAAGAACCCCAGGTGGTCGAAATTTCCGGATCCCTCCACTACGGCATCTCTCATAATCGCATCGTGGCTTTGGGACGTAGAACCCCAGAGATTATTTGGGGAGCAGAACCACCGTGACAATCTTCGTTGCCGCTCAGTGAATTCATAGAACAGCCTTTGGGACAGTGGGTGTGCTAAAGGGTCCACAGACAGACAGCTGGACGCGCACGCAAGACGTTCAGTTTTTTTTTTTCGTCCGGTATCGGCACACAATTCAAAGGCAGGGTTGTGAGATACTATACGAATAAAAAATGGGCGTTCGATAGACAAAAGATGAGAAAAATTGAGGCCGTGTGAGTGCAAAGCTCCTACTTACGAGGGTACGTCTAACAGAACGCCCCACACTTGAGCAGGCTGCCTCGCCTATCATATTGTTTTGTGCTAACAAGTATTATCATACTGCTACAATACCGGTCATTAACCGATCTTCCGAGTGGGAAACCCGCAGTTTGAGGAAACAGCATAGACGGCTTCGCGACCGCGATAACAGCAACAAGTACGCGGCCCCAAGGATAATGTAATTTTTATGTGCCAATTAACCGCGATGTGGTTATGAGGAACGCCGTGTATGGCTCCGGAAATTTCGGTCACCTCGGGTTCTAACGTGCACCTGAATCTATATATATATAAGCATGCGGCTAGCATTCCGTCTCCAGCGAATTGCGATCGCAGCGGCCGGGTTCGAAACCGCGTCTTTCGGGTCAGTTACAGGCACTATATTCAAGCTATACGCGACCAACGTACCACGAAGACGGCCGGCCCCATGAATCTTCTGGCCATGTTTCTTATTATTGCGCCACATCAAAACTAAAAGCGCGTTTCTCTGTTGCTTCAGTGCATGGAAAGTCCTCTTCTACGTTTTCATATAAAAGAAAAGTGCGCGACCGATACCTATGATTTTAGCTTGTAAAATTGTCGTCATGCTTTATGCAAGGTCGTAGCCAGGATTTTATTCCAGGGCCGGTCCGACCCCCGTATATGTATGCGCTTGTATACAAAGTGCAAAGCATACATTCTACAAAGTGCCTAAACCTCAGGGGTGGCAGAAAGGTTGTGAGGAGGGGGGTGTCCGGTCCAACTCCTCCCCCCTTGTGAGAACGCGCATGATGTTCTGGGATAAGTGTTGAAAATCTGTGAGCTTGATTCTTTCTTCACCGCGCTCTTTTCTCTTTCCTTTTCTTTTATCTTTCTTTTTTTTTTTTTTGCGCGCGATGCGAACTTACACATAGCATATAGTGCTTCATGTGTATGCGTTCTGTAGCTGCCATTGTTTTCCTTGCCTGCTGAATGCAACTGGATACGTCAGTGAGCAGAACTGGAAGTCGTTTGTATAAATACAAAAAGGCCTGAGCTAGATTACTGCAGGCGGGTTTATAAAGTATCAGGTTTTGCACATGGCTAGTAAATTCTGTATGAAAATAACGAACTGATACAGGTGCTACCTTGTGTCGTACAGCCAAAAAGGCGCCACTTAATCTGTTTATTCACTTCTCCGAGGTGTGCGGGGCATGCGCCCGGCTGGCGTAGGGCAATTGTACCGTGACGTACGTGCGACGTAACTTTACAAGCTATCGCATACACGATAAACAAAGTGCAGTGTTTTGCTGTTTGAGACGCAGAGTTAGCTGCATAAAGATGAAAACGCACCGTAGCAAATGTTCGCAACAGCAATAGGCATATGTCGCTTATGCAAGAAAAGTCCACAAACTAGACTAATCATCACATCGTAATAGCATTCCAACACGCACATCTAGCAAGACGTGTTGAAGGTATCCATTTTTGAGAGGTACTGGGGCTCAAGGCGGATCGACATATTAACAGACAAAAAAGATGCACAATTTTACTCCGCTCCGTAATGAATGACATGCAAGAGAACGTTACAGTTACATAATGATCGTCTTGACATCACCACGTCAAGAAACTACTCCTTAAAATAATACAGGCGAGGTCAGAGCCATACACGGAGAGAGACGTGGTAATAGAGCAAGCAGTATTCAGGAAAGGGCGGGGTACCAGATACCACATCGAGAGCATGACTGAATAGCAGATTCTTACAAAAAAAAAAAAAAAGAATAGCAGATTCACTCGCTTCATTCTGAATACTGCATACAGCTCACTGTAATTCATAGCCGACGAAAAAGACCTTGTCATTTGTTTATCTGCCGCACGCGCGCATTTTTTGTCGCTTTAGGCGCTTGGGTAATTTTGCTCATAACTTGTGTGTCTGTCAACTGCGTCAGAGACGGCGTACGTCTCAAGTCATTGCCTTTATCCCCCTGTATACGCTCTGCTTATGTTCACCCGGCCTGGCATCGCTTATATACGGCTACTGCATGTATAACTTGCGGCGAACACAAGGCTTCCAAGCGCGAAGCCACAAAAACGGAGGGGAGCGCGTGCCCGGCTGTCGGTTGCAGCTTGTGCACAGTATCCAAGTGGGGCGACAGAGGCAACAAGTAGGGCGTATAGCTGAGAGCAACGGGGAAAGGTCGACGCACGCTCAACAAATTCCGCGATGGCAGCGGTCTAGAGCACTTTCTGGACCTTATATGAATGCTGCACTTTCGTTCGACATTACTGACGCTCCATGTAAACACTTGCTAGTCGGTCCTTATAATACAAGCGTGCGAGATACATGGGACACGCGAACACGGTTACGTTGTGCCTGCTGGAGCTGACCGTTCGAAGGGAAACAAAAGATGTAGATTAGTTGGCAAATTTTTTCAGTCACTCACTTGATGTTGAAATTTAGACCCAACATTGGTAATACGAAACAAATATCTCGAGTAAGCGCAAAGGGGCTGCAATTAGAGGCTGCACGCGAGTTTTTTTAAAAAAACGGCGAGTTTATTAGTGATTTCAAAGAATTGAAGAACCATGATACACCTCGAAACAGGTACAAGTTTTGCTTTAATAGTTCGCCCGTGGTTTGTGAAAACCCCGAGAGAGAGAGAAGCAAGGTGTATAGCTGTTGATGAAATCTGCATTGAGTTGCCGTTCTCTCGTCTCATGGGCAATTGCCGGACTGTGAAATATTTTGTTTCGCACGTAGCCCGTGACGTCCGCGAGGAGACGTAGCAACGTGACTCAGCTCTTGAAGTAAGATTTTGCCGAGTCTCGATTAGCGAGAGCATCGCTAGGTGCGTTGTTACCGTTTTGCATTCGTAAAAGATGGGATTAAGAATATCGCTATAAGCGAAGAATGGGGAGCTTTCTGTACCGAACTTTGGGGATACCGCTGATTATGCGCTTGATACAAAAGTAATACGCAGAAAGCACAATATGGTGAGCTCATACACTAAATGACACCATCGACAGCTTATATGAATGACGTCGGTTCTCCCTATTCTACATATCGTCAGAGTCCTTCAATGCATTGAAGGACTCTGATATCGTTAAGAAGTGACGGTTGTTCATTCGGTTTTTATTCCGAAATATTTATTTTTTAAATCTACTTCAGGAATTCTGTTTAATTTTTTAAGCCCACGCGTATCTCTAACTTTGCCACATTGTGCAGGAACCCACCAGTCCCCTTACCATAAGTGTAGTTATCGCGGTATTCATGTGCGTCCTACTGTGTGTGCGCAGTGCTAGCTATCCCCGTCCTTCAATTCCTGATATGCGGAAGCATAAAGGCAGCCGTAGCTACCTCCGCAGTGCTTCTTGTTCGGCTGTTTGCAAATGACTGCATACTATAACACATTATGAACAACAATAACGATGTTTCATCCCTGCAATCTGACTTCTGTCAAATTGAAGCTTGGTGCCACACGTGGTCGATGTCATGAAACGCAGCAAAGACCTCCCTCTTTACATTTCATCGCAAGATGTCATACCCTACTTGCTACTCGCGATTACATGATATGTTCATGGCTCTGTAATATCATCTGTTAACACCTACAAGTATTTAGGAATTAATCTCACCGCTGATCTATCATGGCAGTCAGCATAACAAATTCTGCAAATCGCGTTCTTGGTTTTCTACGCCGTAATATCCGTTTATCACCCTCTTCTGTCAAACCTCTAACCTATTGTACTTTAAGTCAGAGCCAAACTCGAGTATGCATGTGCTCTATGGGACCCTTACCAACACAACCACATTAACATGCTCGAACCTGTGCAAAGCCGTGCCGTCCGTTTCATTTTTTTTTTTTTCGAGTTATTCCTACGCTTCCAGCTCGTCCAAACTCAAATTCCAAGCCAACCTTCTGAGCCTTGTATCACGCCGTCACGTCGCCCGTCTTTCTCTCTTCCATAAATTCTTTTATAAATCACCTTACACAGATCTCATTCTTCCTGCGCATCGTCACTCAAGCCGGACAAGCCACGAAAAGGCCGTATGCCCTCCTGAAGCTCGCACCGTCTCACATGCCTCTTCGTTCTTCACCGAGACATCAAGGGACTGGAATGACCTTCCCACCAACGCAGTGATGCAATGTAATCCAGTCATCTTCAAACACATCCTCGAAGAGCTGTTTTACCAGATAAGCACACTCTCATGCAAAAACCCCTTCTCTAAGATGTCTTTGAGGTATTAGTAATAAATAAATAAATAAATAAATAAATAAATAAATAAATAAATAAATATGGTGGCGCCCAGGGCGTTATCTTTCTTGCTCACTCTCCCTTCACCATTATCGCCATTGAAGTTATTTGTAGTTGCATAAGACGAATGCTGCGTATAAGGCGAGGCCTTACTTGCCTCACATACAGCATTTCTTCCCTGTCTCTCGCTCTTCTCTCTCTCTCTCTCTCTCTCTCTTTTTTTTTTGACAGTGCCGAGCTGACTGAAAGGCACACTACACACTACGGTCGCGTGACCGTCGGGCAATTCGCGGTCTGAACTGCGCGAGTTGCGTTTTTCGCCCTGTTTGCAGTGCACAGATGGTGTCTACACCGTGACAGGGGCTCCCGTTTACACACCGAGTAGTCTGTATACACACTATCAGTGGAGCCGATTATATCACGCGAGCTTTCCTATACTCCAGGAAAGACGAGACGCGGAGGTCCACTGCGTATGCACCAATAAAAAAAAAAAGGGATACATTGCAGTGGACGTAACTGCTCGACATATATAGAACTATATCGCAACCGTAGAGCACATTGCAGCGAGCACACACGACGTAATAAAGGTCGTACAATCTGTAGCACAAACCTCGAGCATTCCTCTCGAAAATGCGTAGGACATTCTGACGGGCTAATTGCTTCATAGCTTGACGCTTAGAAGTGCGCAAACGACGAGGTCGAGCGGAAGAAACGCACTGAACAGCACGAGCGCATTGGTGTTTGTGTGCTTCTTCCGCTCGTTTTCGTCTTTCGTGCAGTTTTAAACGTGGAAAATGCGCGCAGGTAAAAATAAAACGCGTTGACAGGCTTCTCTGCAGAAAATCGCTTAGACAATCTTTCTGGTAGTCGCCTATGGTACATAATATCATCAACGGGATCTGTAAAGTTTAGATAAATATTGCTATACGGTGTGGGAAAATGCTGGAAATCGTCTGCGAAACAACTTTAGCTTGTTGCGGCTTGGAGCGTAGAATTTTCATACTCTGAGAAATTTCGCTGTCTTCCGTGCCGCCCCGCAATACAGAAAGATACCCCCACAGATAAACTTTGCCGTCGTCGTGCGTGGGGTCCATCTTTTCGTTGACCCTCGACGCCCTTCTCGCGTAACATTAAACCCCTCTGCACTGAGTATAGATCAAAGGGAGCACGCCGTTTCAAATTCCCGCCGTTGTCGTGAGTCGAACCTCTACGACCATTTCAGGAGCTCCCCTTAGAGAATATTCTTTGATTTTTCATCAGAAAGGGGTAAAATCCGCGGGGTTTCATTTCGGGGGTTATAGACCACGCATGGAAGTCTACGTACGGTACATGCCGTTCCTCGCGGTGCATTACCAACCATTGTGTCTACCACACGTGTCCCTGCCCCCACATCAACCTGTTCTCTTTGCATTTCCATAGCATTCCTCAAGTAGAAAGTAGGTATATCCAGTTAACAAAAATGATTCTCCAAAGAGCCGTTGTGATGGCTCAGAAGCCATCGCGTTTTGCTTATGAGTTTAGTGTGGCGACACTCTAACGGAATTTGTAAAATAAAGGAAAGAGCGAGTACCGCGCACTTGGTGTGAGTCAGAAAAGCCCCGAGTGGTGAACATTAATCCAGAACACAGTGCTACAGCGTGCCTCACGTGGTCCCTGCGCCGTTTTAATTGGGACGGCAGCAGAATGTCATATAAACATCAAAATCCCGAAAACGGCGCACACCGCAGCGGTAATTCTGCTGTCGCACCAATTCTTGGGCCTTATCTCCGCAAACCTAGATGGCAACGTTAATTGCAGCTCTTGCCATGTGCGCGCTTTTCGCTTTCCTTTTGCTGCTGCCACGGTTCCGATACGATCATTACCAACGGCTCCGCGTCGTGCGCCGTCGAAGGAAGGTAGCCTCCCAGCTATTTACCCGTGTGAGTGAGCACCGAGTGATACCGAACGTGACTTCAACGGGCAACTAATGGAGTCCTCTGGCTGACTCACATGCACCGGGAGCAACGCGCGCGACAGCCAGACCGTGCTCGCTCACTCTGGCCGAGGTCGAAAGAGAGAGTTGCCGCCGCCGGTCGCGGCCAGTGTGTCTGCTTCAGCGGCGTCGCGCGCCGGCGACCTTGGAGGCCTGGCTAAACCTTGGCGGCCTCCCAACGATGACGCCTCCATCGCGTGTGGGAGACGCCGCGACACCTCCGCTCTGCGAGAGCGCCAGCTGACGTTGCTTTCGTCTCGACTTCTCGGCTCTTGCCTCGATTCCACCGAAGCTTTTCTATACCTTTGTGCGACTTGACGAGAGGTGCCATGACAGAGGAACTGTCAACTAACCACCGCGACTGTTTGTCTTGACAATGTCGCTTGGAATGAAGGCTTTGGGTGGGAAAGGGTTAAAATGGATGAGAACGAGTCAGTTGGGTGAACGATGGCAGGTGGATTACGGTCGCCATGGATTGCTGCCTCTGTGAATTGGCAAGGGAAGGCGGAGTTACATAGCAACGTTTTCGGCACGCGCGGATTACTTTGTGTTACTACACTTCGTGTTTCCCCATCGCAGTTTCTCATTTACCCGGGTACATTTGACGCTCGCATGTTTGGTCACTCGACGGCGCGTTTAAAAAGTCTTATACCGATACTCAGTCGCAGTGCATTCATCATACAAATGCCAACAGCAAGAGACGCACACCATATTTGTGAACATCATTCGTTAAGCCCGATTATATTGAGCACGTTTTCGAAACGTAGGTATATCTAGAAAAGAGCTCTTTATATACCCTTCTAAATACCCACTTTCGCCTTCACCATTTGAAGGATATAAGTGATGAATCATCGATTTAATTTCCAGAGCTTGTTGTTTATGACATGACAGAACATTAACGAAGGGGAAGGGGTCAATTAAGGGCTCGTTTATTTGTTAGAAACAACTTAATGAACCAACAAACATTGAAGCCTAGGAAAGCATAGGGAAAGTTATTCAAGTTCCTAATTGTATTATTCAAACTAGAAGAGAAGCTCAGGGGAAGATGGATGCTTGCATCGATGAAAAGATCGCAGAATACGATTTAGAACAGGGAATGTCGCAGGCTCCTGAAACATTCCCTGTTCTAAATCGTATTCTGCGATCGTTTCATTAATTGTAGTATTGTAATTTTGGAGCCAGTTGAAAGGAATTAAGGTGGACGAAAAGACAAACCTGCCTTCGGTGAGAAGCGAACCCACGACCTTCGGATAACGCGTCGGATGCACTACCGCTGAGCCGGGAGGACATTATTAGTGCCCTCGTATGCCACCGAAAGGTAGCATACGAGGGTTTATTGGGCAGCAGCCACCTCGCCATAAGATGATGTTCTGCGTGACGTTTCCCGGCAATAAGTGTCCCACACTCGCCGCCATGGCTACGAGTGGCGCTGCCTAACGCTCCCAGGATTACATATACATATACCCAGTAAAGTGGACGGAGGGACGACCGCCTTCGTAGCTCAGCGGTAGATCATTGGACGCGTTATCCGAAGGTCGTGGGTTCGGTTCCCACCGAAGGCAGGTTTGTCTTTTCGTCTACTTGAATTTCTGTCCACTTACTCCAAAATTACAATACCACAATTAGGAACTTGAGTAACTTCCCCTATGCTTTCCTAGGGTTCAATGTTTGTTGGTTCATTATGACAGAACATTGATATTTGTCCTGCAAGCAGTACTCACATCTTTATACAATGCGCACGAAGAATCGAAATTGCATCATCTGCCATCACTGTATAGCTTGCACTACTCTCATCCCCATTATACCGCCATAGACACGTTCATTGATATGTATTTCAAAGTTCCGTTTACGTACCCTACAGAAAATAGGATAGGCAAACCGAAAATTTTACGTGACAGAAGTCTATGTCGTCCTAAATAATGTGCACATTGCCATATACACAACATCGTTACCCCGTACAGAATTGACTCGCTTACAGTTTGTTTTGTTCGCTAACAGGTGCATAACTGTGATTTCTCGCCACAGATAGTAATCGAAGCCAGGAAAGGTAACCATATTAACTGCACAATCGGCTACCTTGCTCTGGAAATAAGCGCAGAAAAGACGGCTTGTGAACAAGACAAAAGCGATGAGTGAACCTAAGGAGTGAGAGAAATGAGCGCTTAAGTGGGAAAAATGCAAGCAAGAACGAATGGAACACACACACACACACACACACACACACACACACACACACACACACACACACACACACACCGATGAGTGAACTTAAGCAGTACGAGAAATGAGTGCTTAAGTAGGAAAAATGCAAGCAAGAACGAATGTTGTTGTTGTTGTTGTTGTTGTTGTTGTTGTTGTTGTTGTTGTTGTTGTTGTTGTTGTTGTTGTTGTTGTTGTTGTTGTTGTTGTTGTTTTGTGGGGTTTTACGTCCCAAAGCCAGTTCTGATTATGAGAGATGCCGTAGTGGAAGGCTCCGGAAATTTCGACTACCTGGGGTTCTTTAACGTGCACTGACATCGCACAGCACACGGGCCTCAACATTTCGCCTCCACAAGAACGAATGGAACACACACACACACACATGCGCGCGCGCATTTCACGCATTTAAAGCTACTGCTACCCGAAAATTCTGTTTCTGGCCGAAGCATTTAGACCATTACGTCAGAAATCAATGTTCCCTCGTTGCCCTTTCAATTACCACGTAAGATACGTGCTTATTTAGTGCTAAACACAATGGCAGTGGCAGGCAGGTAGCGCCATAAGATAGAAGAAAAGAGAAAAGGTAAGGAGGAAAGCCGGAAAAGAAAATCCGCTTTTTGATGCTTTACGCGGGTGGAGGGGAGTGCTAGAAAAATAAAAGAGGTAACGAGAGCGAAATAGGAAAAATTTATTGCCATCTATGAGTTGGTTGAATGGGAAATCGACTGGCAGTCAACACGCGTGTAATCGGTATTTGTTCCTCTGGACGAAGTTCAGTCGAGTTTGCCCCTTTCGCTTCGCCTGAAAGGTCGGTTATCTCTGTGTAGGCTCTGAAGGCGGCGTTATCGCTGATAAGTGGAGGAGTTTTACACCGAGAACGTCAGCAGTCCAGGGACGCCACGTAGAAGTCGCGTTATGCGGACTCGGGAGGGAGCGTAGGTACAATATCTTAACAATTGTCTGGAGCGTGGCGATCCCCCCGTATGAACACATAACAAGAGCCCAGCATGCAGTGTTAAGCTGTAATCCATATAAGCCAATGATGCATTTTTTTGTAAAAATTGCTTCAATTAACGTTGGCGCTTTTCAGTGCAGAGTGGACCGATGCGGAAGGCTTGGGAGCTACCACCCGATATCCGTGCTATGGAGGTTAACGCTTCCGTTGGGCCATTACCAGCAAACAAGTTATCGTGAAAGAAATCCACATTCCACACACTGTGAGAATCAATTATACACGAAGAATTTTGGCACAGCTGTTTTTCGCCACTGAGAGCCTTGTTCGGCTTATATACTTGGGGATTTTCAGATGCGCAAGTTATCTGGTGGACCAATGTGTTCGGTGACATTGTGAATAGCAAACGATTTTTCTTGTCCTTTCTTTTTCTGTCGGTGACGCATTACAACTTGTTTCGTTACAAGATGCATGGGCGACTGTGGTAGCCCGTACAGTTTCGCACAACGTCTTCGACTGGTTATGCGTGGTAGCTTATCAGGTAAATTGTCACTCTGCTACGCTCGTGGACAAGGGCTAATGATTGTAGTATCGGGCTGCATTGAGGGACAGCTGGTAGTCCGAGGCTCTATCCCACAATCGGACACTTGAATTTTCACTCAAAATGCTTGATGTGATGAAAACCACTAACCTATTTACCCCAAAGTAATGCTTCACATAATAAGAAAGAGGGTGCCCGGCAGTAAAAGTAGAAATAAAACACTAAAATGAAATAAGGCAGTATCGCGGGTGTCGGCAAGACCAAGTGGCAGTTTCATGGAGAAGAGCATGCATATGTATCTGCGCTGCCTGTTGGCGTCACGAAGGAAAAGCCGAAATATCTGCTATCCTTCACTGAAGAATTTTCTCAGTAAATATCGCACATCGCTGTTCTATATAGGAGGGGGCGCTGCTCACCTGCTCCTCCAGCTTCCATTCCATATGCTTCCCATAAAGCACGCTCAATCAAATCACGTGCAACGTTTAGCACATACTGAAAGACCACGTGCATTAATCGACTGTCCCCGCTCACCACCGCACACTTTCCCACCTTCCCATACAGCATACGGCAGGCGGGCCGCAACGTTATTTCCCTTCAACATTACACGGAACATCGCGGCGACGGCGACAGGTAAGATTCACCTAGAATGTCCATGTACTAATTTCTGTCGCTGTAAAGCGTAGAGACGTTGCTGACATTACGACCAGTGAGAGTGCTTCAGTTTCTTCGTAGGTACATCTGCAATGAAATTTGAGCATGCAAATAGTACTGAGCCGAGAATTCACATCGGTGCACGCCGCTCTTTAGATGGCTGCTCTGACATTCCCCTAAATCCATGCACACCTATAAAGACTGCGCGCTGACAGTGTTGCTCGGGCTTGTGGCAACACGTCCAAGTGCCTCCATCCCGATACGTGACGAGGGCGAGGACACTTCAACGCCATAGCGCAGAACGAGTTCGCTTGAAACAGATCGCGAGAGCGTCAACCCCAGCGGCAGCAAACGACGAAAGGCGCAACGAAGCGCAGAAGACTGGAACAGCCCACACCGCGGTAAACGATGCCTGCTGGCGTGGGCTGCTAGGGGCTCGCCGCAGCGGCTGAGGCAATGGGTGCGCCCGTATAGCTACGTGCTGCTGCAGCTGCGCGCCTCAATTTACACAACACTAGGTCCTGTATGCGGGTATCCAGCTGCGCCGCCGCTACTCTGGGAAGCGAGCTGCATCGAGCGAATAGCCCGGATGCCACGCGCGGAAAGCCCGCATTTGCAGGGGAAGGGAGAGTGGGTTGTACCTTGTATTTTCAGTCTGCTTTCTGGTGTTTACGGTACTTTTTACCCTTCCCCCATCCCCTTTTATTTTACAGTTCGTTTTTGATTCACTTTTTTCCCGGCAGCCTGACAAAAATGGTAGAATCACACAGCTCATTCGCATTGTAAACGGTCGTTCATTTTTACGGACACAGATTATGTGTGACGGATCGTGGTGCAAACACTCAGGCGCTTATTTTGGCTTTTTTTTTTCTTTTGTAATGTACGAGAAGCATACAGTTCTTCTCAAATGGGCCTTTTAAATGGACATCTAACTGCGTACATAGGCATGCACAGCTGTTCTGTCGCTCTTGTGGTCAATTCACATCCGTCACCCCTTCGCTATGGATATTTAAACGATACACTCCATCAAACAGATGACACCGCGAACGTTTTCTAAATCCTGGTTTTCTTTTCGTGACCATGAGCGACTGACTTCTTATAGAGAACCTAACCGAGCTCAGTCATACCGATATGATTTCCAACTCAGGCAACGCGTTCTTTTTTTTTTTTTTTAACGCTTGATTGCATATGTACGTGAACATGACGACAGTTTACAGTGCGCCCCGCCACGGTGGTCTAGTGGTTATGGCACTCGGCTGCAGATCCAAGGGTCGCGGGATCGAATCCCGCCCGCGGCGGCTGCATTTCGATGGAGGCGAAATGTTGAGGCCCGTGTGCTGTGCGATGTCAGTGCACGTTAAAGAACCCCAGGTGGTCTAAATTTCCGGAGACCTCCACTACAGCGTCTCTCATAATCAGAGCTGGTTTTGGGACGTTAAACCCCACAAATCAAATCATTTTACAATACTGATATTTCGCTTTCGCTAGTGCCCCTTTAAGTAGATATATGCAATGCAAACCTTTTCGACTTCATTGCTTGCTTAATTTCCAGCAAAATTCTAAACTGACGGCGAACGATATACAGACGAATGAGTGCAGCGTGAATAAACATTGCCCCTGTTATATATTATAGCCGTTTTCAGTTGGTGCTACTGCATGGCTAAAACTGCAGTCCATGGCTGCGTAGAGGACGGACAGCTTGCTGCCTGAAATGCTCGGAATTCTTTAGCGGCCTACTCGCGATGATGGTATGCACCGACGTCTCTATATAGTTTAATAAGCAGTGAGGTCGAGGAGATGTACGGGAAGCGCATTGAACGTCACCGCAAAATGTGACATATACGCCCATTCTTGACGTTCAAATATCTATCATGGGAAACGCCAAATGATAAGCAAGAAAACACATTTTTTCCCCTTCAGCGTTCGTCGGTGTACGAGGTAACAGCGTTATTTCATGTCGGATGACGACTCCTGTGGCATGCAGAAATATCGTGCGCGTTGCTGAGCAACGCCACATAGCACTGTTAGTCATTCTCAGTAGTCATTCTCATTTACTTTTTTAAAAATTTATTTTACGAGCTTCAGCTGGCTGACTCTGATAGTGCCGAAACGATTTAAATGTATACAATTAATACCAAAAGATTCTGCAGTGGTACCGACGTACGAAGCATTTGGAAAGTAGACACAACGGTTCTCTTGAAAAGTGCGACTCCCGCACGATGTGGCGCGTTTTTGTTTAAAGTTCAGTTGCGTGCTGCGGGCTACAGTTTTCTGGGGACATCAGTGAGCTCGGACGGCCACTGAGGGGACGGTTCAGCGACTAGCCTTGCTCAGAGCTTGAATAAACGCCTACACGGTGCCTCTTTAAGCGACCCTTTTAAGCGACGCAGTTTGCCGTCGGGGTTCCGTGCATTTCACCATTTGCCGCTGCCTGTCGGTCAAGGACTGCGGCAAGTGGAGACAGTTGTTGAAACGGTTACTACGGCTCCTTCTTTCATTTTGTTTTTTGCTTTTTTCGCGAAAGCGCGCAGCTAGACACTCTATATGACGATGCAACTGGCAAGAAGGAAAATGAAGTTGAGCTCACCACAATGACGCCGCTCCAGCGGCGGGTGATCGGGCTTTTATGCTTGAAGTAGCGTAAAATAATGCGTTGTATACTACATTACCCAATTTATGCGGAGTATAGTTCTCCCCATTAGCATAGCCATTCTTCTTGCACAACCATCACCACCAACATCACCATCATCAAGCTCGTAGCCAGGAATTCTTTTCGGAGGAGGCCTCACTTGCTGAAGGCCTTGACTATTTGACAAAAAGATGGTTTCATTATATATTTTCTGTAGAAATCGCAGTATGTGCATTAAGCAACCGTTCAAATGCAACGTTATTAGCAGGCCTAAATTTTATGTTATTAGCATTGCACTGTTATTAGCATTTTTATTAACATTACCCCCCAAACAAAATTTCGGGAGGAGCCCGGGCCGCTAGGGCCACCGCCCTGGCTACCAGCCTGATCATCGTCATCATCATCATCACGATGTAACCATTGGAAATTTACTTGCAACGACTGTTGATGCCGTGAGACGGTCCACTTCTACATAATCGTGATTTTAATGTCCCCAATGTTAATTTAAGCGACAGATATCATATGTCCGCAACAGAACAAATTAACTCAAAGGCAAACGCCCTACTTTGAACTTAATTTCGCACTTTCTCTCACGTTTTCCTTTTTTTTTTTCCATCACGACCAGAGGCGTGAGACACCACGTCATACACGTATTTGTTTAAAATGTGTGACAACTGTGGGGTGATTTAACATTTTGAAGTTAGTGATTCGTACAAAAGTTACCTTGTGACACACGTAAACGTCCTAGTTATGTTTTTCTTGTTCGTTTTCTTCTTGATGTGGATTGAAGTCCCGTCAAGGAGATGATCGACGTCGATGAAGCAGGAGGCAGGTTGGAGGTAATGAACTTGAAGGTATATTGTAGCAAAATATTTACAGTCATATGTACATCTTGCCGAAGCACACTGATGATAACATAGACATCAACAGCGTCTTACTCTTCTACTTAACTTTTCTTACGTTAGAGCCTAGAACACTGTTACTACATACAACGAACCTAGTCTCACTGTTCGACCACCGAGTGGTTACGGCCCAGACAGAAGTTGCATCGTACGGAGTCTTACTGATCGATCAATTAAGTGATTACAGCCTAGACTGAAGGGAAACGAATCCCGTCCAGTCTTTAGTACCTTGCGGTAACAAAAAAAAAAAGGGGAGGTGGCCACTGCTGGTCCGCCTCAACCTTCTGTTATCCAATCTGTTTACCCTCAGATTAAGCCACTCCCTAGTGGGCTGTCCCTAATACCGACAGCAGCGTCTTTGCAGTTTAAACAGGCATTTTGGCATTCTTTCCCATCATGGCTCTCCCTCTCCTTATCCCACGCTCTCAGATATTCTCACAATCGAAATATCGGTATCGTAGCAGCCCTGCGGCATTCGGGCCATCTCCCACGCTCATCCAGTCGAACCCTGTCGTTCCAGGAAACACAGCGTGTCTTCGCCTTTCCCGCAGTTCGGACCTTGCACTGCTGCGACTCAACCCTTTGTTCCAGTCGGCGCGCCGAGAGCGCATGCCGGTCGTTAAAGAATTGGTTGGGCCAAGCGCATTGTCGCTTCGAGCGACGGCGCACTTCTCATGCATTCTTTTCCTACGCGTCCGAGCTGCTCTTCCCCGAAACGGCCACTGAGGGGACAAGTACGGTCGCGCAGCCGCGACCCCCCCGAGCGACGTTCAGCGAAAGGGAAGGGTCTCGTACCAGGAACCCCTGGGGGCCAGCGTGGGAGACCAGCCGCTCAATGGGAGCAGTTTGCTTTCCATTGATAATTGCTGTCAAAGACCATGCAGAGAGAGAGCCGAGAAAGAAGCTTTGTATAGCGTACGGTGCTACGCCGTCGCTTCTGCACGATCGCCTTATGAGCGGCAACATAACACGTCCCCCCTTAAGAGTACGCTGGGCTGTTCTACGCTCAGTGGTACGATAAATCACTGCCGCGATTAGGTCACTGGACTTTCTAAGCATACAACAGTATACACAAACATCAAACACAATTGCGAGACAACACGACAGGAGAATACAAGAAACGAAAACAAATACATGCTAAACGATCAAGCACACCATTGCTGCTTCAAGCAGTAAGATCACTAGTGTCTGTTTCTTGGATTGTCAATCACACAGTCCACAATATACAGCAGCGAGTGGGCAGGAACATTCACGTCCCCCCCTCAGTTGGCATGGCACTGTTATTCTGATGGCTTCCACAAACTATTCTGGAGCCTCGATAATGCATCCGCATTCCCGTTACATATACCCTTCCGATGTTGTACCGAGACATGATATCGCTGTAAAGCCAGCGCCCATCTTGTCAATTTCGCCCCGTGCGGAGTAGAAGTTGTAAGGTACGACAGCGGATTGTGGTCGGAAACGACGTTTACTATGGCACCGAAAAGCCAGTAGTCAAACTTCTTTAAGGCCCATATTATTGCGAACGCTTCCCTCTCAATTGTCGACCAACGCATCTGGGTCGGTGAGAAGCGGTGGCTTGCAAAGGCGATAGGCCTCTCTTCTCCCTCAGCTGACATTTGCGCCAAACATGCTCCCGCCGCCGTAGCTGAGGCGTCTGTGAAAAGCCAGTAGGGCTGAGATGGCTCTGGGGTGTTTAGCGCCACGGCCTCGCACAAAGATTGTTTGAGCATCTCAAATGCTGCCTGAGCTTCCTCCGGCCAGGGTATCTTATTAGGTACCGCTTTCTTTGTTAACAGCGTGAGCGGGCTCGTCACCTCTGCATATCCTCGGACGTACTCGCGATAGTAACCGCACAGTCCTAACAGGCTGCGTAGTTCCTTTTTGGTGCGCGGTGGTACCAGGTTCTTAATCGCTGCTATTTTTTCAGGGTCTGGTGCGTGTGTCCCTGAACCGACAATATGCCCCAGGTAATGTATATGGGATCGCGCAATCTGACACTTCTCCGGACTGGCTTTCAGTCCCGCCTTCTCTAAGACCTTAAGAATAATGTCGAGATGCTTTAAGTGCTCCTCCCAAGTGCTAGAAAAAATAGCAATATCATCAAGGTATGCCGTGGCATACATTTGATGTTGCGACAAGAGTTTATTCACCATTCTTTGAAAGGTTGCCGCGGAATTTTTTAGCCCGAAAGGCATCACTTTCCATGCGTACTGACCCTCGTGCGTTACAAACGCGGTGAATTTCTGACTCTTCTCTTCCATCGGTACCTGCCAGTACCCGCGCCTAAGGTCCACTACCGTAATGAACTGCTCTCTGCCTACTCGGAAAATCAATTCCTGAGGATTCATCATAGGGAACGCATCCGCTTTGGTGACGGCATTTAACGCCCTGTAGTCCACACACATGCGGATAGTCCCATCCTTTTTTCCGACGCATACTACCGGGTGTGCAAACTCACTCTCCGTGGGGTAGATCAACTTCCAAGTCAAAAGTTCGTCAACTTGCCGGCTGACTTCCTTCTTTAATAGTTCCGGCACCCGATAAGGAAACACCTTTTTTGGCTGGTGGCCCGGTTCTATTTCTATCCTATGTTCGTCTACCTTCGCTATACCCGGGGTGCCGTCAAAGAGTGTGCAATGTCTTTGGAACACCGCCTGTATTTCCGCCTGCGCGTCAGCATCAAGGTGAGCAACCTTCTCGCTCGTTAGCACTAGCTCTTCCCGCTTTATAGTGGTTGGTTGTGGAGCATATTCCACCTCCCCAAAATCATGGTCCTCATCGAAGACTACCCCTATATGACTGACCCTTGTATAGTAAGGTCGAATGTTGTTGGCGTGGACACTTTTCACCTTTCCCTCAGATGTTTCAACGCGGTAAGAGTGTTCGCGCTCACGTCCAACCACTGTGAATGGGCCTAGCCATTTAGGTGACATCTTACAATTCCGATCATTGTCGTAAACCACAACCTGGTCGCCAACGGTAAAAGCTTTGAGCCTGGTGCTGCGATTATAGGCACTGGCGTAACTCTCCTGATGAGTTGCACTAGTTAGCTCAGCAATATTAGCGGCCGTCTCGAGCTGCTCCTTAAGTTGCTGTAAATACTTAGCGGGGCTTTCTCTCTGGCCTAATGATGCCTCCCTTTCTTCATCAATTTGCGCATCTTCGCCGGAAACGTCTTTCTTCTCCAAAGTAACGTTGCATGCCACGACCTTTGGTTTCTCTACTGCTTGTTCTGCCTCGGGAGCAGGCTCGGCCGGTGCTCGACAGGGTGCCAGAGGGCTGCTGGCCTTCGACAAAAGTTTCCAATCTTCCTCGGTCAACAAACAATCTGTGCCCTCGACGAGCTCATCAGTTAACGCGCAGAGTAGGTCGACGCTCTGAGGCTCCGTAACCTCTCGCGGGCTATTTAATTTGACCGGCAACGTAGCTAGCCTTGCCTCGATAGTTTTACCAAAAGCAGACACCAATCTCACCTTGCCACACTCTAAGCCGCAAAGGACGAAAACCGGAGTAACCGCTGCAGTTAGTCCTCGCGACCAGCGGTTAGTCTGGGGAGAGAGTAACTGAAAACGATGCGTGCCGTGCGCAAATCTCATGGTCGAAATGTTTCGTCCTTATTTTTAAAGGGACTAAGTGAAGGATGAACGGTGGCATTTCGTCTCTCTACGCCTCGCTGTTAGTCCCTCTGGCATATGCTTCGGCATATGCAATTGTTTTTTCATCCACCGCCGGTGGCTAAGTGGTCGTGGCCTGCTGCAGCGAAGCACGAGGTCGTGGTTGCGATTGTCTGTCGAAACCGCTACATTCCATGTGGTGGTGGAGTTGCGGGGGCAGATAGAGAACAAGTTTAATAAAATAAAGGAACCCCAGTCCTGCCCCACGGAAATCGAACGTTTGTGCAATGTGTCCTCGAGCACATCAAGGGGGCCCTGGTGGTTAGAATTAATACGGAGACCTCCGCTACATTCAGAAGAACTGGACACTGCGAATTCGACACAGGACAATAGACAAAAACACACACACACACACACACACACACACACACACACACACACACACACACACACACACACTGAAGCAAACAGTCGAACGGTCGAATCCGTGCTATCAAATATTTAGTACTATGAACCAATTAGCGTCGAGCTATGAATTTCGTTGATATATGCTGCATCGTATATTGGTCGAGAGAGGAGGTGAATTTGTGCAACTAAGATAAAAACAGATAAAGCCTGTCACGCTTATCAACTACTGAGGGCACGTAAAACTTTCATGTACCAGTCAAGGGAAGCTGGTAGAGGTAGAAACAACTTTATTTTGGAGGGAGCAGGGGCAATTTGCAAAAAGCACAAACAAGAACGCGTCCGTAGGAGAGCGCTCACCCCTCCGGCTGAGGGGCGCAGGCGGCGAGCCCCTTTGTGTACCGAACCTCGCATCAAGTTAGTCACGGTAGGCAGTCGCGGTGCGTGCCTGCACGTGCAGCGCTCTAAAAGATGGTGCTTGTGTTTACTCTGTGTATTTCCGCGACCAAAAAGTAGTCCGTTGCTTGCGGGAGCGAAAAACAATAAATGCCTCGGTCGCAGCCTCACGTCATAATATAGTTCTGACCAGCTTAACAAAACACGCTCGTAATTGCAGGGGAAACAATCGAAACGCGCGGGTCTGTGTTTTGTGTAGCTCGTTTGTGTGTCGGAGCGATACACCTCTCCTTTTCTTTACGGACTACTTGAGTAGCCTTCCCAGCGTTGCAGTCAGTGGTGGCGACAGGACACTGTCAACATGCGGCAGAATTTTTGAGAAGTGCGCGCGCGCGGTCGTGGTGTGAATAGGGTGGCCGAAGGGTGATGTTACTAAGATGGTGTTTTCTGCAAGCACACGGACACGCCGAACGAGCCCAACAGTTTTCAGCAGAGATCAGCGTAGCGAGGAATCGACAGCCCGTTGATTTTTCTATGGATTATCGGCTCGCACGCCACGGATAAGACTACGTGTTAGCAAGTACTCTTACGGCTCATCGGACTTCCTATCTCTTCTAATCGCGCGTTAAGTATTGCTCATTCTCCTTGTATGTTTTGTTAATAGGGTTTTCTTGCGTGGTGTTTTTTTCTTTAACCCTCTGGCCCTTTCCATTTTCTTACCAAAGAGGCACACGTGGGAGACGTTTATTCTTTTCGTTGGAATCTTACCTTGATCTTAGCGGTGTGTGTGTGTAGATCGTGCAGATGTAAAACATGCAGGACGTTGTAGCGCTCGTAGTCTTTTCTTTTCCTCCCATTGCATGCTTCCTCATGCCCCTAGTCTACAGTGTTGTGCGTACCTATTGAGGTCATGTGCTTGTTATGCTCGTAGTCGGTGTGTGCCTACTGCAGACGCAAGTTTATGAATATGAATCCGCAGCAGATACACGCAGGCTACTTTTTTTTACAATAGACCTTTTTCAAGCACCGCAGCGCCACCCGTGGGCGCGCAAGTGCTTCTGGGAAATGTGTGTACATCCAGCCGCCCAGCAGAGCGAAGCCCAGCCTTTCCGAGCGCGTCTTTCGCTCCGAGTGAGTGACATGGGAGCGAGACTAAACGCATTTTTTGCGTGTTTTCTTTTGTAAGCAGGCGCATAGCTGCACGGGACAATGAAAAAGGAGGGGAGCAAGGGGGTCATTCGCGGGGGTCGGACTGGTCGTACGGGGTGTGCGCTGGCATGTCTCGTCAACGTAGTTTCCCGGTGTCTCGGCAGTGTACGTGCGTTTGCGAGTGACCATGTGCTTTATCTCCACTCCGCGTGTGCGGAGAACACCGAGATGTGGACGCTGTATTCCTGTGTAGGTGTTTGTGTCGGCATTCCAGTGTGGTCCTACGCAGGCAACTGCAAAATAGCGATGTGTTTGCGACGACGAAGTAGACCAACGGGCAGTGTGTGCTAAACGAACGAACTGTGCTCAGTGCGTGAACGAAGTCTGTTGCGGATATCTCTTTCTAGGTACTGTAATTCATTGTTTTCTAATTAAACAGTTATGGTTTTCCATTTACCGCGTGGGTTTTTCCGGCTCATTTTGGTACCCCTTCGTGCTTGGTGCGTGTACTTTTCTTCTGTCCCGCTGGGCTCTGTTCCCGCTACTCGCTACTGTCGCTTGGTTCCATTTTCAATAAAACTTCACTTTAGTAAAACCACATTTTGTTGACAGTGGTCCTTGATGTATGCTAGCTCCGCCGACGTGCCATGTCCAGCTGTGTCGGTCCAGCTGTGTCGGCGCACATGCGATCGCGTAAACTTTCCTTCGATGCTCTGTAATCTTAACTGCTGCACGAAGAAGAGAAGATTTTCGAGCGCCTAGATGTTCACACGGACTGCTGTGTGTGTGAACATGTGTGTGATCTCTTTTTTCTGAAATGCCACTTTGTAGTTGTCATCGTTTGGAAGCACATGACAAATTAGGCCATCATCAGTAAAGCAACTCAAGTATTCATTTGTGATTGTATTACAAAAGACATTTGAATTATAAAACATGTCAATACAATAACAAACGTGTTGCCCACACCTTGCTGCAGAAGTAAGGCGGCAGACCATTTGTGTTTATTTAATAAATTATGTTCAAACCCTTCCTTTTTTGTTGTCATTTTCACCAATTGCTGCATGCAGCCAGAGGCCTAGGCCGATGGAGACGAAAAGCCATGTGATATTAAAGGATGAATTATTTCCCTCAGTGGAGGAACAATTCATCCCTGAAAACCAGGTTTTGCCAGTTTAAACTGTTCGACCAACAGGATGAACAGTTGCTCTGTGGGAAAGGGGGAGCATCGGCAGGGATGAACATTTAGTCTGGTGGGAGCATGTGTAATGAGGAAGTTTTGGTCCTATGGGATGAACATTTAGTCTGGTCGGAGCATGTGTGAAGAGGAACAGTTAGTCCTATGGGATGAACTCAGTCTGGGGGGAGCATCTGCTTGGATGAACATTTAGTCCTTTGAGGGAGCAAGTGTGAGGTGTAACCGTTAGTCTCCTGAGGAGTAACTGCTAAGGGATGAACAATTCGTCCCTTCGCAGTTAGTCCCCGAGGGACGAATCGTTGGTCCTTTAGGGAGTAATGGTTGTGGCAATGCATTTACCCCCCAAAAGGACGAACCACAGACCCCTTTTCGTCCTTTGCGGCTTAGGGTGCAGACGGCTCTACTAAACTTCTCGGAAGCAGACTCTCCCGAAAGACAGTTATTTCACTCCCTGTATCCAAAATTGCATCTGCGGATATACCTGCACATGATACGGGAATTAACTGCAGTTTATTTGTGCCTTCACCCTCGTGTTTCAGAGACTTCACCTTTGCGCTAAGTACTCCATCAGGTATTTCAGTTTCCGTCTCGTGGGATAACGTTACCTTTTGGACCTTCCGCTTTGGCTCGGTAGCCTTCTTCGGGTTGCTCTCCTTATCACTAGACTTCGGGCACTCTTTAGCGAAATGGCCTGAGCCGTGACATAAGTGGCACTTCAGAGCCCCTTTCTCTACTCGTGTCGCCGGCTTCTGCCCAATTTCTACAGTTGGTTGCTTTGAAGCACGCCCTTTTCCTTTCGCTTGTTCGAAAGTTTGCAGCACTTTAGCGATCTCAGTTGGCCTAAGCCATCCCTCGCCTTCTCTTAGTCTCACATACTCAAGACCCTCCGTGCTAAGCCCGATTTTATGCGATCAGCAACCATGAGTTCTGCCATCACTTCTACCGTGTCGGCCTCTCTCACTTGGAGGTAGTAGGAGAAATAAGTTTTCACGCGGGACGCGAACTGCGCCCACGTTTCTTCCTTCCGCTTTACCGCTCTTTCGAACCTCTGCAGATACTCTGCCGGAGAAAGCGTCAGTTCCGTCAGTACTGCTGCTTTAACTGCCTCGTAATCTGCACTCTCTTCAGAGTTGAGGTTACGCAGTAAGTAACGAACTCGTTCAGTTAGTGCTGGTATAACCAAATGCACGCGACTCTCATACGGTACTTGGTAAGTAGCAAATAGTTTTTCTACTTCCTCAAACCATAATGGCACATCCGCGTCACTCGGCAGGCGGAACCCTTTCAGCACTTTTGCACATTGGTGGACAGAATCGAAACACCGTCGCCCCCGATCGCCCGTCTCCGACCCAGAGTTGGACAACGTGCCATTGAGACGTTCCGCGTTCATTCTATCTTGCAATAGCTTTTCGTACTCAATCTGGAGATTGAGCCTTTGAATTTCAAGTTCGAGCGTTCTCGTTTCACTTGAATTCGGCAAAACCTGAGATGCCTGCTGCATCGATTCTTGCCTCTGAGTAGGCACTCTCGCCTCATTTGACTGATCAGAATTTAGAATACCATGATTTGATGGCTCTCGACTCCGATCCATTGCTACCGCACTCGCACCTTCATCTCCATTAGACTCCATTGTTTCAGCACCCCCGCGTGTTCTCACCATGTGCTCTACGCATAAACTGCCATGCCAACTAGAGAAAAACGCAAGAAATCCTGCTCACCCTTTGCTGTATGCACTGTCGTTCCTGGATCTCTTCCACGGTGCCGGAGTTGGCTGCTGTGGGATCGTCTCGACGTTGCCGCTGGTGGCTGACGGATGCCTTGCCCCTCGGTCTCCTCGGCACTGGTCCGGTGTATGGTGCTGTAGAGCTTCGCCGATCCCTGTCCGACTGCGCCAGTTATGTTTTTCTTGTTCGTTTTCTCCTTGATGTGGATTGAAGTCCCGTCAAGGAGATGATCGACGTCGATGAAGCAGGAGGCAGGTTGGAGGTAATGAACTTGAATGTATATTGTAGCAAAATATTTACAGTCATATGTACATCTTGCCGAAGCACACTGATGATAACATAGACATCAACAGCATCTTACTCTTCTACTTAACTTTTCTTACGTTAGAGCCTAGAACACTGTTACTACATACAACGAACCTAGTCTCACTGTTCGACCACCGAGTGGTTACGGCCCAGACAGAAGTTGCATCGTACGGAGTCTTACTGATCGATCAATTAAGTGATTACAGCCTAGACTGAAGGGAAACGAATCCCGTCCAGTCTTTAGTACCTTGCGGTAACAAAAAAAAAGGGGAGGTGGCCACTGCTGGTCCGCCTCAACCTTCTGTTATCCAATCTGTTTACCCTCAGATTAAGCCACTCCCTAGTGGGCTGTCCCTAATACCGACAGCAGCGTCTTTGCAGTTTAAACAGGCATTTTGGCATTCTTTCCCATCATGGCTCTCCCTCTCCTTATCCCACGCTCTCAGATATTCTCACAATCGAAATATCGGTATCGTAGCAGCCCTGCGGCATTCGGGCCATCTCCCACGCTCATCCAGTCGAACCCTGTCGTTCCAGGAAACACAGCGTGTCTTCGCCTTTCCCGCAGTTCGGACCTTGCACTGCTGCGACTCAACCCTTTGTTCCAGTCGGCGCGCCGAGAGCGCATGCCGGTCGTTAAAGAATTGGTTGGGCCAAGCGCATTGTCGCTTCGAGCGACGGCGCACTTCTCATGCATTCTTTTCCTACGCGTCCGAGCTGCTCTTCCCCGAAACGGCCACTGAGGGGACAAGTACGGTCGCGCAGCCGCGACCCCCCCGAGCGACGTTCAGCGAAAGGGAAGGGTCTCGTACCAGGAACCCCTGGGGGCCAGCGTGGGAGACCAGCCGCTCAATGGGAGCAGTTTGCTTTCCATTGATAATTGCTGTCAAAGACCATGCAGAGAGAGAGCCGAGAAAGAAGCTTTGTATAGCGTACGGTGCTACGCCGTCGCTTCTGCACGATCGCCTTATGAGCGGCAACATAACAGTCCTCTTCGGAACCTGACTTACGCGGTAATACGGAATGGACAAGGTATGAGTCTCTATATTTAAAATCGCCGGAACCCGCCGCAGTGGTCTAGTACTGTTAGTTTGTCTGACCGGGATGGAATCCCGGCCGCGGCGGCTGCATTTCGATGGAGGCGAAATGTTGAGTCCCGTTCACTGTGCGATGCCAGAGCACGTTGAAGTACCCGATGTTGGTGGTCGATCTTTCCGGAGACCTCTACTGCAGCATCTTTCGTATTCATATCGTGGTTTCGGGACGTAAAACCCGAGAAATTATATTACTATGAAAAGTGCCGGAGAAAAAGCGGCGACATCCTTTCCGGGTTTCATTTGTATGAAGGAGAACGTTCCACAAAAAGCGAAAGTCACGTAGTTGTTACAAATCATCCCAGAACCAGGTTCTACAAGCAGTTAAGTTTGTTTAGAGAGCATTAAGCTTACATTTACTATCGAGATAAATACAAGTGACTGAAATACGTTCAATTGAACTTTCCCAATCTACAAAGGAAAATTTTAGAAGCAAAACGAGTATTATAAATAAGCTTTATTATATATATATATATATATATATATATATATAGATCGCTGCGGGATCTCGTAATGGCTTGCCTATCAAGATATCGCTCAGGCGTTCGCTGATAATTCTTTTGTCTTCTGTATGTTTATTCTCAACACCGGGCGTAACAGACACGTAAGATTCATTCATCGGTGAAGACCTATAGTCGTAAATACGCTGAAGTCATATTATGTGATTGCAGCTATTATAGAGTCGCTGATGCCGAAAACTTCTTTTTCAACACTCAGCGGGCGTCGCAGATTTTATTTAGAAGGGTTAATTGAGCGCGTTTATTTACAGAGCCCCCTGCTGCGCACATTTTCCTCTTTTTTTTAGAGCGAAATTGTTTTCAGGACTCTATAGAATATTCATCTGGGGGAGCTGCAAGGCAGTTCTACCATTGCGAAATCTGCTGAAACAGCGGAGCTTTGGTTCTCATTTGTTTCCCTTGTGATCATCTGCGATTTTCTGTGATTTTTCACCAACCCCACGGCACAATCTCAACTTTCTTTACCTTCGAATAATCGATATCATGTAGCAGTGGACTGAGAGCAAGAGCAAGTCGAGTGCGGTAGTGGGTATGGTTGGTCGAGGGCAAGGCAACACGCAGCATGGAGCATGACGAACACAACGGCGACGGACATTGCTATAGCCCCTAAGCAGCTATATTAACAGCAGCTGTCAAACAGCTGCTGGGCAAATGCGAAAACCAGCAGGGAAACGAAAAACGGTCAACATGGATCCACATCAACTTGCCCAGCCCTCAGTTCTGATTTAGAACATTTACGCTGTCGTTATATAATTGTCATCGTTCCGGTTCATAAGTATGGCGACAGTGAGAGGGCAGGGAGCTCCAGACCGCTTTCTCTGCATTATCCGTTCGTCAGTGTGTGTGTGTGTGTGTGTGTGTGTGTGTGTGTGTGTGTGTGTGTGTGTGTGTGTGTGTGTGTGTGTGTGTGTGTGTGTGTGTGTGTGTGTGTGTGTGTGTGTTTTACGTTGTTTGAAGCAAGCATTTGTGACCTCATATAAAATGTTCCCTGTAAAAGCATGGCGTGGGCAATCTGCAGAAAGAAACCTAGCATTTTTCTGTGACGTTTAGGACACGGCTCTTGAGAGCGCGGAGGACATCTAGCATGTGTCCACTTTGATTTTTCACAAGCGTTTGCCTCTGTGGTTCACAACATTCTAGCGCATAAGTGAAACGTGTACGTATGATGTCGTTTATCGTCTTTGTTGGCTCCTTAAGGACGATGCTTAGCAGCGCAAAACCATTCCTCCTGTGTTAGAAATGTTTACCAGAAACGAGAAGACGAAGATCTGACGAGTACATTTCTCTTATTGCACAACATGGGACGGTAAGCACAGTATGCTACAATGTGTCTTGTAGGTACAGTGTACAGTGGTACACCGTATACTGTATGCTATTGCATGGTGAACCAATTCAGAAGGCTTTGCATGTTGTTTTCTGGGCACAGGATTGTCAACCACAGCGTCAGAGCATAGACACGGGGCTATCCTATTGATCTCCGGTTAGTTTCTGGCGTCTGGTTGTGTTACAGTTTATCACGGGGACAATGTATGCATCGTGATACGAACGCTGATCATGTAACACGATGCCGTTTTGTTTTTCTACCAGCCTTCCGTTCGCACTTGCAATGCGCATGCATTGAAAGACGCCATTATAGAAAAGGTCTCCCACGCACGCATTAGCGCCTTGCGTTTGTCTTTTTCTGTATCCTTGTACTCGTTAGGGTTCCATGCTTCAACATGCCTCACAAGTGCGAGTGGGCTGCATTTATGTCAGCCACTCACTATAAGTCCCCTTTCGAACAGCTGTACCACAGAACCTTCGCAGCTGTTTGGGTAGAGTGGTGACCTCGCACACGAAGGGCACGCATTCGATTTCCACGTCGCTTCGAATTTTCGGAATTCTTTTCAGCTCAATTAATTTTCTTTGTCTACCGAGGTCCCTCCAAGAAATTTGACGTCAATGTAAGTTTTTCATGGGCTCTTTTGAGGACGCGCCGGCCGCCAACCCTTCCCTCTCGCCGTTGCCATGGAAACATGGGAAACCGCTTCCCCTTGCACTCCTTCGTGTTTCCCGTCGCTGGAGAGAATAGCTGTAAGGTTGGGAATTTCGAGTGTTTCGTATGTTTCCCGCGGAATAACGAAGAGCAATAACTTGGCCTTCATAACTTCGACATTCTGTCTCACTCTTATTCATTTCCTTTCTCTATTCGTTGCTTTTCGGATAAACGCGAGTGATTGAAAAGAACTAACTCTCGGTGGGAGGTTCGAAGATTTGGATTCATCGGCATCACGTGTCCTTAATGCGTGAACAAGAACATTTCGTTTGGTTGCAATTGTTGTACCTCCCTTCCCCTCCTTCCTTTGCCCAACCCACACGCAGTTGCTTTCGTCGTATTGATTTCAGTTATCCGATTCTCGAGGGAGAAAAAAAAATAGCAAGCAAATAATATGGAGGACGGAATTCGGCAAAGAGAAAACAACGAAACGCGTGAAAGAACGGTGTTCGCCACTCTGCATACGTGCGCACACCACTTTTGTCGAAGTCAACGCCGCCGATCGACCCAGCTGCAGAAGCTTGCCTATTACAATGTTAGGAACGTTTCCTAGTAACGCAGGTTCCTGCTGAAAAAAAAATATATATATATATATATATATATATATATATATATATATATAGAGAGAGAGAGAGAGAGAGAGAGAGAGAGAGAGGGAAACTTGGAAACTTCTTTTTATATATCTCTTTGTCATCAGTTCTAAAGCTATAGTTTGCTGTTTTCCTTATTGCGCGCAACAAAATAGCGGAATGATTTTCATGACAGTGGTAGCTTCTGAATTTGTTGGTCTGTTTGGCCTTGGCTGACACAGCGTCGATGCAACCATAACAGCGCAACAGAGTCACATAGGCCAAAGTTACATGCCATGTGTGTGAATTTGTGGTGCGCGCTTTACTCATGGAGTTTCTTTATACATTCAGCTAGTCAAACCAAGATGAGATTTGCAAAAGAAAGGTGTTTTGGTCTCGCCTTCTCTTCGTTGTTTTGTTACGTTCCGACCGCCACTAGGTGAAAGCAACGCAATCTTGATGCAGCAGTCCCTTTTTCTTTTTTTTTTTCTGCGGGTATACACAGTGGTCAGACAATTCCCGCATCGGCGTACACCATATGGTAAGGCAGCGGGTCTATAAAGAGGATGACAGACTGAGTCCCGGCGGATGGCGCGGCCTTGCTGTTGCGGCTTTTGCATCACGGAGCGAGCGTTGCGTCGCTGACAAAAACGATGGTTCGATCAGTCGCAGTGCCAGCTGTAGTTCGAAGAAAAACGTCTCAGTAATGCCTGTTCTGCGCGGCCACGGTCGATATTCAACGGCGCCGGCTACAGAAATTTTGCCGCGGCACCTGTCTTCGCTTCGCTACACGCCCCTTAGAGGACAGTGCGATGCGTGACGAGCTGTCTGGTGGAACAGGTACAGGTGTGCTATAGTGTGTAGATCGATATGGTGTTGGGAAACATGAGTGACGAAGAAAGTATCGTTGGCGCGGACGTTGTAACAATTTTTAAATGTGCACGTGTGCTTAGATTAAAACCCATGTTAAAAAAAGAAAAAGAAAAACTTATGCACACAGTCAAATTTAATTCGCGATCCCCCAACAAGGCATACGCCATAATTACATCGTGGTTTTGACCCTTAAAACAGCAGATCTAAATGCCTCATCTATTCGATGTCCACTGACTACAATAAGGCCAGCTTTTTCTTTTTTCTTTTTCGTCGTCTATACACTGTAGCCATTTCTCACGTTAAACTTTCTTCTCGCATTATGTTAGACTACCAATGTTTCTAAACGTCTTACGTCTAGCTCTTTTGTTTATTTGTTTGTTTGATTGTTTGTTTGTTTGTTTGTTTGCTTGTTTTATTAAATGCTTGGGTAGCGGGCGTAGCTTTATGGATGACACTAATGAGTACATGTTTCTTTTTCTCTTATCAGCTCCCAAGAGATAAAGGTAAATGCAATAAGTAAATAAAAGTCGAAACGATATTACCGATTGTTTGCATAAATTGCGAGACAGCACATCATGCAGCGCAACAAGTAAAGTTTACATGAAAATGGAGGATGAACTCACATGCAATTTATTGAAGTTATTGGAACAAAATTGCAGGGCAATTCAACTAAACGCCTAGCTGCTATGCACCAGCGCACATAAAAGTACGTATCCCGCGGAGTACGCCCGGGGTATGCACCTTGCATATCTCTATTCAAGGTGCCCAAATGAGCCTTCGTATGATATTTGAGTTCACTCATTTGTGGATATCCCTGGGGATAACGTGGCCGCAGCTAGCACAACACCCGGTTAACTGGAAAACTTATCGAGAGGCCCTTGCACTGCAGTTGGCGTAGTTCAAGAAATTTCTATGAGGGCTGTGTTCGCAAGTGGCAACATTTGACAGATGCTTTTTGCTTGCAGCACTCAACGCCATAATCAGGATGACACTAGAATCTACGTCGTTACCAGAAGTTCGTGTTCTGCTAGGTATGGAACCACTTCTGGGGCAGGCTAATTTGGTATAGTAACCGACACTGGTAAATATGAATAGTCGCCTTAAAAATGTCGCGCTATTTCAACAGAACGCCAATAGCCGGCAGGGAAAATTATGAGATTTCCGCAGGCTAGTTTATGAACAAAAACTTTCCCATTTTCGACATTTCAGAAGCCCGTAAATTCCAATTTTCGCATTTCCAACTATGTTGGGTACCGCTCTTGTCGCCCAGACAACAAACCAAGTCGAGAAATTTGCGTAAGCAAGGACTTAACATGTTGTATTACAGAATTGTCAAACACGGAGGTTCCAGGGTATGTGGCATGCAAGATTCAGTTCGGGAAATTTGACATCCACACATTAAGTGTACGCATAGAACCAATAAACGCCGTTATTTTCACTGCTTTGTAACATCTGGTAACCACCTTGTCGGGACGGATTGTAGTGTGCGGTGATTTTCACGCCCATTGCACTCTTTGGGGCGGAGCTTATTGCGATCCTCGAGGAAGACTTCTAGGCAACATTATGGATCGTCATGACTTATGCACCGCAAATGATAGATCGCCTACCTTTCTTTCGCGGACCGTCAGCGCATGCTTAGGCGTGACATTTTGCTCGTCTGATCTCGCATCTGAATTGCGGTGGACAGTGGACATTGAGTCACATGGAAATGCTGATCGGCCTATATTAATAAGACACCCCTTCGTGACGCTGAGCGAACCCGTAAGTGGTGGAAGCGCGAGGATCACAAATTGGCACTTATTCAAGCAACTAAATACGAACAACTCAGCAGAGCTGTGACGATCGACGCAGGCGCGTTCACCAGCACACTGGACTTCAACATTGAAGATAGCAGCAGAACGCTATTCCTGCAGGACACATAAGTATAGACAGCGCATATCAGCAACTTCGAGCGATTCACCGAAAAGATGAACGCCGAGATCGTCGTTCTGGTTGAATCGATGAGTATAAGGAAGCACAAAAAAATTTCTCGGGAATGCGCGGACAGTTGTACAAACTCAGAGAAGAAATGAAGAGAATTTTGTGAATCGTTAAGCCCATATTCGTCGGGCTGGAGAGTTTGGCAATTATGTCGCTCACTGAAATCCGCAGTCACTCACACTCATGCATTCCGGACAACAGAATTAGCAATGAATTCGATTTAAGAAGTTATGGCTGAGGAATTTCGCGCTTTGTTATCACCACCACCTGAAGCAGTGACCTCAAATTTGTTCATTTCAAGAGAACACGCACTGAAGCAAATTTTAGTATGTATATATGCGCTTACGGACGACCATTCATCCATTGATTTACTATTCAGCCTATAACCGAACTGCAGTGTGCTTTACGTAATGTCCCACCGAAGACATCTCCAGGTCCATATGACGTCTCATACAGCATGTTATGCAATCGTGGGCTTACGGGACGAACGACACTTTTCGGCATACGTATATAATAAGAGTTGGGAAAGTGCGTTGGCGCCATCTTCTTGGAAGGTCGCAAAAGTGGTTCCTATTCCTAAACCTGGTAAGCCAGGATACCAGCTGTCATCATTTAGACCAGTAAGCCCAACCAAATGTATTAGAAAAGTCACGGAGAAAATGGTACATCACCTGTTGCAGTGGTGGCTAGAAGTCATCCAAGGCTTTCCCGAGCAATAGACCGATGTCACCGCGTGATCTGCGCATGCGCGAGTTTCCAGGAGCGGCGCCGCCGCCATCTTAGTTGTAGTTCTCAACGCACAGCTGCTACGGCCGTGCGTGCTGTATGCTATAAGTTCACTGGCGTTTTTCACGTATCCTTGGCGCGGACGACGATTGAACGCGTCAGAAAACGATGTCCGAACCTCCTGTGGCCGTGTTTCACTTAAATTTGTCACGCGATCTAGCGCTGTTAGAGAAAAAAAAAAGAAAATAAAAAGGTTGGAATGTAAACATGCGACCTGGTCACGATCTCATCGTTAGTCCGTGCTCCCGTGTCGCTTCGAATTGCTGTTACCCGTATTCGCTGAATTATTCGCAATAAAAAAAGACAAGACGTCTCACAGCACGTATCGTAAAGAGATAGAACGCCAAGAGCACGGAATAGTGAGAACTGAAGACTCAGTCGAAGGAACGAGTTCGCACTTATTTTGTCAAAGCAAAACTTAACTTCACATGCACAGAGCTGTTAGTACAGGGCTTCGATCACAGTGATGCGCTAGATGTGAATTGGTGGAAAACGATCGCGATGGAGGTTAAAGGCGCGTCCACCTTAGCGGAACGATGACCTGCCGCACACCGTTAACGAAAGCTTACGGGCCGCTGCTAATATCGCGAACGACAAGCAGTTCCTTCCGCATAAAGCACGGATGAGTCGGTGAGTAACTTCGGCGACAGGTGCAAAACGACGAAAATGCGGCAGCCTGCTCTGCCCGCCGCCCTCACACCCGAAGGCTCGGCGCCGATGTCGTCGCTAGGCCTTACCGCTTCAAAACTACGACAAACTCTGTATGTATGACCCTATGCAGGCCGCTCGCGCACGTAAGATGACACGTTTTGTCACTGGTATTTACTCTTCAACTTGTGCTCGCAATAAAATCACACACTGAAATCCGAAACACCGGCGGCACCGGTGGTTGCCGATGCCGGCGTGGCGATCAAATAATAGCCCTGCGCAGCGTGAAGTATGCGCTAAGCTGGGCTTGTTTCGTTCAGATGTTTCGTTCACGTTGACACTTGACTGTCTTTATTGCTCGCAGGAGGTTAAGCATTTTCTAGCGAGCACAATTTTGTCCAGAACACAAGCTGTATCCACTCCGACACCGTTGACGGAATCTCCCGGCAAGGTGATCAAGCACACGCTATGAATCGTTGCGGTCACTTATCGGTCCGTCTATGATGTGCCTGAGCTGTTATGACGCTGTAGGGCATTACTAAAGAGTCATGCATAAAAAACACAAAATTCACAAACACTGCTGAACAAGCCGTGTGCCATACGAGCCGGTCTGTCCGACGCACCAGTTCCTGCCGGAGCTTTACATTCTTCGCGAACACGAGAAGAACCGAAGCGCTTTTGTTTCAGGCTGTTCCTTTAGCATCCCGGCACATATGACGTAAATCCAACCATCAAAACTATTCGAAATAAGGCCGATAAAGCCCGTTAACGCCGTTCGCCGATGCTACAGCCATGCATTTGAGCGTACCGCGACCGCCGCGAGTACTACAAGTTCCGGCATGCACTGCGGCAGCGGTGGCGCGGTGAAACAGCGCGGTGAGATCGGTCTATTTATCAGAATTTTGTCCACATCGCAGTGCGCTAGACTGTGTTTTAGACGTTGTCACTCATGATGGAGCACGCGAAGTCGCATGGAAGAATGACTCAGCTTTCGTAGATATTAGGCGGGCCTCTCACACAGTTAGTCACGTGCATGTTCTGTACGACCTATATAGTCTAGGAATAAAAGGACGACTGCTTCGGTGGGCTTGAGGTTTTCTGACTCTTCGACCTGTCTTCATGACTACGAGCAGTGGCAACAGTCCACCTTGCGAACTCAACGCAGGGGTGCCTCAGGGAGACGTATTAAGCCCTATACTCTTCATTGTAGTCATGTATAAATTACCAACTCTCTTACCACCGTCACTCCACATTTCAGTGTATGCAGGTTATATCTGCCTGTGGTAGTCAGATAACGAGTTCACGACTGCAGTGAAGTGCAAGGTCTGCTTCAGGAAAGCATAGGTATAACTGTCCGCTTTCTGACAGAGTGTGGTATGGATGTTTCATCCGAAAAGTCTGCGGCCATTTACAAGAAGGCGCCACCACCAACTCCGTCTGTTGATCAACCAGAATGTTGTGCCTGTTGTACAGATGACCATCGTTTTCTTGGTATTACGCTTGACCGAATGCTAACGAATGTGAAGAGCTCATATATCCAATATTGAGGAGCGGGTTAATATGAATGTTCTCCGATGCATCACAGGAACTAAACTGGGTGGCACAACGAAACCTATTTTTGACGATTCATGCGGCTCTCTTAAAACAAGCCGTCACCATGTATCACCCGTTATGCAAAGTTTATCTTAGACAAGCGAACGTAGGTTAAACAACATCATAGCCCGTAGTCTTCGCATTTGTTTGGGTTTACCACGCTCAACTCTCCGCAGCCTCGTAATCGCAGAAGCTATATAAGAAAGCGCCCATTCAACTTCTTCGCATTCAAGAACTCTGTCGATCGCCACTTCTTCCGCTTATCGCAAAGATACTATGCCCATCCGCTTTGTAAAGCTCTCATTAAAACTGTCTGATTTACTGCCAAGTTACGTGCAGAGACGACCATGGCTTAAAATCAACCGCCGTCTTCAATCACTAAGTTCGTGGTGCAAAAAATGGGGGATGGAAACTAACTACAAAAAATCCACTTACATTCACACAACGAAGAAGAAAACTCCGTTTTTGTTTGAATATAAGATTGTGCACTGAATTCCGGATAACGTGACTAGCTTTAAGTACTTGGGTGTAACAATCACAGATAAAATTAAATAGGATTCATGATACAGACAACGTCTGTTCGTTAGCATATCAAAAATTATGTTATTTGAGGGAAAAATTACCGAAAGCGACGAGAGGGGTGAAATTATTGGCACATAAAACTTATATACGCCCTATTCAAGAATAAGCTAGCGCATTTCGGAGCCTCCATCAGAGGGTTCTTAAGAAAAAATTGGAGCGCATTCAGATAATCTCTGTACGCTTTATTTGTTCGAAGTACAGGTGAATAGACTCGGTAAGAACCGTGTTTAAGGCATGCTATTTGGAACTGTTAGAAGTAAGAAGACAGAAGTGTCGATTGAAATTATTTTTTCAGATATTTCATGGAAAAGCAAAAATAAATAAAGATACGTATATGCAACAGCAGCTTGGACAACGGCCTCTGCGAACAACCCATCCTCTCATTGTGCAATCAATGCGAACCCGTACTGATTTGTTTTGCTTTTCTTTTTTTCCTGATGCCATTGACTTGTGGAACAGTTCGCTAGAGGAAGCTGTAAAAAACAAATGTTGTATCCGATTTCCAAGTACTCTCAGACAGATGTTTGTGATAACTATAATGTTGCTTGTTGATTGGCCGTTGTTAAATGTATGTGTGTGAAGCGTTATTCATTGTGCCCTTCCTGTAACAACCCTCAACAGAGGTTTAACAGTATGACTAAATAAACAAAATAAAAAGAAATGGAAGAATTGGTGACACTCTGCGAGCTTATCAAACGACAATTTAGCGGGAACTGAGAATACTTTTTGCGTCCCCCTTGGCAGCTTGTAACGACTTCTGTGACACTGTACATTCGAGGCATATATAAAAAATATCGGCAGCACTCTACCTAGAAGAAAGTTGCTCACGCTTTCAGCAAATGTACCGATACCAGGAGTGCTTCAAATTTGTATTCACGGATGGATCCACATCAGATGAGAGCTCGACTCATATACCAGTCTTTCGAGTAGACAGAGCAAGGTTATCTATCGACTTTTACGAAACACATCTTCTACTGCAGCAGAACTTGTTGCAATAATAGAAACTGCAAGATTAATTTCTGAAAGTGAGCACAGTAATCATTACATGATATATTCCGACCTCAAAGGAGCACTAGAATTGATAAATGAATTTTATTTTCATAGAATATGGCATTATATGTGAAATTTTGAAAATGGTCACCATCGCTTCTCTTGCTGGTCCGGAAATCTTCTTTCAGTGGCTGCTGAGTCATGTTGGAGCATCAGAAAATGAGGCAGAAGACAAATTAGCCGCAACATCACAAACAAGAGACACTCTGACATCTGTGACGTTATCCAGTTCAGACTGTAAGAACATCCTTTCCAGCCTGTGCCAAAAACTATGCAGGCACGCAAGGTTTGATGAACGTACACTAAGTCTTCATTTCTGTGTAAAATGGATCCGTTTCTACGGTTTATACACCGGATTAAAGGATCTAACGCACGTTTGACGCACTCTTACTTCGTCTACGTGTAGACGTAGCTTACACACCTCACTTCTTGCGCCGCATCAAAAGGAGGACGTCCTCACAGTGCAATCGCTGTGACGATTCCGACGCGACAGTGTAGCGTATCATTATAGAGCGCCCGCGGTACGAGGAACAGCGTATCAACTGAGGAATCAGTTGAACCACCTCTGAGCAACAAAGACGTGCAGTGAGCGCTCTTCGCGACTTTTTACCTGATGAATTGTCTCTAGCGCTATTGTTTATCTTGATCATACCAAGATGTTAACGGAATTTATCATAATCGTGTTGTCTCTCAGTGCACGAACATTATTTGTACAGGCTGTACGGTGAGCTGGGTGACCCTGCTCATAGAGACATCCATTGACCCAGTGGCCCGATGATAGTGCTTGACGCAGTGATAGTGCTTCTTGTTTTGTTTTTGTTTTTTGTTCTTATTCTTTTGCTCCTTTCTTTAAAATGTTTTTTCATGTCAACTTCGTGATGTTGGGATAGCCGGCTCTGGCGTAGCCCACCTTCCCATGTCTTCCGCATCTAAATAAAAAAGACATGATGATGATGATGATGATGATGATGATGATGATGATGATGGTGGTGGTGGTGGTGGTGGTGGCGGCGGCGGTTGCGGCGGCGGCGGCGGCGGCGGCTTGTGGATATTGGGAGATACAACACTGGAAAGTGCCGAAGTCTGCGCCGAATCGCGGCGATACGGAAAAAGAAGGTTTTGCTTTGAAGAAAAAGGTTAATAAATAAACGAAGCACACAATGACACGTACACGGTAAAATGCCTTCATGACAACATGATTGCAGCTTTCAATATACTCCGTTTTCATTATACAAGTCACTTTGTAAATGTCTTTTACCGTAACGCTCGAAATATAGCTGTGATGTAAGGTATGTTGGATCCGTCATGCACATCATTTCGTCGCAGGCGCATGTATACGCTGCAGAGGCGTTCGACTATATATGGAGCGTTCTTTAGATGTTCACATGTCGCATATGCTATACGTTTGTATACCGCGCGTTCACATATCGCACCCCCTTTCCGCAGTTATATGGGCAAAATCGGGAGAAAAACGTTGAATAAAAAAAAAAGAAAAGAAAGAAAGAAAGAAAGAAAGAAAGAAAGAAAGAAAGAAAGAAGAAAGAAGAAAGAAAGAAAGAAAGAAAGAAAGAAAGAAAGAAAGAAAAGGAAAAGGGTATCTGTGTTTCCAACGGTTTCAACGCCACGTGCAGATTACCTCGGCTCTGAGAATCCAGGCTTTTTTCGGTTAATGGGTTGAATGTGGGAGAATACGGGATGAAGGGTACTATGCGCACAACTGTATTCGCTATATACAAAGGCGTGCGTGTCGCAAAAGAAACAATGCAAGCATCGTCATCAGTAACAGCTTTTAATTTTTGCCTTCCATTACAGTCACTGCGATTCATATACTGGGATTTTCATTTATGCACTTCGCGCAAAAGTTTTCTTCAGTTGACGCGGGGCCCATAGCAAGCGGTGGAACGAAGTTTGGAGGGATGCCACGCACATTCACCGTGCAACCTCAGATTGCTTAGTGAAAGAGTTCCCGATGCCTGAACATACGGAAGCGCGCATTCCTCGCATGAATTGTACGTCTATGTTTACAGCCGAAGGCAGAAGAGCAAGCATTTTCTTGACTTGAGCTTGGTAAGCATGTGTCGATGGGATCTCATTTTCTTCATCCCTGCCCCGCCGCAGTGGTCTATCTATGGCACTCGGCTGCTGATCCGATCGAGGGTCGCGGAATCGAATCCCGGCCGCTGCTCCTGCATTTCAGTGAAGGCGAAATGTTGAGGCCCGTGTACTGTGCGATGTCAGTGCACGTTAAAGAACCCCAGGTGGTCGAAATTTCCGGAGCCCTCCACTATGGCGTCTTTCATAATGACATCATGGTTTTGGGACGTAAAGCCCCCGAAATCATCGTCATTTCTTCTTCTCTATATATTGGTCCGGTCGATCGTCACGTCTTTTTTTGAGCAACGTGTCCCGTAGCGCCTCCATTCGCTACCACACACAGTAGCGCAACGCTCGTTTGCGCTACGTGAAGTTACGACAACACAAAACGAAGGTGGCCTGAATATGTACCGCCATCGCACTGAGCTAACAATAGGGCGACACCAACCGCAGCCCGCTGCACTTTCTTTCTCTTTCATTCGGGTTCGGAAAACGCCGCCAGCGCGTCATGGATGGGGGCGTCCCGTGTAGAACAAACGAGGAAATCTGGCTCATTGTTTTGCGCCATTCCCGGCGGCAACGACGGCCAGCTTGGCCAGCGATGCGGACACGACGCGACAGTTGCACCGGCATCACCACGCCCGTTTTCCTCGCCGCCAACTGCGCCGCTGCGCCGTATGGATGTCTCGTCGGTGATTCACCTCGGTGCACTTTCTGTCACAGCAACACAACAGCGACTAGGGGACGAGTCAGACAAACTGTATACTCCATTCAGTCAGGGTCGTAACCATCACAGAATGTTCCATTGCCCAACGTGTTTCGTGCCTATCAGTTGAAGCAGTATGTTCTGGAGTATTCAGCGACAGTCCCTCGCCGCAGAATTAGCGCGGCTTGATAATCGACCGCTTTCTCAGCAAACCGCATTGGAATGCCGGAACGACAGAATCTCCCAGCAGAAAGCCATGAAGGGTGTGCTCAAGTTTTTGCGAGCAACGGGCTTCGTTGACCGTCTCTGACACTGCCGTGTTTGTGTGTGTGCGCGATTAGATCTCTCTCTTTCTCTTTTTTTTTTCTTCCATCCCTTTCTGTCTCCCCTTACCCCTTCCCCAGTGCAGGGTAACAAGCATTTATATTTCTCTCTCTCTCTCCCTCTGGAGCATTTCAGTTGACTTCGTCCGTCAGATGTATTTCCTCAGCTATTTCTTCCTTTTCACGGCTGCAACAGTTCAGAGGAAGATTCGAGGTGGCTGGTCATCGCACGAGTCACGCGCATGAGGCAATATTCAACGACGCTGGTGCGCAGGACCGTTCGCTGCAAAAGCGCACACCAGATAGAAGCGCTTGCGTGGGATGTAGGGCCCTTCGAGTCGTTAACCTACGACGCAAAGTGCAGCTTTTTTCGTGGTGGTCTGAACGAATTCAGCTGCCTAAAGAAAAAAAAAAAAAAAGGGGGGGGGGGGGGTTAGCCGGCTGAAGGGGAGAGGGTTTGCTTTCAAACGGTGGGAGGTAAAGCGGCCCTCTGCAATAACCGCCGTTTCGCTTGCGCAGCTGCTACATAACCGTCCGAGCACAGGGCCAAAATCAACACGCATTGGAACCTGGCAAAGAAGGGGCAGTTTGGAGCGCTCGCACTGCTTTTTCCAGGTGCAGTGGGGAGGCGTGCCTGTCGGCCCGTAGCAGCAGAGGCCAGAGAAAACGTATACGGATGCCTCGAAATGTGCGCTGTATAGGAGGTAATTTAGATAGCAACCGACGCCGAGAACATGGGCTTTGTGAGACGTTGAACTACACTCGCCATGCAGGTAACAGGATATGGTGGCCCACTGGAGACACCGAGATTCCATTTTACATGTAATCAGTACTCATTTGTCTATAGCTTACTCTAATGCATCCGTGAGCTGTTGCCAAGTTTAGAATAGAATAGGATGGGAGGAAAAAACAAGTCCAACCCACCGCTGAGTTCCGCAGGAGCCTGTCGAAGATACTGTTATGCGGTGACCGCCTGTGTACAAGGCAACGAATATGGTCATGGCGTCTCTGTACTTCGTGTAGTGTGTAATACTCTTTGCGTATTCAAGCTTCGAAGACCGCCCTTTGTATGCAAAAATGTGAAGGCTCCCTTCTGCTTCCTGTTCTACTGCCCCGCTGCGCATGACGTGCATTATGCAGAAGGAAAACATGTCTTCTTGGAACACGTATTTGACCAGACGATACTATATATGCTGGGGACTAAAACGTGCGGACATCCCTGCGTCCGATGCAAGATTTTGCTTCTTTTTTTTCTTGCTCACAGTTCGAGTGGGACTGAGAATCCGCGCCGCAGCGTCTAGTGAAATATTCACCAGAAGTGCAAGGAATTCAACTGACGGTCCTGATCTCAGAGCCTCGTGGAAGTGTGCTGTTTACGTATACACTCCCAGCAGTTACATGTTAAACAGGAGGTTAATGAGATGTGTACGCAAGGTTTCAATGTTGTTGTTATGTTGTTATGTGGGGTTCAACGTCCCAAAACCAGCTCTGATTATGAGAGACGCCGTATTGGAGGGCTCCGGAAATTTTGACCACGTGGGGTTCTTTAACGTGCACTGACATCGCACAGCACACGGGCCTCAACATTTCGCCTCAGCCGCCGCAGCCGGGATTCGATCCCGCGACCCTCGGATCAGCAGCCGAGTACCATAGCCACTAGACCACTGTGGAGGGGCAAGGTTTCAATGACATTTCAACAAAATTCTGATGCACAGCTGTGATTTGGATCCATTTAAGAAGTGGCCCCTTTTTCCCGTCTTTCTTTTTAGCGCTATAGTTATAGTTTATAATCACAATTCCGGCTAATTAATGTTATACCGAGCTGAAAAACCTATATCTTCGATACAATATCTGCAGTAGGAACTGGAACAATTCGACAAAAAAAAGAAGCTTTTTACTATTGCGACAAGTCATGTTCTCCATCGTACGTGGCAAAGGAACTCAAAAGATCGATAGCCTCGCAATATTGTAATTAATTATGATGACGATTGCGGTTATTATGATAACCTTTTCCGCGGCGCGTGACCATAAAGGATCAAAGGCATGCCAAGACAGGAGGCGTGGCGTCCTTATTCAAAGAGGAACAAAAAAAAAAGCGGTAGAAAGAAATGGTAAAATAAGAATATATGGATGCGTGCGCTCAAACAGGATTATGTACACTTGACAAATGGGGCGTACTCTTTTTTTTTCTTCTTCTTCTTCTTTCGACAACCTGTGTGATGATTTCGTTCTCACTGTCATGTAGAATAAGAAAAATCGTGACATAACTGCGAATTAAGATTGTGGTTTTTCAAGCTGTATAATGCAAGTGTAAGAAAAACCCAGATTTGCTTCGAAGCAGAGGTCTTGAACCGAAAGTCTTCGGATTTTGGTTATGTCGCTAGGGCTGGCGTAAACTAATCCCAAAGCCAAAGTGGAGGGTATACATAAGAGAAAACAGGGTCACCAGTGCACATGGTTAGACGGGAATGTTCGAATTAACCTCATTGGCATTCATACGTTCATGCCGTCACAAGCCGACAGCGACTCGTTGGAACATCGCAACAGCAAAAAATGCAAACACGCACTTATGCCATCCCGCATATGGGACACTGCTAGCAGCGAGCACTATATGATGAATTAGACAAATGCTGTTCGCTGCGCCGTTGCGAGTCCTGCAGCTCCACATAGCCGCCCACATGCAACAAGCCCGTGGGAACGTCTGCGAAGAAGTTCCCCAGGCGAAACATCTTCTCGTGTTACCACACTGCTCGACCGCACAAGGAAGAAAAGGCGGCAGTGACCTGCAGCGTTGCGCAACAAGGAGGATCTTATGAATACAGAGTGGCATACTTTTTAGTCCGTGGAGGATCTTGGCATCCTGTCGAAGCGGCTGCGTGCGGACGCCTGAGCCCATGGGCTGTCTGATCTCTTATACAGACGCACGTAGCACAGGTGCCAATTAACGCGTTTACCCTCGCATTCATTTTATCAGTCACCGATGCGCATCGCAGCGGTGCGGTTGTATATCTGGAATGTCACGACGCATTCCAGGAGTAGGCCACTAATAGCAGGCACGAGGCAAGATGGAAATCATTGTTTGCCTCCAATACGCGACTTGGTGTTCAATTCCGGGTTCGTATTTTGGGTGACTATATGTCCAATGCCTTCCCAAAGTCTACCAGCACCGAGCCCTATTCTATACTCCTGGCTAAACTATACTCCTGGATAAACTGAAGAGCATAAATAAAAATTTCTGCGTTTGCATACTTCTTGAAATCACTTTAAAAGGCCTTGTTACATAAAATAAGTTACATAAAATAAATAAATACAAAATAAGTTAGGCTGACTGTGCAAAGCAACAACACAAAAGAAATTGAAAAAAACACGACTGCTGAACAAGAGGCCCTAAGGTACGCTTTATTGGTGATTCGTGTGCGCGTCCGTCCGTCCGTCCGTCCGTCCGCGCGCGCGCGTGTGTGTGTGTGTGTGTGTGTGTGTGTGTGTGTGTGTGTGTGTGTGTGTGTGTGTGTGTGTGTGTGTGTGTGTGTGAGTGAGTGAGTGAGTGAGTGAGTGAGTGAGTGAGTGAGTGAGTGAGTGAGTGAGTGAGTGAGTGAGGGATATGCTCTGTTCAATTCGATATGTCCTAAATGCGGAACAAACTGTATATTTTTATATTTACCGACATTTCTAATAGTGACGGGAAAATTTTTAAATAATCGCAGAACGGCGTCGAAAATTGAAAAGCTTTACAAGCGAATTAAAAAAAAAGATAACCTCCGATGTCAGTCAATCTTGCCAGAGGTTATTCAGTGCCACCGGTTAGCTGTTGTACCAAAAGAAGGTTGCACATTTTGTTAGTAACAGTTGCTGACGTTTCACGTGCCAGAAGTACGACATGATTCTGAGGCACGACGTAGGGGACTCCGAATAGATTTCATATACTTGGGGTTCTTAAACGTGCATTGCGCCTTGCATATTTTCTTCCTAGTAAAAACGAAATCAATCAACAGCGACACATAGTCTGAGGTGTTCAGCACCACGTGGCTTCACTTCCAGCGCGTGGTCCCGAGTTTAACAGTGGCTTACCTTGATGTCACAATCTATCTCATAATCTCAAATGCTACGGAATGAACACAGGCGCTTTATAACAACAATCAAAAAGGCGTGACAAGACCCAACCACAATGGTTCACTGGCCGTGGCGTTCTTCTGCTGAACGCGATGTCGTGTTTTCAACTCCATGGCAAGGTGGCCGTATAAAAGATCATCATCAGCAGCAGCATATCTTACGTCCACTGCAGGACGAAGGCCTCTCTCGGTGCTCTCCATCCTTTCCTGTCCTGCGCGAGCTGATTCCATTTGATGCCTGCGAATTTCTTAATTTCGTCACCTACTCTGTCGTCCACGGCTACGCTTCCCTTCTCTCGGTATCCATTCCGTCATTCTAACTGTCCAGCAAAGGCACCCTTAGGCCACCATAGAGGAGGACAGTTGATGCACCATGATCCAGTCTTCTTACTGCCGCGTTTCTTTGTACCCTCGCTCTTGTTTTGGGGCAATGAGAAGTGACAAGAGTAGAATGATGTGCATCTCTGGCAAGTACGTAGGCTTCGGCGTTTCCACTTCCTCTCCCTGTTCTCTCGCGTAAACACAGTTACGTCCTCCGTCCCCTTCGTCACTGCTTGCGGATGCTTTTATGGTTGCCCAAGAAGCGGCGGCTGCGGACAAGACTCGTTTGTCGGCTTCTCTCCACACGCAACTGGAAAGGAGGCTGCTGTACGCTGTCCGCGAATAGCGCAGAAAGCGTAGCGGCCTCTCGGGCCTTCTCCAACAATAGGTGACCTTGACAGAGCGCGCCGGATGGGCTCCTTCGATGTGGCCACTATCCGTCGCCCCCTTGGGTACAGATAGCGGCAAAAAGGCCCGCGAGGACAGCCTTGTTCTGCATACGCTCCTCGACGTCGCCATGAAATCCCTTTTCGTCACACTCTCTCCGCCCTGATGTTCATTCGCGCATCGCCACTTCAAGGAAACGTATGCGCCGTGCCCCTTGCCAAAGGGTGCGCCCAGCAAGGAGAACGTACAGATCGGCATCACTCTTCGCTTTCGGCCGCTTCACTCAGGGGTTTATTCAGAATTCCGTTTTCTTTGAGTGTGTGTGTGTGGGGGTGTGGGGGGGGGGGGGGGGGGGTTAAAAATGGTGCTATCAGAACGTCGGGGTTTGTTATACATTTATTGCATGCTTAGGAGAGTGAAGCGCAAACTGCAGGACAGGAGAGCGAGACGAACGACACGGGCGCTACTAGCGGTTGTGAATTTTTATTGCAAGTACACCGTCTCAGCAAGACGATACTGGCATGCGCACACGATACTCAACAAAACAGCAACAATAAACAAGGGCGAGATCGAAGATCGCTTTTTTTTTGTTTTTTTTTTTGTTTTTTTTTCGAACGTGGGTGGTTCTGTTCGCTTTTCACTGAATGTCATTGGCCGCGTTATGCTTGTGTCGTAAGCAGCGGGACGCGGCCGCGTTTTTGCGTGGCCATGTTTTCTCTGCACGTCACGCATTTACGCTCACGACAAAAAAAAAAAAAAAAAGAAACATCCTGCTCATAAAACAATCTTACTCATTTGAAGTCGAAAAACTTTTCGTTTTGCATTATATCTTCTAAAAGAAGACAACAAAATAGACTCGTCAATTTTTGGGATGTTCGGTGCTTGTCCATTGGTTGCTCTCGCCCTCTCCTTCTCGCATATTTTATGAGTCACCCTGTCATAAAACTGTACTTACTCAAACAAAGGAGGGTGACCAATCCTGGAAGGCTGCGCTGCACTCGGTCGCGCAAATCCGCAGCGCGCACCACGAGAGCCGCGCCCCCCACTTCGTGACGTTGTAGCGAGCGAACGCCATGTGTTCCGCACAAAGATCTCCGATCACGCCACAGCAAAATGACACGTGCTAAATATATATACTCAATCAAATAAAGGCAGACTCAAGCATCACATAACATGAAAATGAAAATAAACTTAATTGAATCGAATAACATGAGTAGCGCGGAAATGACTGATGGAAGATGCGCAACAAACTAGAGTCAGTATGAGAGTTTAAACGTGGCTACGCGTAAAACGTATTTCTTTATCCACAAGAGAAATCGAAGGAACGCTAACGCACATTTTTCTTTTTTTTTTTTTTTGTCAAAGCGGATTCTAGAACATCGTGTTTCCGACCGTGATATTTGCAATAAAATATCACAGTTGCTAGCAGTGCCCGTGTCATTGGTCTCGCTCTCTTTCCTGTGCTTTGCGCTTCACCCTCCTAGTGTGCAATACCAACAGGCCGAAATCCTACTCTTCTGAATAGAGTTATTGGCTAGCTGAAGAACTTTTGGGGGGAGTGGGGATAAATTTAGGCCGGGCAAGGGAGGGGGGGGGGGGGGTATAAATCCCTGGCTTCACTAATGTTAGAAATTGGGAAAGTACGCGGTTGCACGCGCGTATAAAGTATTTCAGTACAGTATTTCAGACCATGTAACCATGCAGAAAAGAAGAACCTTTAAGAATATTTGTATACGCTACATCGACCATGCGAGTATGATGATCAATTTCGCACCATGTTAACCAAAAAAAAAAAATAATAATGACAGGGATTAAGAAGAAAACGACATTTGCGCACATGCTTTGTCACGGCATATAGGTCATGAAAAAACAACAAACAGTTTTCCTACCTTCTACAGCCGAGAGCTGAAATGCTGTACGTCGAAGCTATGGACGTCTGCAGCACCCAGGGAGTACTTTCTGTGCAGCAGAAAGTGTTAGTTCAATTTGAATTTCGGGACATGAAATTGCACAAGCCCTCGTCGGTGCGGAACTGAGAGGGATACGGCTATACACATGAGGTTTCTAACACGCATTATCAAACTCCCTGGGCCCGACGGTGGTCTGGCTTTTTTCACGCACCTCCAGGCCCTATAACCATTGCTTTTCCATATAGTTTCATTTTATTAGCAACATCTATAAGCTGGTATTTTTATTCCCGGTGAAATTCCTTGTTGCGGTCTTCATTTTACTGACCACGATGCTCTAACTAGGTGCCACTGTGCGAAACAAAGCCAGTAGAATGAGACTATAACCGCCACAGCATGAGGAAAAACAAAAGGAAGCAGAGAACAATGCAGATGTTGGTGCCTTTAGCTGACTTTTCACATTCATTCACTTCTCTCTTGTGAAAATTCGAAAATCATCTGAAGTGTCAAATGTATAAGACGCTTTTCAGTTCTCTTTGTTCTTAGCGGCGACGCAGCGAAAGTGAGTGAAGGCTGTGCGACCACCACAAGCAAGAATAAATGCCGTCCACTTCAAGCTGCATTCACCCTCTACACTATGTTGTTGAGTTTATGGTTGCTTGAAGGAGCTAGTGGCTACTGCTTGCCAGTTGAAACATTTGACTCGTTCGAATTATCCGCGTTCAGACACACGCGCTCACCAGGCTTCATAAATGTTCCACTTGGTGGCACCACCATTCAAACCCAGAGCAAGTCATCTGCTTACCCGCAGCAGCAAGTTACTTAATTAAACAACGGAAACGCCGGTTTGGCGACGTGGCTGATGAACCTTATTTATTAAGTGGATTATGATAAGACATGCACGAACTGGGCACCTGAATGACAGTGCCTCTCATTTGCACAAAAAGAAACAATTGCAACATACATCTTTACGCAGGTAGAAGGAAATCTGCTTTCGGATAGTGAGGTCGCGAGGTGTTATAGTTGTCGAATTCAAATAGTCCAATGTTCAAATTTGGTAATTCCCGTGACAACTTGTGGCCCCATTTCCCTTTTGGTGCATTTCACCGCATGACACTCTTGCATCGCAGCACACGGAGATATACGACTCCTAAATATCGCTCATATGTGAACAGATAGTCATAAGGGCAATAATATTCTTCCCATTTGACAAGGCAGGCACATTGTTGAACTCTGCAGTAGAGAGGTTTAATATCACAGCTGCGCATGCATTGTTTTGTAAGACATGCATTCTGACGCAGGTCAAATACTCGGTTATTTTACAGTATGCTAAAAACAGTGGCGCATCTTTACTGAATGAGATGAGAGTTATTCAGCGGAAGCCCCTTGCGCATACTCCGGAACACAGTTCCCTAGCGCGGCCACCATCCTAGTTCCTGCACTGGAACCGTTAGAAATAGTTCTCACATTCACCATTATATGTCGTTCTCGACAGTCCAGTAACATCTGTCATTTCTTCGTGTATTGGACAGACGCGGATATTCGACAACGCCGAATAATCAGTTCCCGAATTTAATATGAATATATAATATGGGAAAAACTATTCATCATCACCATCACAATAATCACCAGCCTGTCTACCCTCACTGGGAGGGCAAAGGCCTCTCCCATACAGATCTTTAATTATCCCGGTCCTGTGCTAACGGCGACCACTTGACCCCCGCAAACTTCTTGATCTCATCTGGCCGCCTAACTTTCTGCCGCACCTTGCCACGCTTGCCTTTTCTAGGGATCCACTTTGTTACCCCTAATGACCAACGGTTGTCTTGCCTTCGCATTACATGTCCTTCCCACACTCATTCCTTCTTACTTTCTACCAAGATGTCCTTAACACGCGCTTGTTCCCTGACCCACTCCGCTCTCGTCTCATTTTCCGTTCCATTGCTCGCTGCGTCCTGCTCAATTTAAGTTGAACCCTTTCAAAGAGCCTCCACGTTTCTGCCCCGTAGGTAAGTACCGCTGTGATGCAGCTGTTATACACTTTCCTCTTCAGAGACAATGGTAGGCTGCCATTCATTATCTGAGAATGCCTGCCGAATGCGCTCCCACCACATTCTTATCTTTCTAATTATCTCCGCCTCATGGCTATTTGCTAGTGAGTATTCGGAAAACTATTCGCTTCGCGTTAAATATATCAACTGCTCGGTTACAGCTGCACCAAAGTCCTGTCGTTTTTAGTGGCATGAACGCCGATCGAGCGACTCGTTTGCATTACGAAATTAAAACATTAGAAAACATATGAACCTTACGAAAGAGGACACGTTAAGAGTTGTATATGGTAGATAATTGGTATTGTAGTTTAAATGCTGAAGAGGCATTTTACCATCAGGATAATTTGATTAAAGTTATCTAAACGAGAGCGCGGGAATTGTAACGCGCAGAGCGATTGCACGTCGTGAGAGTACCGGAGATAAGGACACCTAAGTCAAGGATTAGGGCCGCCTGACAATTTTTACATTTCAAAATAGCCGCAACTGGTGTGCATCGCTGCCTTTTATGACTGTGCCCTGTTACTAAGGGCATTATGATAGGTACGTGCAGGATACTAATCACAGTGGCTAAGCTAAAACAAAATATTCCAGATGGCCTGCACCTGCATGATATAATGGCCAATAAGGTCGCCAGTTTGTTGCTGCTCTGCTTGTATCAGACACAGCTGCATGCACTTGTTTGATGCCCTTAATTACGGGTCTTAATTGCGGCAAGTCCCTCGAATTACAAAATAATGGTAAAACCTTACGTCAAATTATTCGTTCGCATTAACTGATTACGCTCTCATTACAGTGAAACATCGCTCAAGGCTCAACCCCGCTGCTACGCGGTAAAGTGGAGTAAAAAAATAAAAAAATAGGAGACCGCCCTTCCCCTATCGGCAAAATGGGATCAAGCGAAGTTTGGCGTGTGCGGGCCTCCTCCCTTTCTTTCTCTTGCCGCCTTCTTTCCTCTTTCTTTCTCTTTCTTGCTGTCAATTCCTTCTGTCTTCGCCTACTACTTTCTTTCCTTTTTTTTTTCTTTCTCCGTTTGCCGGACGTGCACTGGAGTGTGTGCACGTGCTACGCGCGTCTACTAACACCCCGTTTTAAAGGGTATGTACGTTGTGCCGACGGAGGCTGAATCGATTTTTGTAGTGGTCTCGCAACGTGGTCGGTGGTTCAAATCCGCAGCCCGACGACCAATTTTTCTTATCAGTCTGTCTTCATTTCTATCTTCATTCTTATCAGTCTGTCTTCAAGACGACTATAGCCCACTACACTCTTAGCACGGGATGCTTTAACCTTTAGTAAAGGAGCATATTTTCACATTTTTGTGTACCTATAAAATAAACTAAAGGTTACCGTGCTAAGAGTGTATAAGAGCTGATCTGTTACTCGAAAGCTCGCGTGTCCTTGCGCTTGATCAAGTACTGCCGCTAAAGCGCACGAAGCAAAGGATAATTCAGAAGGCGGGATGCGTTCTTAAACAACACGAAGCATTCACTATAAGATTACTGCATTCATTCAGTTTGTGCAATAGAGGAAATCTCGAGGAAAGTAAAATATCAATAAACTATCATCTGCCTGCACCCTTAGCACGGTAACCTTTAGTTTATTTCATAAGTACAGAAAAATGTGAAAATATGCTCCTTTACTAAAGGTTAAAGCACTTTAACCTTTAGTGAAGGAGCATATTTTAACATTTTTGTGTACCTATAAAATAAACTCAACGTTACTGTGCTACGAGTGTATACACCGCGTCGACTTCAGTACACACGCGACACCACGGTCGTACTGGGGAGGCGCGCCCGCGCTTCTCCAGGCCGGCTGTGGATGTGCTTAAATGGGTTGAGACGCCAAATACTTATTTTCAGTCCATGTTCTTCGAGTTTCAGTCTATATCTTATTACTCGAAGCGAAGGAGAAGAAAGAAGGGCGCTCGCGCTGTTTTCGTACGCCGTCGACGGCTTCACAGGTCAGCCAATACAAACATCGCTTGGACAGTGCCAAAGAACTCGATCTGATGCAAGCGCTGGAAGTCGAGATTAGATTTTCATGTGAAACAAGCTATAGCTGCCCAAGTATACTGAAACTATACGGATAACGAAAATCAATTAAACCATAAAAATATTAAGTTGTAGTTATTGTTATAGGAGTGCTGCGCTAACATATGAGCTTTCGAATATTTTTTTCTAATAGTGCTTGCTGTTCGATTGGATTCGCGCATAACTTTCAATATTAAAAGTTTACGAAGTTTCGGAAAATAAGTCTGGTGGCTTCGTTCGCTAAAGATCGAATCGCCGCGCTCCTCGCGTACGTTTGTTATTTATTGTTTATTATGGCCGGAACTACGTCATGGACATGTATCAATGATTGCTGGGACAGATTCGGGCAAGTGCGCGCGTTTGTAATGATGTACCAGATGACAAAATCTGGTAATTCACGTGACACCTTATGGCCCCCTTTCCCTTTTGGTACATTCCACCGCATGACACTCTTGCATCGCAGCGAAATTGACTTTAAGAACCGTTTCGCAACGCGATTGACATTCAGAAACCTCATCTAAACTTTTGTTTTCGTTCGCATGAAGACACTCTTAATGGGCTGCACAACCTACACGGCAGCCCATGGTTTGTGCGTGCGCTTCAGTGTTATACGAACAAAAAAATTGTATATCTATTTATACAAAATCGCGAGCTCCTTATAAAGTATAGATTATGGTGTGGGCAGAAAAAGCTGTAAAACAAACAAATAAACCAGCAAACAAAAATGCACCGGTACACAAGTGCGGAATAACCACATGCTATGAGTATAGAGTCACAAAGCAAACGTAAAGCTGCAACCACTCCGTAGCGCCCTTGGTTTACATTTTGCCTTGCCGTTCTTACCACACGTTTCGGTTTCGATCGCTAGTCGACCCGTCATCTTCATATTTTAAATTTAGATTAAATAGGTCAACCTACAGTCGTGTAAATAAGGTAATCTGGGCGCCAGCGAAAACATGGGCGCCCGTATATCACCAAGCCTAATTTATCAAGCCAAAATGAGGGTCTTGCTTGATGAAATGAAAATCACCATCTTGTGCGTGAGCCTCGAGGTAGGTGTTCATATGGCATGCAACATCGCCCTCTATCATGCAGCGACTTTTCGGTGTCGTCGTTGCCCCACTGGTGCCTTGAAAACGAATCAGGGGAAGATGACCGACAATAATTTGTAAAGATGACTCAGTGAAGATAAGCAACATAAAGGATGCAGAGAATGCACTGAAGGAGCCAGGCCAACTCGTTCTCTTGACTGCATTTTCGCTGTATTGATAATGGCCGGGAGGAAAGTAACGCAAACTTAAACGATCACATTCTAGTAATTGCGTAGTTTTGTCCCAAAGCGAGTAGTCGGTAGCTGTAATCAACCACTCTTTAAAGAAAACTGTTGTAATTGAAGATGCGGCAGCGTCTTTATTATTATTATTATTATTATTATTATTATTATTATTATTATTATTATTATTATTATTATTATTATTATTATTATTATTATTATAACATATACGAGTCTGGCTGAAAAAGGCGGTATATTCGGAGTACCAGAGATTAAGATGAGGCTTAATTTAAATAAAGGTTGATATACTAGCGCTAACAATGCGCACGGAGATTTCGAAAGCTCTTAAGTGATGTTAGTGCATAACTCTTTTAGATATTAATGTACGTTGACGTATACAGGGAGTATCTATGGTGACTTGCTTTTTTAGCCCGATCTCTTGGCCGAAGATTTCGTGGAACAACTGTACGAGATTTATGAGGCCAAGTGTGAAGCATATGGGAAGGTCGGAAATACAAAGAATTGTAGCGAATATTTTTCGAGGACTGAAACAAAGAATGCCCTCTCTTACCATTGTTCACGCTTTGTGTCAAGAGCATAAAGAGGTGCCTTTGAATGTGGTAAAATTAGATTTTAATTTACCTTACCTCTGTAGAGGACAAATGGTGTGGAAGGTCCCATGGGCTGCCGTAAGTGGACGACACTATTCTACGGGAGAACAATGCGAGGGATTTACAGACACTGGCAGACACGTGCGACAAGGAATCCGGAGCAGGCAGCCTAATCCCTTCAAAGTTTCTTCCTAGCCGTGGGGAAATCTCGTGCATTTTAAGCAAGCTTGCAGGAATTACCCAGTACCTATAATAAGAGTAACCAATTCTTATGTTTCTTTGGAACTCTTTTCAAACAATATTGAAAACACTTGCGTGGCTTGGAGGAAGAATTACCTTTTGAATCGTGTCCAGTGATAGACGGAACGAAATGCGCACTATATATGCAGCTGCTGGTCTGATTAATTCCTGCCTGCATGCGTAGATATAAGGCACACACAGTCCCGTGAATGAATCGACTCTGACTCTCTTTGTTCACAATGAATACACGAAAGCAGCGGAAATAATTTAGTTGCCATTTCCTATAGGAAGGCAATGTTACGAATAAGAATGAGGGAAGGAGGATAATAATAATTTCTCGAGTTTGAGGTAGTAAATGCTTGTCGCAACATTCACTACATAGGTAGTAATTGTAGGTAGTAAACTACAAGGTAGTAACGTTGCTACCATGTCATTTACTACCTGTATTTACTACCCACAGGTAAGGGTAGTAATCGAGGTTATTAAGTGCGCTGACATTCCACTCTTTATCCAGCTTGATCCTATTCGTTTTGCATGTTTCCTGTCATATCAAGTCGATTCTATTTCAAAAGAATAAAAATAAATAAAAATGAAGCGGTACGGCACTGTCCGGTGACATTGATTTGTACTGTGTAATTACATCGTATTTCATTAATTAACGGTCGCTTACTACTGCATGTGATTAGCCTGTTGAATAGGCTACACACCGACATTTTAGGTAACAGTGTATAAATAGAAACATGTCCGAACCAGAAACGACAGCACACACTACCGTATACGCAGAAGATCAAAGCTGCAGCACTACATACACTCTAACAGCATCGTTCACGCCATTTATAACCATATTCTAGAATGCACACGTTGTACCGGTACTGACATGGGTTCAGATGGACATGGTTTAGGGGGTCTGCTCCTATGTCCTTGCACCGAGTGCCCAACGTACACCTTCAAGGGACCTGTCGACATTGCAATTTCAATTCACGATATGGCTTGAGGTCGATTTTTCCTGCCCTTAGAAATGCAGTGCATTCACTCGTCTACTGAAAGAGTGCAAACCACAAGTTGAGCCGGCACAGAAGTAACAGCAGGAAGGCTCTCTTTCTAAGTCGGCAGCGTGCGTGGACGGACGGCTCACGGCGGGGTCCGTAAGTACCACGGTGTAAGAATAAGTTACACCGTGGTAAGTACACTATTCCGCGGGTCGGGCGCATGAACAGGCGTATGCCTATAGCTGTCGGTTTAAAATTTTTATTCGTTTGATTTAGCTCTTTCACTTGTGCTTAATCATACAAGTAGTACTTTCGGGTTCTATCCACACTATATTATCTCGCTCTTCGCTCACTTGACCGGTTCATTATCAATTATATTCCAAATGTTAGTGTAGGACTCTAGGTCAGCCCGTCTGGCTCGCGTATTCTCTTCGATGTTCCAACTGACTTAACTTGCGCAATCCTAGAGTTAGTCCACTCCATCAGCCATTAGCAACCTTCTAAAATGCTTACAAAACTCACCGCTGCCACGACTGTCTAGGTAAGAGCTTGAACGTACGACCACCACTTCCCTACAACTTACTGTTATTTGTAATGTAACCATAGACGGCTCTGTAGTGTCTGTCACCAGCGCGACTTGCGTGCTTTCCACGCTTGCGAAGTTTCATCAGACTTTGTCTTTGACCCTAACCCCTTTTCTACCATAAGAAGCGAGGCCTTCTTCCTGTGCCCGTGCTGCTGACCTAAATAATGTATAATATTACTTCTTCCTGAATTCTCTTGCTCAGGTTGCCAATGTCAGCAGCAAGACAAGAGAGCAGGCACACGAACTGCAGCAAGCCAACACGCCTATGATGACGCAGCTGTTTTGGCAGAGGCAAATCGTTCTGTCAAAATGTCGGTGAGCACGACTGAGGCACTTAAGTGATCCCACCTTAATTTTGCCAACCATTTTATGATGATGCGCGTCAATGGCCAACTGATTTTCCGAGCCTACAAAAGCGTTTTTTAGAAGTATTTTTCATGATGTAAGCTTAATTTTCAGATTTAAACCGTACCAGATGACGTTGAGTTAAATTTATCGATATATTGATACTTTGTACCTATTGGAAAACTAAAACAATTCCTATTGTCAAAACTTCCCCCTCACAAACTTCTCATACCGAAAATCATTACACCGATGTTTTGCTGAGATGTGATCTCGTCGTAGTAGTTTTGGTTGTGGGAGCCTCCTTTCGCGCCACTACCTCGTGAGAAACATTCTTGTAGTGTTAACCACAGAGGATAGAGGACCACAAATTGGTGGAACTTGTTAGCGTAATCATGATGCGGGGAAAGGGGTCCGAAATATAGTAATTTATTACATTTATTGTTGATCTCGTAATACTAATAAGTAAGCGGACTTCGAGTAAGAGCCTGAAACTAAGCTCTTCTACAGCAAGACAATGGGAGTTACTTCTCAGCTCTGCAGTAAGGTGTTATATAATTGCATACAAAATTTCTTAGTGCCTTTGAGTCTGTGCCGCGTCATTTCTCTAGACTCTTAATTCTAGTCACATTGTTTCTATGTAATGAATTATTTCATTGATTTTATGAATTTTTTATGAACTGTTGTCATAGATTTAATGTACCCATTCAGACTATGCCGTCCGTACAAACATTTCACTTTCAGATATGGTTTGACGAGGCTCAAAGGAAACATAATAAAACAATGTATGATATGCTGCGCTCTCATAATTTAGAACATGCTGACCTGCATAGTTTTTCTAAACAGCATCGCACGACCGCCAACCGGTCGGAATGTCGGCACACTAATGACTGCAGCGAGCGGCAAACTAAGCACGTGCCAGGCAACGTTATTTGGAACTATGTTATCACTGTTATGCGTTGCTTTATTCAATTTTCCGTTCATTTTCCACGTGTACTGCTTTGCTGAATGGCTTCATTGCCCTGTCAAGCTCTTGCAAGATGTCGCTGCAAAACGTCGAACAAATGATCAAAATAATAATCATCATTGATGTTACTATTATTTTATTTGCTTTACGATTCCTCCAGTTGAAGCAAGGAAATGACGTATTGCACAAGGTTCACGCCCCCTCCCCCACCCATGCAACACACCAGACACACACAACAACTATGTAATCTCATGCCCTTCGTGAAAATTTGAACCCCCCCCTCCCTTTGACACAAATCCTGGGTGCGCTACTGCTTAGTACTAACGACAGCATTTTTCTCACGTACTTTTAAGATAGTGAAATGCCGACAAAATATAGTAAGGTTGCCGTAGAGGTAGTAACTGCTGCAGTTACTGCCTTTTTTTACCGCTTTTTTTAAAGGGGAACTTCAGCAGTTTCTTTTTTTCACCATATTCTGATGTTGCTGTTTTCCAACGTCACTGATGCTCCTGTAGCAGGTAGGATGGTTCAGTTTGCTCAGAAACTCACCAATAATTCTAAATAACCGAATGAACGACGTGTTAAAACTGAAACCGAAACGGGTAAATGCTTCGTGCAGCGGATGCAATGACGCCGCAGCCTTCCGCGCCATCAGAAATATGGAGCTGGTGCCCGAAAAATAAAAGCAGCGCTGTCACCCAACGATATATAGAGTTATGCCAAATTTCTGAGCTTGACAGCGACGATTTGAGCGCTGAAGTATCACCGTTTTGCTCTTGACCACCCGCCTGTTCGGGCAGGTATAGCGTTGAATGTAATGACGTCAATAACACAAAGTGGCCCGCGTGGGAATCCGCTAGAAATTTTTAAAGTTCATTTTCAGGAAAACTAATTGATTTGCAAATGCCTGGCTAGGCACTTGTTATTACAGTACCGAGGAGAACGTATACTGAAAATTTCATTGAGATCCGGGTACACTTAAAAATCCCCGGAGTTGCCCTTCAAGAGTGTAACTTATGTAAATGTTCATTCTTCCTGCGAACAAATAAAGGGTGGAATTCATTACAATCAACTTCACACAGGTGCTGGTGCTGTGATAAATATACTTTTGCTCTGTAGTGCAAATACAAATACAACACCACATTATTGACATTAGCATGACAGAATGCGGAAATAGAATACAGGATTGAACAATAATATCATATAACAATACAAGCGTACTGCTAAACATTTGGTACAATAAAAATGACAAACAAATGAAAAAGTTGAAATACATATGCGCCAAGTTACAATGACGAGGAAAAAAAAAAAAACCACTGTTATCTGTTATGGTCACTATTTTTTTCAGGGAGTTTATTCAATCCTCTAATGGCTTTTAAAAGAAGGAACTGGCAAAGCTAATGTTTCTAGAAGAGTATTCCTTTATTTCATTTGTGTGATCACAACGTTCAGAACGGTATGTTGGCGCCGGTAGGCAATCCTCTTTATTAATTCCTGTTTCTTTATAATATACAATATGTAAAAATTTTAATCGAAGCTTCCGTCTTCTATATTGTAGTGTTTCCCAACCTAATGTAGCTTTTATTTCAGAGATACTGGCAAAGGGATTGTAATCATTGCTGACGAATCGGGATGCTTGGTTTTGAACCTTTTCTGTTGTTACAGCAAGGTATACTTATGAGCAGTGTCCCAAATAACGCAACCATATTCAAGTGCTGATGTTACATGCAGAAAGCGAAGAGTCTCCTTTACCTCTATTGTGGCACAATTAAAAATTCTGCAAATGAAAAAAAAAAACATTACACCAAATAAAGAAATTAAATAAATCCAGCCCCTCAAAGGTCACCGCTCCACGAGGGTATTTGCGCCACACGCGATCGCACATGCGTCACACAGGATCTGGGGTGCGAAAGCAAATTTGCGAATGTCTTTAATAGGCGATATCAAGGGCCTTTGCCTTTATGTGTCCTCAGGCGTATAAAAGACCCTTGGGAATTTTACGCAGTCGGAGCGAGCCAAGGCAATATGAACGACTGCTGGCGACGTAAGATATGGCATATGCCGGATACGCCGAGTCAAGTTGCTTGAGCACGCAGAGTGCCAAAGCGGAAATGCGCTGAAAGCCCATTCAACGGAGAGCAAGGACTCGATGGGTGCCTAATTAGAGAGCGACGGCGCTCCGTTATCAGACAGCAACCAAGGGGGAAGGAAACCGATGCCGTAAACAGGCTCCAGAGAGGATCTAAAGCCTGCTGGCGCACCCCGCATTATGCGACCATCACATTTGGCCTATAAACTTCTTGCGATTGGTTGGACGGATGTCTGCTGACGCGCCACCAGCCAATAGTGCCCACTGGTGCTCGTTGGGCGGGCAGACAAATCAACTTTCGCACTGCCCAACAATCTTTAAAAGCAAGCAGTGTGAAGTAACGGTGTTTCGCTTTTGGAAACGTGTATAGTTTGTGCGCACTGTCTGCTTTCCTCAACGTCGTGGAAAGTTATTGAAGTCTGTGCCATTGGGTGTCTCCCTGATTTACAGCGAACTGCAGCGCCGCTTGGAAATGCAGCCCGTCTCTCTTGATATTCGAGTAGCGCTGGCAGCGCTCTTGGCACTGGCCCTCGGACAAAGAATAAGCCCGCGTGTTTTCGGGCACCACCGCTGTGAGCCGCTGACGATTCCATTGTGTGCGGGCCTTGGGTACAACATGACTGTCACACCTAACCATCTAGGTCAACCCCAGGAGGACGCCGGCCTTGAATCTTATCAGTTCTACCCTCTGATAGCGATCAAGTGCTCGCCGGATATGCAATCATTTCTCTGCTCTGTGTATGCTCCAGCGTGCCCGATCCCACAGGACTACCCAATCCCACCTTGTCGTTCGCTTTGCTTGTCTGCGCGCGAAGGCTGCGAGCCTATAATGATGAGGTTTGGCTTCAATTGGCCAGAGCATTTCGACTGTGACAAGTTCCCAGAGGTTGGCTCTTCAGAGCGATGCGTGAGTGGAAATGCAACTGAGCGTCTCATCAACGAAACCTCGCAGTCACCTGCTGTTTGAAGCCTGCAAGAATTTTTACTTTTGCTAGAGGCGGCGCCTACTGACAGGAAAAGAGGAACAAGAGAAAAACATATTGACCAATGTTAGTACTGCCGTTTTTCTGATTTAATTAAACCTTTGCTAGACAGCATAAACATTGTGTGATGTTCCAGTAAATCAGCGATCGCGTGCCAGAGAATGACGAGGAGCTGGTTTCTTCCTCCGCATCCACTTCTGGGACGGTTGCTTACATTGCTCTGTTGTTCGGTATCAAAGTGGATAGGTGGATATAAGAAGTTTCTTCTGAGCGCCAAATGCCAATACAAGTAAGAAGGCTTATGCAAATCATACGTGCTCTCCGGCAAAGTATATAGCGCCATTGCACGCACTACAATCCGCGTCATAAGCCCCCTACATATAATGTCCGCATTATAGCACATTGACCTCTCCTTGATACATGCTGACGTATATATATATATATATATATATATATATATATATATATATATATATATATATATATATATATATATATATATATATATATGAGTAGTAAACCCATGGAATTGGCAACAAAATGGGGCAAGTGTTTATTCAACGCTTCAGCCGGAGACCAGCCTTCATCAGGAATGCTGATGAAGGCCGGTATGGTGAAGGCCATTCCTGATCAAGGCCGCCTCCGTCTGAAACGTTGAATAAACGTTTTCCCAATTTTGTTGAAAATTCCGAGGGTCTACTATACTCATCCCTGTCTTTCCGCCTTCGGCCTGTCCACCACCATATCCACTATATATATATATGAGTGTGGGATATGATGATAATTTATATCAAAACCTCTTCTTTTCTTCTAAATGCAGAAATTAACGCTAGAAAGAATGATGCAGGAAAGATAGACTAAAGCCCCTCTACTTCAGAGGGGCTTTAAGATAGACGAGGTCGTGCAGAGTGCAGAAAACACGCAAATTCAGTCTCACGTGCTTACGAGTGACTTTCAAGAAACGCTGGCTGTGGTCGAAAGAATATACCTGAAAAGAGAAAAGTGGCTAGTGACCTATGTAACTTTTTTGTAATGGGACGGACGCGTCTTACCGTCAGGCCTTGGGGAGGTTAATTGATGCTTATGCAGCTATTTAACATCTGGGAATTTATAAAATGGGAGTTTAGAAAATATTATACACAGCCGTCCGCATCTTGTGTTCGTGTCACAGCGCTGCGTTGCATCGTTGTGCTATCGTTGTTAACTAAGTTGTGTTGTATCGCTGTTGAACACTACACTTGGGCCTTCCGTGACGCCTCAGTGCTCGTCTCCTTTCATTCATATTCAATTTTAACATCAAAGTAGCGGCTACAAGAGCCTAGGCAGGCTTCTTATGGCGCACATCACGCGTAATGCATCTCAATGTGATGGCATCACGTTCGCCATCCTAATTAACGGGCACCAGTAAGAGCGGCTGCAGAATGGCTTTTCACAAATACAACTTGATGAGCTCGTCGCTAACCGCTGACGGCGTTAAAATTTCAAGGTCCGTGAAAAGCATCATAATGTACGCTGGTGGCGTGTAGTCGACCATAGGGTTGTTGTTTTGTTGTTTTGTGGGGTTTTACGTCCCAAAACCAGTTCTGATTATGAGAGACGCCGTAGTGGAGGGCTCCGGAAATTTCGACCACCTGGGGTTCTTTAACGTGCACTGACATCGCACAGCACACGGGCCTCAACATTTCGCCTCCATCGAAATGCAGCCGCCGCGGCCGGGATTCGATCCCGCGACCCTCGGATCAGCAGCCGAGTACCTTAGCCACTAGACCACCGTGGCGGGGGACCATAGGGTGCTCCTTGGAAAGATCAGCTTTGCCGTTACGCTTGCCCGACGGGCACTTTTGCTCGTCGGGTAGATCTTTTTGATTCAGGGGATACTTTCTGGTAAACTTGAAGCTCTCCGCGAGGACGTAAATGGGAATGTTCTTTTCCTTGGCACACATGGCCATCGTTTAAGTGCCAATATTATTAATGATACCACCACTTTCAACTAAGCCCTCTGCTCCCAGTAGTACCATGTCAACTTTTTCCACGACGTAGCCAACTGCGGCGTCGACTATGAACGTAACAGTGATACCTCTTTCCGCAAGCGCCTCGTACAGGCGCCGCCGTTTGTAATCGGGCGCCGATTCGGTCACATACACAGTGAAGTGCTTGTGGTCTTCTGCTGCGGCGAACAGGGTGTCACCCACAACACGCGAGAAGGAATGCGTCAGGATCGTCGAGCGGTCCTGGACAAACGGGGCCGCAAGCACAGCGAATTTACAGCGTGCCGCGCGCATCTTCTCCAGGAATGTTCGGCCCCAAGGTAGACATGTTTTTCTTGCACTCATCAATGGTGCCATCAAGCGCAGTAGGCGTGGCAAAACGCACTAACAACTCGCACGCAGACGCACGCGCTTGAACACTTCTCAGTAATATCGCTGATAACATACTGAAGATTTCCTTCCATGCCTTGGATGGTCGTGTAGTCGTCTTTTTCGACGAATTCAAGCAGCAGTTGCAATGAAGCAACCGCAGGCGACAGGTCGGAGTTGTCACGCGGCATGGCTTCCAAGTTTGTGTTGATAGATCCGGCGTTCACAACTTCCATTTCGCCCATTCACAAGATAGAAACGCGCCACCACAAGCAGGCAACGCTGCGACTCATTCTGCAACAACCGGAACCGCTCGGACAGCGGCAGTCAGAAGTGCGCGGGCTGAGGTGCACAATCTAGACTACAGAGGGCAGCACGCCTTACAGGTGACATTATTGGCTATAGATGGCGCCACCTACTCGTAGCATTTAATGTCAAATGCAACTAAGGGCACCCGCGCATTTCGTATCTTATGTATCATGTGATAAACCCGTTGGGTAGTTAGTATCGTTAGTATCATGATAACCCCATCTGGGTTTTTTGCGTTTCCTTTCGTGAAAACTCGGTGCTATGGCCACTCACCTATCAATTATGTTACGTCAGGCTGCTAACGCGCTCGCCGTTCCCGATAGCTCAAGGAAAGCACACGAGGTACGTGGCGATTATAGCCGTGTGGCAGAGACACTCCCGAAGTACTCGATTTTGTTTTATAGTGCATATATGGGCGCGCGCGCGCACACACACACACACACACACACACACACACACACACACACACACACACACACACACACACACACACACACACACACACACACACACGTGCATTTTCAGGTTTCTGACCACACCCAAACCCTAAAATGGAACCTTAGCAGCTACTCGCATGTACGCCGGCTTTTTTTAATTGTTAACTTAACCCGTCACAATTCGTAAAATTTGTAGTGTGCCTTTAAGCATTTCAACACACACACACACACACACACACACACACACACACACACACACACACACAAATGTCATTTTCTTTAGATAAGGCAGTTACACAATCAGATTTCACGGCAAGCGACTTCCGCCTCTTAGAGCATTGCGATTCGAAATAAGAATTGTGCTGTCTTGGGCAACTAAAACAAAACAAAAAAAAAAAGAAAGAAAAATTGATTTCGTGTTACTCTGCATGCAAGCACGAAGTCTACATTTTACGGCGGTAGCATCTAACGACATTATGTTTTCCGCTCAGCACCTCCTACTCATCTCGGGATGGAGGTTGTTACGGTGATAAAAAAAAAAATCTGGAAAAATAAAAATCAAGTCAAAAACATCAAGTTTAGAGCTGCATGAGATAGATATGTGACATCAGAGCACATATTTAGCACAGAAAGAGTCCTTAGACCATTAGGGTAATTACTAAAAGTTATTTAAATGGAAGGGGGTGCGCACTGCATTAGATATGCTGGTCTTAGCCATACGTAAGAAAGAAAAATTACGCGTCGCCCATACCCCGCATATTGAATATAGGGGCATGAGCTGCAGTCCACCTAAAGTTAGTCTAAAATCTACCCCTGTCAACTATAAGGGCACCAAACTTCAGGAGCTAGCGCCATTCAATTACGGAGTTTATTTTTTCTTTCTTTTTTTTAATTTTGCACATTTAAGGACAAAAGCACCTTAGATCTTCGAATGCGGCCGGCTTCTGCTATGACAGCAGCAAGAGTTGATGTGACGCATGGCTGCAAACAGCACACGCTTTGGGGGAAAAATAATAATAATTCCTCTGTTTTGAGGGCGGCAAATCTACGAAGACAGCACGCGCTGCAATCAGCGAAGTAACGGTGCATCGTACTGGATGTTATCTTCTGAAGTTACTTTGTGCATTTTCCAAATATGATTTCACTGGCACTTTGCGCGTACGAACACTTTGCGCTCGAAGGAGGTGAACTATCGCGTCCTTTATCAGCGTCACGATTGAAGTTTATATCTGCAACGGCTGTGCCGCCTCAGTGGTTTTCCGCAGTGCTTATCTGCCATAACTCGTCGCGTGCTTGTTACCAAAAAAGAAAAGAAAAGAAACGATGCTATCCTTGAAGTCTGCATGCAATGGCTCAGGGCGTTGGTGCGCCCCTCGGCAAAATGGATGCTGCGGCTCTTTCCCCGCCAGTGCACGTCGCTTAAACTAACCGCATTAACAAAAACAAAGCGCTTTTCTCGCCAAAAACGTAGTCCTTGTGGGATTTCTAGTGGATCATCGAAAGTGCAAATAGTCTTTCGAAGACGTCTTCTAAACGATTTGAAGTAATCTGGCTGATGCGAGACGTTTTTTTGGGATACAGAGAAAGGTCAGAAATCAATTTTATCGCTGATACAATGATGTTAATACCTTGTGTGCTACTTCGGCAGCGCACCTGATGACAGCTCTGTGGACACTTATATCTCCGCATACACTGCTGACGCACTGATACCGGGCGGTTGTTGACGTAACGCCTGAAATAAGGTCGTTATTAAAATAAATTCCCAAGTCCCCTTAGCTACCGCCTAAAATACGCGAAAGCGAAAGCCATATCGCATATCTTGCACACCTTAATCCGTACCTTAATCCGCCTTAGTCTACCTTAATCTAGGTAAGGTCTTGGGTTCGACTCCTACCGCAGTGTCGGGTTCGAGTTGTTGAAGTCGCTGGTTAGACTCCTAGAAAGTCTTCGACTTTCAGCCCTACTAGGTTGGGGCTCGACCCCTATCAAATTATATTAGATTTGTGTCCTAGGAGGTCGTGGGCTCGAGTCGCATAGCTAATTTAACGTATTTACAAACAATCAATCATTGGTGAACTTTGGGCATTCGTTTTATTACCTTCTGCCTTCTGATTCATGTGACGTTTATTGCTCCATAATTTTTACCGAGCCGTTCCTGTAGACGCCGAATTCGTTCAAAGACAGCTTGCAATGAGAATATACAAGGCTCAACTTTCACTTGATCGATGTCATGTGTGTACGAATTCGCGCTATTGTATTAATTGTTGCGCAGAAGGGCCCCTTCAGAGCTTGTTCTATTTTCCCTTTTCAAGTGTTCTCAGTTGTGTTCGCCCAAGTGAACCATGTTCAGCAGATTTTGATTCCGCCGCTTGCTCCGTGTTCTGTCACTGCGTATTCACTGAGAAAACGGAGGCATTCTGTGGAAAGGGCTTCGGAGCGAGGTGTGCTGTACGGTTCAAAGCATGCCGCTTTCTATCTCTGGAGGCCACACCACACAACACTTGGCCGCATGCCGTCGGCCACCTGCTGCGCGGCTCTTCGGGGAAGCGTCTCTTCCTTTCTCCGTGGGCTGAGTCCCCCAGTCGCAAGGCAGAAAATACGTCAGCGTTGCGAAAAGCTCACAGCAAGCGACATTCTTAAAAAAACACACGAGTCTTATATTACCTGGCTGACACTCTCTTTCTCCTCTATCTGAGCACCCCATGGCGATAAGCCCCACAGGCCCCAAAGAATTTATTTACATGATCTTGCTTGTTTCTTGTGCAGGTGGAGTCTGTCTGTCTGTCTGTCTGTCTGTCTGTCTGTCTGTCTGTCTGTCTGTCTGTCTGTCTGTCTGTCTGTCTGTCTGTCTGTGTTTGTTTGTTTGTTGAAATCACCTACTGCCTTCGCTCGACTGATTTTCAATTCTGTGTAATTTAATTAGAATTCAGTTTCAAGTGATCCAAGTTAAATCTTTATGCAAAAATAATCTTTGCTCACAACCCCGGCCGTGGTGGTCTAGTGGCTATGGTACTCGGCTGCCGATCCGAAGGCCGCGGAATCGAATTCCGGCCGCGTCAGCTGCATTTCGACGGAGGCGAAATGTAGAGGCCCGTGTACTTGCTGTGCGATGCCAGTGCACGTTAAAGAACCCCTGGTGGTCGAAATTTCCGGAGCCCTCCACTACGACGTCTCTCATAATCACAGCGTGGTTTTCGGACGCGAAACCGCAGAAATCAATCAACCATTTTCTCACGACCTTATACACAGTATTGTGCAGACGGTTGTGACAGTGGAAATATCATTTTATTCGTATAAAACTACGTATAACCACATAAGCAACGATACGCTGAGAGATGAATGTTACCTTCTGGATCTGTCAGCGACGTCATTAAAACCGTATACACAGTGGTTCTTCGTGATGTCATCAATGTTCAACGCGCCTTATAGATAGCTCCCTCGAGCAGTTGCAGTGGTTCTCACGAGATGTGAGAAATCAGCGTCCATTATTGTTTTTATAATAATAATAATAATAATAATAATAATAATAATAATAATAATAATAATAATATATATTATTATTATTATTATTATTATTATTATTATTATTATTATTAGTCGCGTTTGTGGCGTTGTGCTCAATTTACGAAGTTTTATGGAAACAGTGTCGCTATTCTAGTGTCGTTAATTACGCGAATTCAAGTTTATCTCTGCCTATTTGTGCAGAATGCCGGAAGTTTCGCATCCGTTGAGCGGATCAATTATCAATCGGACCGGCATCTTAAGCATGAAATCGTGACCAGAGTTACTTTCGGTCATATTTTCGGCAGCTATATATATACATAGCTGCCGAAAATATGACCGAAAGTAACTCTGGTCACGATTTCATGCTTAAGATGCCGGTCCGATTGATAATTGATCGGCTCACCGGATGCGTGTATATATATATATATATATATATATATATATATATATATATATATATATATATATATATATATATGTGTGTGTGTGTGTGTGTGTGTGTGTGTGTGTGTGTGTGTGTGTGTGTGTGTGTGTTGTTCTTACATTACTATTATCGAGCGCAATTCAACTTTAGACGTACTGTAGCGTGTTTTATCCATTGGTGCTTCAACGGAACGTGCGTGCTTCGTGTTTCGGGAAATGCTCTCCGTTATGTGGAGCTTTTCCTTAGATTTGCCTGAGCACCCAGTCAATCTCATTATGAGGGAACGCGGCGAGAAAGATTCGCCATCTCGCGGGTGATTTCACGATTGCTGCTGCTTCACGAGCTGCCTTTACCATGTCGGCTTACTGGTAAACACCCTCGCCGTGGGATTAGCCAGGAATCAGGCAATCCATAATGAAAAGCTTATTTGTTTGTTTGTTTAAAAAGAATGTTTTGGCCAGAATCGAAATATATAACTAGAAAAGGATGGCATATGGGGTAGAGCGTTACCCCCCCCCCCCCCCCTTTCTTTCTGTATAAGAAACAGCTCGAAAAAATAATCAGTATTTGGAAAATAATTTGGTCGAGAGAAAAATATAGTTTCCTCTCGCGGTGGTCTAGTGGCTGTGGCACTCGGCTGCTTATCCGATGGTCGCGGTATTGAATCCCCGTCCGCGGCGGCTGCATCTCGCTGTCGTCTGCCAGTGCTTCGTCCGCCGTGTGGATGCACCTGCAGCCGGACAGTCCGCGGAGTATCCGTTCGCATCGGCGAAAAATCCGGTTTCCGTCCTTCGTCTGGATGCACCTTAAAGAACTCCAAGTGGCCAAAATTTGCGGAGCCCTCCACTACGGCCTCTTTCATAATCATACCGTGGTTTTGGGACGTAAAGCCCCGTAAATCAAATCAATCAAGGAAAGAAAAGGAGAGTACTCATTTTCAATTTCGAGGCTGTTTCATCGACGAAAGTGTAAAATATTGTAGCAAAACACCAGTATCTTTCTGACAAATGTGCCCATTTGAGAGTAAGAGCACCCATGGAATTAAATCTGATTGATTTTATTCCTCCATCTAAATGCAGCCGCTGCGGCCGGGATTCGAGTCCGCGACCCTCGGATCAGCAGCCGAGGAATTCAATCTCAGAGCGTAGTTTTTAGGGTCCGTTTCCTTAGTGCGCTAAACCGTCCACGAGATTTTTTTTTTTTTTTTGTTATGTCTCGCTGCACCCTGTGGCTTCTACTTCACGTATTCTTGCGTGCCACCAATCCCAACAAGACGTAAATTCAGGGGAAGACAAATGCTTGAAGCGATGAAAAATCGCTAACAGGGAACGTCGTTCCAGGAGAACTTGTATTCATCAGGGCAGCCCTCGTTGGTTCCAGCGGCACTGCCTGTTCAACGATTTTTCATCAGGTGTGTCATAAAGCAGTTTTCCGAGGCGTCCAGCGGTGACTGAATGGCGTTTATTCTTCTTGCATGACACTTGACATACTCTGCAAGTTGTCCCGATCTAATAATTTAGGCAACTGGATCCCAGAAGGGGCGCTGGCGCAGTTATCGCAGTCACGATGGGACATGCGCGCGGTTCAGCTTTGACGAAAGGAGCGGTTCTGGACATACACATGCGGGCCTAGCGTTGAAACCTCTGGAACGCCATTAGGCGGGGGGACGACTGTTTGCCAGCGCGGATGCGAGCGCGGTGTGTGTCCCGACGCAGAGGCCCGATCCCCGGCGTACTCGAGTGGGAGCTGCGGGCGCGCGCGCTTGGAAGAAGCGTCATCTCATTATCTTGTCTTCCGACAGCACGAGCGCGGGCTGCGTGTCGCCGCGCCGTCGCCTGGCAGCGATAATGGGGCGGGTGCCGCCGCTGCGTCTCTCGGCAAACATGCGCGGCCGTGCCGGCATCAAAGGATCCGAGCAGTTCCGCCGCCTGCGTTGCCCAAAATAGGCCGCGGGCTCGACGCTTTTTTACCGCTGCCGGCGGGAACGAAGACGCGCGCGCCAGTCTTTTTCGCGTCCAACGGCATTTTTTTTACTTCGAGGGTCGTTTTCACCCGAGGTCTTCATAGTGCGGTCGCCCGCATAGCGGTTCTTGAAGCAGTGGCCACGCCGTTCGGCAGCACACGGCTGATTGGTTTACTCGAATGAGTTTATTCCTTCTCGGTCTTTGTTTATCAGCGAGGGCAGCGTTCCGCGGTTGTGTCTTCGGCATGGAAGACTTTCTTTCGTAAAGGGGAATGCAGCATGTATTGTAACACGGGTTTGAATGGCTGCGGTGAAGAGGTTTCTCCTGCCTGCTGCCCTGGCGATGTGAGATTACAGGTGATCGGCAGAAGGGAAGACCGGGAATTTGAAGTTTTCCGGCTTTTGAGGATAGAACACGCTATAGGAACGCACCAAGACGTTCCCTTTATGGAATGCTTGATCAAGTATCGGAGTGTGAAATTTGTCACGCGCTAAAGATTTCACCATGAACACCTGCCAACTCTTCCATACTTGGACACAAGTTGGACATACTTGGACACCATACTTGGACACCTGCCAACTCTTCCCCTTGGACACAAGTTCAATTTTCGAGCGTAGATCGAAGCCTACTTCGTTTTAAGGTTAACAGTAAAGCTGTGCTGTTAAATGTGCGTGCTTTGCTCCCGAACGTACGAAAGAGGATGCAGCTCTTGAAAACAACTGATGAGGGGGACGTTGACGTTGAAAAGAACTGATGATTAGAAAACAGCACGCGTATAAATTTCGGCTGCCGAAATGGAGAATTTATACCAGAAAGACAATGTTCATGGTCTTTTTGCTGCGTTCTGCACTCCAGGACATTTTATTATTATTATTATTATTATTATTATTATTATTATTATTATTATTATTATTATTATTATTATTATTATTATTAATGTGGCCGCCTACGTCTCGGTGCTATCCTGGTTCTATAGTTCGCATCGTATACCCCAATATTTGGATGGTACGGTACATGTATGACAAACATGAATTGATCTTCACATCAGTAACATGACATACTCGTCGTATACGTCACGATTAACAATACTGCAATCACGTGCGGCTCATACCGGTAGTGCTCAGCCGTGGTATGAGGGTGTTGCTCCACAGGTGCTTCAATTTTTTATAGCCGACATAAACAAAGATAAAACAAAATATGCATGTAACATATCGTTAAAAGTTAAACACACTTAAAACCAACAAAAGCATGGCGTCTGTAGTAGCTTGGGATTGAAATGAAGACATAACAAGAGAGAGCGAGAAATAAGGAAGGGAAGGCAGGGATGTTAACCAATCAGGAGACCGGTTGGCTATCCCACACTGGGAGATGGGAGAAGGGGAAGACAAGAAAAGAGGAGAGAAGGGGAATGCCTACAGGACAGTCCTGCGGTGTCAAAGGCGCTCGGTATGGCCAAATGTTTTCAGAAAGCCAAAGAACGCTTTCATTGCCTTCGGAGCCGTTGGTCGGTGATGACGGTATTCCAAGATCTGTTCCAAGTCTGTTCACTTAGAGGACGACCGTCGAGCTTCTTGAACGACTCGGTCATAGGCAGTCTATATATATGTTCCTCAAATTGTGGACAGCCGCACAAGAAGTGATCAATGATCTCCTCGAGTCCGCAGACAACATACGCGTTCGTGAAGGCCGCTCCCAACCACAACCGACACAGAAGGGAGACCTCGTGTCGGTGCAAACCAGCCGGGGGTCCGAGTTGCGGTAATGAGTTTAGCCGGTACAGTCTGGTGCGACTTGTATATGGGGTATTCCACTCACTTAAAGGGGCCCTGAAACGCATTTTACGCACATTGATTTTATTGCAGATTTGCTTTGTGTGGGACTTGACGATGACCGAAACACCAGTGAAAGCGGCGAAATTGAACCGTATTATATTTTAATTTGTACCTGAAATCGGTTTCCGCGCAGACTGCAGCGCCATACATCAACAGTTTCTCCGAGCGGATATGACATCACCATGCTGCTTTGCTGCAGGTTCTGATTGGCCGGGAACAGTAGGGAATAAAAATATACATCGCACATATCGATAATGCACCGAATATAAGAAATTCCAAATTCAGAACGTGTTTTATGCTTGCTAAAGGTACAAATTTGGGCATTACAACTTCATTTTGCTTGTAACTGACACGAGGATCGCTGTGCGGCCCACGTGGTGGTTGTGGTAGGAAGGCCACAGAGGGCAGCACGGTTCCGGTTCTGTACCCAAACGTACACCTGGGCTAGAGTGTACTAGAACTTTTGAGTGGCGCGAGCGCCTGCCTGTGCGCGGCCGTTTCAGCGTGGAAAGATGCGGTGGCGCTGGCGTCGACCAATCTACCCGGGCGGATGGCTGGCAGGCGTTCCGCGTACGCGTTGGTGCCTCTCCGTCGCGCCCAGGATGATCTTTTTCATTCCTCGTTATACCCCCCTTTTCAAAAATTTTAATGCAAATAAATATTATTTGACATTATTGTTATTGAAGTTGCCGCCGACTGTATTGCAGCCTGAAGTAGCGTAGCACATCGTACCGCGCATAACGAGCGCGTCCCCCGTCCCCCCCGCCTTTTTTTTTACAGTGTACACTTACACGAGAAACCAGCTAGCCGGTACACATCGGAAGCCTCCCTCATCCCCCCTCCCCCACGAAAAAAAAAAGGAATGTGTTGCACATAAGTCGAAGAACTCCTCGCCCGTTCCACGTATATAAAACACCAATGTTGAAATCAAATAAAGGGCGCGTTGTTGTGGTTGCGTTCATTCACAACAAAAGCAGGCTTTGTTGACATTGTCACTGTCTGAAGAACAGCAGAGTTTTTACAAAGCTCCCTGTCATCATTTTAATATCGGAATGCGTTCATTGTTGTAGGACCCACAATAATGCACATACGTAATACTGGAGAAAAACGCCTTCAGTGAAACACAGCAGCGCAAGATTTCGAGAGTTTAAATAAGCAACAGCACGGCAAAGCAAAGTCGTATTAACAATTGATAACGTGAAAATACAAGGTTCGCATACATACTAATACATTTGCAATTAAAATTATAAAAAGCATAAAATTATAGAGCCAGGATACACCATATAACATAAAACAAAACAGAATGCAGAGCTTAGGTTGTCTTCCTAAAATGCATTTAAATAAAAAATGTTATTATCCTTGCAAAATCGTTTAAACCGACTCTAAAGCGGAACAATGAATCGGCTCAGTTCGAGTAATTATGCTCTGAGAACCCTAAAGCTGCTAAATTAACCATCACAGGTTTATTAATACAAAAAGATTCAGGCAAGGCCTCGACGTCCCGACATGGGAGACCTCAGCCCGGGTCTTTAATCTGCAGGACGTTGAATAAAGTTTTCCATCCATCCATCAAGAACAAGTTTTATTTTCAGATTTCGCGTCAGAATTTCCACGTTTTCTTGCTTACAAACCTATTCTCGGAAAAATCATCTCTCTTCTTGGTGCCCCTTTAAAAAATTAAGAGTGCAATAACATATGCACGAAAGCTGACATCTTTTTTATGCCAATGCAGCAATTTATAGCCAAAGTTTCAGCTGCTGCTGTGCGCTTCTTCGTTTCTCATCGCGCCACTTGTTAAGACCCTTTATATAGAAATGCATACGCCTGACCACGCAAAAGCTGGTCAACTTAGCAGTTAATGACTTGCAACCAGCACCCCCAATGCTTCTTCTGTTGATCACTGCCAGGACATCCAAGATGCTTTGTCTAAGTCACTCTTACTAAAGCAACCAGTGAGAATGTCTTCAAGTTCACTAATAAAGACAAAAAGTTTCGGAGAAGGGTACAGAAGACCACCGAAATCACAAGGTTTCACGTGTTTCGGGGCCTTAAAGAGGGATAACTTGCGACTTTGTTGCACACACGGATATCCAGTTGTGCAACCTGGCGCGTAACAATGGTTTAAACGTTGTTTTATTGTCATTTCGCGACCAAAACAGAGATGCCGACTACAGAGGCTACCACGCCGCCGAGCAAACCTGGGTAGATTGGGCGATGGCAGCGCCGCCGCTACTTTCGCCGCAAGTTGGGCAAGGGGCAAGCAAGGGAAGAGCGCCGCGGTCGCGCCACTCAAAAGATTCTAGTACACTCTACCTGGGCTAGAGTGTACTAGAAAGGTTGAGTGGCGCGGCCGCCGCTCAGCGTCTGAGGCGCGGCGCACGGACAGCAAAGAGGGGGGCGCTGTGAGCGAGGTGGTTTGGTGGAGCAAGGCACGCTGTGGCTAGCCGTGCCGGCCGCGTTCGTAAGCTGCGTTCGTAAGCTGCGTAAGGTGCTGTTCAGTGGCAACGTAGATAAAGCCGTCATGCTTTAGCACACGTAAAGTCCCCGCGCACAGCAATATAAGCTGTGAGTGCCCGGATAGACCGAATTGTTTTTGCGAGAGCTGTTTGGTTGAAGCGTCTGCTACGGCACTGTAGGGTGCAAGCTAAATAGGATGTTCCATTTGGTTCTGCCTGAATAGCCACCTGCACAAGCTTGGATCGACAGCGTCGTCGTCTTAGAGTACAAGTATATTTTGACATTGCAGATGGCATAAACTTCAACAAGAACAGGCTTTTTTTTTCGCTCGGCAGCGCTAGAACAGCGTGCGCTCAGTTCACTCAGCCTTCAAGGTAAATGAACGCACTGAAATTTACAAGACGACTGCATTTCCTTTTGCGCCACTGATCACTTGCCTAATCATTTCTGCTTCAACCCACTGAAATTGCAATCTGGTGCCTCATATAATGTATGCGTGCAATCTTAAAACGCCCAGTCGCAAACACGCCATAATTTATTAAATATATTAACACATTTCCTTACGAAACAGTCAACGTTTATATCCTCCTTCGAAAGGTAAAACATTGAGTGCTTGTCCTTCGGGACGCTGAAGAGAGACAGTTTTCGCTTGAATTTAACACCTGAATAGCCGGTGCGACAGCCTGGTGCATAGCAGTGCCGATGGCGGTACCAGGGGAGGTCGTGGACAGGGCACAGTGAGCATCAAAAAGAAGCCAAAACCAACGAGCGGCGAGGCGTTCCACGCAGTAGTTACCACTTTTGACAGCGCACGACTCGGCGCGTCCCAAACCACCTCGACCGCAGCGCCCCCACATAATTTTTCCGTGTTTGGAGCGTCGCTTGAAAGCATGGGCGCCAGTGGGGGATCGCGGCACTCAACCTTTCTAGTACACTCTACCTGGGCGGAAATATCCGCCCAGGTGTACGTTTGGGCACCACCCTACAGGAAGCCTTGGGTTTTAGGGCGAACGACGGGAAGCTGAACATAGCCGCGACTGAAATAAGTAAGAGACGGTTAGAATACTGGTGGCAGAAAACTAGAGAGAACGGACAAAAATAATTATAGAGAAAAATAAGGACCTTCTGCCATAAGGGGCAGGGAACAGGGCTATGAATTTCCGTTTTTTCTATAGTATGATCGATTTGATTGAAATAAATTTAAAAGGCCTGAGGAAAATTTAAAGAGAGAGAGAGAAAAAAAAAGTGCTTAAATCTTCTTACGAGCCTGGTGGCGCACATGTCACCGCCCCGCTACAAAGGGGACGCTCATAGCATCCATCCATGCAAGATGTAAGCCGCGTTTTGATTGGAAGCAGCATGCACGCCTTGGGATGCCGATATCTGTCGTCTGCTTTTATTTTGAATTTGTAAGTTGAATAACTTGCGTTTGCCTGCATCGATCTCGAAAATTCTTTTTGCATTTACCTCAGAACAATACAACGAACCCGTTTAGATGCAAAACTCAGCGAGTAAAATATGGTTTCAGGGCCCCTTTAAGGACATCGTGCGCGCAAGAGTGTGAAGTTGTGTTGCAGCGTCCGTCCTGAGAGTGGAATGGAAACACGGCGGTCTTCTTCGCCTAACGTCCACGCTGCCTTATCCGCGGAGTCATTTCCAATGATAACGCAATGTCCTGGTATCCATTGAAAATAAATCTCATGTCCTTTTTATTCCCAATTATGGACAAGTGCCGCGATTTCGTATATAGGTGATCGTGCTCTTCGTGTCAAAGAAAGGATTGTATACACTGTGGGGCTGATCTTAAACCGCAGAAGATGGCCCACTTTCTAGGACTCTCAGCAGGTATAATACGCACCGCGGAGAGCCGCGAGCTCTGCAGCTGTAGACGTGGTGACGTGGGAGGTTTTGAAGCGTGGTGCTCTACTTATCCTTTTATAGGGATAACTACAGCGCCACCTGAACTGGTTGATGTGATTGAGCCATCGGTATAAACTTCCGTGCAGTCCCTGTATTTCGCATACATGCATAATAGACTCAGTTGCTCGAGTGCGCATGGTGGTAAGTCAGACATTCTCGGAAGACCAGGGATGTTGAGGTAAACTTGAGGACGGTTCACAAACCGTGAAGGAATTGAAGCCCCCTTTTTTTTTTTATTTAAATCTGCACACATGGGAATGTAGGTTGAAGCCCTTGTTGCAGGCGCATACCCTGACGAAAGAGAGGCATGGTGGGCGAGGGCCTTTGCACTGAATATTGCGTGGGGTCGTTCCACTGGAAGACTTGCGAGGTGGTGGTTAGGGGTCTGGGCAAGGTATCATGTGCACACGCATTGTTTCAATGGTTACATGCGTTCTGACATTGTGATCGCCAGCGATTGCTATAGCTTCTGCCGACGACGTAGACATAAGTGCACAAACACACATGCAACCTACCAAGGGGTAGTATCGAACCCGGACCGCCGAGGGTTGGCCCCTCGGCGGTCCGGGTCTGGGTTACAGTGATAGTGCAAGCACGCTGCACTATCACTGTAAAAAATATATGTAAAAAGCAGACACTTTCACAGAAAATCTTTGTGGTAACACAGAAAATATCTTATTCCCCTGTAACAGATATTTATTAGCGCTTCGATGACGTTTATTTTGACACGAAAAGTGGCATCAGAAATGCATCTCATTAAGCATTAAATTAATATTTTTCAAAGCAAAACAACCATAATGAACGTGGGATTGAATTGACGACGCCTATACTGTCATTACCAGCAAACTGCATATAATGGTTTGATTTTTTTAATGAGGAGTTTGTGTTGCGGATCATCAATGTTTCGTACTTTTTATTCCATAATTATAGTTATAAACAATAATTTGACCTATTTTCCCAGATTAAGCCTGCGTACTATCATAAATAATAACTAAAACCCATTATTGCAGTTAACACGACAATATTTTTTGCATGGTGCCCGCAACATTTTCATTAGGTTACTAAAGCTTTAGGATTCATGGGCGTATGGAGAAACGTGTTTTCGTGAGGAGCAAGTGGATGCCTTATCAAGAATGTGCCTCAAAATGTTTGGATACTTCTGTGATGCTAAACTGATCTTTTTTTCTTTTTTCTCTTTCTTATTAGGACGATTGCCATTGTCAACCTAGGAAAAACTACGAAAATCCAGAGGACCGATGACAAGCCGCACAGCTTGAGCCCCAAGTTTCTTCATTAAGAAGCCTTCTGAATCCGGAGCTCTCTGGATTTTGTATTGACTGTAAATAAACTGATATTTCACTCCATGATCATGATGTGCTGATATATATATATATATATATATATATATATATATATATATATATATATATATATATATATATATATATATATAAGAATTGACGATGCGCCTCTTAGAGAACGACGGTTTATTAAGTCAACGTTTCGGTCGGAGCACGACCTTTTTCATATATATATATATATATATATATATATATATATATATATATATATATATATATATATATATGTGTGTGTGTGTGTGTGTGTGTGTGTGTGTGTGTGTGTGTGTGTGTGTGTCCTTCCACTCATGGAATACTGCATTTCTACGCTGTTTTTCTGTTCAGAACAACATGCCTCTTTTCAATTTTTCTGGTGCTTTTACGCAGTGCTCGCATTAGGACACCGCAATAGATGACATCGCAATATAGGGCATGAACAGAACATCCTATTAGCGGAAACTGCCACTTTGTTGTTCTTTCTGTATCTCAAGAAGCTGTACTAGTATGAGATAGATAACTCGGTAATCGTCGTTTCTGCTGACAGAATATTCTGTTCGTGCTCTATATTGCGATGTCACCTAACTTCTGCGTTATTCGAAACGGGAGAACTGCAGAAATTTTGAAAAGTCATATGTTGTGAACAGGAAAATTGTATTTAAACATAAAAATATTCGGTTACTGGAAACAGAAAAAACTTTGTAAAACTACAGAAACCGTCTTCTAATGAAAAATAAAAAAAAAGACATTTGAGGTTACAGAAACCTTCTATTATAGAGAACAGGACCACATATATGTAAAATTACGGAAAATTTGAAAACCGTAAATAGAAGAGAACAAATATTCTCACAGTGTAAGCTACGGCGGCTCAGTCCACGCGGTATAGTAAATAAATCTAGTGCACCATAAGTTGTGATGATGGCGCTTGTATAACGTCAGTTGCGCTTCTAATGTGTTTTATGCGCCATCACAGCAATGTAATCAACAATAAATAAGTTCAACTATCACTCGGCATGCTTTTGTCGAACTTTGCTCGATCCCGCACGAACACTTCAACGAACAACGCTTATGAACATGTGCTCAGTGGACCATGCATTTTTCTTCGACGAAACAGACGTGTATTCTGTGCACTAGGACGAGTGCCAACGTTACGTCGGCGAATACCATACAGTCGCCACGGTGCTTTGGACGTTCCTGTTTAACCTTTGTTAAAGGGCAACTCCGGCGATTTTTCATTGTTAACGGTTCTCATTGCAAACTTCAATATGATATTCTCCTCGGTACTGTAATAACACATGCCAAGCCAGACAGCTGCAAGTTGTTTATTTTACCTGGAAATGAATTTTAAGCATTTTTCAGCGGATTCCGACGCGGGCCACCCTGTGTCTTTTACGTCATCACCTTCAACGCTGCCTACCCGAGCAGGCGGGCCGTCAAAAGCAAAACGGCCTACTTCAGCGTTCAAATCGTCGCTGTCAAGTTCAGAAAAGCTGGCATAACTCAATACATCGTCAGACTACCTTGCCACTGTCACTTTTCTCAGTGGTACGAGCTTCATATTTCTTATGGAGGGAAGGCTGTGACGTCACCGCATACGCTGCATGAAGCGTCTAGCCGTTCTGTTTCGGTTTGGACACGCCTTTCAGTCGGTTATTTCAAAAAGAGACTGGTGCGTTTCTGAGCAAACTGAACCATCCTGGCTGCTATAGGACTATCCGTACCATTGCAAAACATCGATATCAGAACATGATGAAAAAACCGCCGAAGTTACCCTTTAAAGGGCCCCTGACCAGGTCCGGCCGTATTGAGCTGACAAGCGCATTGCGTACACTGCGCGCTCACGATCACGCCTGCCAAACACCACACGCCACGCTGCACGGAAGGTGCCGAGTGTCGCTTCCTCTCTCGTAAATTCGTGCGCCAAGAGGAGAGGATGATGCTCCGCACTGCCACCATGCTGCCACGGTGTGCTGCCTCGCACAAAACGCGTCTGCGTCGCGAAGAACTGTGGCACGTGACACTCGTCGAGAGTGCGCGGAGACATGCATAACCCCTCATAAAGTCCAGCTTCATTGTTCTCGGTCGAAAGCGACGGCGGCATACACCTACTCACAGAACTCTCCCTGCACACCGACACAACCCCGCGATGCTGTGCTAAATATGAGTGACCACCCCGAAAAGCACTGCCGAGGCTACGATGTAGCGATTTTGGGTGAGTTCGAAAAATTCATTGTGAAAGAGGGCACGTACACGAAGACAATGAAACAGACGACAGGAGACTGTCAGATGGGGAGGGGAGTCGGCTGCCCGGCGGCGCCTAGTCCAAAAGCACACAGTACTTATCAGACCATCGTCATTCGATACTTGAGCGTCATGATGTGCAACATGCGCATGCTCGGACTTCTACTGGAAATGTGTTTAAAACAAATGAGCAAACATTTACAGTACATCACACTCTATACTTCGGGAGAGCTCTGTTGTGCCGTCGACGTGGGTTGTGCTGCTTCAGAGCACAACGATTCAGAGCACATCGGGCTCTACTGTGGGAGGGCTCCGTAGAGCTGTTCCTAATCGAAGGACCAAATGTTCGGTAAGACAAGCCTGTATGCACAGATGATCATGCCCGCACGCTAAAACTAATCGACCCATACATCTTCTTTCGAAAGCCCACAAAACTTCACATGTTCTTCAAGGAAGTCGCAGCAAAACATTCTTTCCAGTTTATGTGCACCCTCACTGCTCATACACTAGGCTTTACGATGTGTATAAGACTAGGTCCTTTACTTTATATTTGCCTATTTTTCGTTGTAATGAGGATTACAATGAAAAGATTTATGCTCAGAAGCGCCGCCGCTTTTGCTTCGAAGTTGCGTTATACCAGGGGCGTCCAGGAGAACTCCTTAAACCTACAGTGCGTCGCGCGACGCCTACCTACCGTGAGAAAAAACCACACAGATTTCACTCTTGCGATGGATGGGAGTGCCGTACATTCATAAAAGTTAATTATAAACAAATAAAATGTGCAGAATAGTACTTCAGAATATTTACTTATACTGTAGGGTATAAAGAATTGTTTTACTTGTAAATTAAAGTATAAGGTTTAAGTAATGTCATACCACAAAATAATAACACGTGTTGCTTAATGTAACACTACCGAAATATTATAAAACGTGTTATTGTCTTTAGAAGGAAGTAAAACATCTTCTTGCTCGATGGCCGAGAGTGCATTAACTTCGACGGGGTGGGCTTGTCCCGTATTTTTAAAGTGTGCGTGCGTGCGTGCGTGCGTGTGCGTGTGCGTGCGTGTGTGTGTGTGTGTGTGTGTGTGTGTGTGTGTGTGTGTGTGTGTGTGTGTGTGTGTGTGTGTGTGTGTGTGTGTGTGTGTGTGTGTGTGTGGAAAGCAGTTATCCGTGTACCAAAGTATACTCTATTTCCTCTCTGACCGCCATTTTGGGAGTGAGTGCTCACGAACCAGGTGACAGTGCATATCTCGGCGTTCAACACCTTTAAGCGCCACGTCGACAGCACTCGCTCAACACCGTATCATCCGCGGAAATCTGCTAAACCGGTCATTACGATGTCATTTGAATGTTTCCTCATTGGATTGCGACGAAATAAGTGGTTTGGTGTCTGTGACACGAAAATGCGTCGCTACGAGCCGTCTGAGGTACATAGGCAACCAGTGGCTGTGTTCTGGGACCACGTCTGCTGAAATTAGCATTCCCAATTCGTATCCGGGAGAAACCGAGGGGGCACGATCGATTCTGCCAGGGGCTGCCGAATGACTATAAGATGAGGCCAAATTGTGCTTGCAAAGAACACATCGACCGTGTTCCGCGCGTGGGCCATTATTATAGTCCTTTTCTTTCGAATAGATGAACAAACAGTCAGTATATATAATTGCTCTGTTTTTCAATACCTCTATTTCTGCAATAACTCTTCCCTTGCATTTGACGTTAAAACACTTACATCCTGAACAACACACAGTCCGTTTGTAACAAACTCAAATCTTGGGCACCTACTATCACCTGGGCCCTAAACCAGTACGTTACACCTGAACCACCGTGTAAATAAATCGCTTCAAGCCACTTCACATTCAAATGGAGAGGCATGTTCACTCGTGCCTGTACTGTATGATAGCTGGTGCAGTGTGGCACTTGCTTCCACTGGACCAGAGCCGTGCTGCCTCTTATGGTCTGCAGAAAAATGCGCATTTCCTTCGAACCACTCTGGATGGATGGATGGGTGGATGGATGGATGGGTGGATGGATGCTATGAGCTTCCCCTTTGTAACGGGGTCGTGACATGCGCGCCACCAGGCTCCTAAGAAGACTGAGCGCCACCTCGAGGACATACTGTCGCGCCACCTGCGCTCTGACGTCACTCATAGGATGCTGGGTTTTGTCGTCTGCTACAACTCCACATCTACTGCGTGTATGCCACCGCGGGTCTTTTTGTTGTGGGCACCGCGAGCGCTTCCCCCCTGCCTGATTACCGTCCTCCAATAAAGCATTTTAGTGAGCCCATAATCGGGGCAAGTATACGACGATTCCGTGCCCCTGGTGACAATACCAGCTACGATCATGAGCTATAGCCAATGCCATATGAGACTACGCAATTGCTAGACACGCTGATGATTCATTTTGAAATATTTTTGACGTCACATTTCACATGTCCTGTGTTGAACGAATGCAAGTTATCGTGAAACAGCGAATAAAATGTGCCACTGATTCAGGACATGGCAGAACACCACCGCGCAAGCGGCCCGCTCGCACTATCGACAACATATGGGAATGATCGGCAGACTGGCGCGTTATCAAGCATGCTTAGGAGTGCTGGCTTAGCAATCGCCGCCGTTTTCTTTACGGTAGAGTTGATTGATTTGTGGGGTTTAACGTCCCCAAACCAGTTCTGATTATGAGAGACGCCGTAGTGGAGGTCTCCGGAAATTCCGACCACCTGGGGTTCATTAACGTGCACTGACATCGTACAGCACACGGGCCTCAACATTTCGCCTCCATCGAAATGCAGCCGCCGCAGCCGGGCTTCGATACCGCGACCCTCAGATCAGCAGCCGAGCACCATAGCCACTAGACCACCGTGGCGGGGCTTTACGGTAGATAGGTTTACCTTTTGCATCAGCTCGTCGTATAGCCAAATAAGCTAGCATATTTGGGGCTAATTAAGCTAAGACTGATTAGGACTAGCCTCATTAAATTAAAGTAATACTAATGAAGCCAAGACTACTAAAGCTAATGCTACTCAAACTAGCGCAATTAAGCTAAAGCTAATTATACCGGTCATATTAAAATAAGCAACGCCTAAGTAACCTAATATTAAGTCATATCTCTAAAAGGTAATTCTAATTAACAAAAGCCTAATGAACTTATGACCAATGAAACCAAGAATAATTAAATAAAGCGTAATTAATTTATTACTAATTACAAAAGCCTATTTCAAATAAAACTAAGCCGAACCTAGTTCTGACTGATTAAGTCATGCCTAATTAAACCAGGACTGACGCTAATACTAATTAAAATATGTATTATCAAGCTGACCGGCGTAATTAAGCCAATGCTAGTTAATGCAATGTTAATAATATAGGACTTATTGAGGCAAGCCTGACTGCGCTACGGCTAAATTGTTTGCGAAGCGAGACCTAGCAAGGCCATGTAAGAACCATGTCCAATTTCAAATCGACGAGCTGCGGTGTGTTAAGCCATGCGCGTCTGAACGCAAACCTGGCCTATTATTTTCTTCTTTTGTTCGCTTACAGTTAGCCTGCCATTCTCCAGCATCAAGAACTTTATTCACAAACAGTCCGAGAATTCGCGGCTGCTTTCCGAAGGAAGTTTTGTTTACGTGCCCAAGCACGTCAATTAATTTGGAGTAAAACAAAGCGACAATTAACTTGAGGAGGCTAATTTGGCAGCACTTCTAAAAGCTTCAGCTATCACCAGCAAGTATTTGCACGAGCTAGTTCTGTACATGCCGATTAGGGCACGCCAGATTCGCACAGGCAGAAATATTACTTAGCTTTAATGGAAAAAATGGCGGAGCCAGAATTAAACAATGAGAACGGCGTGTTAATTTGCTTTAAAGCGAATGTACATGAAAAGGGTACGTTCTTCATATAAACACATAACTTTTCAGACGTAGGGATAGGAAAATCACGAATGCAAACAGGTACGTCATGAAATTTTAGGCTTTACACAATATTTTTTTTTACACTACTACACGGCGAAAGATGGTCGAATACTGCTCTGCATACCGAAAATGAACTTGACATTCCCAGAAGCGAACGTTCCATGCTGATCATTAAGACGACAAAAGATTTAGAATGCGTGATTTGACCCGCACGTTACGTTTTACAAGGGAGCTACGCAGCGCAATGAGCAAAGTAGGATGGGGCATCCTACCTATGACGTCAAAACGACCGCAGCGCCGACCACAGCAGTGGTGGGCCTCGCGGCCAATACATCTAGGCCCCTGTATTGAAGGCAGTACCAGGGACCCTGGCAGTACTGTGCTTGCAGCAACTCGCAGGAACTGAATCTAGTTGCACCCGATATCGTTTTTTTTTCTTTTCCCTTTACATCGCAGCACTGGTTCGCAGGTATACAGGGCACGCAAGCCATGTAGCTTTATGGGCAGTTCTCCCTTTCGCAGCTCTGTGTACCTGGAATGAACCTTCCTAAGTGCAATAAAGGTATTATTATTATTATTATTATTATTATTATTATTATTATTATTATTATTATTATTATTATTATTATTATTATTATTATTATTATTATTATTATTATTATTATTATAACTTATCAAATATAAGTAAGGCCATTTCATCCCTCAGGGCAGTGTACGAGGTGGAAAAACCTGACCCACACAGGGTGCTATCAGTTCTCTCAGCACAGTGCACAAAATTGAAACATTCGCTCATTTTTTTCAATGATGGTAATTATGTTACCATAGCTAGCCTTATAGCAATGCCATTGCAGTCATACTATTATTGAAGTGCTACTGATCTAGAAGATGCAGCTTCGAACCCGCTCGCGACATTTCGGTGGAGGCGAAATGCTAGAGTGCTGTATACTGTGGGATGTTAAAGATTCCCAGGTGGTCGAAATTTCTATAGATTATGAGGTGTGCCTCATAATCATACCGTGGTTTTGGCATGTAAAAATCCCTACAAATGATTATAGCTTTGCAATCTGGGCCAGCAATTGCACCACCTGAGCACGATTTCCTCACGTCCGTCTTCAAACAAGTTACAAAATACTACACATTTGTAAAGAAAGCACATAACCCGTCAAGTCTTCACATCGCAATATTAACGTGCCCAAAGCATCGTTGGCATTGTTTCATCATTATCACAGACAAAGAGGCTCAACTACTTGCCTCATCTGCTATGTCTTTGTTCCTTTCTGTTGGGTCTCCACACCTTTCACCGAGGAGTGAAGTCTAAACTCTGTGACGACACACGTATCTCCTTGCATGTCCGCTTCCTTACTTCATATAAATTGGAAACTTTTGGCAACATACAGAAATACAGGTACACAGAATACAGAAACCATTAGGAAATATGACCATGGGCATACTTTACTAATTTACTAATCAGTAATATACTAATTTTACAACATTAGTAAAAGCTGAGCAAGCGTTTATGCTTTCATAAAGCTTCCTGAACAAGGCAGTTTTAAAAGTATGAGCATCACTGTTCAGGAACCACACTGGTTCACTCAAACAGGCACTAATTAATGCAGCTCACGCTTGTGATAAGTAAATATTAGCTCGTATTCCTCATTTTTTTTTATCATGACAAAGATTACACGTGCGTACCTGGAATATGTTTGCACTAATAACCGAGCCAAAAAGTGCGCACCAGCGTTACCGTAATGTTCGTATGTTTGAATTTTTTTGCGTTATGCCGTTCCCCAACTGTCCTAGAATGTTTAGATTAAAGGGGTCGTGAAAAGAATATATAACTACTGGTGGTAATTTTAACCGCTTTAATAAGCATTCGACGTGCTGATTCCATAGAATTTCGGCGTAATATCAAGTGTACATTTAATAAGGATCGTTTCAAATCCTAGCGTACTTCTGCTTCCGAAACGAACATAGGACACCACAGACCGGCATAGGCACTCTTCTGTGACGTCAAATGAAGACATTTAAAAAAGAGCCAGGCCTGCGCGGAATCGCAGGACAGTGACAGCGTAAGCTACAGGAACGACCTTCTTAGAGGCCATTATAAACGCTTGAGGATGTGGCCAAGTGATCGGGCCATCAGGTATATTGAACAGCCAAGTCAGGTTGCTGTCGGGGCTGCGCACGTCGCCTGTCGCGTGACGCATGGCACGATACGACAAAACCGCTTCACGAGGCAGCGCTTCGTAATAATGATGACGGAAAAGTTGAAGGTTGTTTCATAATGATGATGCTGATGATGACGATGCCTGTGTAACTGGTGCAGAGCTAAAAAGCGTGCACGCCTGTGTTATTTCAAATGATTCCTCGAACTCGTTATGCAATCCCCTTTCCGCGAAACGTAGTGGCGTATTAGTATTTTGCCACGTAACACTACATTTGTTAATGCGATTCATTAACAGGCTTTATACCTGTTTAGGTCTTTTAGCGATGATTTTTCAAGCACGGGCGTAGCTCTGTGGTATAGAATGCTCGACTGCTACGCAGAGGGACGTGTGTTCGAATCCTCCTCGGTCCTGGTTATGTTTTTTCTAAAATTAGCGCGATATTGGTTACGGACACCGGCGGCAGCGGACAACCACGGTGCCAAAAACGGCCCTTGTTTTGATCTCATAACAGCTTACGCTGTAAAACGCGAACGTATTGCTAACTTTCGTTTGCTCTAAGGTAATAGATTTGTATGATTAGAAAGTAAGAAAATGGTTGGGCTCTGTGTGGTGCCGCCATACGGAAGCAAGGCTATAGCCATTGATTTGATTGCTTGATTTCTGGGGTTTTGCGTCCCAAAACCGCGCTATGATTATGAGAGACGCCGTAGTGGGGGCTCCGGAAATTTCGACCACTATAGGGGTTCTTTAACGTGCACTGACATCGCACAGCACACGGGCCTCAACCTTTCACCTCCATCGAAATGCAGCCGCCGCGGCCAAGATTCGATCCCGCGACTCTCGGATCAGCAGCCGAATACCCATAGCCATAACCACCGTGGCGGGGCAAGGCTGCAGCCATGAAGCACGGTTTGTTTTACATTCGAAGCATTTCTTGGCGAACTTGAGTCGCTCTGACCATATCTATCTATCTATCTATCTATCTATCTATCTATCTATCTATCTATCTATCTATCTATCTATCTATCTATCTATCTATCTATCTATCTCGCCGCCTCCCTCTCGGTGCTCTCGTGGTCGCCTCGTTCACCTGGTATACCCCGATACTTGGGAGGTGGGGCATAAATGTATGACGAACATGAATGACTCATCTTTACATCTCTAAAGTGGTATACTCGTCATCTACGTCACAATTAACGACACTGCAATCACATGTGGCTCACACCAGCAGTGCTCGGACCACGGAATGCGGGGATGCGCAGCAGACTTTTGAATCTTGTAGAACCTATGCAAACCAAGGACCAACTAAAAGAGACATTCTAAACGCAGCGGCCGCGCTGAACAGACATACCCCAAGCCTCGACTGCGGGCATCAAACCCGCGAGTTTCAGCGGCGCCTCAAGTTTTCTGCACCTCACCTCGGTTCACTGCCCCCAGGATCGGCCTACATTTCTCTCTTCGCGGTTGACACACGACGGCCGGCTCAAAGTGCTTCGCTCTTAAGACCAAAAAGGAACACTGTTTGTCGTAGGTTGCGATTGAAATGTAGACAAACAAGCACGCAGACACACATGCAACCTACCAAGCTTTAAGATGGTATCGAGCACGGGCCCTCGAGGTGTCAAGCAGGTACGTTACCAGGCTACGGCTGCTTCACCCGCTCGGTATAGTAAATCCACTTCACCAGCAGTTGTAACGATGATGTTTGTGCGACGTGAATGCCACATCTAATGTGTGATAAGCACTATCATAGCAATACATATATGTTCCGCTACCATTGGGTATGCTTTTGTGCAACTTTGCTCGATCCCGAGGAATACTTCAACGAACGACAAAAAAATGTGATGCTGCCAGTGACGAAATTTTCTCACATGACGTTGTTTTATTTTGACAGTTGGTGTGACTGGGGGTAATCTGGCGCATGGATCAAGCACTTTTTCCTCTCAATACAGTGTACTTTTGTCAAAAGAGGCATTTCAATTACCATAGTGTTTTGATAATCCCTGCGAAACACTATTTAATGTGCATGGAGAAAAGTCCTTTAAGTCGACCAGCTTTCCACTCACAATCTTTGTATCCTAGGCATGTTTACATGCATCTTGTCGACTGGTAAAGACGGCTGTATTCAACTGAGCATACATAACTCCTTCGAAATCCCCTCACGATTTTCAAACGATAGCTGTTGTGCCGTGCTCGTGAAACCCTGCGCAGCTCAACATACAGCACACACAGAGGAGGCGTTGGCCGAGTAGGTCACCTGCGTAAACACCGCCCCTATGGCGTTGGCTTACCCGGTAGTGGCGCGCGGAGAGACATAGAGTGTAATAGAGGGGGCGCTGGTTTTAATTAATGTTCTGTGAGAAGGCGACGCGAACGGGGCCCGATAACGCTTTCGTGTTCCTGGGCAAGGCTGAAGCTATCTCCATTTTTATCTTTTTCTGCGTTTCAAACAGAGCCTGCCACTCATGAAAGAGGCGACGGACACACACACACACTGTCCCGCCATGGTGGTCTAGTGGCTATGGTACTCGGATGCTGATCCGAGGGTCGCGGGATCGAATCCCGGCTGCATTTCGATGGAGGCGAAATGTTGAGGCCCGTGCACTGTGGGAAGTGCACGTTAAAGAACCCCAGGAGGTCGAAATTTGCGGAGCCCTCCGCTACGGTGTCTCTCATAATCACATCGTGGCGTTGGGACGTTAAACCCCAGTAATAAGTAATTAATCAATCAACACACTCGCGCGCGCGCGCAAATTGGGAGGACCAGGAGTAGGCAACAGTTAATGAGTCGGGGTAATGTACGGCAAAAGCAAATGAAAGCGATGCCGGCGGAACTGACCTTGAACGTTCATTGTTGTTTCGCCGTCAGTGGTCGCCGCTGCTGCACTTCCGTAAACATCAAAGTACGTCTGTCGTTACAGCAATGCCGTACACTGTTCGTAAATTAATTGTGCCATTGTGAGAATTGTGCCATTGTGTGATAATTCCATTGCTGTGCTTCTCATGGCGTTCGAGATAAATGCTAAACCGACATCTGACGGGCCAGTTTACACCGGCCCTGAAACTGCCAGCACCAATCTGGAGGAGCAGTGTGACAAGGAGCGGTTTGTAGGAAGTGGATGTGCGTTACGTTTGTGCACGTGACATTCAGTAGCGGGTATTGGTTAGTTTTCCGAGTGTGTTGATTGCCGGCACTGATGCATTTCTTTTTGCCGTTCAACGGCATACCTCATGAAATGTGACGTGTGATGCATTGGACCGTCACCACGGCTTGTAAATGCCGCAAACGAAATGACCCGCGGCTTTTCATACGCGTTGAAAGCAAGGAAGACTATACCTGCTGGAAAACCTATGCCAGTCCATGAACATCTGCAAATAAACTCTTCCATCGTACTCTTATTGCCGTACTTTTCTTTCACGTCACTCATGTCGCCGCCTGTCGGTCATTTTTACAGAATTTAAGGGTGACATCATCTGCACATGAAACCCGGCACTTATGACTGTAGTACTTGTCTACCAAGCTTATTTGACTGCACAGACTAAAGGAGAAATGGCAGAAGGGAATTGCTAATAAGGACAAGTCAGTAATGTAACAGAAACATCTTTGATTCGTTCATTATTTGAAGTGCGGCACCGTGTGTATGTCTATTTGTTTCGTATTTACGGCACACACTATAATGGTGTTCCACTTGAATTTAATCGGCAAAAGCACACGCATGGATTCACAAGCGTCATGCACATAAGTGTCGTGTAGCGTAATACTCTATACGGACACATATACATGTATACCCACGCGTTGTATGCAACCTTGTGTAGAGCCCACGAGCTGCATGTCTAATTGCAACGCTTCGACATGCCTGAAGGAATTTCCTTTTTGGTAGAATGCGAACAGTGCAATAAACTAATATGATGCAATGCTTAATGAATGCCATGCAAGAAGGAACCTTTCTCCTATACGCAGTGCCTTGATTTTGGTGCAGACTTAAAAATTAAGCTGCGGCTTTCGTGAGCAAGCGCACTATTCCAACCCTCCCCCCCCCCCCCCCTTCAAAAAAAAATGATTTTAAAAAATATTTCAGAATAAAAGCATGAAAATACGGTCAACGCACGGGACAGCTTAAAACTGCGCATGCAGCAAAGGAAACTGGCTAACATATGTATAAAGGCATGACCTCCTTTCACATTACGGGCGTGCACAGCACGAATGCAAAACACATCGCGGACAATAGGGGTCCAGGGGAAGGTAGAGTTTTGAAATGATGAAGAGATAATTGAAAACGGCGAACACTGGGAATGGCCGCTTGAACCAACGTTTCCATCTCCCATTCCTGCCTAGCACAGTTCTAGTGGGATTTCGCGCAGAGGCGGAAGTTAACGCCATGTGTCATTTTATATAGATTGTCAACTAACGTAAAAGTTGTCTATGATGTTATCTAAACACTTTACTGCACATACTGCTGTTTACTTCATAGAGCCACCGGGCAAGCAAGCTACACATGGATGGCACCAATCGTGAAGTGTAAATCTTAAGTGTGTTCCTAGAAGTACACTCGCGTTCCGGCAATTCTTGTGTTTTAAAGCGAAAAAAGAAAATCACATTGTCTTTAAAATGCGTAGCTGTAAAAAACGGAAATGGAATGCAACGCTGTCATTTTGCTGCAATATTGGCGGTGAATAGATATTTTGCACCCAGTGGCGTTCTCACAATTCGTTGCAAATGAATATATGCCTTGAATATTCACCAGACACAGCTCGAAAACTACTACATTTGCCGTATATTAATAACGCAGACCTTAATAAGTCAAATGGTATTTATATTCTTAATGGACTTCAATTTTTGGGCAACTGAAAACCGCCTCTTCAAGCAATGCAGTTCTACAGTATTAGTATATCGCTTGATTTACGTGCCAGAAGTTGCCCGCGTCATGTAGACTGAGAGCGGACGCAAATGATATTTAATGTTTGTAATGTTGGAGGTGGTGGAGGTTCAAAGCTGGTATTACATTCTTATAAGTCAGATCATCGAAAGACGGCCAACTCACCAACTGCCCTTATTAAGTCAAACCTCGACAGTTTACGTGCGTTTTTTTTTTTTCGTTTTTATATCTCAGTAACGCCATATACCGTCATCAAATTTCGTAGTGCACCTGTGAACCCTCAGATTTATCCGGATACCTGTCTTTGACGAAATGAGCAGTCAAATTTTGCCCACGTGACATGGATGTCTAAATGATGCCCTCCACATACTTATTCAAGTGATGACCTGGAACCCAGACAGCTCTTCTCGATCAATGCCATCGCACCGTCTATCATATATACCTGTGCACCCTGGACCTTCAGACCAGCCCCAAACACATTGAAGAAATAAAGTTTATCTCATTACTATATACTATACGGTGCATAACTTCCTTGGTTTGTTGGAAGAGCAAAGCGTTACCGCGTACTTTTTTTCCTTACTTTTCTATAAGTGTGTGCGACAAGGAGTCTATGAAGAATACCTGTGACTCTGTTTTCATTATTATTTCATTCTGAAACCATGTGTGGACTGGAATAATTAAGCATCTTCAAGCGTTTTGGAGTCGTACCTATACTGCAACGCAATTTCACGTGACATGTTGCGCCCAAAATCACGTAACGAAATGCCACGTGACATGTTCCCCCCAAAATAACTTACGTCACGTGACATGTTCCCTCGCCCCGCCACGGTGGTCTAGTGGTTATGGCACTCGGCTGCAGATCCGAAGGTCGCGGGATCGAATCCCGGCCGCGGCGGCTGCATTTCGATGGAGGCGAAATGTTGAGGCCCGTGTGCTGTGCGATTTCAGTGCACGTTAAAGAACCCCAGGTGGTCGAAATTTCCGGAGCCCTCCACTACGGCGTCTCTCATAATCAGAACTGGTTTTGGGACGTTAAACCCCACAAATCATCATGACATGTTCCCTCAGAATCACGTAACGAAACATCATGTGACATGTTGTTGCCCAAACCATGTAATGCAGTGTCACATGTCAGTTTTCCCCAACCAATCATGTATTGTTGTTTTGTGGGGTTTAACGTCCCAAAACCAGTTCTGATTATGAGAGACGCCGTAGTGGAGGGCTCCGGAAATTTAGACCACCTGGGGTTCTTTAACGTGCACTGACATCGCACAGCACACGGGCCTCAACATTTCGCCTCCATCGAAATGCAGCCACCGCGGCCGGGATTCGATCCCGCGACCCTCGGATCAGCAGCCGAGTACCTTAGCCACTGGACCACCGTGGCGGGGCGCCAACCAATCATGTAACGCAATGCCACGAGGTATTGCATGATACATTACAAATTATGGCTTTTATTATGTTTTTGCCTTTCCTTCTGGAGTTTTTTTTTTTTTTGTATGGGTGTTTATTGTTCTTCTCAGCTTCAATATTATGATGATGGGATAGCCGGCTCTCACGTAGCCTATACGTTCCCATGTGTGCACATTTAAATAAAATAAAATTATGGCTAGCTCAAACAGCTTTTGCTGTTAAAAGTGGCACGACAGTTTTACGGCTAGCTTAGGCAGCTTCGCTGCTAAAAGGCCATGTTTTTTGCCGCGTTCTGCGCTTCATGACATGCATGCGCCGCCCGGGCCATGGGAGAGGGAGGTTGCGCTTTCCGAAGCATATATCATTATTTATTTATTGCACGATTTATTATTATTATTATTATTATTATTATTATTATTATTATTATTATTATTATTATTATTATTATTATTATTATCATGGACGGGTGTGATTGGAGCGTTCTTCACATCCTTCAGTCATTTGACCGAGCCATGGCAGTTTCTCACAGGCCAAGCCGTCTTCCGAGGTCCACGCTCCCCGTTTCAATGATCGTTGTTGTTGTTGTTGTTGTTGTTGTTGTTGTTGTTGTTGTTGTTGTTGTTGTTGTTGTTGTTGTTGTTGTTGTTGTTGTTGTTGTTGTTGTTGTTGTGTCCTTGAATAAGGCACATACCCACCCTGGGGGATTGACCAAGATGAGAAAAGTATGAAGAGTTACCTCAGAAGCATACACTCTAAATGACAATCAGAATAGGATAATCAGGATAATTTAACAGTATACAAATGTATGAATAGAACCGTCCTGAATTAATCATAAATTTGCTGTGCTCATTCTCAGAACGTCTTCTTCTCTTCTAACCCAGCCTTTCTCCTAGCGTCACAGCGACGTTATCGCGATGTGAAGCGCAATCGCTAAGGCATAATGAATGACACACGCTCGTCTCAAAGAGCGCCGTTTGTATCTGCATTGGCGTCAGACTGTGAAATTTAAGTGGGCGATTGGATTGTTCATTATACTCTACTGCGAAGTATCAACGAAGTAAAAAAAAAGTGAAGCGTGAAAATTAGACAAACTGAGAACTGTGCAGTAATTACTACTATGCGTACACAGATGTCTTCAAGAGGGAAAAAATTTTCTACAAGTCATAGTATAGTGGTGAGTGAGTACTGTGACTTCATATAGGAAGCTATATATTAGCAAGACTCGGGACCAGCAGGCGTTTCCCGAGTCCCACCACAGAGCCCAGAGCCACTCCGATGTCCTGCGCCGACTGAGTATCACAGTGTAGGGCGCGTAATCGAGTTGGTCGCAATGAATGCGTGGATCCCGCCCTCAGTGGTGGCATCTGCGTCCATGCGAATTTTTCGACACGCGTGCGCGGCTCGTGTGCGGCAGGCGTTTTGTGGGTCAGCCCGAAAACAATGCGCTTTTTCACGGTTCTCGCGCCGAGCAACGCTGACCGCGTGACCGGCCCAATCTCGCGTGCTCAGCGGTGGCGGTGGCACGACCTTGCGGCGGCGGCGGCGAATGGACGCGGCTTTAATTGGGTCCGGCGGCAGCAAAAGTCCGAGCATAGGGCCTAGTTGCGGAGCCGGTGCGTCCTCTCCGCGAGTACACGTCCTTCTCGCAGATGGAGGGGGCAACTTGCGTGTACATCCTCTCTTTGAATCTGAGTTCACTGACCCGAATTCACGGGCGCGCTGTTCGTATACTATAGCCTGCCGTCCGAGGAACTTGGCCGCGAGAAACTGCAAAGAAGAAGAAGAAGAAGACTGCAAGGAGTAAGAACGTCAATGTGAAGGAACGGAATCTTCATGTATAAAATATTGCCCTGCTTCGATGTGACATGACCAAGCTATACTTGCAAGGAATATGCCTCTCAGTCTGAAGAGTACCATCAAACAAGCTAATTTTCGTTACGAATAGCAATTACTGTAGGGTTAAATCACTTGTTAACGGTTCTCGAACTTCCCATCGCTAAGCTTAGCTGTAATTTGCGCCTCTTGTGAGTACGCGCACAAAAAGAAATAGTGCACCTGTATTAAACACCATCGCCGGGAATCGCGCAATAATATATGTCGCCGTTCACCATGATCGAAAACTCATTTCGCAAAACAAATATTGTTACTGAGTTCCGTTGCATCGGAGACAAATATAGCTCTCGATGTTCGACGGGTCGCCGCGCAGTGAATTGTTTACCCGGAGGAACCCGATCGCACGCAGTATTCTCCCAAAGAAAATATGTTCCGCGAGACGCGTGCGAGTGTTCGGACATCCCGCTGGTCCTTTGCATGCGCGTTGCGGTATTGTCGAAAGATTAGCGAGCAGAGCGCATGCTTCTCTTCCGTCTTTCCCAGTGAAACACGAGCGACCGGAACAGCTTTTCCGCTTCATTGGGAGCAGAACGGCAGGCACATAACTGCCGACAGGCCTCGCGAACCGGCGGGGCACCGAAGCAAAAGGATGCTCGCAACGTCCCGCAGTGGCCCGTGCGCCGTGTCGGCGAACGCTTCCGGAGCCGACCCGAAGATCGTGGCGCAAGAGGAGGCAAGTCGTTCGGTCCCGAGACCGGCTTCCGAGGCTGACCGGCGAGATGAAAGCTGCGCGCGTGTGTATACCTCCCCTGACCCGAAAGGAGCGGACGGGGGAGGCCCCTCACCGCTGCTTCGGCGCGCGTCGCCGTCCACGACGCCGGGATTCAGTCGCGGCGCCGAATTAGCCCGCCGCGCAGTTCATCCCATTAGTTTGCGCTACGAGGCTACAGCGGACGCGTAATGGCCCGTGAAAACAGACACCCAAGCCCCGCCGGCCTGGATATATCAACGCCGGCCGCTGTATCCCTTCTCGTTTTCGGCACGGAATGCGGATCTGAAGGAAAGGCCTGCGTCGCCTGCGCTCAGGGAACCGTTCTTCTCTGTTTTTGTGTTCGAAGTGCGTGCGCTCGCTCACATGGAAGCAGCCCCGTGGGCTGCTACTTCGACACATACTGCCTTGGATCCCAACGAGCACGGGTGCGGCCTTTGATTCGCGTCGGTTCTCCCTCGCAAGTGGGAAGAGCGCCCGTGTTTGCTCGCGCTTTTAATTCCCGAATTCCCGGCGGCCTCGTCGAAAGAAATGCGTCGCGCCGTCGTACGGAAGCTATATACACAAGAGCAGCGCACAACCCCATCTTGAGCACGCTCTCCACAGCCGCGTTGTCGGGCGAGAACGCGCGCACGGTCCTCCGCGAGCGTGTCGTTTCCTTTGGCGGCGCTCTAATTAAAACTGATTGGTCCATCGGGGTCCGAATCGCCCGACAAAAAGCGCCTGTCAGCTTCTTACTTTCTTTTGTTCATCGCGGAAAGCAAATACGCGCATGCACGCCAAGCGAGCGGAAAGGAAGCCCTTTCTTGCACTATACATAGCGCCTGCTCCAACGAAGCGCGGGGCGAAAAAGAAAGGAGATGGCGCGGGTCCGGTTTTTTGAATTCATAATCAATGACCTCCTCTCGAAAACCGTGCACGCTGCCGGTTCCATTCGTCTGCGCGAAAAAAAAGAAATTGAGGAGAGAGAAGAAAAAAATGAATACTTCCGCTTATGTGTTATCAATGCGCGGAAGCGACATGGCTGGCGTGGCAGAACGAGTCAGCGTCGCGGCATTTGGCCTGCTCGTATAGGAACATTCTCGGCCTCATCGGTGCAGCTCCTTCTGTGTTCAATAATTCAAAAGCAAACCACTCAGGCGTGGACGTTCCGACTGTGCGTGCAGAGGCCCTTCACCGCATCCGCATGTATTGGATACACCCCCTCCCATGCACACACATTACGCGACCCGACTCTCGATGACGGCGACAGCCGGTCGACGTCCATGTACTAATCAAGGGACGCGCGGATGCGGGGACAACGCCACGGCTCGGGACGCATACCGTGGCGTTCTAAAGGTTTTCATCAGAACTTTAAGGGCAGAAATTATTGGGGAGATATTACAGAAATATAGGAACTTTTCTCGTTGGTCCAACAAATGCCTGATGGTGAAAGGTGCAGTGCAAGATTTTGTGATGGTCTAACGAAAACAAAAGCGAAGTAGTGCAACATACATCGATGTTGACTTCGAATGTTGGTCAATAGTTTGCAGAATCACCAACAGGACCTGTTATTGGGTGAGTTGGTTCCTATAGTATATTGAACACGTCAAGGCACAAACACATGCACGTGCAAACATATACATACGCGAAAACAGCACAAAGCACTAGCTACCACTGCATGCTTTCCTCAAATGCGACACATCCTTCACATTATGTCCGTTTAATCGAGGGCAATTCGCTGTAATTATGCGATGTGATGCTGCTTTCACAAGTACGGGTGCTGTTGTGCCTCGATCCAGACGCGCATTGCGCGAGACATACTGCACCAAGTTATATGACAGGCCGTGGGATTGCATATCCTGGGGGAAATAAAATGCTAAAGAGCAGGTAAGGACGAGAAGTCGACTCAGACAGGCTATAGGCTAACTTTGCTTTTCGTCTGTCACGACACTATATAATCGCATACTCGTGTATGCTCAATACGCGAGCACACTGTCGAGACGCGAAAATTGACGCGAGAAGCGAAACTCTTCCCATTGTATCCAGCAAAGCAACCAAAGTATCGCTCATGCGTGTATTCTTTAACTTAATCGAAATAAAAAAGCCTCCATCAGTTTCCGTGCAGTAGCATCTTTTCATCAAGCATCTTTATCTCCCGAAAAATAGGAGTGCACAGGCAGCAACAATAATAATTATTATTATACCTGAGGTTTTACATCCCAAAACCACGATACGATTATGAGAGACGCCTTATAGCGGGGGGCTCCGGAATTTCCACCTAGAATGCACATGTGTAGACTTGACAATGCGCATTAACCTAATTTATAACTATAAGCTGATGCTCTCTGTTGCACGATTGTTAACAAAACGTCTGGTTGGCCCGATATACGACTCTCCCAAGTGTACGAGCACCGAATTTCGCAAACGACGCCAACCGCGCATGCTATACAAGCCGCTCAGTGCGCTCCTTGCTGCTGCTTTTGACGTGAGCATGAGAAAAAAAAAAATAAGAGTTCGTTGAAAGCTTGCGCTTGTCCAGTCCATATTGGCTCCTCGTCGTTGTCTCAGCTTTATATTATTTAATTCAGACCATGAACTAGCTCGCTCAGCAAATGGTTTTACGGTTTCTATAAGTACACGGGCGTTTGCGCCCGGATCCCCTGCCCTGCGTGCCTCATAATCATACTGCGGTTTCAGCAAATGAAGCACCGGGAATTGTTAGCGTATACCATTTAAGAATTAGAATATGTATAGAATATGTATAGCTCTTTTATATTTTTAATCCCCTGTGGCCGATAGTTCAGTCATGTTTCGCTGTATACGTTGCCCATTCATGTGGCCACTTAATTTCACGCCTGAGACATGTTCGTCCCGCATAAATTCCGATGCTATAGCACTAGTTTTGATATATTGCCACTTAATTTAACAACTTTCCGTTCTGGGAAGCCGCAGAATATACAGCAAACATGTTGCCAGCTTTACAAATCCATAATAAATAAACCCCTAAAATAATTCGATGAGCGTCGATGTATAGGTAGTGCGTCTTTCAATAAAGACTGATATGACGCTCTAAAGCATATATTTCTAAAAAAAAAAAAACAATCATCGGGACTCCTATGTGTTCTCCATATATCAATATATCAGGAGGTTCGCGGGCGTGAAATCGCACAAGGCAAGGGATCGTCGTGCAGGGGGCTGATGATGATGCCCATGTGTCCCACTGTTCGTGCCAAGCCTATGGAAATTCTTTACGGATCGATCTCTTGTCATTTTCTTGAAAACCGACTTCAGCGTCTGCGCTGCTTCCTGTTCGATAGTGAAGCAATATCAATCCAGGTACTCTTTTTTTTTTTTTTCTGCCGTGGGGCACAAATATAAGCATCGGAGTTCTTCGTGTGGATTGTGTGGAAAACGGAGTTCGTCTTGTGACGCTTCGGTGAGCCAAAGATTGCGTCACTTTGCCCCCTATACAGTAGCCCTTGCGTTTACGTGATACAGTTGCCAGTCCTACAGGTATAGGACCGGACTCACAAAGTTTCTCGTTCATACTGCTGTTTTAACACTGACTGTCCGCACTGGCTAGTTACATGTGTAGCACACCAGGTTTGGCTGTAGTTCTTTCTTATGGCCGCTTCTAGCATTTTTAAAAAATTATTTTGTGCTTACAGCACGTGTACATGAATAACGACGTACGGAGGAGGGCACTTGAGGAGGGGCACTTCAGAAGGGCAATCAGCCTTTATTGAAAGGCGTACCTACGCCACTGGCTATGGCAGAATGCGCATCAATTCTATGAACAGGACGCGACGCACACCAATGTTTTGCGAGCTTTTGTTCTTTCCATAAAGAGTAAACGCCTCTGTTTTTGTCGTATTTTTTAAAGCTGCAACTATTCCTCTGCATGATCATGTTTAAAGTGTTCTTTTTTTCGCAGGTCAAGCGATTAATTAATTCCGTTATTTTTGTTAGTCACCACTTCCCGCACCACCATTTCTTACGCTAGGCGTAAGAAGTGTTACCGTCGTTTCGCTGTTTTCTTGGGAGTGGTTACCGAAATCTGCACTATCATGTAAGTGCGAACTGTTTACACTATCAGTGATTATATACCGCCGAGATAAGACTGAACGTCGGTGTATCCTGCAGTGGCTCGACCGTGCTGTATAAAATAGATAGGACATGATGTGATTCCATTCAGCCCATCGGCTTGAGCAATAGAATACGGACTGGGATCGTCTAGCTTGGCTACCACTTTCGTCCCGGCAAACAGCGCCAACGATTTGCCCTTGTACACGGCCGCTGGATGCAAACGCACATGGCCGTGCCGGCCGTGCCTTGTAGATCACTGGCAAAAACGAGGGGCCGGGGAGGCCAGATGCCCGGGATGAGAGCGTCGACGCGAGGAGGAGGACAGAGGCGGAAGCTGATAGGAGCAGTTGGCAGCAAAAACAGACCTCCGTGCACGTCCTGGTGAAGATGCGAAATGTTGAATAAAATAGGTGGCAATTCTTGGAAAATTCTCCATTGTGCCCTGAGAGTGCCTAGAAGAGGCAGTTCAAGCCTGATCTTTTCTAACGAGGTCTAGCTGTCAAACGTGCAACCGAACGCTGTAAAACCAGTTGTTTCACAAAGACCTTCACCGACGTGGACTGGAGGATGCAACCCACAGTGAGGCAGGGAGCATCTGCGGTGGGCTCAGTGAGCCTTCTCAACGGAGTGGACCTACGCGAAATGAGCAGAGAGATTCTTGGATTGAAAAGAAGAGCATGCATGCTGTGCATGAACTGCGCAAAGGGTTCCCTTGGAGAGGGCCAAAAACGGGTAAGCGCGGAGACCGTTCAGTGAAATGCACCTGAGAGGGAGGCCAACACCAGCTAGACTTTGGGGAGGCCCGAGACCTTGGCGAGAACAAAGACGAGAGTGCAGACGTGCACAACCAGCTGCACCCAGGGAGAGGGAAACCGGCGGCAGCCGCTCCGTTCGAAAGGCGCACCGGCGCTTCCCGCACGCCACGTCCGTCTTTCTCGCTCTCCGACTCATTGAGAGAGGAGGATATTCGGGGAGGCGCACATTGGTCGGATTCGCGTCTGTTGGTGCGCCGGCAGCCAATGGAGCGGACCGGTGGTTCGGCGGGTTTTGGGCGAGGAGACGGAGCAACTTTTGGCACCACCGAAATATTTCCAAAGCAAGCAAGACGCGCGGCCATGTTTCAGTTTCGGTAGCGTGTGTCGTCAGCGTGGAACAAAAACACTGCCAATGGGCCTGCTTCAACCGGACGCCATGTAGTGTTATTGAAGGCCGTACCTTCGGAGTTCTCCCGGTCGTACACCCAGCGGCTGCCATCGCCTGGGAAACGCGGCTGTGATGCGGCCCCGAAACGTCTCAATAGGCCTAGTAGCGCTGGCCGCGCTACTGGCACCCGGCCTGGGCCAGGTGGTAAGCTCGCGCGTGTCCGAGCATCGCTCCATTCCTCATCATGGCCGCTGTGAACCAATCACTATACCGCTGTGCAAAGACATTCAATACAACGAGACCATCATGCCAAACTTGCTAAACCATCAGAAGCAAGAAGATGCCGGCATGGAAGTGCACCAGTTCTTTCCACTGGTCAAGGTCAAGTGCTCGCCGGACTTGCAGTTTTTTCTCTGCTCTATGTACGCTCCAGTGTGCACGATCTTGGAGTACCCGATCCCACCGTGTCGTTCGCTCTGCATGTCAGCGCGCGAAGGCTGCGAACACTTGATGAACAAGTTTGGCTTCAAGTGGCCGGAATCCCTCGAGTGTGACAAGTTTCCAGAAGTTGGCACATCTGAGAAGCTTTGCGTCGGCGAAAATGTTACTGAGCATCGAATCAATCACACTCCAACTTCAACGAATTCGACAGGACTGCTTGTGAATCATGGCTTTCTCTGCCCACGCGAGTTTCGTGTGCCCCTCGGTTTGGACTATGTGTTCCGCATTCGTGGTAAGGAAGAAAAGAACTGCGGGATGCCATGCCATCACATGTTTTTTAGGGGCGAAAACCTCAAGTTTTCGCGCTACTGGATTGGCGCCTGGGCCATACAGTGCATGGTGTCCACGCTTTTCACTGTACTGACATTCCTTATCGACATGCAGCGGTTCCGCTACCCAGAGCGGCCCATCATTTTTCTTTCTTTTTGTAACCTGATGGTGTCTTCTACCTATTTCGCGGGCTTTGTGCTGGGTGACCAAGTGGCATGTAACGAGCCTTTCGAAGTGCCAGGTGGACACAGTAACATTGAAATGGTTCGCACAATCACGCAGAACAACAAAAAGGAAGCCTGCACTGTTATGTTTATGGTGCTTTATTTCTTCAGCATGGCCGGTTCAATCTGGTGGGTTGTTCTCACACTCACCTGGTTTTTGGCAGCAGGGCTCAAGTGGGGTCATGAAGCAATTGAGAGCAACTCACAGTACTTTCATCTTGCTGCTTGGACTATACCAGCTGTCAAGACTATTACGATTCTAGCCATGGGCAAAGTTGAAGGGGATGTGCTCAGTGGAGTCTGCTATGTCGGCCTATGGAACATGGATGCCTTACGTGGCTTCGTTCTTGCACCACTGTTCGTCTATCTTGCCCTAGGCAAGGTATTCCTTATGGCTGGCTTCATATCCCTCTGCCATATCCGTACTGTGATGAAGCATGATGGCACCAAGACAGACAAGCTGGAAAAGCTAATGGTCCGAATTGGCATCTTTTCGTTCTTGTACACGTTACCAGCACTAACAGTGTTGTGCTGCTACTTTTACGAACAAGCTCACTTTGACGATTGGATGCTTGCTTGGCACTGGCAAGTGAACGCAGAACAACGTTGGAGCATACCGTGCCCAGAACCCTCGTGCAACCGCCGCGATCGTACGCTGCGCCGGCCAGAGTTCTACGTCTTCATGATCAAGTACCTGGGCATTCTCATTGTGGGCATCACATCTGGTGTCTGGATATGGTCTGGAAAGACGTTTGCATCGTGGAGAAACTTTTATGCCCGCTTGCAGAACTTGACAACCACGCCAGCGAGGCGCCGGGCAGAGGCATATGTTTGACCAGCTGTCTCTGCTGCCATCTACTCAGGAATTGCGCATGCGAGCGCATTAACGGTAGGCCTGATTTACTATGCCGTGCCAACGGAAGCGGCCAATGTGGACGACATGGTCATTTCACCCTGGTGACCGTGTCGTCTATGGTGTCGTTTTACAAAGAGTGATGAAGGTGGTGCCGGTTGTACTGGGTGTATTTACCACCTGGTGGGTGAACCCTGCATACTCATTGTGACTACTGTCGCCTGCACGAATCATGAGTGATTGTGCAGACGATATTGGTCAGGTTCATTGATGCGGCTGCCATAAATGCATTGACTGCATTCGCCATGACCGTCATCAGTAACTTGCAGTTGACTTGTGGTAGATTTGATGTTTGTCATGTGCCACTTAGACTCTGCCAAGAGAGTAAACAAAGAACGATGCCCCGTGAGCTTCTGGTTCTCTCTTTACATCAACACAGGGTGTAGAAAGATCTTGCCAGTGGAGTATGTGCAGCGTAAAATACACTGTCTCGGTGATATTATTGACAAGGCCCATGCTAGGAAAAAGACATGAAGCGCTGCTCCGTGTAGAAGCACAGGAAAACTAAACACATCTTTCATGTGTTTAATGTTGGGATTTGCTGTACACGTTATCAAAAATGCCATTTGCTCACTTCTCTGTTCATTATAATTTATAATGCCTCCATTCCTATTGTGCTGTTGTCATGAGTATCGCTTTGCAAGATTGCTGATGACAGTGTCACCTCCTTTGCGATGGGAGTTTAAAAACACGCATAATTGGATTGCATGCACAAGCTGTAGTACCACGTTTCTAGCATCATCAACAGACTGCCTGGCATAAGAGTCGGCGAGCACAACTCAATCACGCACATTATTTTGCTTTGTTCGTGCTTGAGTGCTCATGCAAATGATGGCAGAACACTAAAAGCCAGCGACCTGACTCAAAAGGCGCACATTATTTCTCTTCTTTTTCTTCATATGAGTGTTCATGTACTATGGGCAGTTTTTCATGCAACGTTTCTAAACTGCACAACCCTTCATTTTCTGTACACTGCCAGAATATTTTGCTGGCCTACCCTGGGAGAGAACTTTATTGATGATGGCCTAGCAAAGCATATTCATGCAAAAGAAAAGCTGTCCTCACTGGAACAATGTGTGTATATGGCAAGGCCAATTTTCCCTCTCCTAACCTAAATATCATAAGACAGAAGTGTGTTGCACTTGACAGTTTTACTTATGGTACGCTCAAGAAGTTTACTGTCTGCACAATGCCATACTCATAATAAATAGGTAGTTTATTGCCATTCCTGACGAAAACTTTGCTTTAACATCAAAATATTTTTTCTGGGCAGCTGAAATATGCCCCAGACTAGTTATACCATCTGTGTAGCTGGTTGTCAAGTACTACTTTTCAAATTATTTAAGGCATCAAAGTAGGTATCTTCAGTGAACTGCTATTGAGTCATTTATGTTTTTAGGCACATCAGCATATATTTTAGCTTCTGTATGTGTACAGAGCTTGTTCAAGTTCTCTTCAATTCCATGTGGTGTTTTTTTTACTTTTTTTAACTCTGTATGCATCATGCTCAAAGCTTTGATTAGTGTCACATCTGTTAGTAAACTTGCAACATTTTATTTTTACACGTTTTGCCAGAGAACACGTTCCTGGGCTTCAGTTTTTACTTGGTGATAACTGTGTGCACACAGCTTGTATAACAGGCAAACACAAGATTTCATCACATTTGCTGGCAGCATTCAAATGTCTTTAGTATAAGTAGCACATACTATTTATGTATATTTTAATAAATGAGAGACGCACTTAATTTTCCCAATATTTGGTGTGTGCATTAATTGACAAGGTCGTAATTTAAGAATGACTTTGCACTTTTTACATAATTATAAAAAGATAAAGGGGGCATCAGTAAGGCCTGCTATCTTTTTAGACAGCCTACCCTCAGACTTGCAATCTGTATCAGTCAGGGCTGTCATTAGTTTCTTTAAGCCTTTTAAACAACTTGTACCAGCTGCTGTACATTTTGATACTCTTCATAAGTGTGTCACAGTGTGATTAATTACTGTAATAGGGAATGTTCTCTTGCACACGCTTTTCTTTCCATCATCTCACTACATGTGTGACCCTATGGTGCGGTTTAAATAAGGTTTGAAGCTTGTTGCGCTTGTTTGATATCATCTGAACACTTGGTGCAAATATTTCTCTGAGAAAGTCAGTTTTTAAAACATGCTTGCTGTAGTTGAATGCAATGTGCCACTCTTTTTTAGAATAATCATGGTCTGTATTTAAATTGTAAGAATTACATGCAAGGGTAAATAAAAAAAAACATATACACTTTTAACTTTCACCTTATACTGGTTACATAATGTTACGGTTAATCTGTCTGCACTCCAGTATCTGCACAGTGCTGATGCCTTTTATGTTTGTTGCAACTTTTGTTTGCATGTTGCTGGACAAAGTGCTTGCTTTGCTAATTGTTGTAGCAAAGGTGTTCATTCACTGTACATAGCGTCAACTTGAGTTCCTTATAATGTACATTTTCATGGTTGTATTTTGATCTTTATGAAACGGTTAGCTACAGTGCATGCTGTGGCAAGCTGCGAGCACTATTACATGTCATGTCTTCATTCTACCTGATTGTGTGCTGGCTCATGCTGTGTGTGTTTTTTTAAATAGAACCCTTTTCTCACTGCAGTCATCTGTGCCTCTTCTTGTACATAAACTTTTACTTTGTTTTACTTTCATTGCTTTTAATGGGGTCGTTATTCACATTCGCTGTCCTTCCTTGTCGTTCTGTTAATCCAATGTTAAGAACAGCCTTGCTTGAAATAAAACATATGCTGGAGTAAGAACTTTATTCCTATTGCAAAGAGATCATGCTTGCTTCTCATAATTTGCTAGTGTCACACACCCCATGTTTTGTCTTCGGACTGCGTAGTGATTGGTTACAAATTAAATCAAACCAACTGAATGGAAATGTTCAGAATGCTAACCAAAATACAGTATGTTTATAATATTGAAGGCAGAGCACCAAAGATGAGCCCCCTGGTTCTTCAGTATTTGCTGGCCCTTAATATGAAACTTGCTCACGGAAGCAACTGCCAAGTACAATGTGCTTTGACACACGTAAAAGGTTTTGCTCGGCAGGTTAGGTGTAGACCATGAATAATTGCATCGAGAAAAGCAAGGGTGATATGGGGGGGGGGGGGGGGGTTCCACAGTCTAAGAAATATGGAAAAAAAAATTTTGTGTGCGCCAAGGATTTAGCCTTACATTTCGTAGACAATACTGTACACAAAGTGAATCACCTGACTTGTTAAGAAGTTGCACATGGTTTGCCGTGAGTGGCCATGGATGACTGTGAGAACTGTAACACTGATGTTGTAAAAGCCATAGACTACAGCATATGCTGCATACACCTCTGGCTGTGATGGATGTGTAGTGTTGCTGCAGTGCTTTGGATGAGTTCGCCAAGAATTTAGTGTTTTTTAGTTATTGTGCGTCTTTGCATAGCACTTTCTGGCCCACCTATTAGACACGTTTATGCTGTTGCTTTAATAAAATAACTTCCATTTTAAAAGCAATCTTCTGATTTAAGATCATGCAGCAATCCTTGAAGTAGATAAGATTTCTATGCGATTTACCAGGTGCTCATTATTGATTGTGTGGTGCACACAGCCTCCAGCCATTCACTGGTGCAGAACAGCACAGAAAAGTTAATATATCAACTTTAGGAATAGGGTGGAGTTGTTGAAATTTGCTTTATATTGCCCAGCACTGCTTTGGGCCATGTTTTTCATATGTCAGGTAAATTACCTCTAGTTTATTGAAAAGGAATTGGCAAATGAAGCTTCCGTGTGGTAGATTTGATGCAGTAATTGTGTGAAGGCAACTGTGACTGAAATTGGAAATATAAGAAAAATTTTCGTCATCCTGTCTTTATAGCATGAAGCTACAAAGGAATGTTGTGTGGGTTTCCAAGAGAATGCCATAGTTGATGAAAAATTTGCTTTGGTCTGGGGTTTGAATGCAGGGCCAATGCCTTTGTAAGGCAGTCACTCTACCATCTGTGCTAAGCAGATTGCAGCACAATGGCAAATTCATTAACAACCTGAAGCAGGGACATTGAAATGGCATATCTGTGCATGGGAATCCACAGAACTGACTTACCTGCAAATAGTAGGCCTCAAGTGCATTGCTACAGAGTAACTTCTTATATATTAGCAGTTGTAAACCATAACACTTTTGTTTTAACCTTTCCAGTTAAGGCAAATTTGTGCCCACTGAGTGGCTTGCTGTGGGTGCTTGTATGAGGCATGTTTGTATTGCCACGTAAGAACAGTCAATAGCCATTGAGGTTCACAGGGAATTTTTATCCGAACTCGCACTGCCATTAACCTGCTCTTCTATTCAATTAACAGTGGCTCATTGGTCAATAGGCACTTCAGTGTGTACATGTACGTTGGTTTGTGGTCCACCGTTGAGTGACGTTGTCCAAGTGCATTTTATTCCACTAAAACTACACTGTGGTGAGTTCATTTTGGAACCTGTAGTTTATGGCTGTTTCAAATTTGTACTACCAATGTCAAAGTTATAAACACGTATCCGACATACTTGGGAAGTATGACAGGTCCCTCACTAGTTTACCACGTTGATGGGAATCGCCTATTAGATTAAGGGGCTTATTTAAGCCTGCCTACAAAAACCCATCAGGGTTGTTGATTATATATTTTAGTCATCTGATTTTATTTACAGTTTCATATGTGAGGTGTTGCATATGTGCCAAATGTCCATACAGGCCCCGCACAGCTATGATTTTTTAATATCTGAAAGTTCTGAATCTCCTAGTCAAGGTCAATCATGTCAACTCAAGGAGAACAATAACAGGCCCACAATAACGGTTCACATAGGTCCTGGAAAAGCTTTAGAACACCTTAATTTGGAAATATGATTTCCTAGGCCACAAAACCCCTTGAATTTTGTGATGACAGTGAATGGGACCATTTAGCCGATGCCTGTGTAGCACTTGGGCACATTGGAAACAATCCAGTCTGGTTTGGTCACTTGTCACTTGTAGAATTTGTCATCGTTGCCCTCCTTCGCCCCCATGATGGTCGTAGTTTCTACCTCATCGGCTCCGGACAATCGCATACTGCTTGTCAAACATGTCTCCATGTCTTATCCAGAACAGTTTATGTGGCACCTGGTAGACACAGAGATGTCACACACGCACACAATGCCTGGGAACCACGATGAATGCATGGACTGGGTTCGGATAGTACAAGGCGCAGACAGCAGGAATGTGTTCAACATCTTATCCTTTGGAGAGTGCACTAAAAAATGTAGAGAATGGTTCTCATTGCAGTAGAATGTGGCAAAAGTTACCTTATGCCTTTTCAAGAAGTCCTGCATGTGTTTTACCACCCTGGCTGCCTCTTGATTAATGTGCATAGTTTGGGTTAAAAAGCCATCAGAACTCTGTTGAGTTGGTGCTGTCATCATCTGCCGTTATGTCCAAGAACTAATTTGCAATGCTAAGTGTTTGTGTCGTGCTTGTCTTATATTAATAAACACAGAAGATTTGAGACATAATCATGATACCCATAGCCAACAGAGCCATCAGAACTTGCACAGTAATTTATCAGTAGGTGACAAACAAAATTTGAGAAACTGCCTTTTCTTTATATCTGAAGAAGGTGTGTTGTAATCAAAGTTGGCCAATATTCAAAGCCTCTTGCTCAAAATTAGCCAGAAAATGCATTGTAGTACAAGTTTATACTCTCATAAAATCTGGGAAAATTCACTATTCAACTGGACAGCTATAAAGTTAAATTATAAAGTTTTTGTTGTTTTCAGATATTGGAAATGTCTTGGCTTAGCTGCTGTAGTTGATGGCCGATATGGAGGGTGAGAAACAGGACAGCAAGCCGTAGTAGTTTGCCTAACAAGAAGTGGCAACGCGCTAATATGGTGGCCTGTTTGTGCACCTAAAGAAGCTGTTCACATGTCTCTGCCTTCACTGTGTGACTAAAAACAAATGGTACACTGTGTCTGTACAAGGTGGACATAATATGCACTCTTGCATGAACATTCCAATATAATTTATTGAGCTCAGCACAAAGTGGATTCACCAGCAATGTCTAGATGCGCAAGTAGAATTTTTCATGTCTCAATGGTTTATTTTCCTAGGTTCCACTAGTAGATGAAGGTAGCAGACTTTATAAGCGTGCATAAGAATATTGCAATTATTAATTTTGTGCAGCAGGAACAAATTAAATGTGTTTGCTGTTAAAAGCAAGCCAAGCTGTCGGAGAGATTACTACCAGAGTGCAATGGGACTTTTGGAATGGTGGATGTCATGAGAGTAATGTGTCAAGTGCGTCGTGTTTCTTTTTCAGTGATTGATGCACCGTTTGTCACGAAATAATAAATGGCAGTGCTTTCCTCACAGTAGCATGCCTGTGCATGTACGCTGGAAATATAATCGGAAGCCTTGGTTGGTGCTAAGAAATTGCTTCAATCTTGCTGCAGGCATGTGCTGGTGAACGACGCAGAGTTTGCTGTGCCAGTGGGAGCTGTAGCCTTTACACTGGTGTGACAAACTTAGCCCTTTTAGTTTCACCTTTATGTATGCTTTAGCTTGATGCGCATGCCCTATTACAGGTTATTTACTGGATTGCTGATTCTGCAGCCAGACTTGAACCTTTTGTTGAATCGTTCTCAAGTTACCCTTCATTAGCCCTTTGTGTGTGTGTGTGTGCACTACACATACAAACATGCACAGACATACATGCAGGTAGGTCAAGCCCCCTCCCGTCAATTGATATCCTGGTTATCTGACATATCACCGAGCATTGATCTGTCACAATAGGTTATTTTGTATTTTCATTGTGGTTACCGGTTTCACTATGGAGCCAAGGCAGCTCTGAAGGTAACTGAATGGAGAGTGGCTGACCCTCTAATCATCACCATCATCAGCCCATTTTAGGTCCACTGCAGGACGAAGGCCTCCCCCAGTGATTTCCAATCCACCCTATCCTGAGCGAGTTGGTTCCACTTTATGCCGGCAAACTTTTTAAATATTTCCTCCTGAATCCCCCCCCCCCCCGCCCCTTGCTCTTCCCACTATCCTCACTGCCGCTTCCACCATGTAGTTTCAAGTGATGGGAGTGCCGTTGCGCATGCCTGACAAAAATACATATGTTAATGTTGTCCCTGGCTGAGCAAGGCACTTTCTCTGGCTGTACTATGGTTGCCTTCGTAAGTTGGACTTAGTGTTGCCTATCTTTACTTTACAAAGTAGCACTACAGAGCATGACATGATTCGGTTTATTGGGATATATTCATCATTTCTCATTTTAGAAAAATAAGTTATTCTGATTTGCGGTGCATGCTCATTTTTAACTGTCCTTGTCTTCTTTGGAGAGAGTCCTTTCCCGTTATGTGGGAACTTTTGTCATTGGTAGTTAATGCTGCTTTTAGTGCAGTATCACATGCTTGTGCACTGAGCTTTATGTGTGCATGCTGTTGGATAATGCTGTGACTTTCATACTGTTCTTTCTTGTGTAGTAAGGATGCATCCTTGACTTCTTTTTGTGTGTGTAGTAAGTCATTCATTCCCTGACTTTTAAAAAAGTCATAAGCTTCTTGTTGTAAACCTCTGGTAGCATCTTTAAGTCTATGCTTTCGAAATTCGTGCACACCTTTTCAAGCAGACAATACTTTCTTAATGTACCTCTTGTTTCTAAACTGTCACAAATGCCTGTTCAACAGAGTTGATGCAAAGGCAAGCACTGTACCTGTGGCTGCAACTGCAGCACGAACTGATATACTAGTGCATACTTAGCAGTGTTTTTGTTTTTTTGAAAACAAACTAAGACCAGATGGGTTGCTTGGCAGTTTTTAGGTTGCTTTTTTTGTAATTGCTGAAAGGGCTGAGCTGAGTCTGACTAGCAGCCGATGTGAAGCATTGTAGTGTGGGAGTTATGGAAAGCAGATTGCTTTTTGCTGCTAAGTCTTGTCCACTACTTTGTACAACCCTCACGAAACAAATGAGTCGGATATACTGCCCTTATTATGTGACAACAAGAAATGTGTTGTCAGGCTTGTCGATATTGTATAAGATACATCGAGCTGAAGGAAAAGAATTTAAAACCTGTATCAGGCAATCATGGAATGTTTCGTTGCTCACCTCCTGGAGGGGATTCTTACTCAAGTACTGAACTACCATGAAAAGCTTAAATCTTTCCTTTATTTTGATTACTGTTTGAAAAACAGCAGCTGCCTTGCATTTGCACAGCCATCTAGTGATAACATGGGATCAATCTGTAACAGGGCTTTTACTTCACTTGGTCCTGTAGTTGTCCTGTCAATGGCAGTTGTTGTGGTTTTTTCTTTTTTTACACCAATGGGCATACAGGTGTTAGATTTTATATAAAATATGCTGCACAGCTTCAGTTGCATGGTAAACATTTTTTTTGTCATAATACATATTCATGTCTGCTAAGTGCCACTGCACTATTGCCAGTGCATAATTATCCACGGCTTGCATGAAATTACAGGCATTTTTTCTGTACTAGGACTAATCATTATATTTGAACTGAAAGGATGTGTTATTGCATTCTTCATATCTTCCTGCGGCTAAAGCAGAATTCACTATTAGATCCAGATAATTGTTTTTTTTTGGACCTTAGTGTGTGTTGTGTTTCCAAATACACACAGTTCAAATTGCTTAGCATTCATGAGTGCTTTACATAGCCATTTATAACCAGTTGGGGAGCGAGATGTTCCCCCTCCTTGAAATTTTAGTTTGTATGTGCACATTTTAGTTGGTATATACGCATCAAATACACACGGATGTATGAGGGCAGATCTTCTTGAAGCAATATCCTGAATCCCAGCCATGCCCCTGATTATTAGCATGCACAAGACATGTAAATAACATGAATCAGAGCTATATGTTATCGTCAGCAGAGGGTACTGGGGGTGAAGAATTGAGGCCCCCTCAACCACGGTGACTTAGTTTCTAGGGCACTGACTATTCTGCTGAGTGCATGGTTGCGGTCCGAATTTAGTTTTCTTATTTGAAGTAAAGCACACTACATAGTTACATATACTGGTTACGTCCATAGGCAAGTTCATTGTATCCAAGGGAGTGCAGTAGTGCAAGCAAATGGTGTGTGACCACAATTCAGGTTACAGAGAATGTCATTCACGGCATGAACACCGGGAGAGGGTGATTGTGTGTCATTATACCATTAGTGACAACAACAGTGTGATGCTAGTTTTGGTGAATAGTCTATCCTCACAACCTCATTTCTTTACACACAAATGTGACTCAATTAGGCAAATGTGTCGGGAACATTACCACCTTTTAAACGCCCGTAGAACATGCATTTTGATAGCATTTATGGAGTCTCATTAATTATTTTGCACCTTTGCCTGCATGTGAGGTTACTTATAGTGCCTTTTTTTTTCTTTCTCAAATGACAACTTTAGTCTTCTGGGCACCTTTCCAGTGCCATCATTTCAGATTGCTTTGTTATGTTTCATTGCATTTTGCACAATTTTTAGATGTTGGCATTAAGGTCACTTTGATTATTAAAAAAAAACTATTTGGTCTTAATGCATTTTTTTTTTTTGTGGTGTGTTGTCCATATATTGCTTTTGTTGCCTCAAATCAAAATTTTTCTTTGCCATGTCTCATTCCACGTTTCATTCACTGCCACGTTTCATTCACTATGAGGTTGGGTATCAGTGGCAAAGTTGCATGCATTTCTAAGATATGGAACACGCTGGCTCCTGTGTACATTATGGCACTGAAATGTGTGTTTGTTTAAATCAAATTTATTTCGGTAAAAAGCACAAAGTACAAACACTGGGAGCACAGGCAAGCTATTGAACATTGCAGAATGTGCACGAAGTAGCGAACAGTAAAATAGGACATATTCATTCCATTTAAGGAACATAAGTGTTATGACCTAAATGACTGCCAGACTACCCTTAAAGTCTTCACGTAAATGTGAACGTGTCAAAGAAAGCTCATTAAGCAATGCCGATGCTGGAGGATAAAGCAGGTGGGTTCTTCGCCTGCACAACGTCAGTTTCTTCTGATATTCTTTCTGCCTTCATTGTGAAGAACACTTTATTGTGAGCAACGTTACTTCATGTTCCTTTTTCCGTAAGGAAATGTAATTTTGAAGCTATAAGTTCAAGCTTTGCATTATTTTAGTAAAATAATGAGGAAATTTGTCTGGCAGTATTCATGGTCGGTGGATCACATTGCACACAACCCCCTGCTCCCATTCGTTTTATTTCCGCAGCAGAAGTGCGAGCGGCTGCGAGTACTCGCGTTCGCGGTGAGTGCGCTCATCACGCCGACACACAAACGACGCATGTGCGCTGACACGCTTGCGGCTTCTGTGCATCGGATTTGAACTCACACCTAACGTCGTACGGCCATCATGGTTAACGTTTCAGTGTAACTGCGGAGTTTAGAGCGCGGCAAGTTTCCATCGCCTTGTGGACCATTGCCTCGCCACCCTTGCGTACTTCGCGCACACGGTCTGATGCTTAGAGAACGGGGGAAGGGAATGTTTTTACTATGTGTGGTTTTCTTATCGTCGGTCGTGAAGGCTGAATCTAGCGCCCTCAGAAAGTGTATTTCTTCTTGTAAATGGCGAGTTCTTGGGGCCCCTCTTTTTTGCGAAGTATGGAGCACTGTGCAAAGCGGAGCGCTCTGAAACGTACCCCTGCGCATGGACATAGCTCGCAAGTTCAGTGGATTCCGTGTTTGCCTTACATTCCGCGCAGAAGGCGTGCGGTGTTCACCGCTATGACACACGCTCCGCACCAGCCTCTCATTTGTGACTCGGTGCAACTGTCCCCAGCGCACACAGCCAATTTCGTTCCGAGCTTGTCCCCGACAAAGGCGCCCTGTCTACGCACAAGCAGCCGCTACGGCGGCGTGCGTGCAAGTTACATAAGTGTGCGGGGAATCGTGTACAGCCAGCGCGGTGTGGCCCAGTTACGCGGACAGCCGCGCGGGCGCCGTGCAGATAGAGGGACGGCCGGTTTTACACGAAGTTGGCCGCCGCCGCGACCATCGTGTCCGAGAGGCGCCGCCCTCCTATGTCGTGCTCAGTGAGCTTCTTTTTGCACACCTCGCAGACAATGGCGGCCTCGGTTCATCAGAAGGATGCGAGGAACCTCTTTGTTGCAGCGGCGTGAATCAGGTCGCTTTGCTGCCAGCGAACACTGCACGTTCTTTTCCAACCGCGTCTTCCTTATAAAAGCGGAGATTACCCGCCACCCCTCTGCGAAAGCACGAAGGGTTGTAAACGCAGACCTATAAGGAAACGCTGCGCCCCTTCGCAGGCAACCGCGGTGAGATTCGGACACGGCCGCGTGGGTCATCCGCTGCGCGCGTCAGGGGTCTTAAGACCGCGAGTTCCATTACGGCTGCGTGCTGGCCAGTGTGTGTGTGCGTGCGTGCGCGCGTGCCGCCGCCAAATCGCAGACGGGTTCGTGCTCTGCCGTCAGAAGCACCCGCGGTACACGAACATTGCGCCCCAACTGCTGGAAACGCCGCGACACATGCATTGCTCTTGTCCTAATTTTAGATCAGATACGTCTCTATTTGTTCATCGCTATTATTGCGCGATCACAATAGTAGCGATGAGCATGGACAGACTGGTAAACATTTCCAAAAATATCCTCCTACCCAAACAAAAAAGACCATCCTCTAAAATACAAAAGCTCAAGGCTACATGGCCTTAGCGACAGAGCAGTGACAGGAAGGGAAACAAGAAAGAAAGAAAGAAAGAGCGTCCTAGCCTCAGTACCTACAACGAGGAACGCTCCAGGACGCTTCTCCAAGAAACCCCCCGCTTTTGTCGTCGCCCCCGTGCTGCGCTGATGCCTCCATAGACGTGCACTTGTCAACAAAGAACGGGTTCCTGTGCCTCCCCAAGGAAGGAAAGAACCCGTCTTCCCCTGCTGCGCCACACCTTCGAAGCATAGCCCATGAAGACGAGCTCCGAAAGCTGCGGAGTTTCTCGCAAAGTGGTAGTCAAGTTCCCAACCAGACAGGCAACTCTGTCAAGTTGTTCAGCTTCAAGCATGAACTCCGCATTGCCCATGTGGACGCAGCTTGTGTGGGTTCAGAGTTCGGATATTTATACTCCTCCTCCTGCCTCTTGATGCTGTTCGAGTGGCATTGTGATAATAAAGATGTCACTAGAAAGACCTGTGTTATTTAAAACAACACCGTACGTCGGGCGCAATATATTTTGTCTTCATTCAGCGAATAATTCTTCAAGAAATTGTGCCGATGTGTCCAGTATATATAATGAGTAGTAGGCCCTCGGAATTTGCAACAAAAATGCGGAAAGCGTTTATTCAACGTTTCAGCCAGAGACCGGCCTTCATCATCAGGAATGATGAAGGCCGGTCTCCGGCTGAAACGTTGAATAAACGCTTTCTGCATTTTTGTTGCCAATTCCGAGGGCCTACGACTCATCTCTGTCTTCACGCCTCCTATTACCACTATGACATATATATATATATATATATATATATATATATATATATATATATATATATATATATATATATATATATATATATATATACACACGGTATTTTCGGTTTGAAGTTCGATGGGTCCGGTGCGTAGGGTTGAAAAGAGGGACACACATTCGAAATTCTTGTTTTATTAACGTTTCGGCCGGTGGGCCGGCCTTCGTAATATATATATATATATATATATATATATATTGCGAACTTCTGTGTGTGTGTGTGTGTGCACAACTTTTGCCACTCGGCAGGTGTCATGGGCTGGCACGACTGTCGCCAACAGCGCGTGTGGGAAGTCGCAGTTTCATCGAGGCCCTAGTCGCAGTGCGCAGGTGTAGGGTGCCTAAGTGTCCTCGCCCGCCGCGGGGAAGGAGGAACGCATTGAGGTACCCGACGCTGGCGTCTTGGCGTTTTCGTCAACAAAGTGAACTTGTTTAGACTGATATATTATCTTTCAGAAACTCTGGTGCCGTTATATTGGCCACTTTATGTTAGAAGAGAAAATTGATGTCAATGTTTCTGAATTTCGCGCCGTAGCGTGAGACTTAAGACACCACGAAACCTGTTCCTTTTCTTTCGACAGATTGACTCAGTCTAATTTCCTGAAACACGTTGTTTTGTGTCTGTAGCTTCTTTAGAACAAAATGTGCATCTTCGTTTACCGATTAATAAATCCGTATGCCTTAGCAGACGTAGTCAAATATATGGGACGTCGTGTGTACGGGAGCCTCGGAAAGCCATCCTGCTATCTTTCCGCACGTTTTTCTACTTATAGAAGCGTCTTGTTCTCACAAGAGTGGTGCTTTTGGTATTGTGAAAAAGTAATTCACTTATACGAGAGGAATCGTTTTTCACAATAGTGTCCTTTCAAAAAGCCGGAATGTTCTGTGCAACGTTGAGTCCCGGAGTGATAGTATCTCTGATACTGCGGCCATATATAACAGCAACAGAGTGTTCGTGCACCATCACGCGCTTGATTTCCGCGCTTCAACTGCTATGTTTGAGTGACCTCAGGCGCAAGTCGCCGTTCTCGAAACAGTACGCGTCGCCTTGTCGATGCTGAAGATGCCACGCATGCCTGCTTCTTCAAATTCTTTAAACATTTATTTTGTGGCCTGAAGCCTGCCGTATTTGATCATATATATCCGGGTACTCACTACGGTGGGCGGATGTGGAAATGCCGCCCAGCGCTCCCATTAACATCATTGAAGAAGATGAAGATAGCGTTTAAATGAAAGGAAAGGAAGAGAGACCCCGTTGAGCTTTCAAATGCACGCCTGGGGAGCCAGAAATGGTAACTGTGCGCGCGCAACGCCAGCGGGCCAAGGCAGGTAGTCTTTTGGCCTCAAAGGTCGCCAACTCCAGTTCGAGCGCTCGAACACAAGCGCCTTGCTTCCGTTTTCTGTGTGCGATTCATTCCACTTTCGTAGTCGACGCCCATGCACTGCAGGTGACGGATGCGCGTCATAGCTGTTAGGCATGCACCAACCACAATTTTTTTTTTTTCAATTTTCTTCAGGAGCTTCCGTGTTAGGACGTCACGGCCCCATAATATAGCGTATTTGACTGGAGAATGTTGGTGGTGAAATTTTTTGTATCGAACATTTGCACTCATTCTGTCCACTTCGTTTTCCTGTGTTGTATAAGTGTTTTGCGCAATTATTCCTTTTAGAGACTAGCCCAACAAGAAGCAGTTCTAAAAAGCACATTTGAAGTTCCTAAACTTAACGTACCGACCTTCCCCTCCGCCCTTCCCTCCCTGGTTTCATGTCGACCGCACAAAAATTTACAGGGAGAGAGAGGGAGAAAGTCGACTCGTGCTTGCGTGGGAATAGCAGACGTATGTACGCTTCTCAGCGACTCCGCAGCCATTCCGGCCAGTAACTCTCGAATGGCAGCACTCCAAAGACGCGTATTATATTACTCCACGTTTTTTAATGTAAAACGAAGGCGAAGGTTGAATGGGAGTGGGGAAATTGAGACAAACGAGCAGCTGTACTACGCGATCGTTGCGCGTCATTAGGGTAGTCCTTTAACGAATTTCGATGGCGACACTATGCACAATGAGTGGCACTTAGCGCAGGCCACCGTAGGCGTCCGAGCCATTCTGTGCACCATTTCCTCGGGTGAATATCCTCTGATTGCTCTGCCGCCGGCGCCTGGGCGGGCCGCGGGGGGCGCCTCCAAAGGCCCTGTCCTCGCGGCGCATCCGCCGGCCGGTCTCCCTCTCCCGTTGGCTCGTGTTGTTTCACCCTCTTTCGGGGTCGCGCCCGCTTTCGCCCCGCCGGCATCGCAGCCCGAAGGGCGGCCGCTCTGGGCACCGCGGCTGTTCTGTGTACGCCAGGATACCTTGGTCCAAACGAACGATGCAGTGTTTGCGCAGCATTGAATTCGATTTTGTGCTCGTGTTCTTGAAATGGTCCCACTGAGCATTGGTCGGGGTCATCTGCTCAGGAGCAATGTGCTCTCGCGTGACCCGCGCCCTGACGCGTCGTTTCTTAATTTGTTGCAGTACTGCGGCTATTTCGGTTCATGCGCGAATTCGGGGGCAGCCTTTCCTGAACCATATGAAGTGCGTGTTGGATGGTGCGCACATAATCAGCACGTGAAGTGAAAGCTGTCGTAGAGTAAATATAAGTCGTGACTGGAAGCAGCGACTATAGTGACAGACAGGCACTGCTCTTATTCGTGTCACTCATCTCGCTTTGTCAATCCAATATGTGTCGCTAATATATGCCATTAGAAACAAGTTAATGAAACAACAAGCATTGAAGCCTAGGAAAGCATAGGGGAAGTTATTCCAATTCGTAATTATGATATTGTAATTTTGGGGGTAAGTAGAAAGGAATTAAAGCGGACGAAAAGACAAACCTGCCTTCGGTGGGAACCGAACCCACGACCTTCGGATATCGCGTCCGATGCTCTACCCACTGAGCTACGAAGGCGGTCGTCCCCCCGTCCACTTTACTGGGTATTTATGTATATGGAATCCTAGGAGTGTTAGGCAGCGCCACTCGTAGCCATGGCAGCGAGCGTAGCACACTCTTACTGCCAGGAGGCGCCACGTAGAACGTGATCTTATGTCGAGGTGGCTGCTGCCCAATAAACCCTCATATGCTACCTAAGGCACCAAGTCTGCGAAGGCAGGTTTGTCTTTTCGTCCACTTTACTTCCTTTCTAGTTACCCCAAAAATTACAATATTACAATTACGAATTGGAATAACTTCCCCTATGCTTTCCTAGGCTTCAATGTTTGTTGTTTCATTAACTTGTTTCTAACAAATAAAAGCGAGCCATTAACCCCCTTCCCTTTCGTTATTGCTTAGCTTGGGTCTCGTTGCGGCAGACTTGGTGTCTTAGGTAGCATATGAGGGTTTATTCGGCAGCAGCCACCTCGACATAAGATCACGTTCTACGTGGCGCCTCCTGGCAGTAAGAGTGTGCTACGCTCGCTGCCATGGCTACGAGTGGCGCTGCCTAACACTCCTAGGATTCCATATACATAAATACCCAGTAAAGTGGACGGGGGGACGACCGCCTTCGTAGCTCAGTGGGTAGAGCATCGGACGCGATATCCGAAGGTCGTGGGTTCGGTTCCCACCGAAGGCAGGTTTGTCTTTTCGTCCACTTTATTTCCTTTCTACTTACCCCCAAAATTAGAATATCATAATTACGAATTGAAATAACTTCCCCTATGCTTTCCTAGGCTTCAATGTTTGTTGTTTCATTAACTTGTTTCTGACAAATAAAAGCGAGCCCTTGACCCCCTTCCCTAATATATGCCATGTAGCACAAGCGTAATAGAAGCACGCTACAGCTTCACGAAACACTGATCCTAACGTGTGCGCGACTCGCCGGATGCGCAGTTAGGAGAAAACAAGTTCGGTGCTCTGCAAATGTAGTAAGCTTATGACAGAACATGCTTCACACACACGCTTAAACAGGAGCGAGGTATTAAAGTTTCCGAGGATCGAATAGTACTCGCCAGGCGCGCAGCACCGCCACGCTGCCTGTGTCACCTGCAAGGTCGGCTGCACCGCGCTGTCATTGTGCGGCACTGATAGATTTCATTGTCCGAGGAACTGCACTTTGATTAGCTCGCAAAGCAGTTGAAGACTCACGCGGCCACGCCGACGTTCCGCACTCATTCTTCTGGGGCACACAGACATGGCCTGTCAGTAATATTGAGTCACGGTCTGCGACGTCCGGCTCACTTGCGGAAGCGAACTGCTCGCGGCCATTACACCAAGAATTCGCTATCATCGCGTGCAGGAACCGACGGCGGAAGCTTGAGCTGATGATTTATAAACAAACAAGGCGTTTGGCCTTCCCGCTGCGGCAGCCAGCCAGACGACGCCGACGGCGTGGCAGCAATAAAGGCACTGGAGCCCTGTCAGCGTTTAATTAGTCATTATCCCGGGCGTCGCTAGGAAACAAGTGTCTTCTTGCCAGGAAACAGCGGGCGGGAGCTCCGATATTGGCTTCGCTCTCTCTTTTCTGTCGCTGTACGCTTTTTCCTTTTTTTTCTTCTTTTTTTCATGTGTGTGTTTGTGTGTCTTTGTTGCTCCCTCTTTTATCATTTTCAGCGGCTGCCCTTTTGCAGGCCCGTTCTTTCTCTGCCACTCGTCCGAGGAAGGCAAGTATTTTCCAGAGGCCATCTGTCGCAATTAGGTCCGGAAGGTGCAACAGCTATGGCCCCATCTGGTGTCCCCAGCGCCTGTACCTCGCCCATCTCCGCTCCTTCCGCCTCTCGGAAGTCCCCGTGATGGGAGCGCGCTCCGGCTGCACGACGCGTCCTTCTCCTTTTTCCCCTCACGTATTGCGTCAACTTTGTTTATTACCATTTTCTGTCTTTTCTTCGAAACGGCACCGGGAAGCACCGTTTTCGACCGTCTCCTCGAGCCCCCACCCGCCTGTTGCGAGACATTTCTAGAACGACCAAAACCATTTAGTTTCAGAATGGGCGTCAGCGTCGCCGCACAGCGGAACTCATTCCTGTGGCATATTCGCTCATGTGTACGTGTGTGTACGCTGTTGCCGTTGCCGGCTCGCGCTCGACGATAGCGGAGCTCCGATGGGTGGCAGTAGATAGGCGTCTGCCACGGGCGCGTTTGTTTACTCCCATGCTCACGCTATCTGACTCGTTTCCGCCGCCAATGTTACTTTGCGAAAGGTATTTTTTTTTAATTTTTCTCTTTCCTTTCTAGCAAGCTATCGCTCCCTGCACATCGTTACCCAGCCGCAGTTCCAAATTACCCGCGTGACTTCGGGACCTTTATACCTGCGCAAACGGTCGTAAAAATCGATTTTCCTGGCACCAGAATTAGCTCGCAGTCACAGCCGCGGGAAAAGTACGCGAGAACTGTCACTTTCTACAGTCGTACACCGGCACCGATATTTCACGAAAACGAAAGGTCGTGTCGGTCGTACTACTATGTATAGTGATAGCTTCCATAAATATATAGCTTGGTTGTGTGTGTGTGTGTGTGTGTGTGTGTGTGTGTGTGTGTGTGTGTGTGTGTGTGTGTGTGTTTCAAATGTTCTTACGCACGCAGATGTGTTGAAGCGGAACAAAAGCAGAGACGCACAATGTGAAGAAAGAAGTACGCAGGATAAAAGTAACGTGCTGGCTAGCATTAGTGCGTTAACGTTAAGCTATTTAAGACAGAGAAACATAAAGTCGCGATATCAAGGTGACGTCGTCCTTCAGCTAGTCGAGCCGCCAAGGATGGTTGGACGATTTCGCGCAATGAACGAGCGTACATATCCAGTGACTCAATTTCTCTACGTAGCCACCATGGTATGTGCTAAATGCTGTCTCGTCCAGAAGGCAACTTTGGCCACTAGGCCAGAAACCCGGATTTGCTTAAATCAACATTATAGTACCTACGAGGCTGCTCCATGCATACAAGCTACTACCGTGAGTGTTGTATAGTTACCAAATGCAAGTTCCCACTGCTGCGTCTCTTGTTACATATCAGCGAAGTAACTGGTTAAATGGTTACTGAAAACATCACTGTATTACTGTGAAAGTTGCAGACATTTAATTGTCATTGATTGCAAGTAATTCGTTACATACTGATAGTGTGCCCACGTGCTATCTTCGCCATTCCTGCTCCGGATAGGCGGAAGGAAAGGCGGAGTTCTGAGGAACCGTGCACTTGGTCATGCCCTACTCAGCTGCTGGCGTAGATGCTGTCTCATTTCCGTTCTGTCTTTACACAGATTTTGCTTTTGATGACGTGCGCGCACACTCGACCTTCTCGTGTGACATCGTGTGTCGCGTCAGCGGACAGAAACGACCTTCCCCGAGCTCAGTTGACGGCACGCAGTTCGTGTGTCCCGTGGGCGTAATTTCATGCCGCTTCTGGTACTACTTCGTTAACTTTTTTTTTTTTTCGTCGCGGCGAGTGCGGCCGCGTATACACATGCGTGGCGCAGCGAGTGACGTTCGAGTGCGGCCTATCGCTCTAGTGGCAGCGGAGTCCGCACTCGGAGATAAGGAGGCCCGTTGTCGAAGACGAGAAGGACGACGTGCCCCCACCAGAACTCGAGAGTTAGATAAGCCTCCTCCTCGATACCCTCTTCTCATCGCCGCTGTTCCCTTTGCGCCGCACCGTCGGCGGCAAAGATCAAGGGCCGCACATGAGGCAACACACAGGAGGCCGACGCGAACGCCGACGCGAGGCCTGCTTCGAGAGGCGGGCTTTTTCTTTCTTTCTTTTTTTTTTTTTTCGGACGCTGAAACGGTCCAGTTGTCGTCGACTGGAGCTGCCTGCGCGACGTTGCCGAAAAAGAAAATAAAAGAAAGAAAAATGACACGGACCAGCCGCTGACTGAGCGGTCCCGATGATCGGCGGCCAGATTCTTTTGAGGCATCCGCCAGACGCGGCGCGTGCAGTCAGCGCGTCGTTGCCGCGTGTAGTCGAAGAGCTGGGCTGGGACCACGTGTTCGCCTAACAACTCAACATGTACGCCTCGCCAATGGTGTTACGGCAGAGAGAGTAAAACACACCATCTTTCCAACGGTCCAAACAGGCGGTCGCCACGCGAACTTCCCATAAAAAAAATTTGGAAATTGTAGCGGAGAGACAGTGACCACTATAGCCGCCGCAGCACGTACTAATTGTGTCAACGCGTACGAGTCGCATTTGTGGAGGAGTATAGTGGAATAAGGCCATGAATTGTATGCATGAGATTTAGTAGCATTTACTTTCTGTGGAATGGAAGCCGTGAGAAATTATACGTTATACTGAGAAATCAATTGTCGCCTATTTCGGTGAGGAACTAATGAAACAAGATTTCAAGAGACGCTAACTGTTGCGAATAGATGTAAGCGAATACATGAACTCAGCATCTTGCCGTGTGTAATACAGCCACCTTGGCTTTACCTGTGTGTACGATTAAAGGGGTGAAGGATGGGAAGATATGTTTGCCTGCAAAGCTTCGGTACAAGACAGCTTGCATTTCACATGCCCCGCTCCAAACGAAAACAGCCGCGGAACACTCGGAGATGAGCCAGGGTTTACATATAGCTTTTAAATTTAAAAGCAATATATTTATGAGGTCTTTTTCTTTTAACATGGATGTGTGATATATACACTAAATAAAGCAGCCTTACGCCGCTAAAGTGTAGAGCTGGGTTCATTCGAGCAAAAAGCATTGCCCGTAACTTCGATGATGGACAAATGTCTTGGTGCAGTTATGCAGGTCAAGGTGCTGTGTGGTAATATATTGAACTTCTATAGCGTGCGCGCACTATTTGTTCTTCCTTTTGTTTTAGTCCTCTTTCATGTGTAGAGTAGCAAACCTGGTGCGACCTCGTAAAACCCCTGTTTTGCACTTTCTCTTTCTGGCCGTGAAGGTCTTATCGCAAGGTGCCGATATCACCTCCTTGGCATAATCGTAAGTGTGGCGCTGCGCTTACTCGTATCCGCGCTCACTCGCATCCGCCCAGGTGTACGTTTGGGCACCACCCTACAGGAAGCCTTGGGTTTTAGGGCGAACAACGGGAAGCTGAACATAGCCGCGACTGAAATAAGTAAGAGACGGTTAGAATACTGGTGGCAGAAAACTAGAGAGAACGGACAAAAATAATTATAGAGAAAAATAAGGACCTTCTGCCATAAGGGGCAGGGAACTGGGCTATGAATTTCCGTTTTTTTCTATAGTATGATCGATTTGATTGAAGTAAATTTAAAAGGCATGAGGAAAATTTAAAGCGAGAGAGGAAAAAAAGTGCTTAAATCTTCTTACGAGCCTGGTGGCGCACATGTCACCGCCCCGCTACAAAGGGGACGCTCATAGCATCCATCCATCCATCCATGTGAACATTACGAGAATTTCAAAAGAATATTAGCGAAGCTTGCACTAGTGGCGCAGGACTAGTGAAGCAGTGAAGCTTATGGGCACTTGGCTGTTATGGCTTTGCCTCCGGCACACCCGCATTTCGTCGTGGTCCGAGGCTTCGAGAAACTCCTAGCAGATCACTGCGAGGCCCACCGAACTCTTATCAAAGTTTCGCACCGAGCTGAGCGCAAAGACGTTCGTGTCGAACCGGGGACGGTAGCAGACGCGGCACGCATGGCCTAGGCTCGACGACGTCCCACCCCTTTGCTGTATACTACACTATGCATGCCTGTGCTATTCTAGGAGCTGCTTGGACGCCAGGAGAAGACGCATATGCTGTCGAGGCGTGAAGCTATGCACAAACGCATGGCTTTGCGAGACGTTGTGCACCGGGCAAATCGACGCACTCTGTCTTCTTATTCTGCTTGCACGTGCAACACGTGCACCCGCCAGATGCCAGTGTAGTAGTGGGCTGAGGGCATGAGCGCAAGAGAAGAAAGCGCGCGCGCGAACGATGCACATTGGGCATTGAATAGAAGAGTGTCACGCGCACTCTCGAGGACCAGACTAATGATGATACTATTTTTTCCGGCGCCGCCGTTTTTATGATTTGACCAGCAGCTTCGCTGTTAAAAAATCTTTCCCCTAACCCCCTCCCCCTCCCACCTTTTTTTCCCCTTTGGGACATCATGTCCAGCTGCTATCATGAGGCCTGTAGCGGGCAGCCTGTTGCACTTCATGCCGCATTCATTTCTAGTGTATACTGTAATGTATAATAACCAACAGCTCGCCGTGCCTGCATGGGGCGCTCGTGCTAGGGGCGCAGGAGGTTTGTGCGCGGTTCTACAACCCTGACCGCTGAGAAGCCCAGACCGCTCAGCGCGGCACAGCCAGTGCCGGCCCCCAGAGAAAGTTTCGGCAGTTAGACTCGCTGTCGTGGCCTAGTGTAATGTATAATAACCATCAGCTCGCCGTGCCTGGGGCGCTCGTGCTAGGGGCGCAGGAGGAAGAAGAAAAAGAAGTCAGATTAGAACAGCCGGCCTGCAGCAAAGGCGCTGTGTCTGTCTCTTTCTTCATTACAATACATGAAACGTCATCTTCATTTACCTCTGCGACTTGGCCGTATAACCAGAACGTGCACGCACATATAAAGGCATCAGACACCGCCACAAAATGAAATCGTGGCTCCGCTCCTGCTCTGCGATGATCGTCGTTCCAGTCGTGTCTGTTAGTCAGCAAGACAACGTTGATGGCTGTGAAGCTTGCTGTCTTCTCTAGCGTGCTTCATATCAGGTGTTCTCTGGCTCAATCTGTCAGGAACAGCCACTGATTTTCCATACTAAGTAGCAGAATTCCCATTCGCGAGGTCGAAAATTCGCTGTAATAGGCACTCTTTCTCTCCAAGATTTTCTCTCTAAGATCTCTGCAAATTTGCCTGCAAGAAAACATACGGGAAAACGGGCATTTAAACATGTCCCTGAAAGAGCGCATTGAAAACGAGGACGTTCTTTAGAGGATACTTCAGAAGCAACAGTGACGTCTTGTTGTAAGAGAGTTTCATGAATTCACTAATTCGCCCCGCCACGGTGATCTAGTGGTTATGGCACTCGGCTGCAGATCCGAAGGTCGCGGGATCGAATCCCGGCCGCGGCGGCTGCATTTTGATGGAGACGGAATGTCGAGGCTCGTGTGCTGTGCGACGTCATGCGCGTTAAAGAACCCCAGGCGGTAGAAATTTCCGGAGACCTCCACTACGGCGTCTCTCATAATCAGAGGTGGTTTTGGGACGTTAAACCCCACAAATCAACCAGTCAATGAATTCACTAATTCGCTCTGCACGAAGGAGCGTGTCTTCTGAGCGTTTTCAAACAGCTTCTCAGGAACCCCCCTCCCCAACACACACACACACGCACGCCCTCCTGGTTAAATAACAGATTTTGCACGCAGGCCGTTGCTCTGCTGGCTACATGCGGTGGAAGTGGTTTTCGCAGCCAGAAACACGTCACCACAGATGTCCAGGCATCTTGAACACTAGCATCTCGGAGGCCATGGATTTGTTGTGTGAATCACTAACACGGCTGGCATGGCATAATTTGTAAATATTGTTTGGCGCAAGTGTAAAATTCTCTGCATATTGTAAAGATTCCCTTTTAGCTAAGATGACATAGTCGCCAATTCCCAGAAAAAGGGAACATGCCTGCATGGAGCATCACTGGAAACCGCCTCAGACACGGACTGTCGTTTGTGACGATAAACAAGAACTATGGGCTGATTTTGTGCTTAGGCAGTGGCCTTGTGGCTTGGATAAAGTGCATTGATGTTTGTGTTGTCTGTGTTAGGAAAGACAGGACTAGTGCGAATAGATAGCCCATGTGATTTTCTTGCGATGAGCATGAACATGCAAATGAGCTTCATTCAGTAACTGGAAGAGCTCCAGGTCTTGAGATCGTGATCAAAGGATTTGTGAGCCTTCTTGCATGCAATTGAGCTACCATAGATATATACATGCTAGTGTGTAAGTGTAAATGATGCATATTTATCCGTATAGATAGTGTGGTTCGCGAATGTGCGAAGTTGTTTTGCTTATCCGCCTTCTCAGTTTTTGTGCGCACTTGACTTTTTCACATCGCAACTTCAGACGCAGATCTCACTATCTAAATAACGATAATGTTTATTTTTCAATTAATCATTTTTTTCGAGCATTACCTACATGCGTTGTATGAGATATAATATGCAACATAGTATGGAAGTACAAGGGCATGGCAGGAATCGGAAGGGAAACCAAGGGACGTGTGCTATGATACGAGCATAAGAGCTAGTGGATTATTATTATTATTATTATTGTTGTTGTTGTTGTTGTTGTTGTTGTTGTTGTTGTTGTTGTTGTTGTTGTTGTCGTCGTCGTCGTTTTGGTGACGACGAAATTAGCCGTCTCTGGTGGTTGTCCAAAGGAGCCCGTCAAAAGCCAAATTGAAAAGAGCTGGCCTGGAACGAAGACTCCGGCTCGTGAGACGCCACGGCTTAAGAATGGTTGTCGGGTTACCTGCAAGGCGTAAGTAGAAACGTGAGTCGCTTTTTCATGGTTTTAACTCATCGAACGGCGTCTTATCTCCGAAATCTAGGTGAGCTGTGAGCTTGGTAGAGGCGCAAATCACTGTTGCCACCTCAGCTTCCGAGGTGTGTTCAGAAATACAGCGAGAACTGCTACAAACTACGCGTGTTTATTCGCTGTTGACTGCGATAACCGACACGCTATATTGTTAAACAGTTAACATTTTTGTTCATGTAGAGTGAAATTCGTTATTTAGTTGTCCTGCCTCCTCCAAGTTAGTGGAGGGCAGGGCCTGTTTGGCTGGAGCCCATCGGTTAGATTAGCCACCAAACCAACTTTTCAAAGATGAGTTGATTAGCTTTGTGAGTCACACGAGGAAGCATCGACCGGTTGGCTAGCCATGTCTGGAACAAGAAAATCGAAAGTGCAGCTTCTTGCCTATAGCCCCGGTGACGTGCAGATTTTTAGTGCCGCCCAAGTTCACAAAACCAGCCGTGCGGAAGCGTTGTTATATCGCGCAGTGCTCGTGTCCTCGGCCGTTTCCGTGGCACCCTATCGAGCGCCTTGCCGAATGACGCCACCCCCACCCACCGTCTCCCCTAGCTTTCGTACAAATTTTTGTTGCTCTATTTTTGTTATTGCTTTTGTTTTTGTCAAGTACTAAGCCTATATATGCAGGATCCCTTCGAGGAACTTGTTTGCGAGCGAACTGACGAAGACCATCGACGGTAGGCTCAGCTATTTTAGCTCTCTCGGGTCGTAAACTTCGAGTTTCCCCCGTGCTGAGCCTCGGGGCCGGCCGAACCCGAGCCTCGGCGCAGATAAAAGAGCGATAGAGAAGAGTATACGCCGGGAAGGGCAAGGGGGGGGGGGGGGGGGGAAGCGTTTGATTTAGTCGGCTTCTGTTTTATAGCTCGATCAGGAGGAGGAGGGAGAACCGTTCCACCCGCTGCTGTTCTCTCCCCCTTTTTCATTGGCTGCCGCTTCTTTCCTGGCCCTCTTTCTTCGAGAAAGCCAGCGTCAGAGGGGATGCTGCCCGGCGCACCGTCTCGCGTATTATACGCGCTTTGTACCTTGCCCGGGGCGCACGCTTTTCTCCTTTTACTTTTTATTTTTCTGCTTCGTTCGACCCCTCTTTAAAATAGAGAGACGGTGGCAATACAGAGAAAACAAGGAGGACCCTTCCGTATCATGGCGAATACGGTTTTCCGGGGCTCAGTTGCCCCTTGGGGAGTGCGTGAATGACGGTAGAGTGCTGCTGCTGCTGCTGCACGCGCGATATCGTGGTGGATTCGAACGTGCGCACATCTCCTGGTCGGGGGACCATTCGGGCCCGCTGCTGTCGGTGCGGCACACACGAAGGGGCGCCGGCGGGCGGTTCATCCTTGCAGCGCTCTGGCCCGCGTGGTTTCGGCGTTGTTGCGCCCGTGCCCGAAGGGGTGCTCCAGCCCGAGGGGTAATGGCCCCGCGGTGCGCGCGCAATTTCCTCCGGAGGGCATTTCCTTGCTCCGCGGCTCATGCACCTCATCGCCACGAGCTCAAAAGCCGAGGAGGGCGAGAGGAGTGTGTCGCCTCGCGAGACGGCCGCAGCGGCTGCCTTTGACGGCTGCAACTGTACGCACGGCAAGCAGTTTCATATCCGAATGAAACTTGCGAAGCAAAGACAGTCAAAGAGAAAGCGCCGTCATCATCGTCCAACCCTGTCCCTGCCCTTCCGTCCTACTCCAGCTTTTTCTTTTCTTTCTTTTTTCTTTGTATGTGCTTGTATGTGTGTGCGTCGCGGGAGAGGGGAACCCGAGTGAAACGAGACTAGTGTGCATCTCCTCTCTCTGTGTGTTCTTTTCTCGACTATTGCGTGCTTTCCCTCTTGGCATGTCAGCAATAAAGGGTATGAATGAGCCAACTAACTTTTGGGCGTAGAATGCGCTTTAGTTCGCTTCATTTCCTTTTCGGGAGAGCAGGGATTGGGGAGGCATGGTTGGGAGCGTCGTTCCGGAGGCATGCAAATGCCACAGCGCTACAGAGCAGTGCTGGCGCAAACCGTCCTCGCAGAGTCGTAATAAGATCACCCTCTACTAAGCAAGCGGATTGACTCTCATTAAACCGCGCAGGTGTAACGAAACGATGGGGAACCGTCTCCAATTAAACGTTCCGCGTGGACGCGTATACGTCTGTACCATACTTTCACAATATCGGCCGGGACCCTGAACAAACCCGCGTCTCGAATAACCGCGCTCGGCCAGTCAGCTGGCATTCCGAGGACGGTCGATTCGCGTGTTGTAAAAATGATAGTATACTTACATCAAGCAGTTTGGAATATGTGTGTGCGCTCAGGTGCGTTACGATTAAATGAGAGGGAAAGAAAAGAAAAAAAAACGTTTCACAAGCTGTGTTCTTACAAATGGATCCCGCACTACGTTACCCTCTGATCAAAGTGGAATGCGCAAGCCAAGCGAGTTGTTTTCTTTCTTTAATTTTCGTGTCTTGCCTAGTCGCGAGCGACGATGTATTACTATACGAGGCCCCGTTAGACGTGATCGTCAGTAGAATGAGTTAGTTTCCTTTAGACTAAAATAAATGCTTCCGCGCAATCAAATCTAAAAATGTCGTGGCCGTATACGTCTTGACGATACATTTAGTTTGCCGCTATTCTTCTGTCGCCCTAGCTGATTGGCAACATTTCTAACTAAGGATGATCTTCGAGTCCACTTAACGCGTGCGGTGCGGCATGGGTTTCCCCGGGAATCGAAATTATAGGGTGCGTCTAAATTCAAAAAAAAAAAAAGCCCCCCCCCCCCCCCCTCCTTTTTCTAGGTGGTGTGTAGGAAAATCTCTGGCGTGCGGTGTAACGTGGTGCATGCTGTGTACAATGAGCGTGCGTGCGCTGCATTCCAAGGACACCAAAAGGGGAGCGGGGAAGTAGGGGGCCGGTAGCAACGGGGCGGAAGTTCACGGCAAAGGGCACAGTGTCCCTACTCATTCCTGATGAACGGTTCCCCCACCTTTTAACCCCTTAATTGTTTTGGACGAGCTCTGCTCGTCCTGCCAGAATAGGCTTTGTTCCTGAGTGTCCATAGTGCAAATATTGTTTCATGTTTTTAACATCGAGCAGTTGATTGTTCGTTCAATTATGATTGAATATCTGCAGTTTAAAACAGGCACTCTTGGTTAGGAAATTCTCAAAAAAAAAAAAATGAAACACTTAAGGGGTTAATGTAGCAAATAAGCTTGGCTTTGTTAATTGCGGAACACGTGTTTGCGGCCATAATATGAGATCCATCCTGCAGGCATCGAAATCTGCTGCAAGGCGGAGCCTGCCTGGAAAAGGAGACACACAAGGCTTCGTGACGGAAGTGCAAAAGTTTTTCTACCCCTTACAGGAACCCACCATATCCGAAATGCGAGTCTTCTCAGCTGGGCGCACAAATACCCAAGTGCGAGAAAACTACGCATTCTGCTTTGCTGAGTGCGTTTCTTCTTTCGCCTGCTCACTTCGAGGAAAAGAACCAAAAAGAAAGAAAGAAAAGAAAACCTTGCACAGAGAGAAACGGACTCGAAGAGAGATCAAAGGCAGCACAGCACCTGCGCGTCCGAGAATGATGGGCATGCCTTCAGCTGTATGTATATACGACTGTCGTCTCGCCGAGAGGAGTCCTTAACACGGGCATCCCCTGTAGCTACAATCTCGGAAAAGCGCCAGAAACACCAAAAAAGGGAGGACAGAGCAAAGGGCCGAAATGCGCGTCGCTTTCAGATACGCCGCCGCGCAACTTTTGGCCCTCGTTCGTCCGGTGGGGCGGCGATGGCGATGGGGGGGGGGGGGGGGGCGCTGTTTCGTTGCTCCCCTGCCAAGACGGCGAGCTGCCCGGAAGGGAATGCCGTTTTACGGCGTGGCCCATCCCGCCGTCTTCGATACAGGCGAGGCCGGCCGCTGTTCCCCCGGCGCTGGGTGCCGGTTTTACGAGCTCCCGCGGCTAATGGAGGCAAGTAGGCCTCTGGGGTGCAGGCACGGTGTTGTGTTGCACGCGGACCATCTCTCGCCTCCCTTTTGCGCCGCGGTCGCGCAGGTTCCTCTTTTGCGCTGCTGTGTCGACTACTGGCGAAGTGCGTCCGTGCGCCGATATTTTGCTCCCCGAGCAAAACGCTTCGTCGACGCACCATCAGCTTGGAACGGTGGCAAACATAAACGCTGCTGCCTGTTTTCCTCCTATTTAGAGCCTTACATCGCTTACGACCTCCCTTTCACCGAACCCCACTCCTTCAGCAGTTCTTTCTGGCGCCGACGTAGAACTTTGATGGTGATAGGTGAAGGGCCAAGTGCAGCAACCGCGCGATGAAACTTTCGATCCATGCGAAAGGACACGGGTCTCGATCCCCTGAGTGCCGAATTTAGCATCGCGACATCCGGTATTTCCACTTTAAAGGGACCCATGCAACAGCTTTTCAACATAGTCAGCAAACGGTGCCGATCGGTCTCGAAGGTTCATGGGAATTCGTGTGAGTCAAGTATTATTGCGCTGCGCGCGCCAGAGAATTTACAGCTGGAAATCGTCTGCTCTTCGTTCAACAAGTTCGGTCACTACAAGCACCGATTCACTACGCCGCTTGACTTTTTTCGGTGTCCTTAAGTAGACACATGCATTGTCTTTATTTGTTGGGCTAGAAAACGAACAAATAAAACATTGCCGAAGATGTTTCCGTGATCATGAAATCAGTCAGTGCTAGCTCTGCCCTCACGCCGTGTGGTCGATGGTCACGTCGTTTGTTGAAAGAACAGCAGGCGGCTTCCAGCTGTATTCGAAAGCAAATTGCGAATTTCCCAATGCGTGCAGTGCAGTATTTCGCCATATGTTCAGAGGAGCCTTTATGACTGATCGACGCCGTTATCTGATTATGGTGAAAAGGTGTTGCGGGGCATCTTTAAAAAAGGAGAAATGGTGAGTCGAAGAACAATGACAATTTCCGGGGTTTTTCCTGCCAAACCCATGATAAAATTATGAGGCACGCCGTGTAGTGGAAGACCCCAGATTAATTTTGAACGTCTGAGGTTCGTTAACGTGCGGCTAAATACAAGTACACATAAGTAGACGGGTGTTATTGCGTTTGGCGTCCATCTAAATATGGCCGTCGTTGTCTGGGATCGAACTGACGCTGAATTTTAATAGCACTACTTTGCGCGAACCGTTGTAGCGCGAGACATATATCGCATAGAGGCAGGCGCGGCGTCAAGAAAAAAAAAAAAAACAAGTCTGTGCTTTCACGAGCATAGACTTGTGTGTGTCGTTTATTTGTCCTCGTTTCTCCCGCTGTTCTTACTTTTAATAAGACTATAGCACCCACAGTAGAAATTTTGAGCATGATAGCAGCGCGTGGAGACCAATGAAGCGTCTTCATTTCGTCATTCGCGCATACGATCCCCGCGCTGTTATCATGCTCGAAATTTCTATGGGTGCTATAGCCATATGAAAAGTAAGAACAGCGGAAGAAACGAGGACAAACAAACAACACAACACACACAGGTCTGTGCTCGTGACTTGTTTTTTTTTTTCTTGCACGTACATAAGTGATCAAGCAAACGCTTCACGGGCCACTTATGCATAAAGCAGCGATAGTTGGCTGTCCGGTGACTTAAACACTGCGTGTTTTCGATAGTGGCCATCGTTTTCGTATATAAAACTTATTTAGTACCTTCTGCACAGAACAACAGGAGTGGCCAAACCAGCCAAAGGTGGCTTGCTCAATAGTCGGTGCATGGCATTTCTTCAGGGAGCGGATCGAATGTAAAAGCGGTCAGGATGGCTCACTACCGATTCACCAAAAGCCCAATAGCCTGCACAGTCTTTTGTTTGTTCGTTTTCTGAACGCCGCCTTCCCATGCATTTATCTTTAAAAGCGTCCCGAGGAGAAGGTGCAGCCGGTGGCTGTCGTGTCGAGCTGCTGCTTTTTCTTTTTTTCCGCGCTGCCAGCTCCGTGTGACAGTGCAAGGAAGCAGTGGTGGCGATATAGGAGCGCATCCGAGATGAGGCTGCAGCTCGAGCGCTTTGAGCAGCCTGCGCGAGGCTGACGGCGTTGACTTACGCGCACGGACGACGCACACAGAGAGCAGAGACAGCCGGTTGCAAGTAACAAATAATAAATTGAAGACACGAAGAGGACGAGGCGAAGCGGTAATGTACGAAAAGCCAAAAACACAAGCACGTACTAAGGCTCACAGATCGGATTTTGCTCTGTATCGATCTCCGCTGCTCTATGGCGCGACGTAAAATTGTGCTATTTCCTTAAGCCCTCCCCCTCCACCCCGTTTCTCTTTTTTTTTTTTTTTTTTTTTGTGTGTGTGTGTGTGTGTGTGTGTGTGTGTGTGTGTGTGTGTGTGTGTGTGTGTGTGTGTGTGAACGCACTTCCCTGCGCGCTTACTCTGCAGCTTTATTACGTTGCGTTTGGCTGTCTCGTGTCGTTGTCACCCTCGCCAAGGCTTCCTTTTACGCGGTGGCGACGGATCGAAAGCGTCGCGGGCGTCTTCGGCGCGCGCGCACGGTCCAATCTCGGGTTGCGGCCCACGCGTCGCTCCGCGATCACGGTCGATGCTCCTCTCCTACACCCGCACCGTATACAAGTCCGGGCGGGGCCCAGGGAGAGGACTTTTCCGTGTCGTCCTGAAGAGCGCACTTATCGGATCGAGTGGCCACCGCAAGATCGGCGACCATCGTCACTCGAATAAATGCGCCATCCATCAGGGTAGCCCGCGATCTCGCTGTCGGGTGCGGTAATGTCTTGTCACTGGCTCACCGCGAACCATATATCGGCTGCGGAAGACAGGAGCCGGCCAGGTGGGGAAGAAAACGACCCGCCGCTGGTCTCTGGTATCTTGCACGGTATGTGCAGTCCAAGAATACTTCAATACGAATTGCGATTTCGTATACGTCCCTTGGCAACGTGGTTCTCGTCTGTGGTGCCGTTTACACATGCGCCACACGGCGATCCGCCATCCTTTTCACATCCGTATCAGTTGGAGCATCGCTGCAGCGAGGAAGTTTTTAAAAAGGAACACCTTTCTTTTTTCCTTGTCCTGTATACTTGTGTTCGCTTGCTCTTCGCTTGTGCATGACTAACAAAGGTCCATCCCTCGAAGAGCTCATGTGTTACGGCAACCCTCTTGGGGAATGGACCTGGCCGTCTTAGAAAACGCATGAACGTACAGGTATTGCATGCAATGAATAACTTTCGTTCATTGCGTGCCCGCAACAGAGAGGTGCATTAAAAAAAGTAGTAGCAATCGTATAGCAATTTCCATGCATGCCTGAAACGCTGGAGGAAAAAAAAAAAGGAAAAATGTATAAAGATGCTCATTCGCTCTCTCGCGGTAACCTCGAAGATGTCAGCATTATTTCGCTGCGTCCTAACCATGGATATGTAAGGACTACACAGGACAGATGAAGCGCATTTCGAAAAAAAAAAGAAAAGAGCATCGTAGCATTTCGTTTAATTAACGACATTCGTCACGACGTGGCGAATATACGCTGGTTTTCGTCAGATCACCAAAGGAAGGCAGTATTTGCTCAGAGTCTGAGCTCTCTAAGCCAAGTGCTGGTGCAGCGAAGTATTGCAGGTGTTTGCCTTCAGAGAGGTAGTTGCAGTGCCAACTATACCAGAGATATCGCCTTCCTCCTTCTCACAACGAGCAGTATTTTAGTCGCAAGCGAATAGCTTACACAAGTAGAGGACGTGGAAAAAGGAAGGTATTATTTTTAAAACCTTATTCACTGAGCGACGCTCCAACTCACACGGATGTCAAACGGATAGCAGATCACCGTGTGGCGCCTGAGCAAGTATAAACGGTGTTGATCAGTATACAGACCTTGAAGCTGCAGTGTATACACCCTAAAGACAGCGATAGATGCAGCATCAACGGCTGCTTGTCCTCTAGCGTTGCGAAATCGTCGTGCGGATGCTTTCAATGTTTCGACGAAAAAAAGTTACCCACACCCCCCTTCCATTTTTTTTTCTTTTTTGTCCGACATCAGCAAATTTATTCACGGGGTATCTTAAACCACTAAAAGGTTATTTGCAGAGTTTTATATTTGCTTCTGAAGAATAAAACTGCATCTGCGGTAATAAATCACTCTTTCAAACCTTATACTCTCAAGAATATTTAGGCATCGGACCAGAAAGTACTAAGCATGAGTCTCGTAGGTCCTCACCGCATGACGCAGTGTCAACCTTTTACGCTTTGTCTGGCAAGGAATCTGTATATGTCGTTATGAATTCAGATGGATGAATTCAGTACCGCTTGTCTGAGAAAACGAAATATATTCGTGTTTTTAATTAATGTACTCATGCGTGCTTTTGCAGACGCCTATGGATCAAACACGTGCGAAGCTCCACTGTCATGACCATTTCTCCTCTTTTTTTTTAGAAGCATTTAAATATTTTCACGATCGAGCGATCTTCCAGCCAGTTTTGCTGAAAATACTTTCAACGTTTAGGTTTACCAGCGCCGGCGATCAACAGGAACCTAATTGCGCGCGCGAACACACACACACACACACACACACACACACACACACACACACACACACACACACACACACACACACACACACACACACACACACACACACACACACACACGGGCGGACGGACGGACGTTTTATATTTTTAAAAAATCCCCCTTTTCCCTGCAGACCATATTACCCAGAATTACAAGGAAAATTTCCCACATTTTGGCAACACCGTTATTCTCTTTCTTCGCCGCCCAGCAGTCTCGAAAAGCGCTTAAGTTTCTTAATTATGAACGATGGCTGCAGCGCTTTCGCAAACCGAAGATACGTGACTCTACAGCCTTGGAAGGAAGGGCGCACGTTTCACAGATACTAAGCATGACCAGAATTGAAAGACACAGTTGAAAGCAGGTTTTTACGCTGCGAGCGCGCTGTTCGAATTCTCCTTTCGCGTTTCCTGTGCAAGTTCGCAAAAATATTGCGCACTGTCACGTACTGCTGCAGCGTAAATTCAGCCCCCATTCCGGCCCCTCCTCTTTTTTTCTCGTGAGTTAGTGTATAACAACAAAGGCGTTCGCTTCAAACGCCTGTAGCTTCGCACATTTAGAGTCGGAGTTTATAAGACACATGAAGCGCTGTTTTATGAGAAAAAAGAAAAGGAAAGAAGGAAGACGAAAATGAACAAAAAAAAAAAGATGATTCAAGACAGAGTGAACAAGCGACTCGAATTCTCCTTTGCTCTCTCGCTAGCAATTTTTGTTCGACATTTAGCAGCTCTTGCTAAACACGAAACAGGGCGTCCGGTTTCCACATGCTGCTCTTTCTTTCTTTCTTTCTTTCTTTCTTTCTTTCTTTCTTTCTTTCTTTCTTTCTTTCTTTCCTTCTTTTCTATTTTTTCTTTTCTTTTCTTTTTTGCGTGACGACGTGGCAGAAGCAAGCCAGACACCCCGTTGCGTCTGTATATTCTTCGTTTCTTTTTTCCTCAGGAGGGTCTTCTGTTCGCAAGAATCGTGATTATAAAAGGGCTGAGACACGGACAACAAAACCGATGCACCTAACTCGGATACCAAAATTAGCTGATAAAGTGGGGGAAAAAAGTTAGATAACACCAAGACTGGTGTTTCTGTAGATCAGTCCTGCCGGGACGGATTCAATTCTTGGAGATAGTCCCACTCCCGGCTGGGCCCTTTGTCGGGTGTTTGGCTGATGAGGGTTTGCTCTCGTTGGACACCGGCTTGGCGCTGGCTCACACGAGAGCCGCACGCAAGCCTCAGCTCGCGCGATCCACTTGAACAAAGGAAAGAAAATCATGATCGACTCAGGGTTAGAAGTATAAGGCTGTGATTATCGCTGCGCAATTGTCAAGTTATTGTTACACACCTCGTCATATTGAAGACTTGTATGTTGGCTAATCCAGAGGAATAATGGTGGCGAAGGAAATAATGTTTGTGATCTAACTATCGATTTTTTTTTTTGTCAGAGAGAGAGAAGGAGATATGACGCAAAGACGCTGCGGTAAGTTGGGGGCCTGGCTCAGCTTCTGCATGGGGAGACGTAGTCCAGGCCAGTGCCTTTCACTTTATTTGGGCATTACATAAGGGGAGGGTATACAATAAGGATGACGCTTGACCATATAAGGACGAGAAGCGGACTCTTACAGCATCAGTTAAGGTTCCTGGGTTGGCGATGGCAACGATGATGGTATCGAAGGACTGCCTTGAAGAATTCGGTGTGCACTGGTTGCGGGCAGGGAACATGAGGTCCCTCTGGGTAGTCACAGGTAGACCTTGGCAACTGAGTATGGCGATCGTCGCGGCTAGCTGAGGTTGGAGCGCGGAGAAGTTGCATGGGAAGTGTTTCGTCTACCCCACATTCAGTGCAGGCGGAGGACGGGACCCTACCAAACTAGATGGCCCCGGCCAGGAGGAGCAAGCGAGCGAGTAGGGACCGCGCACCCTCTGGGAAGTCCTCGGTTCAGAAGCAGGGTCGACCGTTTCAGTGCGGCTACAACCTGGCTGATCAGTGGTTGCCTCAGGGTCTGTTGTGTGCGGGCATGACATATGAAGCCAAGAACTCCCACACGCACATATGTCACGCCCTCAGCCTATCCCGAAAGGGGCGAAGTGTCGTATAGCACTCGCGTACGTGAGTTGCCCCAGAAAATAATTGAGGGAGGGGGAAAATACGGGCTGATCCCGAAGGCTGCAAGATTTAACGTTGCGTCTCAAAATTCCAGCAATCACTTATGAATGGCGGGAGAAACACGGACACTCGCGCTTTTGTTAGCAAGTTGTATGCTATGCGACGTCATGCACTTTAAGAACGGCCTCCTTTTGTTTTAGGTTCCTCGTCCTCCTCTCACTCGCAGAGTAAGCAAGCTAACCGGGCTCGCTCTTTGCTGGCTGCACCGTCTTACCTGTATCCCTTTTGAAACCAACGCGAAGAGCCTTACGTTCTAAATCATTTCGCACTGAAAGGTAGGCAGTTTTATTCTACGTCTAGAGAGGTTATCTCTTTCCAACTGTTACGTAACAGTTGTGTAAGTTTAAAGAAAAGTACGGGTATAGACCCTTTTCATAAATACGGCACCTGGTGGTGGGCTTTTCGTCAGTTTCGTTTTGCAAGGCATTTTGGGTTCGCGAGCGGCCATCATGAAGGCATGACAGGAGAGCGGCGGCAAGGCGTGAGTGTGGTGGCAGCTGGTTCTCGTGTGATCCGCCGAAATATCGGCGTCTGTGTTTGCGAACGTGCTTTTCGTGCAATGTGTTAGTAGAGTGTACTAGAATAGTGTTAGTGCCTCCCAAGCGCTTCTCCTTTACAGTGAGTGGTATTTTGTGCCATTAGCGGGCTCGTCGGGCAGAATGGCTCGGTCGCAGGACGATGATAAACCTGCAAGTGTGCGCTGTCAACGTCTGCGGCAGCGTGCATCAACACCTGGCACCACCGGGACGAGAATAAGGGCTCGCCATATTTCGGCGACATTTGCATCGCGACATCAACTTTTCGTACTGCTTCGTGTAAATAAGGTGAGTCGTTACCGTTGTGCGCGTGCACATAAACATGCTGGCGGTGCTATGCATATGCGGCGACGTTTGTGTTCGCACCATTTACGGATGCTTCTTTAACTTTTGCTCCTGCAGGGAAAACCGAGGAGGCACCATTCTATTACTTCGAGGGTCGTCCTTCGGCATAGGGTCGTCGTTCGCGTGCCGCAGCAGGAAAGAAGTGTTTTTCAATAAAATTCATGGAACATAGTTTGGTTGTTTTTGTTAGTCATTTCCCGGGCCCCTCCGAACGGCGTGGATTAGTGTCCGCCTAGCTTGTTGGCAAAAAGCTTATAGAGCGTGACCAGAGCTTACGTAAGAAAGAAAATCGACGTGAGAATTAATATGCTGAATAAGTCTTGGCTCAGCCTTACTGACAAACTCTGCAAGGGCATCTGGCGAAAATAACTGCTTAATCGCTTTTGCCGGCACGATTGTCAACCTTAATTGTATGCACCGTTAAATTCTATGCTTTTAGTCACGATAGTGTTCATGGCTGCAGTCACCGCGTAAAAAAATGCACGCACCCCTTTTTTATTTGTTTTTGTTTTCTGCCTCTGACATTTGCAGTCGTCCTTGGCTCCGGCAGCCCTACTGAACCTTCAGGCTCGCGCATCGCAATCCACCGCATGTTGGAAAAAGAGAAGGAACCTTTGCTTGACGCAATGAAACTAGCCTATAGACCTATTCCACCGGGCCTACGTCACGAAGATGCGGTGGCGCTGTCGTCGGGAGTTTTGGTTTCGCATGGTAGGCATCCGCCGGCGCGCCTACCGTAGCAGCCGCTGTGTTTTCGCTGGTGCGGGCGCTTCTCACCGCCTTGAAATGAAGAAAAAAGTGTTCACCGATGACCTGCGCCGTGGGTTGGTTGCTCAGCAATGCACAAGACATGTGCGATAGGTTTTTATCGGTTTCCTGCTTATGTTTGTCTTAAGGAAAGGGACGAACCTGTACTGCCGGCTGTTTGGCGCATCGGTTATGCGCCAAACATTTTCGTCACGACTAAGCATATGTGTAATTATTTAGCGTTAGTGCGGCTTGTTTTATTTGAGAGAAATAGCATTGTCACAAGTTTGTCAAGTGTAATGCTCGACAGCAAGTTTCTTGGCATAAACGAAGTGCGGACACAGAGCGCACGCTTACCGCAAAGCGCGTACGACGTTAGCTTAGCTCGATGTGTAGAAGTAATCGCGGTCGCCGTGTATTATTGAAGTGGGGAAGCTATACATACGTCATACGAATTTCATTCACTCAAATAAAACAAATATATAAGAGGTTAATTCACGTAGCCGTGAGCGAAAGGCCGATTACAGCGACGCTTTTGCAAATTGCTTGCGGCTGCGATAGCATACTTACGAGAAGTGTCTTTGGCAATGCTGTAGCGGTTATGATGCGCTTTAATTTTTTTTTCGATTGTCAGACTGCTCGAATGAACTACATGCTTGGAATTCGCCGCGTCGTTACAGGACTTCACGCCTTCACGATCGGAACTGAGCGTATGGGCAGAGCCGCAAGCCGCGGTTATGCACCTTGCTGGCGGTTATTTGACAGCCTTGTCCTTCTTCACGTTATTGCTTTTTTTTTTGTGTGTGTGTGCGTTATCAAAGCCGTATTTACATAGGTTATAGCGTCACCAATATCGCATGCTTCAGTACCTATTCCGTTACATTTGTTTTTGCGAAAGGATTTCGTGTAGGGATTAGAGGCTTTAGTCCGAAGCAGTATTTTAGCTGAGGCATCTTCAAGTCGTATTTAAACAAGTCTCGCTGTTGCAAGTGGTTCATCCTTGCGCTAGTTGCCGAATTAAAGCATACGCATGAAGCGATGCCGACATGATAGCTTGCCACATGATCGCGATCATTCGCATCATGTGGCAAGGTGCTTATCCTTTCAATCAGTTTCTCACATCTTGTCATAGCTGGGCGTCGGCACATTCTTTTCTACATTCACTGAACGCTTCCTACAGAGCTAACGCAACTTCATCTCACGCGGGTGCCCCTCGCAAACTGTTGTAAACACGCCGTCGGCGCTCCGACGCCCCGTGCTCTGAGGCAGCTTTCGCACACGCTTCGCCGGCGGCGGTGGCGCGACCGTGCAGGGCCGCGGCAAGCGGTGGGCGGGGCCTCCGCGCCGCGACGTCGACACAAGCCCTGGTTATATCGCCGGTGCCTACCAGTGTTTACCAACATGGAATAGGTCTATATGTGCAGCGCGTTTACGAACGAGAGCCCATCAGCGTCTGTTCTTACTCATTTATCGTACGGAAACGTTTGTTTACAACCAGGTTTTTTAAACTCGGAGACGTACCAGGCTAGACTTTAGTTCATTCTTGTCCGTAAGAAAAAAACTGTCGGCCGACCTCAGAGGTAATGAAAAACATTGTGACGTGCAGCAAGCTTCAGACATCCCGCCCGTTATAATAATCGAGACAAAAAGAATCGGTTGACATAGTTTGGGCTAGAAGAGATTGGCTTGAAGTGCCACACCACTTTGAGTGACAGCGGTCGTCTGTGGACATAAACTTGGACAGTAATCTATAAGGTTGTAGCCTAACGAATCAGTTTACATATCGTTAATCACAAAGTCATCTTCATCGCCATTACACTATAATGAAAGGGAATACACGCACATTTTTCTAACCTCGTGAGGTGCGACACAGCTCCTCTGTCTTCCAATTAAACTTATAACCTTTTCACTGTTCTCGTCACGGCATACTCAACGCCAGCACGTCGGAATGTGGCCCGCGTTTGGATTATCGTACAACGGGCTCAAAAGTTAGGCACTCCAAGAACAAGCAGGAGCAATTTAGTATTCAGCGGTGCGCTGAAATGTCACACACTCGCGCGTTCACATTCGCCGAGGCTCGCGTCGTCTGCTAGGGTTCCCTTATCATGGCAGCGGGCTGTAGTTCCCGCGTTCGGCGCTAGCGGCGCCCTTTTACGAAAAGGGTCTATTGTCCTGTACAATCTTTCCGAGGAAGAACGCATCTGCGTGTCTTGCATAAAGAAAGTAAACATAAACTCACGCCGTGACAAACGGCCTGGGTTTCGTTCGCTCTCCTGCACTTCTCTCGGACCTTCTTTTCGTTCTCGAAGGAGTGTCAGCAGCCCACAGACACACAGCGTTCGCTATAAATATTCCCTCGTTACTTCCCCCGCGCAAACCTCAGAACAACGAGCTCTCAGTGGGAACTGGACGGATCCGTCAGCACCGCTCGCGAGGCACGTACGAACGCACGTATGTCCACTTTGCAATGTTGTTCTAAGCAGTGTGAAACGAGCTACGCTCGCTCTGCGGTGCTCATCACCGCGCTCGCTTTCGTAATCTCACGCTAGCTCGGTTCTCCGCCACCGCTTTCCTGCTCGCTAATGGCTAGGCCCATGCGAGCAAAAACCGCACGCGATTCTGCTCTGTCTCTCCCTCTCTGTCCCCATGTTTCAGAAATATGTATACGTATACCTGTCGTGTCAGTGGGCGGGTTCATTAATTATTCTCACGTCGCTTCTCGCGCGCAGGCTTGCAACGTCGTTGTTCTCGTCTCGGAGATGCCTGTGAATTCTTTCCTTTTTTTTTTAAGCTGCTGGCAGAAATTTTCTCGAGGAGCGCGAAGTGAGAAAGTAGGCAGCGCCGCTGTGTACGAGGAGTGCTGGCGTCGAAATCCGTCGGCGGCATACACACAGAGTTAAGCCCACCATCTTTTGCGGAGCGCGTGCGACGGCCGCGGTGCGTATGACAGACGGGCCCGGCCGCGCGTTCTGGCAGTGACCCTTCAGAAAAGGCTCTTAGCGAAACAGACCGCGGGGGCGAGGGAGTCGCGCTGCGGCAGCGAAGGGGAAAATAACGAGAAAGATGAGTAACGGCCCCGGGGCCTCCACTCAGAAGTGGCTCCTCCGCTCGCTGGATGGCATGGCTCTGTTGCGTTCGCAGCATTTATATTAGTATTTTCAGTCTTCCCTATCGCTCTGTTTCTTTCTTTCTTCCTTTCTTTCTTTCTTTCTTGCAGGCGTTTTCTCCGAAGAAGCAGCCGCACGGGGAACGGTGGTATTCGCGGTCTACCTTTCCCCCTTCCTCCTCCCCGGGCGACCGAGGCCCTTGCGAGGATCGAAACATTTTTCTTGAAGGTGCCGGCTCCCTCCCGTTTGCTGCGGAGGTCGAGTCCCCGAGCTGAACGGAAACGCCAGAAACCGACCGCCGCCCTACCGGCCGCCCGCGGGGAGCGTACGTCACCACTCGGGCGCGGCTTCACGCAGCTCGCGTGCTGTAGCAGTGACGGTGTGCGACCAGTGTGCAAGAAGCAGCCAATATCGGGGCAGTGATTCTTTTTTTTTTTTATTGGTCAGCTAAGTTTATGCATCGGGCGTGCACACCAAACGATTCAGCAGCCTGCTGAGCTCTGTGCATTTCGGAAGTTCCGCAAGGATTCAACATTTGTCTTCCGCGTTCGTTTATATTCCTTGGTTCTGCGAATATAGTCGAATCTCCGAGAGTCCTTGGACACTTCAGTACTTAACGTGTGCTTTCCTTGGAGTGTAGAAAATCCGTATGAGCAATAGCAGTGTCTAATTTGCTTGTACCACAGCGAGCGCGGAAACTCCAGTAACGGATTTTTTTTTTCTTTTCTTTTTCATTGGTCGATCTGGAGTAGGTTCGTGCTCTCCACTGGTCGGTCAGGATTAATTCGCTCTTCGCGAGATCGCTTCTCTTTCACTTACTGCGCCACCGAGGAGCCGATTTAGTATCACGAGAAGCATATATTAATGCCGCTACGCGATGTTGCGCCATGGTGACTTTGGTTGCCCTGGAAACTTACAAGGCGAACTTAGGCGCCACGTACAGAATAGGTTTGTGCGACGTCTTCGCATGCAACTTTCAGTAGGATCCCCACGAGGCACTTCCGTTATCCGCTGGCGGATTCGGATTCATGTTGGCCGACTTCTTGCTGCTGCATAGATTTCCGCGGCCGCTCCAGATCGAGCAGCGGAAGTCACCATTTTATTTATACCTGGCGATAGCCAAGTCAACTCCTAAATATTTGCTTTGCTTCTTTTTTTTCAGGGTTCATGCATTTTTCTTCGAGCATTCGAGCTGCCGATTCAGCTGCGTTTACAACGACGAATGTGACCAGGACGAGCCTTCTTCGAATCGCAGCTTGTGCAGCTTGTACAACAACACGGACAACACAGAAGCACACAAGGGCAGCGCTATCTCAACTGCGCCTTCACATTAGCAAAAATAGTACGAAGTGCAGGCATCGGCAGCCAGCCGTCTGTCCCCTTGCACGATAAGGAGATCGAATTACTCAAAAACATGCGCAAGCGGTGAGCAGACTGGTTGGGCTCTCGTGTTCTCCCTTTGTTCTCAGGACAAGCCTGTTTTCATCCTCGTCACGAGACAGCTGCGTATAATGTATTTTTTTGAAGTATTCACGCGCACCAAACACGCACGAAGAAAGGAACAAGACGGGACACAGCGCTGTGTCCCGTCTTGTTCCTTTCTCTGTGCCTGTTTGTTGTGCGCTAATACTCGAAGAAAATACGCTTTACCAACTAGCTCACCAGTCTATCCTCTCGTATATATGGTGTCGGGAAACTAGACAGCCAAACAGTCAGCCTGCTGCCACGGCAGCAGGCTCACCTTTCTCTACTGCAGTGAAATCCAGGAGCAAGAAGTCAGATAACATCATTTAGAATCCACCCGCAGATAACGAAGGTATACTAACGAACACGTGCTTGATGCTCGATTTGCGAGCGTGCGATTACAAATGGCGAATATACACAAGCACCCCTCAGACCAAGCCTCACGCATGCAGCTGACAATCGAGATGCAGGCCCGCGTGACGCCTTACTTCTTTATTATTATTGCTTTTTGCGCTCGATTCGTTGTACATATGCTCTGTGTGTGTGGCATATGTCCCGTCGGCGCATATTCAAGACTCGTATGACACCGTCTTTCTGTTTGTTTGTTTGTTTTTATTTACCCGTCCCACCTGCCTTTATTTCGGCGTTGTGCTCTTGCCAACCGCATTCCAATCCCACGATTCTACTACATACCGTACCCGCTCCTGCAGCTCTTCATCTGCGTTTGTCCATCTCATGTCTCCCGCAAGGAGCGGATTGCGGTAAGCTGAAACCTTCTATTGTCTATCAGCGTTGCCTTCACTATACTTTAGCTGCGTGTGCACCCACATACGTACTACCATGAGGCCGTTCGGTCGCAGGCAGCCCCTCGTGAGAACAGGCGGCCGCGACCGTTCACGTCAGTGTAAGGCGAGAGTTGGTCCATCCACGGGGGACCCGATATCGCTGCGACCGACCGCGTCCTGCGAGCCCAGCTTCGAGGCACGCATGTCCGAGGATGCAATCGTACACGCCGTTCCTGCGTCGTGGCGCCATCGCGTATATCGACCACGCCATATACGGGTGGCGTGAGAGAGCAAAAAGATGGTCTGGAACGTTGCGCATGTATGACGACGCATTCGCTGATGGCAGCAGACCGCCGATGGCAGCGGGAAGACGCCAAAAACCCGCCACGGTGGCTCGTCTTGCTGCTCACCGCGAGGCTGCAGGTTTGCTTCCTGCGCCTGCTGCAAGAGAAGACCGGAAACTGTACTCGAAAGCATATGACGCGAAAGCATCTTCAACAAAACCCGTGGGAGGCGTGAACATTTCAGAGGCTCCATGGGCTTCAGGTGTTTCATGGGAAGTGTTAACGGTTGATGAAAGCGCGTAGCATGTGCAACACATTACTGTAAAAGAAAAGAAAAAAGAAAGAAAAAGAAACAAGCAAGGTGGCTCTGCTCGCAGCCCGTATCAAAGGGTTGACAAAACGAAAAAGGAAGGGGAGGTCTTTACGGACCCCGCCAATTCTAGCACACACTCCGCTACGGCATCTCTCATATAACCCAGGTGTTGTGATTTGGAGCTCTAAAACAAATAAAGTGACTGTGGTTTCTTTCTCGGTAGTTTAAAGTTGTTAGCATATAGCTCTTCTATTCTGCTGCCACTTGCCTTACAAACTAAAAAAAAAAAAAAAAGGTAGAATTACATTATTAAACAGAATGGTAAGGGACAAGTCCTCCACCTTCGTGCAATGGAACGCGGACGAGATCGAGCGAGGGAGACGTGCACATTTATTGTATTTTATGATGTGTTGATACCCTATAAGTATCCCTGCCTTTTATGCAAACCAGCATAATTGAGAAACACGTGAGATGGACAGACTTTACATTCAAGAACAAAAGGACGAGGGCAAATATCTGCATTTGGTTTCGTGTTTGATGGTCCCGACAGAATATACGTAAGTCGAAACGTATTTAATCGAGGCACTGTCATGCTTCAATGAGACCAAAGAGTATATACGGAAGCGGCTTGAAGGGCTGAGCAAACGGGAATCCATTCAGCACCATATTTTGCTTCACCATTTATAACTAGCCCTAACCTTAGCCCTCTCACTGCCAGCATCTACAGCCAGCATCTACAAAAAAAATATATATATACAGATTTTTATTTTTGAGCAAATAAATACCCTCCGCGCATGCAAGCGAGACTGCCCCCTATATAGCGTGCCTGCATATACGTCCGCCTTTTGCGATATATATATATGCACACGACTGCGTGTTGTGCACAAGTCAAGCAAACGGGGATCTTCGACCCCGCGGCTTGATGGACGCGTTTTCCTCTTCGGCAAATAATTATGACGAGCGCGTCTTCATTCGGTAGCAGCGCTTCGCTGGAGGGCGCTGCAACGAGGCTAAAATTAAAGTCTGCTGCGGTGCTGTAGACGCGTGTGGCGCCCGGACAGGATCGAACCGTGCAACCGCATTCGAATCAGCTGTCGTTGTTACGAGGTTCAGCGTGGAACGACGCCTAACTCGGCAGCTGCGCGCGTGCGTTCGTGTTCGGCACGCCCACGGATGGCGGCGGCTCGGGCTCAGCTATTGGGTCACGCCGCTCGGGTGGCAGGCTGCACCGTTCGGGTCGCCGGCGATGCGATCGAGTCCGCACTGTATCTGGGCCGGTCGGCGCACGAGCCCCAATTACGGCGCGTTTGACCTGCGGTCGCATTTGGCTATCGGAGATATCGGCCGCGTCTTTCGGAGCCGGCCATTCGCACGACGAAGTGAGGATATAAAATTACTGACGCCTCCGAGGGCCTGCGTAACTGTAGACGGCGGCAACACGGAAAAGGTTGGAGGGGCAACGCTCATTTCGTGCGCGGCCGTTTGTTTGTGCGGAGCAAATACCACGCGCGCGTAGCGGCTTCTGCACCCGTTGTGGCACTCACGTCTTTGGAGAGCGCTATTGCCGATTCAGAAGCAAGTACTCGTGGCCACGATCGATGCTCACGAAGAAACAGGAAACCATAAAAGAACCCTTGGCAAATGTTTCCCTAGCCGGTATTAGCGATTAGCAGTTCTGCAGGGGCATGAACTTGGAAAGGCTGGCCTACTTGTAAGAACACGACAAGCCATCACTTGAGAGTACACATGCGAGCCGAGGCGAATAAAGTACGATTATACCAGATGCCGAAGAGAAAACCCGTGAGCGATCTCTTGAGCTGAACGCCGTGCGAAAATATAGGCCGTTCTGTGGCCTTACAGATGAAGTGCGCAGACGGAGCGTGAAGGAAATGCTTCATCCCGAGTTGTTTGTTTGCATTGGAAACAATAACGCTATATACGCTCGGAATTTTCGAAATGCTTCGTATGCGCATAAGCTTTCGCGCGCCTGCCGTGAGCATTGAACACGCACACAAAGATATAGTCCGGTTCCACTTTGTATGCGTTTCAAAGGCGAGCGGCGTTTAGCATTATCGAGCGCACTTGGGCTTGCAACGTGTGTGCAGATGTGTCGCAACGACGGTGCTGTCCAACACTGCGGTAATAGAACCGGCAACTGAGGCAGCGCGTACAGAACACTTACCTAAACGTCCTTTTTAGACGGTTTAGCTATTTGGCAATGATACCTTCTCAACGATGGCTGCATGAGGCTTTCCATAATGACACAGATGGCTTCGAACACCCCCCTCCATTCGGAGCCCGCGAAAGACGTCGCCTCAACTCTCAGGTGAGAAAAAACGCGCTCTATGGGACAAGACACACACGGTCGAATTCGATCGAAGTCACGACTCGCACCGAGCGGCAGTGGTACTCTATTTTCTGCAGAGTTCGCTCTCGTGCACGCAGCATGTCGTTCCCAACTATCCCCAGAGAGCGGCGGTGTGTGCTCACATGAGCTTCCAACCGGCGAACACAGAGTGCACCGGCGGCGATTCGTTGCCTCGTCTGTCGGCGACAGTCCGCTATCGAGCGGTAGACTCCCTTCAAAAGTGCTGCGACTGGCAGCCCGCGTACTGCTGATGTTCTCCGTCTCGCTGAACTTCGCTGTGTCAGTCCCCATCGAGCCGCCCGAGCGACGGAAGAAAGAACCCCCCCTCCTGCAATTCCGTCGTTTCATGTGTACTCGGCAGCAGGGTATGTCTAAACATCGGCTCGGCGGGCAGCACGCGTAGGCTTTGCGGCCTTGCTTCGCATACCGACCCCATGCGGGGAGAACGGAGCTCGTAGGCTCCCCGAGGGCGAATGGAAGAGGGTTGCCGCTCTCCTGGCAGGCGTGCACGGCACGACGGCGCCCGAGCTTGGGTACCAGAGACCCCGAAACGCCAAGCGATCGTGGCGCCTTTGCTCGCCTCAACGAATTCGGGCCGGGTGCTGACTCCGCTGGGTGGAGCAATCCGTCGTGCGACGGTGCCGTCGGGCCCACGAAAAGTATAATGAGCAAAGGTCTGGCTTGGGGTATACGTGTTTGTTGAGGTTTTACGTCCCAAAACCACACGACTGATTATGAGGTTCGAAAGGCTCCATTGGTGGGCTAGTTGTTAAAAGCATAACTTCCAAGTAATATATGTGTAAAAGTAATATATGTGACAACGCGAAATTAAAAAAAATCACTGAGTTGCTATAGTAGCGCTGTGTGCCGTCTCGTTCTCTTCTTCGTCCGTGTTTGTTGTGCGCTATTGCTTGAAAAGTTGTAATTATGAGGGACGCCGTAGTGGAGTGCTCCGGAAATTTCGACCATCTGCGGGGGTTTCTTTAACGTGCACCTAAAACGCACAGTACACGGTTTACATTTCGCCTCCATCGAAATGCAGCCTCCGCGCCCGGGATTCGATCACGCGACCTTCGGATCAGCAGCCGAGTGCCACAGCCACTAGATCACCATGGTGGGGCGAGAAACTATGTCAGGAAACCGAATGGAGGAGTAGGAGGAATAAACGTTTGTTTACGAAACAGTGCTCCGAGCTGCGCCTGGTATTATACTCTAAGGTGGGAGGGCTCCTTATAGTCCAGGGACCCCCTGGCTTAACCGAAAAGGGACACGACAAATCAAAACAAAGCGACCGCTCTTTGGAACTTTGGTCCGCAGCAGTTACTTGTTTTATTTCCAAATTTACGAAATGTATGCAGAGCCATATGCAGCTCATCGACGCTCCGTAATTCTGTTTATGATGGTACCTTGTGTTCTGACGCTCGGCAAAGTTGAACTTTCTCTCTCTCTCTCTCTCTCTGTGTGTGTGTGTGTGTGTGTGTTTACCAGAACGCAGGAGGGTGTGAGTACGGAGTTATAGGTTAGCCGGAAAATTTTGGGCATGGGGGGATCTATCTGGAAGGGTCTTAGGGTGTGGTAGACCCGGGGGGGTGTATAAATCCTTGCACCATGCAAGGCTTGCATTGGCTGGCGTCGAGCGAGCCTCTAACTGATACGTGGATACGGCTGCATAAATAAAGCTTCTATAAAACAAAACAATCATAAACGGACGTCTTTTAGCCCCAATACACCTTAAAATAAGATGTTACTACCTGCACGGCGTAATCAAACGGGGAAAATAAAAAAAAAATGGAGCGTTGACGTTCTCGTCTGTCATCCAACTTTAGCGGCCAGTCGCTTCTTTTTACGTTCTCAAATATAAATAAAACTTCCTTCTGGTCAATGCCAAGAAAGAAACAGCGCGTTAGGCGCTCTTTCAGCGCAATTGTGACGTACAGAACACGTCCGATCCCTTCGTGTACGACGCCAATCCGAATCCGACGCATCCCAGCATTCCCATGCGTACAACAGCGTTCGAGTGCCAGTTTTCCTTCTAGGTAATAGTAAGATGAACTCTATGGTAACATATATTACGTTCTTAGTAACTGCGGTTAGTAACGCATCATACGCTCTTTTTAACTGCAATTACAACTTCTGGTCCCCTGCACTTCCCTCGATGGTCTAAGGGTTGACCTTGGTATAGAACTCTACAGAGAGACAAACTGTTGAAGCAGTTCCTATCAACCGAAAAATAAAATGCAGGCTCTGCTTTACGATTTACACTGAGTCCAGCAGCATTTGATTTCATGAACATCTATTCTCACACGTACAGACTAACATGACATCGAAGGAGCATCGCACGCATACAAAGGTAACATGCAAACAAATGCACAGCCACAAACAGACCGCTCGCCTTACACAGTCAGCGGCAATCCCGTATGTATAGTCCAGATGTCTTGACCAGTCACGTAGTGGCAGTGGGGAAGCTAATGTTCTGCGCAATAACGAAATAAACATTCATATAATACGTGTCACTTTAAGGTGTTCCCACTGGTAGCTCTGAATGGCACTGATCTGTATAGCTAACACAGATATTTCAGCTCTTTATAAGAAAATAGGCGAGCTACCAGCACTATGAAGCGTTATAACTCGACGTTTTCTGTTACTAACTTGACCGCCATACAGGTAGTAACAAGACACCCGCTACTTTAGAGTTAATAATAGTAACTATCCGAGAAACACATTAATTGCGGCAGTTACTTTTTCCTTGCGGTTACTACCTTTTTTACTAACGTTTTTTAAAGACCGTATAGCTTTATCACTAACGCGAGGCTGATGGTCCTCTTTGCTCGCAAAGGCAATGTAACATCCGATGACGTTTGATGAGATTCTTATGTCAGGAAAAGTGTACAGCCGCTGTTTCTGTTAAAGGTACCCTCACCAGGCCACATAGCAAATTTCGGTTAGGGAGCGTTCTACACCGCAAGAAATTTTCAAATTGGTCCATTATTAGCAGCGATAAAAATGTTTCAAGCGGCGCGAGAGCAGGATTTCAGGAGGCGAGGGTCACTGCCAGTACGACACCCTCGCCACATGACGATGCTGCGGGGTACGGTTTTTAGTGACGCAGACGCGTTCTGTGGAAGGGACCCCGGAACGTTTTTTAGGAGTGAAGGGGGGGAGGAGGTCAGGTATTGTCGTCTTTGTATGTTGTGTTTATTATTTATTTGTTCTCAATATTTCTCGGTTCTTCTTTATTTGCATTACATATTATATTAATAATTAGTGGTCTTAGTTACATGAATTAATAATGTTTTAATTCATTTTAGCCGTAGTAAATGTCACATATTTGCATCCTCGTTTATTCTACATTGGCATAGACTTTAAAGATAGTTGGAAATTTCGGAAGTACCGAAAACCTGCGCAGGCCGCGCAACCGCGTAGTTCTGTAGTCCAGTGCGTTGGAAAGCGCTGAACCACGCAACCACCAGCTTGGACACTCTTGCCAAAAATTTAATTGCAGCGTAAACGGTCAAAAAGTGTGTGTGTGGGGGGGGGGGGGGGAGGGGGGTGCTTCCTCTGGAAGTATGCTAGGGGGCAACCCCCCACCACCCCTGTTTCGGAGTCCCTGTTCTGTGGTGATGCAGCGCGCCGTGGTGGTTGTTGGCAGGCATGATCGCAAGCGTGCAAATATGTACGCAATGCGTTTCTCAGCTCAAGATGACCAGACATGGTGAGGAGCCTTTTAACGATCACAAACTTCATAAAGCCGCACGTCAGCTGTCGCCAGAGACTTGCTGCTGTCCCAGCAAAACGGCACAGATATCCACCATCTTCATAACAACGCAGGTATGCTGCGAGAATGATATTGCATCTTCACCCACAGAATGCATATATGACTGCTAGGACTATCATTAAGCGAGGTGTCCCTGGCCATCTAATGCACATAAAGCAGTGGTTTGGGCTTGTTGGTATGACATTCAGAGGTTTATAGAGCATGAAAAGACAAGGACGAAGAAAGACGTGACACACACAGGCGCTAACTTGCAACAACCTTTATTAAGAGCAAAGAACCCATGCATAGATACAGCTTTTTCACATATGTCATCATACATGTGCTGTTCGCAAAGGTTACGCACCATTGCGAAGGTATAAGCTAGTTCTCTGCGGGAGAGGGCAAGTTGAAGGTGTTGATACAGTTATCTCCGAGCCTATCAATCATTTCTGCTTCGATAACTTTCTCGAGTTAATCTATCTCGGGCTCTTCCCACGATGAAGCAGTCACGGTATGCTGGGACACATGTAGATTGGCCAGCATCACGAGCATCGGCACCAGAGCAGTTGCAATGCCTGCAGTGAGCGTCAAGGAACACACCCCGCTTTTCGTCAACGTAATATCGGTGTCCCTTCAAACGCTCATTGAGGCTGTTGTTGTTATGTGGGGTCCCAAAACCAGCTCTGATTATGAGAGACGCCGTAGTGGAGGGCTCCGGAAATTTGGACCACCTGGGGTTTTTTAACGTGCTAGACTTAGCACAGCACACGGGCCTCAACATTTCGCCTCCATCGAAATGCAGGCGCCGCGGCCGGGATTCGATCCCGCGACCTTCGGATCTGCAGCCGAGTGCCATAACCACTAGACCATCGTGGCGGGGCGCTCATTGAGGCATCTTCCAGTCTGTCCCACGTAATGTTTAAGGAAGGCTGTACACGACTGCTCCTGCACATGCAACAAACGGGTCCAGGTGGGCTTCTCGGACAGGCCTGGTCTGGTTAGTCGGCACAGACATTGCAATCTTGTGGGCACCGGAAACCGCTTACCGTGACTGCTTCATTGTGGGAAGAGCCCGAGATAGATTAACTCGAGAAATTATCGAAGCAGAAATGCTTGATAGGCTCGGAGATAGCTGTGTATCAACACCTTCAATTGCCCTCTGCCGCAAAGAACTAGCTTACCTTCGTAATGGTGCGTAAGCGTTGCAAACAGCACATGTATGATCATGTATGTGAAAGTTTGTATATTATGCATGGGGCTCTTTGCTCCAAATAAAGATCGTTGCAAGTTAGCGCCTGTGTGTGTCACTTTCTTCGGCCTTGTGTTTTCATGCGCTATAAGCCTCATAATGCACATGTATTCGGCAAATACTCACTGACGTTGCTGTTAGCGTTAACAGGCGTGCGCGGTTTTTTTTTTTTTTTAAGAGCGCTTTCCTTTGGAAGGCCGCTAAATACGTATAAAAATCTAAGCCAGACGCTTCACAGTCCCTGGGCCAGAGAGAGAGAGACAAGGTGATCGAGGTTTTGCCGCTACATGCAGGAGGCGAGGGAGAAACACGGGGTTGCCATATCACTGCGGAACTTCCGGGTCTGGCGATCCATTGACCGTGGGCGTCTCCTGCCGGCCGCTTGCAGCGCAGAACCAGTTGGGGGCACGCCACTATACGTCAGGCCACGGTCAGAGGCTGTCCGTGGAGCCTGATCGGCGTGAATGACTTCCCGCGACTGCAGGCCCATCACAATTGGCAACATGCGGAATAAATGCCGTCAACTGAGGCGCCGTGCCTTTTGTCGCCTTAAAGCGAGATCATAAACACGCTTTGTCTCGCCCAGCAAATGCCCGCTTCGCGACGTCAATCAGAGGAGGGGTTATTAAGGAGGTTGACGGCGGCAAGTTCCTCAGTTGCTCGGAAGGAAAGTAATTGCCATTGGGGAGCACCGATGAATTAACAGTGCAATGAGATCGATGGCACGGCACAACGCCTTTCAGCGCACTTATACTATATATATATATATATATATATATATATATATATATATATATATATATATATATATATATATATATATATATATATATATATGGTGCCGAATTATAAGCGGATGCCGTGGGCGCCCTCTTGTCCTCTCCGCGCCGAGGGCGAGACCCGTGAGCGATGCGAGCGCCGGCCGTCAGCGACCGCTCTTTGGAGACGCCGCCGAGTGGTAGCAGCCATTCATCACGCACCTCTGGTATACTTTCGCTGGCGCGCCCGCGTGCGTGGGTTTTCTTGCGTGGGTCGAAGCACAAACGTCAGTTGGTCATATATGCGCAATGCTCGCTCACCAAGGAGGTTATCACTTCTGACATCTGGCGCGCAACATTCCAGAAATTTCTGCACCACATGCATGCAGCGTGCTCTCTTTTGAACTTTATATATACCGTAATATTTATCCGAATCTTAATTCTGTCATTGAAGTCAGTCGCCTTCATCAGGCAGCGTCCCAATGCATTTTCTTTTGGGCGTATCTATAGGCTTGCCCTCTTTTGACTGTTTACGGCCATTTCATGTTCACAAGCGCATTGGAGCAGGGCAACGTACGGTCCAGCTAGTGATGCGCCAATTGCGCCAAAAGGGAAATCCGGCTAGGTTCTCGCAATTATGCGCCAAAACTGCGCCAAATGCGTCACTAACTGAAATGTTAATTTTCACATTTCTAAAACTAAACCTTCCCCTCGAGGAAGTCCATCCGAATTTCTCAAATGGGCGAGGTGCACGCAATTCTCGCGAACGCATCTTCCAAATCGCGCGGCATTCGGCCCTCCGACGCGGAGAAAGAGATTCTTTATTTGAAAAGAGAAAAGCACAGGATAGTAACTGTCTCTCGTCGAGGAGGACACCTCAACCGTCCTGTGCGGGGGATGGGGAGGGGGACTAAAACAGAGAAAGAAAGATAAAGTAGAACTTAGAAGAGGGAGACACTGGCGTAGGCACCACACTGTACATGGCACAGGTACACATCAAGCTCGACACTTGAAAGACTTAAAAGACACTTAAACACTTAAAACACACGCTAGCTTAAACACTTAAAACACACGCTAGTTTGTCATAGCCGCCCGGCCAACCCCGTGTCCTCGATGAAGTTGAGGTGGGCGGAAAGAGCGGAGCGGCGACGTTCAGGGCAACCAGCCGGGTGCAACAAGTCCTGTAGTGTTGAGCACGACAGGCCGTGTTTACGGTAGCTGGCACACAACTCAGCAGCGTCTGTTCCGGCCGTGGTTCGGGGGCAAGGGGGAACCTAGATTCTGCTCTCCACCACAGTGGGGAGAGGTGGAGAGCACGCATGCGAACCAGTGTTGTACGTGACGCCAAGGAACGGTACTCCTAGAACCAGTTCCTTTTTGGAGGAACGAAGCAACGCCATTGTTCCTGTAAAGGTTGGTGGAACTAACGGTAGCGCGGTACAGTTTTCCTTTCGTTTTATCTAAGCCAGCCTGAACAGCAACAAAGGGTCGTTCTGAAGGGTGGACACACAGTAGAAAACATTCACTTGACAATTAAAAAAGTTCGACAATCCCTAAGCATATCCTTATGAGATGAGAACGCGAAAGCGTTTCTTTTGGCTAGGTTGTTGTTGCGGAGGGGTGCTGCAAACTGGTGCTGCCGAGTTGTGTTATAAAGTATGAGGCAATGTGGAAGGGCGGATTATGTTTATTTAGATGATTTGATGCCATCTAAGTGTTGTCGATACTTCACATGTCCTCTTGTATTTTGTCGTCCAGGCAGTGTACGCAGATATGCCCGAACGAGGTCTCGGGCATGTCGAAGTAGTATCGCCGCCGCGGCGTCGTGGGTGGTGTCATTAGACAGTCACCGGTGTCATCACCCTCTTACCGTTCCGATGACGCCGTACTTGGGCCGGTGTACAAGACACTACCATGGTCTTGTGATCCGAGTAGTAGGTGGATACATACATAACATCTAATACATACATACATAACATCTTTCTTAAACAAAGATGATTGAACGCGAAGCTTTCTCCCATGCAAACTGAATCAAAGTCCAAAGCCAGCCGAGCGACCCGATGCGAAGCATATGCGATTTGACTGCTCGTTTTGGCTTGTATTTTTTAACGTTGAAGTTGAATAAAGACACATTTTGTTAAGTTGCATAGTCGTTATTTTAGATCGCGTAGCCGTTGATTACACGCACACACTCACACTTTCACAAGCGAATACGCCTGCACCGTATTTGCCTTGTGGTCGCTGTGGTAGACGGTCAGAGGCTCTTCAATCATAGCGCGACACAGCCGGCGTGAAAACGTGAGTTCAATGCAGGAACGGTTTTGCGTTGTAGGTCTCTGCAGCGTCTTCAGCTTTAACGAGTACCGATCCAGCATGAAACTCTTGATCGATTTGCCGTGCTCTTTCGCGACATCGATGTCTCACCGCATCGAAGTCATCGCACATCAGGATATACAGTTCGTCTGGTATAGCGTGGCGTTGCAGTTCTCATTGTTCTTATCGTCACAGCTACGAATGTAAACTGCAGTGTTCTACGATACGTATGTGGATACGCATGTCGCGCGCCATTGTTCGCGCAGATAGCTCCATTGTGTAAGCTGGCTTTCCGGCAGTGCGTTTTTGGCGCTCATGCATGAATCAGTGAGACGTACGAAAGCTTCGCTTTAAGCAGGACAACGTGAGTGTTGAAGCTTCGTTTCGCAGCATAACTAAGTATATAGTTCTTGCTCGGGACGATACTTTTGCGCTATCAGGATTTGTTTATGTCCCACGTTGGCGATGCTTATACATACACCTTGGAACGTAAGCAACCTTACAGGGGTTCAAAGAGGCAAACTAGCTTTCTGCTTCGTTTGTTTCGGCGTCGTACCCGGGTTCCCCGAGGAAGTGTGGCGGCCACTTGGCTATGGTAGTAGTAGCAGTAGTGATTTTGGAGAAAGACGCCATTTTCTGCAGCCCTTATGGGAGCTCAGCGTCTCGGGAAGTGGGAAATAAAGTGGATAGGGGAAAGGAGATGCTGCCTTCACGAGGCTGGAAATTACCCACCGCACCGAGCTCTATGGTGGCTGCGAACGCACAGGCAGGCAGCAGCAGTTTTTTTCTCTCCCGCCTCAGCGCGGCTTTCCGCCGTTGTGTCCTGAGCCATCGCCACTCCTGCGCCTGCGCAGACCATTCTCCCCCGTTCCTGAAAATCCTTTTCCAGTCATTTCATCTTGAATAGAATGTAGAATGTTCTTTTTTTTTTTTTTTTTTTTGCAGCGACACTAATTCAAGAGCGCGAAGAGTGCTACTTACGAACTTTGAGGCAGTAAATGCTTTGCACAACATTGACGACCTAAGTAGTAACTGCAGCTAGTAAACGACAAGGTGGAAACTTTACTACCATGTTATTTACTACCTGCAGTTACTGCCTATGGGTAAGGGAAGTAACCAAAGTTAGTAACTTTACTACCATGCCAATCTTCTATCGGGCTTATTATGATTCGGTTTATATTTGCTGTTTACGTTGCCATGTCAAGTCGACTGTATTGCAAACGATTAAGATCAAATAAAAATGAGCGCGGTAAGGCATTGTCCGGTGACGCTGATTGGTGCTGACTAATTACATCGTGTTACATCAATTAACGATCGCTAATTACTTTATGTGATTAGCCCTGTGAATACTACGCACATAGAAATGTTTAGGTGACAGCTTAGAATAGAAACATGTTCGAACCAGAAGGAAGGAAGGAAGGAAATAGTAGAGAAGGAAAGGCAGGGAGGTTAACCAGTGTATAACAACCGGTATGCTACCCTGCACGAGGGGAAGGGGACAGGGGAGATTGAAAGGTGAAAGGAAAGAGGAAGAGAGAGAGAAAGTGGGCGAACATATAGCACATTCTCACAGTCAGTGGCAGCTGCATGGCACACGACATCACACATCGCTGTTACAGTCGCTTGTGCAAGTCTGTCATCTTTAAGAACTGCAGCAGCGCCTTTGTCACCTTCAATTGTGATGTCTTGTGCGGTCGACATTCCAAAATGGCATCAACCGACATCCGTCGCAGGTCAAGGTGAGCGAGAGCGGACGCCAGTGATTTCCTCTAAGTCATAGCGAGGACAGTCGCATATGATGTGTTGTAGCGTCTCTTCACGAAGACAGGTGTCACAAAGAGGGCTGTCGGCCATTCCGATCATAAAGGAATAAGAGTTAGTAAAAGCCACTCCTAACCACAAACGATAAAGCAGGGTGGCTTCTGCTCGGCTGAGTTTTGGTGGCAATCGAAAATGCCGCAAAGACAGCAGGTGGTGTTGTCGACTGTTCCGAGTTTGGCTGCTTGAGGCACTCCACAGCGAGAGTGTAATCTCCTGTGCAATCGCTCGAAGTTGCCTGGCAGCGTCGGACCTTGAGAGAGGTATGGTCTCAACTTTGGTGCCATCAAGTGCAGACTTGGCGGCCTTGTCAGCATAGTCGTTTCCAACGACGCCGCAGTGACTGGGGAGCCACTGAAACGTCACGTGGTGTCCCTTCTCATGTGATTTATGGAGAAGAGATCTGATCTCCAACACCAGTTGCTCGTATGGTCCGCGCCGCAGGGCTGCCAGCAAGGACTGTAAGGCCGCCTTTGAATCGCTAAAGATTGACCATTGTCGGGGTGCTTCCTCATTTACTACACAAAGGGCAGCACGCAGAGCAGCAAGTTCCGCAGCTGTCGATGTCGTCGGGTGGTCTGTCTTAAAACTGATGGTGGAAGCTTTCACTGGGACAACCACCGCTCCGGACGAACACTGGAGGTTCGAGGACCCATCCGTATAAATACGCACTTTATCGGCGTACCTCTCGTGTAGAAGAAGCAGGGATAGTTGTTTCAGAGCACCTGATGACAGCTCAGCTTTCTTTCTGATTCCTGGCACACCAAGGTGTACTGTAGGTCGAATGAGACACCAAGGGGGAATCGACGGTTTGGCGGCGGCGGTGAAGCCTGCCGGAAGTTTGGCAGAATATCTGGAGACCATTTTGCAGAATGACGCGTTCCGCTTGTCTGACGGCAATGTTGCGAGGTGGTGACAGCAGGCACGGGCAAAATGCCTGATGTGGGTTCTCAAGACTTCCACCGCAACGTGCGTTTGTATTGGTTGGTTTCGAACCAGAAACGACAGCATACACTAACGCACACAGAAGATCAAAGCTTCTACGCGACATATGCCCTAACAGTAACGTTAACGCTATTTATGGCCATACTTAAGGACGCTCACGTTGTGCCAGTGAACAGAAGTGGACTCAGATAAGTAATCGGTGTTGTGGATCGAAATTCTTGTTTGTTTGTTTGTTTGTTTGTTTGTTGTTTGTTTGTTTGTTTGTTTTTTCGTATACGTATGCAACGATAATGCACTGGACTCTTATTCCAACATAATCAAATCAAATATACTTTGTCTAAAATCTGCGTACGCCTAACACAGCTACAACATAATATACTACTGCCAGTGGACGTAGTAGCTTTTACTAACCTGTTACGTACGCACGTAGTGAGTCTAGTGACATTCCCTACCTCTGACATTTACGACCTCTATAGCATGCTTCTAAGGTAGTAAACGACAAAACAAAATAAAAATGTAGCAATGTAGCTAAAACGGTAGTAACCGTTCCCGTTACTAGCTTTTCTACTACCTTTTCTTTAAGAGTGTAGTGTATCTCTCACTATCACTCGAAAGAAGCATGTGCGCCCTGGTGGCCTAATAATGGTTAGCGCATCGGGTGAGCTGCTGTGCTCGAGTATAGAGGTGGACGATGCCTCGATTGGTTGGGGATTTGGCAAGGGAGTAGCAGCCGGCGCCACGTTCAGGCAGACCCAGGGAGGTCCGCAAAGCAAGCTGCATCTAAATAGATTGTAGTGAAAGTGACGGCAGTCAAAAGGCCACGTATTTTGAGCGCCATCTGAGTACCATTCTTGACCGGCAGTCAGTCTAACAGAAAAGTTTTGGGGATGAGTGCTATGTGAAAATATAGAAGTTCACGGATATATTTCTATAAAGGTATTCATACTTTTCAGCTCGACTGCACTTGCCAGTGCGTGTTCCATTCCATAGGAGGAACCTGGCGCAGCACAAGTCATCGCTGACTATAAGTATACGTCCGTGGTGTCATCAGACAAACCTTTTGCTTTTGTTTTCGTTATTCAACTTGCTCTTACACATTATGCCCCTTGCAGGGAACAAGCGTGGAAACGGAGCGAAGGGAAATGCATGGAGAGAAGCACGAAAAGAACAACAAAACTGCAAAGGACTTTGTAAGTGTTCGCGTGTCTCGGGAGACCAGTTTCAGTGGAGCAGTCTTCGGCATTGCTGAGCCAGGAAGTAAGAATGGAGAAGGGTCGACACGAAAGTATAACATGTATGATAGAGCACGGTGCTATTTATCTTGAACGTTCATGTGTGTACTACGCATAGCAAAAGAAGAAAAAGAAAAGACTATAAACATTAAAGAGCATCGGAAATAATATACTTAAGAGACGATAATCCTTTTTGACGTTTAAAGCATCCACCCAAAAGAAGCGCAAGATATATGTCTTTGTCGAGCCCATTATGAACCCGACAAACCGTAATGCATCGTTGAAACGAGGAAAGGAGAAGCGAGACGTGCCTTGCGGGTGACGTGCCCCTTCATCCAGCTCCCTGGTGCTGTGCACGCATAATTTCGAGGCGACAGGCCACCAATCCTGCTCCGCCCCGGAGCCAGAGTGCCCACGGCCACCCTGTCCCGAGACAATCCGGGCCTCAATTTACGGGTCCGCCAGCTAGGCTCCGACGCGTGCGCATGGCCGCGATGATGGAGAGGGCCGCAACGCGCCCGCTCTTCGGGGGCCGGGGGGATTAGTCGATGGGCCAACACAATTAACTCTCTGTCGCGAACAGCTTCATCGATGGACGCACGCGGGACTGAGCGGCTGCCGTGTGCCGTCGTCAAAACGCTAATCCTCGTCAGAACGGCCGTGGAAGCGTCGCAAAGTTGGCGCGCGCGCGCTTATCGGGATAGACCAGGCCGGGCGCGCGAGCTGCTTGAGCATCGCACCGCGCGTCGTATCGCCATCGGGAAGCACGCACGTGCACGAAAAAGTGCACGCTATACGGATCCACGCATGCACGGAATCGAGGCAGCATTCGGAGTCGTGTGCCCGGGCACCTTGCCGAGCACTGCATGTGCGCTCGATGTCCCGAAGGTCTATATACTGCACACCTATAGCTGTACGTTGAAATTCGGGGTGACATGCGAGAGTAACCCTTCACATGTAGTGCGGTGAGCCGCGGCAAGGTCGAGGACATGCGCATATTTAACTTTCTTTCAAGGTCGGCTGCATGGTCGGTTTACTCCAGAGGGGGTGACACATATATTTTTTTTTCCTTTCTCTCTCGGTCGCTGTTTCGCTACTAAATGTTCCGTGACCTGCTGTGGTAGCGTAACGGCTTGTGTGTTGGCTTGCTAAGCTCGAGATAGCGGGTTCGACTACCAGCCTTGGCGGCCCAGTTTCGATGTGGGCGAAATGAAAAAGGGCACCCGTGTAACATAGATTTATGGTGAAACTCAATCCGGAACCCTCCACAATATGTAATCGTGTCGTTTTGGCATGTCAAAACACCAATTATTTCTAAATGGCCCGTATCACTGTTTTGGCTTATACTGGCGAAAGAGAGAGCTATATACATAGTAACTGCAGGCAAATAGGTAGTGACAGCAGCGGTTACTACCTTTTTTGGGTCGTTACTAACTTTTCTCTACCTCTTTAATGTATACGTATACCTTAGTAAACAGTTACTAGCTGTACGTGCAAAGGGGAAGTAAATAACTGCAGCCGTTACTACGTCTCTTGAACCGTACTACCAGGCAATACTAGCTTTTTTCTACCTGTTTACTACGCAATTAATTGTCATTAGTACCTTTAGCCTGCTAAGTTTGTATCGGAAATCATCTCGATTGAAACATTCATCATCAGCCTGTCTACGCCCACTGCAGGGCAAAGGCCTCTCCCATGGATGTCCAATTATCCCTGTCCTGTGCTAATTGGGCCCAATTTATCCCCGCAAACTTCCTGATCTAATCTGCCCACCTAACTTTCTACCGTCCCCTGCCACGCACGCCTTCCCTAGGAATCCACTCCGTTACCCTTAATGACCAACGGTTGTCTTGTCTTCGCATTACATGGCCCGCCCACGCCCATTTATTCTTCTTAATTTCAATTAATATGTCCCTAACACGCGTTTGTTCCCTAATCCTCTCCGCTCTCTTCTTGTCCCTTAAGGTTACATCTATAGATACCATTTTCCGTTCCATAGCTCACTGCGTCGTCCTCAATTTAAGCTGAACCCTCTTAGTTATCCTAAGTTTCCGCCCCGTAGGTGAGTACAGGTATAGATGCAGCTGTTGTACACTTTCCTCTTCAGAGACAATGGTAATCTACCATGCATTATCTGACAATGCTTGCCAAATGCACTCCATCCCATTCTTATCCTCCTAATTATCTCAGCCTCATGATTCGGATCAGGGGTCACGACCTGTCTTAAGCAGACATATTCACTTACTACTTCCAATGCCTCGCCCGCTATCTCAAATTGCTGTGCTTGCCCAAGGCTATTGAGCATTACTTTAGTTTTCTGCATGCATATTAATTTTCAGGCCTACTATTCTACTTTGCCTGTTTAGGTCAGTAATAATGCTTTGTAATTCATCTCCCGAGTTACTTAGCAAAGCAATGCCATCAGCAAGTCTGAGGTTACTGAGGTATTCACCATTAACCCTTACCCCGGCCCACCTGTTCCCAATCCAGTATTCTAAATACTTCTTGTGAACATGCTGTGAATAACATTGGAGAGATTGTGTCCCTTTGTCTTACGCCCTACCTTATAGGTATTTTGCTGCTCTCCTTATGGAGGACTATGCTGGCTGTGGAGCCGTTGTAGATGTCTTCCAGTAGTTTTATGTAGTGCTCGTATACGCCCTGATTCCGCAGTGCCACTGCTGAGGTATCGACCGAGTGAAATGCTTTCTCTTAAACTATGAAGGCTATATATAGGGGTTGGTTATATATGAAGGCTATATATAGGGGTAAGTCTATTTTATTTTTATGCTCGCCATTTGGGCTTTTCCACGTCCACTTCCGATTCTCCCGTTTACGAAAGAACGTATTCATGATGCGCAGGTTATTCCCCTCTGCGAACTCTACTAATAAGTCCCCTCTGTCATTCCTGCAACCCACGCCATAGTTCCCGACTGCCTTGTCTCCAGCCTACTTCTTGCCTACCTTAGTATTGAAGTCTCCCATCACAATAGTGTACTGCGTCTTTACTTTAGCCCCGCCACGGTGGTCTAATCGACATCGTACTCGGCTGCTGATCCGAGGGTCGCGGGATCAAATCCCGGCCGCGGCGGCTGCATTTCGATGGAGGCGAAATGTTGAGGCCGTGTGCAGTGCGATGTCAGTGCACGTTAAAGAACTCTAGGAGGTCAAAATTTCCGGAGCCTTCCACTATACGGCGTCTCTCATAATCAGAGCTGGTTTTGGGACGTTAAACCCCATAAATCAATCATCAAATCCTTACTTTAGCCATTGCCGATTCCATATCTTCATAGAAGCGTTCGACTAGCTGGTCGTCATGGCTGGATGTAGGTGCATAGCCCTGTACCACCTTCAATTTGTACCTCTTATTTAGCTTAATTACAAGACCTGCTTCCCTCTCGTTAATGCTATAGTATTCCTCCATGTTGCCAGCGCATTGTTCTTGTTAACCAGAAATCCCACTCATAGTTCTCTTTGGTCCTCTAGACCACGGTAACATAGGACGTGCCCATTTTTCAGCACTGTAAAAGCTTCCCCCGTCATCCTAACCTCAGTGAGCCCTATAGCGTCCCATTTAATGCCCGCTAATTCCTCAAACAGTACCTCTATACTTCCCTCGCTAGATGAAGTTCTTGCGTTAAACGTTGCCAGGGTCAGATTCCAGTGGCGCCCTGTCCAGATCCAGAGAGCTTTAGCACCCTATGTTGCGTCACAGGTCTGACCGCCGCCGTGGTCAGTTGCTTTGCAGCTGCTGGGGACTGAGGGCCGAAGGTTAATTGGCGTATTCATGGAAGGCCATGGGAGGGCATTGAAATATTACTTTTCAATGAAACCTGACGAAAAATATGTGCACTGGATCAGGCAGAGAAGCAAAATATTTTTCTTATAATTAAGCAACCGCAACACTACCTAATCACCCTTCCGCTATCGTAAAAGCGGAGGGGCGAAAAGTAATAAAATATGTTGCATTACTTTGCAAAATTTAGACGAACAGCACTATTCTTGAATATGGTGAAATAAGTCTTATCCCATGGCATATGTACGTGTAAGCGGTAAGGTATAGGTATTTCTGTCCAGAACATCGATCATGTATCAAAATTCACGTCTTCTCACCGGTCTTCCTTCCAACTTGTATATATGAGGCAAGCACACGTAAAGTGTGTGTGTGTGTGTGTGTGTGTGTGTGTGTGTGTGTGTGTGTGTGTGTGTGTGTGTGTGTGTGTGTGTGTGTGTGTGTGTGTGTGTGTGTGTTTGTGCGCTCCACAGCGACAGCTATATACGGGGACACTCGGCTATAGCCTTGATAAATGCAGTCCACTCTCACAATGTGCACAGAACTCGGTAGAGCGTTTACGTAGACGCCCTCGTGAAAACAGCTGCAATCATCGCCTCGAAGAATAATAGACAGGAAGCACACACTGGAGACACTTGCACATACTGGAGCGTGCGCTTCTTGTCTATTATGCAACCATAGCAATTCGCCCGGTTTTCTGCCTTAAATTGCCTCAACAGGGGCAATTTCTGCTATCTTTCATTCCCCCTACACCTCTTCCCCAGCTCCATCTCCACACATGCGGCTGTGGCGCGAGACCTTCTCTATAATGGCTCAGCTATACATCACAGAAAGGCAAGGGATGCGAAGTGCTTGATAAGTGGTTAATCATCAGTTTAAAAAAAAATGGCCATGTATATGATACCGAAGGAAGTCCACGCAGAAGGCGTTATCTGCGCTGCACGAGTTCATCGGGTTTTAGAGCCTTTTTACATGAGAGGTTTTGAGAACAACGTTGTTTAAGTGCGAAGTGTCCACCCTTCCGGTTGTGGTGTGGGTGCTGCTAAGTCGGTCAGTATCTCGAGGGGTTGTACACGGATATCCGTGTGGGTGACGTGCGGAAAGAGTCCACACACATAAGCTGCGCGGAGCACACTCGTTGAAGGATAATGTTCTGGAAGCGGCGGGAATGGCGCCTGCGAAAAGGAATGGAACATAAACAAGCCAATGAAAGCGATACGCAATGAATCGCGCACGTGATCGTGCCTTTCGTCGCTCCGCTTGTACACGTCCGACACTCGAGCTCGAATGCATTGCATGCACTCGTCAGGCGAATGTGTAGTGGAACGCCACCCTCTTTTGCATCCGAACCGACATCCAAGACCGCCGCCATACGGTGGTGCCTAATTTGGAGCTGAAGGGTGTCGGGGTGCCACACTTAATTATCCGGACTGACTGCTCGGGCTGCTTTGACAGCGGTTCCGAGCGCTGTGCGCAGGCACAGACGAAGAGCGAAGGGCGACCGTCACCGCCCTCTCGCGGCCATGCGACGAGCGGATAGCCGGGCGTGTGCAATAGCTGCCCTGTGTCTCGGGGGACGTCAAAACATCAAACGACCCGACTCGTCGACCCCGTCATTAGAAAGGCCTCCACCACTGGGTGCTCCGGGGATGGACAGACGCGCTCGTCCGCAGGACACGCGGCGGCGCTGAGAAGCCGGGGAAAATTGAGCATGCGCCGCTACTTTCGCCATTGCGCGTGTGGTTGCCGCTTCGGCGACGCTTAAATCATCCCCTCTCCATCTGTTTCCCTTGGCTTTTGCGCACGAGCGAGTGAAAGTGACCGAACACGGGCGACAGTCCTTGCGCCTGCAATGCAGAAAACGCTCGGGGAAAGACGGCAAGTTTTTAAAGCTTTGACTTTTCCACGAGGCTCAACTAAGTCGAAGTTAGTCGTTATCTCTTTCGACATGCTTGTGAACACATAGACAGTGCGCTAGTCACGAAGTGTACATCCTGGCTGCTGTATTTTAACAAGTACTCGAGCGACCGGGCCCGAGCAGGCAACTTGGTGTTGGCTTCTTTGGGGCCTTATAAACAAGTTGAGTCGTTCGTCACGTGCCACTGTGTGTACATATATCATATATGTTTATGTACCCGCGTGGAAAACACTGGCACTGCAAATATGGGCGCGACGATGTTCCATTCTAGGCCGGTTCCCCAGTGCTATATGCTTTGCTGCTGTGACACAAGCGGTATAAAGCCTTCCACTGGGATTAATACCCAGTGACCTCCACCATTTGTGAGAAACTGCTTTTATTGCTGCCGAGCTCGAGCTACGACTACGAAGATGAAAAGCGAGCCGAGCGCCTGATGACGATCCATGCAGATGAGGGAAAACGTACAAGTCATGATGATGTGCGGATATGAAGAAGAGCCAGTCGTATGTTTAGCTCACACTAATTACATATGTGTCGGTTAGAATTCCCATAGACATACATGACATGTCATGTATGTCTATGGGAATTCTTTCTTCGATCAAGCATGATACGACGCCTTCAGCCTTAATTGTGTCATGGACTGCTGACGGCCTTGTACAGGCAACGAGACTACCCGTGTTGTCATATATAGACACCGTATTCTGAGACGATCGCTTTTGGCGATGCCGCCAAAACGTCGCCTTCAGAGCGCACTGATTGGCTGGTTGAGAAAAAATGAGGAAGTAGCCGTTTCTTCATTGGGCAGGTGAGATTCTGCGTCATGCAAAGCGACACTCCCTTGCACAGACTATAGGCTCGAGGTCCTCACCCGCTGTTGCCTTGTGCAGAGCAGTTGGTCGTGCCACCTATCAGCAAAGTAGTTCCTATGTTTACGGCTCTGAGGCACAATACTTGACTTATGCCCGTGCAGTGTTCAGGTGTTCTTCTTGTTTTAAATTGGTAGTTGCCCTTGTGGAGCCTTTGGTTTCCTTGGGAGGGAGAAGCGCTGGGGATTTGGAGCGCGGCACTATGCTAGTGGTAATGAGCATCGATGCAGCTAAATAAAAGTCACTGTTGTAAAGGAGGAGTGGTGAAGTTCGCCAAGAAACAGCGCCACGCCGTTGTCTTCTTCACGATATCACACTCGATCGTGTTGTACAGAAGCGGGCATTTATGCTGCTTTACGCCACATTGCTTCAGTATAGTTCCGTGCAGCGCTGCAGAAGCTACATGCCTATTCGAATGCATCTAAATGTGTCCTTCGGCGCCCTGTCTAGAGGGTAGCGCTGCTAGGAGCATTTCCTATGAAATAAAAAAACAAAAACAAAAAAAGCTAGAAGGCGGCGTCACGTGATTCCCCTAGCCTCGGCAAGCTAAACTGCTCTGGCGCCTTGTGCGCAGTGTATCTTCGGTAGGATTAGGCCCACATATAGTTGCCGGAGCGCTGGACGGTTGTTTGAATACCTTTAGTGGTGCTTGACCGTACATTAAAGCTTGCCTTTTACGTGACGAGGCCCATTTCGCACGAGTCCCTCCTTTAATTTTTTATGACTGTGACAGCCTCTCCTAGCTTTTCTTCTTTCGTGGCGTCTATGAACAGTGGCACTACACTTCGCAAGAATCTACGCTGGATGGTTCGGTAGCTGTAGCTCTGCCGCGCTAACTGGCGAAACAGAGTGTAGATGTCATTAATTTTAATCGTGTATAGATGGTCGCCAATTTTTCTGACCCGTTTGAATTTGCAGTAGCCATCAATTTATTTAATGGTGTTGCCATTATTATTATTATTATTATTATTATTATTATTATTATTATTATTATTATTATTATTATTATTATTATTATTATTATTATTATTGACTATGCCACGATCACTCGTTTGTGTTTACAACACACTCTCATCTTTTCCGCACTGCAGTCGTTATTGCGCCTTCCACGAGGCCGGACGCCAATGAAATACGTGATGAACCCGCTGGCTTAAAAGCCCTACTGGAACTGTGCCGCTCACGAAAAAAAAAAGAAAAAAAAATACAAGAGAAGATTAGGACAAAACAGTGGGAAGTATAGTCGGTCGCCACGCAGGAGCCCGGCTTGAGCACGATTGTTCGGTCTCGTAGATAATAGCGCGCCCCTCTCGAATATTGAATGAGCATGCTAATTAGCTTTCGTGAGGCATGCGCTCGTGGGAGAGTGCACAACCGCGGCTGCAGCGCCAGACCCCGGCTCTGCTGCTGACCCGCAAAGCCAGTGCCAGCATTTGAAGCCACAATTCCCTCTGTTCATGTCCCGCCCCACTTCTCATTCCTTCAACGGTCAATCGGCCTCAGTAACGAACACGTCACTTGCATGCGCTTGCCCCGCCACGGTGGTCTAGTGGTTATGGCACTCGGCTGCAGATCCGAAGGTCGCGGGATCGAATCCCGGCCGCGGCGGCTGCATTTCGATGGAGGCGAAATGTTGAGGCCCGTGTGCTGTGCGATGTCAGTGCACGTTAAAGAACCCCAGGTGGTCGAAATTTCCGGAGCCCTCCACTACGGCGTCTCTCATAATCAGAACTGGTTTTGGGACGTTAAACCCCACAAATCAATCAAATCAATCACTTGCATGCGCTTCATAGGTTCCGGGAGTTTTCGGAGGGCGTACATGTATACTGCGCAAATCAGACGTACTTTATAACTTACGCCCCATTTTTTCGGATGTTCAATCATTCGTTCGTTCTTTACCAAACTGGAACTGCGCCTGGTCCACTCGCAAGCGAGAGGCAAAAATTGCGAGCTATAATTCTTCAATTCCAGCAGACTTGTGTGGGCGGATCAATTCCGCATATATGTCGGCAGACTGGAGAGAGAGGGGCAGCGAGAACTAACGACTCATCAAATCAATGATAACAGAACCCCCCTCCCCCATTTTCTTTTTTTATAGGATGTGGAATGTCTGGAACATATTTTCGTATCGTGAATGCCGAGATTTGCCATTCTTCTCGGTCGCGCCAATCATCAATGCTATGTAGGCAATTGTTCCTATGTGGAGACTGTGCTTCAAAGTATCCCTCTCCAAAAGTTTCATCTTCCCTAGAAGATGTGAGCGTATGGGCACAGATGTGAATTGCTGGGCGGACGACGCGGTTCTTCTGTCGCGCTGCGCTTACTTGGGCGCCAAACGTGACAGCGAACAATTACGCTGTTACAGTTAGCCCTGGTTTGCCACATAGCATAAGTCAGATTCATGAAGGTCATCGGGAGTAGTTCGCTTTCTCGCTGCGAGCTAATCGGCGTTTCGAACTGCAAAACCCAAAATGAAAATACTAAACAGCTTCGATTTTGCGCGCTAAAAATCACAACGTGGTTCAGATTATGAGGCACGCCGCCGTGGTGTAGTACTCCAAATAAGATTTAATTTAAATTACACTGACGGGTGTCACATGCAAAGCCGCGATAAGAACACGAAACATGCCACGGTCGGGTGTCTCCGGATTAATATTGAAACGCGAAGTTTTTAAACATGTATTTGAATTTAAGTGCACGGGTGTTTTACATTAAATGCGACCGCGGCGCCGGGGATCAAAGCCGCGTCTTCGAGTCGATCTACTATTGAGTATGTTTTTACCGCCCTTTAAGGGTTCTCTAACGGGTTCTCTAACGTGCGCATAAATCTAAGCCCCTGTCAAACCGCTGTCGTCCATATGCTGCTAATCAAGCGAAGCTTGTTATGCCTCACAAGTGTCGGCGTCTGGATTGTGTAGCGATCATCATCATTGGGAAAACGGTCATCACGAAAGCAGCGCGCGCATTTACTTCTCTTGCGCTTCGAATATTCAAGCGCTGTTGTTGTTTTGTGGGGTTTTACGTCCCAAAACCAGTTCTGATTATGAGAGACGCCGTAGTGGAGGGCTCCGGAAATTTCGACCACCTGGGGTTCTTTAACGTGCACTGACATCGCACAGCACACGGGCCTCAACATTTCGCCTCCATCGAAATGCAGCCGCCGCGGCCGGGATTCGATCCCGCGACCCTGAATATTCAAGCGCAAGGCGCGCTCTTCAGTGCACGCTCGGCAAACGAAGATGTGAAGGAAGAGGAAAAACTTTCATCTAAGTGGGTGGGGTCCTCAGCCCAGGACTCCACTGGCCCTTGCGGCTCGCTGGGCTTGGTCGAGCAGAGCCAACTGGCTCTCCCGATCCCACTGCCGTCTTCGAGGTGTTGTCTCTATGCAGAAGGGGAGAATTGATTTCACGTGGCCGCGATTCGCGTTCCCACGTAATGTGGGCGAGAGTGGGCCGTGCCCCACACCACGGCCAGGAGGCCGCGTACATGGTCGGATTTATGTGCTGTTTCCTTTGTAAGTTACTGTACGTGTTCGTCTGTATTCGACACCAATCTCGCGCCTGTTCTCCTGTAAGCTCCGGATGTGGACAAGTGTATTTTTGTCGTTCGCCTCTCTGGTTCTCGAGGAGGAAGAAAGAAAGGGAAAAAGCAGGTAGAGGAAAGAAAAAGAGAGAAACAGGCACGCATAGGCCAAGCTTCCCTCCCCTATTTTCCCGATAGAGGAATTACGGCTCCTTTTTAACGTACACTCAGTAGATAATACATGTAGGAGCGTTTTGTAACGCCTTCAGCATTCTTTGGGAACCAAAGACGTTTTCGCGACGCTGCCTAGCGGTCTTCATGGACCAATCCCGAAGGCGACCCGGACCATTAAAACCGCGCGGTGATTAAAATCCGCACGTTCCTACAGTTTCACTGTGTTCACTGTGGTACCGGAGGTCTCAGTAGCTTGCGTTCACATGAACCCTATACAGCAGCGCATCGCTTTTCGAAGCGCATTTAGGAAAGGCGATGCGACGACGTTTACCTGCTCCCCATTAGTCGACTCGGACCGGTAAAGCGGTCGTCTCCTGGCGCATTGATGCGACGAGCTTTGTTAGCCTCGTTGGATGCGGTGCGCTAGAAAGTTGATGCGACGGACGCGCCATTTGTCGCCGTGTCATGTAAACTTTGCTAATAGTACTGGTGGTATACCGGCGGTATCGATATCGCTCAGTCGACACTCTGGTAACGTTGCTATGGTATCGATGCTTGCGGTATACCGCACAGTGGTGTTATCGAGTGCACAGTGGCATGCACGGGGCCGTTCTCGAACTCGTTCCCATTGGTGCTGCTGTATATCGTTCTGAGAGAGCATCGTGGAGACCTTATAGCTCGCAGACGCTGCACGGGGTTTCGAGCATGGATTTTCTTGTACTGTGCGATATCAGTGCACTTTAAAGAACCCCAGGTGGTCGAAATTTTCTGAGCCCTCCACTACGGCGTCTCTCATAATCATATCGCGGTTTCGGAACGTAAAGCCCCAGAAATCAAATCTAATCCCTTTAGTATTTCGACAACACACAGCCTCGGCTTCGACGTCGCTCGCACGTCGACAGGTGACGTCACGACAGAAATAGCGGGGTTAAAATGACAGCAACAATAATACACAAGCCTGAGCAAATGCGTGTGTCGCCCTCTCGCTGCCAATATTGCAGCAGTTTACTCCGAATCGTGAAGTAATTCAATAACATTGAACCCATTATAGCATATAGCGAGAACAACGCCAGTGTACATGCGGGGTCGAACAAACGCGGTAGTTCCATTACCGCGCACTGCATATCCTTTATGCACATATTTGAACAGAGCAAGAGACCTACATTCTGCGGGTTTTAGAGCCGTATTTGTCGCTATACGCTCCAACAGTCCCTGCTTTTGAGCGCGCAAATATTGAAGGGGAAAAAATAAATTTAATGGAAGTTGAGATAGGGAAACCGAAGAAGTGGACGCTCGCACGCACACACGCGGCGGTGGATGCACGTATTTCAGCGTACGCGAAGACGAAGAGCGCGTGGCTTCTCTATGCAAATTACTGCTTCCCGCGAGAGCCCGCTGAGCCGTAAGTGGAAGTGAGGAGCGTGGTACGGAAAGCCCAGCGCCCTGTTTCCTGTCGTCGGCGCCCGCTTTCCCGCGAAAGAGAGCCGCGCGCTTTTTTGGCCGATCGTGACTGGAAAGAGGTGTGCCGGAGATTCCGAGACGGAGGCGGCACTCGGTGCTCGCCGCCTGTCGCGGCCGCTTATCTCGCGCGCGAAACGCGCGCACCCCACCCGGCGCCCATTTTCTGCTTTCCATCGCATTGTTTCTACACTATACTTCTTTCTTTCTTTTTTTCTTTTCCCTGGTCACATGCGATCGAGCCATCGTGTACGCCAGAGCGAGCACCGTACACGCTCGCGGTGTTTACGAGACGGCGCGCTCTTCGAGTACGAGGCGCTGTATGTGCAGCGCCGCGAGGCCCGCATGGGGCGCGTCGATATCCTGTCATTACGTGATCGCTCCGAGGCGCGTAATTGAGTTCCGTCGCGTTACGCGCATGCACGGAGCCGCTGGACGTGGAATACACGGGTGGCTCTCTCCCCTCCCTTAGGGAGAAGACACGCTACAGCGATCGAAGTGGCCACGAAGCGCCAAGATGGGCGATCGCTCCGGCTGCACGGAGCCAGAAACAGCGAAGTAGGGAGAAAGGAGGCAAGGAAGGGGAAGACCGATTACTGTTCTCATTCCGCGTCGACATGATGTCATTTAAGGCAGTTACGTCAGGAGAAAATGCCGCCACAAATCATCGCTGCTAGTGCGCGCACCGGCTCTCTTCTTCCTGCTTTCTGTTCACATGGCAGCGTGCACGCGTATGTATACTTTTGAGACGGCCGTTGGCGTACCACCAAGTGTGTGTCTTCTTATCGCAAACGGCGTTTCGAAAATTCATGCAGCGCGTTATGCAACAACGATATGAAAACTACTCAACAGTAAACGGTGTCCTTTTTTTTTTTTTTCTAGAAACGTTTTAGCTCCCGTGCTGAAACGATTCTGTATGCGAGTGTCCCGGCAACGCATTGATCGCTCAGAGGTATTACGCATGGGGAGGGCATCGAGGGCTGGAAGTATATACGATCAGTATACGGTCAATGCACAACATCGTTGCACAACGCAGGAATGAAAATTAGCCTGAAAAAGAAAAAAAAAAATGCGAAGGAAGAGATGCACGATGCATGTGAAGGGATATGTGATCGAACTGCTATTCACCCTCTCCCTCTACCTTTTTTTTTTGCTTTTGTGTACATGGAACGCGCACCAGATATAATACTTTGTTTAAAAAAATAAGATAAAAGATATAATATGCTTGAATATTTGCATTATGCACGCATAACTCTTACGTCTTGATGAAGGGTAAGAATGAGGCAAGATGAGCCAGCACAGCACATTTATTTCAGCAAAGGAAACTGTTCAAAACGAAAGCGGTAGCACCAAACGCGAACTCGTTGTTTTTAGAATTTGCTCATATGAAATACCACTTGACTCAACGCGCGATTGTATCGTACCACCGGGACATTTTTGTTTCTTTACTTTCTCCTGCACGTGCTACGGAATCCGAATGTAGATACCTGACGTCTGACTTCCATTCCGTAGCGATTATAATCGTAGGCGAAGTCGAGCACATCCCATTTACGTTACTGCGCAAGACATCTTCCACGGGGGACGTAATGGCTGCGTGAATGAGTCTCCTCTTCTAATGCCATAGAGAACGAACGGTCCGATCGTTTTCGCATGCAATTCCGGCAGAAACCGCCTTGTCAAAGAAAGCAAATTTCACTGGAAAAAACCACAAAGCTCGAAAAGCACAGGGAAGCCTGACAATTTGATCGCACAAGTGATGATTATTTCGGCCCAAGCGTTTCAACGACATGTACGAGTATGTACGTGCTGTTTGGAACTACTCGTTTACTTTGTCGATCAGTTCGTTATTAAGAACCCCACGAGAAGATATGAGCAGACCTCGTAGCTAGCTTCTGCCACAGTTTCCGCAGTAATAGCAGGAAACCCATGGCCGTTTCCACGTCGCCCCTCTACATATCGCTGAAAAAAAAAAAAAAAGGCTAAGGAGTACGCACTTCGAACATTCCCGAATGGCCATTTCTAAAGTCAGCTCACGTTTTCACGGCGCTTCGTGCAAATTCATGCAACGCGTTGCGCGCGCTTCCTTCACAGACACGCTGTCGTGATCAAAGCAATTCCAGCGGCGGCGAGCTCGGCGGTTATTACCGCGAGCGCCGGGCGATATCTGAATATGAGGTGCACACCTTTCGAGCTGATTCGATTGTGTTCCCTATTTCCTGTACACGGAGCCCGCCGCTGGCGCCCCTCTTCGGTCCGGATGGAAAGGGATCGGCGCTTGCGCGGTGCAGCAACAGCAGGCACTGCAGCGGCGCACGTGCTGGCAAGATCACCGGCGCGCGCGGCTATTTCGCCCCGCGCAGCGGGCGCATGCCGCGCGGCAACCGTCGGCCTGCGATAACGGTTCGAGCGGGAAACACCAGGGAAGAGGAACCCGGTCACTCGTTAAAACGGAATGGCCCAAGGAGACGAAGGGTGGTGCCGTATCTCTGGCCGAACAGCACGCCTTCGCGCCAAGAAAAATTGACATCGCGCAGGCGGCACTTACGAGGAGGCCTTCTTCCTTTTATCGCCTCCCCCAGTTTCGCGTTCTCAGTCCGTCGGGTCCGGGGGCGAAGAATCTGGTTGCGGCGCCCCCTCCATGCACACACGTAACACGCTGCCCAGCCGACGACGGTTGGACGCTCATCACGTTCAAGACGCTCGTCTGCCCGCGCATTTCCCACGATCATGTATATATATATATATGACAAAGAGCTCCGCCGTATAATGACAAAGAGCTCCGCCGTAGCTTGGGCGCTCGCGCTGCACGGACAGAGAAGGAGAGGAAGACGAGGAGCAGATTAGAACAGCCGGCCTGCAGCTAAGGCGCTGTGTCTACGTCTCTCTTTATTACAATATATATATATATATATATATATATATATATATATATATATATATATATATATATATATATATATATAGAGAGAGAGAGAGAGAGAGAGAGAGAGAGAGAGAGAGAGGAGAGAAACAAAAATAAACAAGGCACGTTCATACAAGCCGAACCAGGTATGCGACCGGAACCAGCGTGTCCAAAGAAAAGTAGCGCGCTTCATATTCGATAAGTATAGAATGACTGACTCACTTTCCATTATTAATGAGGCAACATAACATCTCATCTTTAGAATCGCGCAGAAAGGTCAATAGGCTGATTTTTATTCAAAAATGTCTTGCAGGAAAAGTAAATATACCTGACTGTGTTCGTCCCCACTTAATAGGAAACTAGACACACCCACAGTAAGGCACTTGCCCCAATTCTTTTGCGAGAACAACTTCGTATAAACACAGCTTTTTTCCTAGAACTGTGTCAGAATGGAATACACGACCCTCCACTGTTGTTGATGCCAGTGACTTTGTACGCGAACTGGTAAAGCCTGTAACTATGACTGTAATTGATGTTTGTTTTGCGGTTCCATTATTATTGTTCTTCGCTGGGATTGTGATGCTTTTTATGATTCCGTTATCACTTGTACAGCTCTTCCTGCACGGACCACGCGGTGGTCTGCAGTATCGTTGGGGCCCGTGTACTGTGCGATGTGGATGGATGGATGGATGCTATGAGCGTCCTCTTTGTAACGGGGTGGTGACATGTGCGCCACCAGGCTCGTAAAAAAATTTAAGAACTTTTCTTTTTCCCTATCTGTTTAAGTTGTCCTCATGCCTTTTAAATCTACTTCAATGTCAGTGCATGTTAAAGAACCCCCATGTGGTCGAAATCATGTTCCGGAGCCCTCCACTACGGCGTCTCTAATAATCAATGATGGTTTTTCAGACGCAGAACCATAGAAATCGAATCGATCTGCAGTATTGATAAATAAGTAAGTATGTAAAATGTATCATCTCTAGGTTCAACACAGGTTCAGCCCTGCTAAATTGATAGCGTGGAGCACTGACTGGATGCTGTAACGATGCGGACGCACATATTCTCGCACCCGAGGGAACGAATGCGGACACGCTTCGGCTGTAATAATTGCCGGGATTTTTCGTGACCAGAACGACGATCATGAGGCAAGCCGCAGTTAACGGCTCTTGACCTGCACTAACATAACACAGATATGGCCGGGCCTCAGCATTTCACTTTCATCGAACCGGCGTCCTTCGGGTCAGGAGCCCAGCACGATTCATACGGTTATCATTTGCGGCTGCGTAAAAGTTATCATTGTTACCCCAACAAATGCACATGTCAGTGTAGGCCTTTGAAGCGTCATTACTCGTAGAAAATATATCCTAAGCGGGCCACACGTATTACCAGCGCCAGTAGCACATGTAATACTTGGGTGTTGCCCTGTAGTGATGGCATCGGCTTATACTGGGTGTTTCTGCGAACGACTTGAAAAAATTCCCCAAGATAGGCTTTACGAGAAATACAAAGTTTTCTTAAGGAGCAAGCTCTCATTTTGGGCTGACATCAGTAATCGTGAGAAATATGCGGCTTATTGCATCTTTAATTAACTAACGTCGGGTAATTAACTTGCTAATTAGGGGTATCCTGAGGTTACTGTCAATGGCGGGTTTTCAGTGATAGAGGCTACTATGCCTTATCAATTTTTAACGCAAAGAAAAAAGTCACTCTGTGAAGCCCTGTGGACTGCGAAAATCTGGCGTTTTTCTTGAAACCAAGAGTCACTGCAAAAGGAGCGCCTGAAGTCTGGGGTATGCTGAAGCACCTTCTCTACTAATACGGCTTGAAGTCAAATCAGAAGCACACGCTTGCCCGGGCCCTTCATGAAGCCACCAGATGGTCGATGAACTCCAAATTTATTCAGAAATATCTGCCCCTCCGGCGTGCACGACGGGGATCAGCTGTAGTGACCCAACTACCGAACTACCGATGCCCTCCTTGCACCGAGCTGGACGAAGACTTCTCTATTGGCGAGGCCAGACAGGCCGTCTTCGCACTCAACCGCAAGTCTGCCCCTGGTCCGGACGGAGTCACCAACGGAATGCTGAGGAACCTCTACGACCCGAAGACAACGAGGTTTACCCGTACAACATGATCGGCTTCGGCGCTGGACTCTACACAGGATGCCATTAAACTAATCAAGCACCAGATCGTGGACGGCCGTTCCAGAGACGTCAAGGCGCTGCTCGGTCTGGACCTCGAGATTTCAACAATGTGCTCCACACCTTCATTGTCAAAACCATTTCGGACCTATAGGGTCTATAGGTTCGAAATTCCACAGATACGCCAGCTCTATCCTAACGGATAGGAAGGACAGGCTTCGCATGAGAGATTTCAGCTCCGACGATGTGCTCCTCGGAGGACGGGGCACTCCTCGGGATGCCGTTATCGCCTCCACGCTATTTAATATCTGTATGATTGGCCTATCCGAGAGGTTGGCATGCATGAAGGACGTCAGGCATACCATCTACGCCGACGACATCACCATATGGTGCCCCGGCGGCTGCGAGGGCACAGTTGAAGAAGCCATGCAGGAGGCGATCGATGTGACTGAGTAGCATATCCGCCCCACCGGACTTCGATGCTCCCTCGCCAAGTCGGAACTTCTGCGCTTCACAGAAAAGAGAAAGAAAGAAGACCCAAAGATTCGTAGCCAGTCTCTGAAACATCCGTCTTCGCACTTGTGACGGGGGTGTTTTACCCAGATTCGACGTCACTCGGGTCTTGGGCATGTTCGTCGAGTTCAAAGGTGGGATTGGCACCGCTCTCCGCAAGATCGTTGCAAAAACGGACAATGCTTTCCGCGTCGTTCGCAGAATAGCAAACCGACACCGAGCCATGAAGGTCCGAGATCTCCACAGGCTGATCAACGCGTTCGTCTTGTGCCACTTCCCGTATGCACAACTGGATCAGGGCGGAACGAGACAAGCTCAACGCTCTCATCCGCAAAGTAGTCAAAAGGGCTCTCGGGCTACCCATGAAGACCCGTACCGAGGATCTCCTCAAGGTGGGGGTACACAACACCGCCGAGGAGATTGCCGAAGCCCAAAAACGCGCGCAACTCGCTCGCCTGGCCACCACAGCGGCAGGCAAAACGCATCTTCGAAGCATCCTCAAGGGTCAGTATCCCGATACCCAGGTGCATTCGAGCCAAATTCGAAGTGGCCCCTGTGCCCCGAAACGCCCATCCCGTCCACAACGAAGGCAGACGCAAGGCCAGAGCAGTGGCGATCCTCAAACAAATCCAGAAACACGAAATCGAAGCAAGCTTCGTCGACGCCGCGAAGTACTGCGATGGAAAGACATTTGCCGTCGTCGTGGTCGACTCTAGCGGCAAGACTTCCAATTGCGCTTCGATTCGCACTTCGGATCCCGAAGTCGCCGAGCAAGCCGCCATCGCCCTCGCCCTGCTAGACGGCCGTGGGTCCGAGATCGATAGTGATTCCAAAACGGCAGTTATAGGGCTTTTCAGAAGGGTCGAATCGCCGAGCAAGCTGCTCGTCTTCTGATATTATCGAGTGCGGATGCTCTAACGCGTCATTCGATTCATTAGTTTCTTACTCACGTAGGGTCGGTCGAGGGTGCTCCTCCGAACCTCAATGAGTCTGCTCACGAGGCTGCGCGCTAGCTCACCGACCGCGCTTCCCGCGTTTCCCCTGTAAGTGGCGCCGACTACCCTCTCCTCTACGGTCACCGTGACGCTCCCGCTACTCACAGCGAGGTAACCAAATTCTCCTACCTCTCTAGAAGGATGTTTTCACCCCCTCACCCCAAGTTGAATAGGGCGCAAGCCGTTTCTTTCGACTACTGCAGACCGGCAAATATCCACGTCTGACTTTTCTACGCGATCTTCATCCCGGCATATATCACCACGACGTCTATGCTCTGGGAGTGTGGGTCGACATACCCAAAGTTCAGCAAGAAGGAGTGGGTCTCGCTTCTGCGGAGCCCTGCTCTGGGCAAGCAAATCCTGGCTGTCCGGCATGCCCGTGACCGGGCCGGTGGGCTAGACCTGCCGGTCCCGACGTGGGACTATAGCCGGGTGGGCGTCGAGTTCGCGTCATTGCCGGACCTTAATAAAAGTGCTTTCATTCACGCTCACTCAAGCCACGTGCGAACGCAACGTCCGCTGGTGACGTGTCCCGATTCCTGCGGCGGTCAATTCTAAATGACTCGGGGCAGCGTAGTTTGCGACGATAAATAGGCTTCTTGCACCGAACGAACCAGCAAAAGCCTACAGCTTCTGCCTATGCAGAGCGAGGAGCCTTTGTAGCCATAAAGGAAAATAGCGCAAATATAGTGAATCTTACATTTCAAATTGGCCGCCGCAACCTTTGGAACAAGTCACCGACGGCGGTTGCATTTGCAAGTGACTTCCGGCGCTCTTCATGCGCTCAATTTCGTCTTGGTGCGGAAAAAATGCAGTTTTCCTCGCGCTGCAGGGCTTTAGCCTTTTCTTCGTTTTAAAAACAGGTATGAGATCGTCATCTCCGTGGCTAAAAACTCGCCATTGACAATAACCACCACAAGTCTCTAATTGAAATGTTAATAAATACATCTTAATTGCACGGGTAATTATTTAGCACTTTCTTGAGATTTCTTGACGTCCGCGGCTTTCGTTTCTATCTTTTTTTTTTGTCGAACAGCCTATTTTAAAGAATTTTTTAGTGTTCGCACCCTGTATAATACTGTGTCACTGCCATGCATCCGGTCATTGTCGTCAGTTAACTGTATGAAAAGTGCATTCATACGCGTTTTGTATACTCTACAAACCTACGAACTCGTTGATTTATGTTTAAAAATGTCGTCTCAGTTACATACGAAATGGTGGTGGGGGGAATGTTCCTTTCGCACAGTGACAAGGCATCTCTCTGCTCTGGCGCAAATGTTTTTACTCAGGATAACGGCGAGCGTTCTATCCACGTTTCTCTTCTACGGTGCTCAGGAATCCTGTATAAACGGGGTTCACTGACGGACATACTTCATTGTAGGTATTTTAATTATTTATTATTCCGCGCAGGAAAATGGGATGCCTAGCGACTATATATATCAGAGCCATAGTTAAGCCCCCCCCCCCCCCTTTCGCGGGATCGAATCCCGGCCGCGGCGACTGCATTTCGATGGAGGCGAAATGTTGAGGCCCGTGTGCTGTGCGATGTCAGTGCACGTTAAAGAACCCCAGGTGGTCGAAATTTCCGGAGCCCTCCACTACGGCGTCTCTCATAATCAGTACTGGTTTTGGGACGTTAAACCCCACAAATCAATCAAATCAAATCAAGCCCCCCCCGCCCCCCCTTTCTTTCTTTTTTTTTTAGGGAGAGGGAGGCAACTTGGCTTAAGGCCTTGACTATATTTGAGAAAAGCATCTGTATTCATAATTTATTTTTCGTGAAGATGCTGTGTGTACAGTAAGTGACTTTACGTAACGTTATTAATAGGCTCAAATTTTATGTTATTAACACTAGCCCAACGAACATTTCGGGTGGTGCCCGGCCTCCCAGCCCACCCTATATATATATATATATATATATATATATATATATATATATATATATATATATATATATATATATATGACGAAGGCCGGCCCACCGGCCGAAACGTTAATAAAGCAAGAATTTTGAACGTGTGTCTCTTTTCAACCCTATATATATATATATATATATATATATATATATATATATATATATATATATATATATATATATATATATATAGAAAAAGGTCGGGCTCCGACCGAAACGTTGACGAAATAAACCGTCGTTCTCTGAGAGGCGCATCGTCAATTCTGTTTATAAACTGGCGGCAACCCAAGCTATTTTTGCAAATACCGTCCTATATATATATATATATATATATATATATATATATATATATATATATATATATATATTTTTGATGTCTACGAAACTGTATACGTACACATATATATGTATATACACGCAAAACGTGCGTACACGCATGGATATGCCGGTGAAAGAAATAGCGGCAGGGCGCTCTGGATTAATATTATTAACTGCCAGGGATTCTTTAATATCGAGCGCAAGTTTCTGTACTTAGAGCGCTTTGTACGCTATTTAGGCTATATAGGACTAGTCTTCACCCGTTCGTAACGACTTGTGTCCCCTTTCGCTTTAAAACCTCCACACAAACATCGATAAGTGTGGTTTACTTTACACTGAGAACTTTAGCGAAGAGCTTCGTTGCCAGAAAGTTGGATGATTTTATTTTTGTTGCTAGCCGTCTTTCACACGCAGTATAATACGTTTTTGTATAGGCATGCATATTACCCTGTTCTCTTAGGGACACGCGGGGCGCGCCGGGCTGCTGTATATGCCGCTAGTTCTTCGGAAACAAGCGTGTGTCTCTGCCTGGTTCTCCGTGCCAAAGCAGGAGAAAATAATTAAGCGTCTTCGAGGTCGCTCACCTCCAGCCTCCCGCGCAATTACTCATTCGGCGCAGTTCCTATAGCGCAGAAATCAATATAATCCCTGTCTTGCAGTAAAAATTTTCATTTTGAATGGAAAACTGCGACTTGCGTTGCCGCTCTGCCATGACAGAGATTTCGAAGGTTGATAAATTAATTCCTCCTCCTACTCTCCCCGTATGGGAAAGAGGGGAAAAGTAGAGAAGAAAGACATAGCAACATAAAATAGGCAACCGCGTTTTCGACAAATCGACACTGTAGAAAAGCTGTAAAAAAAAAATCACATATATTCTTAGTTGCTTTCTGTATGTTGCAGTATAAAATATTTGTCCGTACAGTGGACTGGCGCTGAGTCTCCAGATGGTGCACGCGACGAAGCCATCTACTTTGCAGCGCGCCCACCCGTGTACGCCTGGGTCCGATCCCTCGGCAATTTCGGAGCTTGAAAGGCTGAACACGAATTCTCGTCACTTCTTTTTTTTTTTTTTTTTTTTTGCGAAAGCGTGATTTTGCAAGCGGGCCTCAAGCGACGCGAAAGTGCAGTCCTTGCACGCATAAAGGCAATCACACTGATCGCCGCGTTGCACGCCTTACAGTACGTGACGTTCTTGTCTCATTACATTGCGGTGAGGCACGATGCCTGCACGATCGCAACGTGACGGCAGTAGGCGCGTTTACCTGGCGCCGATGAAAAGGTTCGCGCTGAGCATTCGACCGTCGCCTTTTTGTGCCCAATTCCTCTCAACGCAGCGAACGCGTCTCGGGTGGTGTATACGTTGCTCGTATTGGACTTTGCATGGACTGCAGCGCCATACGTATGAATATACATAAGCGAATACAGTAAGAGGTGAAGGAGAGAGTAAGAGATAACGGTGTGTCTAGATCTATAGCTGCCGGAACGCGGAACTATTATACTTTGCGTTCAGTTCCTCCAGTAATGCAAGACGTGCGCGGGTGCGTTTTATCAAAGTGCGGAGCATGCACGAGAAATCGCAAGGCGATGCATCTATAGGGCGTAGAAACACTGCTGACCGCGTCTGGAGGTCCGAGGACGTTATATTGGCTCGTGGCGTGCGCAATGCCCGCAATTCCGACGCGCCCTCCGGCGGGGCATTGTAAACGAAAAGACCGCGGCAAAGCAGAGTGGCCGTCGCGGGATGGAAACTCGTTGCTGGATGTGGCACTGCGTGCGGCCAATTTATGGCCACCGCACACTGGCTACGCGGACGGCGGCCAAAGCCTTTTTCTTTTTTTTTTTCGAGGTCCGCTGAGTTATGGCGGCACCATCGGCCGTCCGCACGGTGTTGTGCAGCGCAGCGGCGCGCCGCTGCCGGCAAACAAAACAAGTCCCCTAACTAACAGCGAAACCTGCGGAGAGCGGAAACACAAAGCGGACGAAAGGTTGCCAGGGGCAACGCGCCAATCGTCCCGCGGCGCGGAGGCGAAAATTCCGTGGTGCCGCCCCGGGGTCCCCCCCCCCGCCACCTCCCACGTGCACCGCATCTGGCGGCTTTCGGAAACGAACGGCGCACGGGACATAAATCGCGGTCACACACGCACGCGCCCCCACGGCTCCGCTGCGGCTCGTAAATTAGCTGGCCGCCGCTTTCCCGGCCACGCCGATAAACAGAGACACAACAGAAAGCTTTTTGCACATTGGCGACATCAGGCGAAGTGCGCGCTTCCGACGGATGGCCGCCGAATGTAATCAGCCCAGCGAGGGCCTTTGTTGCGGCGACCAGTTATCTCGGCCCGGGGCGTAAAGTCGTGACCTTTGCGGGGGCTTTTAGCTCGATTTCCAGGACCCCTTGCGAGCACTATACTTCAATAGGCATAGAGCAAGCAGAAGGGGGCCTACGGCCAAGCCTGCTTTCAGCGCAGGTAATGTTCTCGCAACGGGTTCTCTGTGAAAGTCGCGGCCAACCGCCCGATTATCTGTACACTGGGGAAGAGGACGTTTAAATACCTGCCCGTAAACAAGTGCTACTGAACTGAATTAAATATTCTCTAGCTAAAGCTTCCATAAATGGGCCTATTCTACCGTATTTTCCTTAGGCTCTCACCACCGAAATTTCTATTAGCGTAGAAACTGGAAATTTTCCCTCCGGATAACTTCCCTGCCTTCCGCCCATTATCTCTCTCTCTCTCTCTCTCTATTAGCGTAACAATTTTCCGATGTCTCTCTTCTCCACGAAGGTGTATTTGGTTCGCCGCAAAAGTAGTCACGATCACAGAATGTGCGTCTCGAACAAAGATTCGAAATGCCATAGCGTCATTGTATTTCTTCTTTCTCCTGTGTTTATTTATCGTCGAGGGCTTCGTATTCATTTTGACCGGCAATGTTTCGTACAACAAATAACCATTATTATTTTTTGCCTCCATCGATATCCCGGCCGCAGCGGCTGCATTTCGAGGGAGGCGAAATGTTGAGGTCCGTGTACTGTGCGATGTCAGTGCGCGTTCAAGAACCGCAGGTGGTCGAAATTTCCGGAGCCCTCCTCCACAACGGCGTCTCTCATAATCACAGCTGGATTTCGGACATTAAACCCCAGAAATCATCAACCTCCATCGATATGCATGCAATCGCAGCGTCAAGTGACCGAAACCGCGACATCGTAACCGGCAGAAGAACGCCACGTCACTGCGCGCACCAGTGCCTCTGCAGCGAATTTTGCCGGAGCCGGCCATCACCGAGGAACTGCAGAGCTGCCGCTTCTGCGCGCGAGAGGCGGCTCACAAAACCTCTTTATGACCTCCTCTAACAGGCCGGCCCCCAGTGCCCATGTGCGGGGCCTGGTGACAACCTCTCTCGAGGAGGTCCCTTCGCGGACGAAATATATGAGGCTTTTATGTCATCCTGTGTACATATTGTACATGTGCATGTAAGGAACTCGCAGCTATCACCTCTCGCTGTCCTTTACTCCTCCTTCATTCACTGTCGAACACCCGCTCAGGTTTCAGCTATACTTGAGCTAGACAGTTAAAGTTGCGATCTCCAGCAAAGTTTATTTTTTTTTCCTTTCTTTCCAACCGTCTCTACGTCATTCAGCAAACAATTTTTAGAACTAGGATTCAGCGTAGTCACTGCAAGACACACAAAATAGCAGCGTACGTCAAAGCCCCGCACGTGCGATGATCAGATCCACTATACCCAATTTAGCACGCCCGGATACACGTTGACGCGGCAGGCTTTACGCTGCTTGCAAAAAACCGGAGGATACAGAGCGTATACCGATTACCGTTAACAAACAGCTGATGCCGATAATTTATGTACATATGCCAACTTCGCAAACGTACCGTCCGCTCTTGGCTGGCAGTGACAGCGTCTATTGCCCAACAGGCTGCAGCTAACGAAGAAACAATTAGTGTTCGGCGCTGGTTTAGAACCTTGTTCTTCCGGAACGACAGCCCGGCGCTCTAATCACATTTGCACAATGGCACACATAGTTTTCTCGTTTCAACGACGACAACTTTGAGACGTGTGTGCTCCCGTTCATTACCGAAGTCTGCTGCGCGTGAATGCGCTTTGTTGTTTTTCTGAGATCACGAAAGCTTCGCTTACGTCCAAATCAAGGTGGTACACGTGATACGCAAGTGAGGACCTTAACACTAAAGTACCAAGTATGCAATACATTAGAGTTCATGACATAATGAAGTGATTTAAATAAATATGGAGGAAGTAGACGTTTTTCTCCCCCTCATTACGCAAGTCCATTACGGGGATGACAATCTGTCGTCGAGGTAAGGAAAGTTCTAGCCACGACCTCTGCCTTTTCTTCATTCTCTCTTTCGTCTCACGATCAGCGATGACACTTTTTGTTCGCGTTTGCTCATAAATCACCGCTTCAACAGCACTACAAAGGTGCCGCCATCCTATACATGGCGTGCCATTCCAATTAAACGCGTGCTACCATATTGCCAAGCACAGAGACATTCTCAAAAAGAATAAACGTTTTCCTTTATTTTTTTTTTTTTTTGCGTGACTCTCGAAAATGCTTCATTTTATTACGTTCGCTCCGGTAAACGTAATAAATTTTCCGTTACTCTGAGACGTCTGTGTACTGGACCAATGCAGCCAATCCAGACGATGACGTCAAAGAAACTGAGAGGCCCGGGAGCGTGGCGGTTATTCAATTTTCGCGAGTGGCCGACTTTCATTAGTAAATCATAATTAATGGAAAGACTGCCACGCTCATATATATACTCGTTGGCGTGGGTAAAGGTATACAGATAACTCCATTTCTTTCGCTCAATGTGGCTGCTCAGTGTGGCCTCGGTAGCTCTTGGTCACTGAAACCCCCCATAGTGGAGATCAGTGCCTGCAGTAGTACCGCGCTCGAGAACTCGCCACAGTGTATAGCGTATGCATATCGCGGAGACTGGACTCCCTGTCGGCGTGCGTTTTTGTGTGGACGTGCCCGAATTTAGTGAAGCATCACAGACTACTAAAAACACGAGATAACGACTTTCTAAGTGAGTTCCCGTACACGTTCTGCGCAACCGTGGCCTGCTTAGTATTCGACAGTAACAATGTATGCACCCTAGTTTAACCTAACATCTTCTTTCATACCTCCAGAGAAAGGCTCCAGCTGTGGCTAAATCGTTTAGCGCCCTGCGATCACCTGCTTGGCGTCCTGTATACTCTCAAAGCGCGCTATACCGGCACACCTGCGCCTTCCTCGCGTGCCCGTCCGCGAGAATTCATTCTCGAAGCGGAGGTTGGCATTGGGATTTCAGTACACCTGAGATCTTGGTGGAAGATCGTTCACGTACAGATACGAATGTAATAGGCACCTGACAGTGGGAACACGCACTGCAGCACAATGTCTGCGTTGAGACCTGCGCTATGATCTGTCTCGTTCACTTTAGTAAAGATGGAACGCGGTGCCTGCCAGTTGATCGAGAGCCGGGTTTCTCTTGACGTTCGTTGCATGATCTACGCTCTCCAACCCGTGCGAGACGTTGAACGTAGATACGCTTAGAACAGTGACAAACGCGAATTTTTCCTTCGTTGCCCCGCTCCCCCTCCCACTCCTTTTTTTTTAAATTTATATACAGTCTACCACACTTCAACGTTGTCATTAGCGTGAAGAGTCGAACGGCGCTCTTGGGAGCCGCCCGATCCTTCTTCTGGTGATCTTGTACAAATGCATTGCGCCGATATATAAAGTCCTTCTGATCATTAGCAGACAAATACCAGTGCTCTGCGTTAAGTGTACTCAAATAAAGATGGCTACAATGTCTGCAGGGTCACGGCGGCGCTTTCGCTTAGCGCTGTGCTATGACTGTGCTTATAGGTTTCTGGATGGCGGTATTAAATTGCGGTGTTTTCTCGAAGGCGAAAGGTGCATGCTGCCGATCACCTCATCTTAAATCAGTTTGAAGAATTTCAGTGACGAAACGACGTGACGACGCCAACATAGTTGCGCTTCGCGCGCGAACGTCCAGCCTGTTTTTAGATATTCTTTGAGAATCAGGAACCCTCCAAACGAGCCGGAGGTTGAGGTAAGCTATACTGTTTGTGTGCAGCAGGCCTCTCTGAAAGCAAAGTAGCCGTATACGGTGCCTAGGTCGAATGCCCCGGGACCTAAAACAAGCGCTATTTGCGTCCAGTGCTCCTATATTTCTTGCGAATTACGAACTGCCAACGCGTCACGTTGAGTCAGAACACATTGTCCGCATACATCACCTAACAAAAGAAGGCATAACGTAAGCACGTGTGTCCATCATAAATGTATACTTCCCGCTTCAATATACCACGCACGTTGCATTCGTCGTAAATTAAATCGTCGGGAATATTTCCGCCGCTTAATTTGAGCATCAGTAATGCAATGGCTGGCGCAGAAATCGAGCGTAGACAAATTTCGCGTACATCCAATGCACATGGAAACGCTCGCCTGAACGAAAGTACTCACCTACTCTTTGACGAGCTCCTACATGATATAATGGCACACACCGACACACGTAAATAATACTCCACGCAAATGGGGAAAGTAGTCGTGAGTGAAGTGTATACTGAACAAACCAGTATTATAGTGTCTATCAATATCTTGCCGATGCGCGAGTTTCTTCCACGTAGCCCATCGCAGCGCGTCGTTTGCTTCTCCCGGAAAGCACTATATTGCCGCGGAAACGAACCTCTCGTCGTCGCGATCACAAAATAGTTGTTCAGAGTGGACATCTTTATTCTGCAATCACACAATTTCTGTAGATCGGCGGCTTCTGTAAGGGTGTAGCTAGCGTGCGAGTGTTGGCGCACTTGTCGGAATTGAGTAGATTGTCGCGAAGACCGCGTCGCGTAGAATGTTTTCTTGTTCTCTTTTTTCTTTTTCGACTGCTTTCTTAGAAGGGTGCTCGAGCAAACGAGCCGGCGCACCGCAGGGAGTCTTCTTGACGACGTATACCTTGTCCCGCGTCAGGCGTAACCCGCGTGCCGGGAGGCACGCGCTCGCCCTCGGCGCGTGCCTCTCTCTCTCTTAATGCAACTATTGTGCACGCAACACGGACCACACAGAAAGAGTACACAGGACTAGCGCAGACTATCAACTGACCTTTATTCATTGAGGAAAAACATATATGTAGTCATGACACGCACCTCACAATCACTGCACATGTGCACAACGGCATTTTGTAATCTATTACATAAAAAATAAAACTTCAACAAAAACAATGCGCTATCACATCTTATTCATCATGTCAATTTCTTTGTCATTTAGTGCTATTGAAGGATGACTGACACATGTGTCTTGAAGTCTAGATATATGCCAAGCTTCCACAATCTCTCTTGTTGTCTGATTAGGATGAACATACAGAATATCAGTCTGATTACACAATGGACTACATAGATTCGATGAACATCGCGCACAATGTAAAGCCAAATGTGTCAGCTGCCTTCCCTTCAAATTCGCCAAGTGCTCTTTTAACCTAACGTTCACGCATCCACCAGTCTGCCCTACGTAACACCTGCCACATTTAAACGGGATCTTATACACTACATTTCTTTTGCACTTAATAACTTGGTGATCAGAACGCTTGGAACATTCATTACTGACACTAATAGGCCCGTCTTTATACAATTTGTTTACAGCCGGACACACGCCCCCTACTTTGTTTTTTTTGCTGAGAAAACTACTCTGACACCATACTTAGCGGCCACCTTCTTTATTTTATGGGAAAAACCATGCATATATGTTTTTCCTCAATGAATAAAGGTCAGTTGATAGTCTGCGCTAGTCCTGTGTACTCTTTCTGTGTGGTCCGTGTTGCGTGCGCAATAGTTGCATTACGATGTCAAACCAACTAGCCCGCCTGTCCGTTTTAATGCAGTTCATCTCTCTCTCTCCCGGCGCGTGCCTCTGCTGTCTTGTGTGTGAGAGAGAGAGAGCGAAAGGCGCGCGTTGGCTATGGAAACGCTCTTTCTTATGTTGAATTCCAATGGCAGATCCAGATCATGTTTTTCTGCTCTGTACGGAGCAGTTACATTCCAATGGCAGAGTGGGAGCATGAATTTTGTATTCCAATGGCAGATTGGGAGCAGCCGCGGATTCCGGATCGCTCCGTGGGGCAACAATTCTTGCTCCGTCTAAATCGGCGGATTTGGCCGGAAGTCCGCGTGAAGTCATTTGTGCGCCCGCTTCAGACCGGCTCTCTTCCCGTCACGGCCGGCTGTTTTAACGGTCGTGGGCCGCGGTGGACGACAGGAAAAGCACTTCCCGCCGTGCGCTCATGCTGTTTCTGCTAGAGAGTTTGGAGTCGGACAGCACAAGTGCCGAATCCAGCAGTGAGGATTCTTCGGACACAAAGAGCGAGTGTGAGGCTGCTGTGTACAAACGGGCATTCGACACGATTTTCCGCCTGCCTGCCAAGAGGCCTAAAGTGATTGGCTTCGTCGAGGACGTCGTTCGGCGATATTCGGGCGATGAGGTACGGCACAATTCTGGTGCCTCTAGCGTGGAAAAAAGGAACTTATTAGATGCGAAGCAGCTCTTTGACTAGCCTGTGTAACGTTCTCCCTTTGTGCGTCCGTACGGCGAGGCAGAGGGCAACGCGCTGCCCTCGCCGCAGGTGTTGGAGCGGTGCCGAGTAGGTCACGCCGCAGCTGCGCGTTGACGTCACGCTCCCCTCGCAGTGCGCGCTGACGTCACTCTCTCCCTCGCCTGTCGCGCGCTCGCCGCAGCTGCCGCCTCGTCCGTTCGGCCGCAACACCTGCCGCTAACGCCGCTCGCTCCGCTACCGCGACCGACAAAAAATTAACACCATCTTCCCAAAGCGAACCCTGATGGGATGCGAAGCACCCGCGTTAGCGCCGTTCAACCCGTGACGCCACCCGTGCGCAACGCTGCTGCTTCGCATCCCATCAGGGTTCCCTTTGAGAAGATGGTGTTAATTTTTTGAAACAATGTTTTCTTCTAGTTCCGTAGGCACTTCCGTTTGTCGCGGCGTGTAGAAGAGCAACTAGTTGCGGGATTTGCTACTTCACGTATACGTGCCCGTCAAGCAGCCACGGTAGAGTGCCCGCAAAGTGTGCAGAAACTCATGTGCTGACTTTCATCTGGTTCCAGGCCGCTATACCATCACACCGACCTGGAAGAGCACCAGAACGTGCAACACTCCCAAATACCGGAATAAACAAAGCGCACGGAATGCTGGGATCACCCGGTTCCCCTAAAGCCCCTCCAAGGAAAGTAGCGCCATTCATTGTCATTTTCTCCACCGCGCTCTCCCCGGCGTTTGCTCCCGGCCACCTGCTGCGTCCCGACCTTTTCCGCTCCCCGATTGGCCGGTTCGTGTCACCTGGAAAAAGACGAGCGCTCCTTCGTATTTTTTTCTCCATTTTTTCTTACCACCGCGCTCCGGTGCCCATTTTCGGACCTGCGCGACGACGGTGCTGTGCTCGCGAGCGGATTGAGTACGTGTGTTATTGGGTTACAATGTTAGGAGGAACGTGTTAAGGAGGACAGATGTATTCTATGGCCGTGCTGCTGCGCATTCGCATGTCGCAAGCGACGAGACACGGCCGCTCGATAAAAACGCACGTTGCTAATCGAGCGGCCGTGGACAAGGTTACGGGAAAAGCTTTTTAAGTTTTTTTTGTTGTTGTTTGCGTTCCGACAAACGCGACGTACAAAGGAATGTGCAAATCGACAGGATCGGGCGTACTGACTTCAAGGAGGTTGTAAAAAGCGCAAGGTTTCGTAAAGTAAGCCCCACATTTCATGACTCTAACCTACGTTTCATGACCCTGTGCTGTGCGTGGTCTTTTAGTACGCTTCAGCTGATGCACCTTCTCTCTACTTCATAGGTAGTGCTGCGCCGAAGGTGCGTGAGGCTGGCCTGGCGATGCTGTGCATGGTTTTAACACGCTGAAGTTCACTTTTCTTAGAATGGGCTCACATTGTTTTATGGCGTTGTTTTGCGTCGACAGTGCTCGCATCTTGCGCTGGCCTGTGACTTCAAAGCAACTTTATTGGGGCCATGTGTTCACGTCGACCAGAAGTTAGCGTCGAATGCAGTCGTTTAGCGTCAATGTACTGCCGCATGTGTTGATTTAGTGTGTTGTGGTTAAACTTTTTTAAGGTCTTGTGATCTGGCTATTAGGGAGGTCGTAATAGATGTTTGTGGCTAACATAGGTCACCTGGGAGCGTCTAATGTGCACTTTGAACGCTCCAGCACTCGTGCATCATCCAAACAGCGCGAAGAAGCGACCTATTTCATAAACATTGTTCAGCCAAGACGGCTGGAATATTTCACACTCCAGTCGAGCGAGGGTATTCTGCATGTATCCTACGAATCAGCACGTTCACATAAATTCACGCACTGGAAACCTAGAACCTTCGTAATCACGCGCTAAGTCGCGCTTGTTTACACCGCGTGCATGCGCCGTGCTTTACCAACAAGCCCTATACGAGCGGACCTTTTACGCCTTAAATAATTGTACTTTTGTATTCTTTTTCGCGCGATTTAAACAATGCTTTATCAACGCCATTTACTGACTGACTAAGCAAATTCTGGACCCGAGTACTGCTCCGCAGGGCTCCAACGAACTTTTCCGCGTATTTCCGCCGATAGCGCGTCAGCCGTCGTCTGCTGTGGCAGGTCCCACATAGGCGGCGACACCATCGAGAACGCGCCGGGCGGGAGAGGGAGGCGGAGAATTTAGGAGGAGGAGAGAAGTGGTTGGCGCTACTTTTCTGGGAGGGGCTTTAGGTGGATGGATGGATGCTATGAGCGTCCCCTTTGTAACGGGGCGGTGACATGTGCGCCACCAGGCTCGTAGAACTTTTTATTTTCTCTCTTTAAATTTTCCTCATGCCTTTTAAATTTACTTCCATCAAATCGATCATACTATAGCAAAAACGGAAAATTCATAGCCCAGTTCCCTGCCCCTTATGGCAGAAAGTCCTTATTTTTCCCTATAATTATTTTTGTCCGTTCTCTCTAGTTTTCTGCCACCAGTATTCTAACCGTCTCTTACTTATTTCAATCGCGGCTATGTTCAGCTTCCCGTTGTTCGCCCTAAAACCTAAGGCTTCCTGTAGGGTGGTGCCCAAACGCACATCTGGGTGGATATTTCCGCATTCAATCAGAACATGCTCCGTCGTTTCCCTATCTTCCTCACAGCATGTGCATTTTTCTTCTTCTTTACTGAATTTCGCTTTATAAATACGCGTTCTAAGGCAGCCCGATCTCGCTTCAAACAATAAAGCGCTTCCTCTTGAATTATCATAAAATGCCTCCCTCTTTATTTCGTTTTTGCCCTCTCGGTAGTTATTCAGAGTCGGTTTTTTTTCCATCGCTGCCCTCCAGTAAATCTTCTCCGCCTCTATGACTTTTCCCTTTACGCCCTTTGTTGTCAGTTCTCTTAGAGCCGTATATTTACTGGTGAGCCTCCTAGTTCTCTTTGTCCACTGCGTGTCAACGCTCTTTCTATATAAATAGCGGAACACCTTCACTGCCCACCTACTCTCGTTCATATTCCTTAGCCTCTCTTCAAACCTTATTTTGCTCTGCGCTTCCCTTGCCTCAAAACTCGCCCATCCCATATCGCCCTTTACAGCCTCGTTTGTCGTTTTCCCGTGGGCACACAACGCGAGGCGTCCCACAGTTCTTTGATTTACATCCATTCCTGATTGTATTTCTGGCCTCATGCACACCACTGAGTTCCCAAATGTAAGCCCCGGTATCATTACCCCTAAGCACCTCGTACCTATTGTGTCCCCATAATGCTCTGTGCTTCCTTATTGCTGCGTTCCTCTTTCCCTTTGCTGCCAAGGCTTTTTCGTGTACCTTCATGTATCTATCACCCTCATTTACCCATACGCCAAGGTACTTGTATTCGCTTACTCTCGGTATTTCTTGGCCCTGTATGGATACCGCCTGGTCGCTGGGACCATTGAATACCATCAATCCGCATTTTGTTACACTAAATCCTAGTCCTATAGAGCCTCGCCTTCCTTCCCGCATATATTCACCAGCCGTTGTATATCATCTCGACTGTCCGCGAATAAGACAATATCATCAGCATAAAATAAACCCGGAAGCATCTGCTCAATCATCACGTGTGGCAGATTAAAACCAATGTTGCTATCTCCTAGCGCTTTTTCCATTCTAACCATGTACAGCATGAATAACAGCGGCGACAAAGGACATCCCTGTCTCAGCCCCTTGCTAATATCAACGTTCTCTCTGCTACTGATTCCTTCCCATTCTATGCAAACTGTATTTTCTAGATATATTTCCCTCAAAAGCTGTACATAATCGTCGCCTATGCCCATTCCTTCCAAAATTTCCCACAATATTTCCTGATTAACATTGTCATACACTCCAGTGATGTCTAGAAAAGCCACATACAACGGCCTCCTTTCTATTTTAGATATTTCTATACACTGAGTAAGAACAAATAGGTTATCGTCTAAACGCCTGTCTACTCGAAATCCATTCTGAAGTTCTCCCAAAATATTGTTACGTTCTGCCCATGCTTCTATTTTTAATTTTACTGCTTGCATAGCCATCCTGTATAGTACCGATGTAATGGTTAGCGGTCTATACGAGCGAATGTTATTCTTTTCCCCCTTGCCTTTATAGATGAAGTTCATTCTGCTTTTTCGCCAACTGTCTGGTATTTGCCTCTTCTGTAAGCATTTTTCTACGGCTTTCAATAGTGCTTCTTTAGTGTTCTGTCCTAATTCGTTAATGAGGCTAACGGGGACCCCATCTAAACCCAGAGCAGTGCGCTTTGGAATTTTTCCTTCGGCCTTTTTCCAGTTGAAATACTCAAGTTCTAGCTCTTCCTTAGTTTCGCTCACCGTCATGGTTTTATCCACTGGGGGAATCTCTTGGAGGATCTTTTTAAACGAACCGGCTGTTACCTTCTGGATGTAACCCAACGCTTCGTACCCTTCCAATTGATTTCCTCTCTCATCAACAATATGCTGTTGCAATGTGGCAGACTTTTTACCTAGCGCTTTTATGTGGTTCCAAAATATCCTAGGCGCGCCCTTCTTTTTGTCATTTCTGTCACCCAGCGTTCGCTTTCACCTTTAATTTTTGCCTCGACCAATTTCTGTACAATAGATTTTTTCTCTAAATATATTTCCCATCTCTCCGTGACTTCCATTTGCGGCCGCTTCTCCCTTTTTGCCTGCCTGTGCTCCCTTGATGCTTTACGTCGCTTTTCGATCGCTTCCCGGATTTCCCTGTTCCACTATCTTTTTGGCGTTCCCTTTCCTTTCCAGCAAACAGTTTTCTTCTCTTTACTTATTTCTTTCGTCATTACATGAACTAGCTCATTATACCCCCAGTCCTTGCCTCGTATTTTGCCTACTTCTTCCTCTACTCTTGCGGCTATACTTTTTATTTGTTTGTCATTTAAATACGAGCTGCCAAACTTCGACTCTACGTTATTATTTTCATTTTTATATCCCAGTTGTAACGTTATGCGTTTATGATCACTACCCAAGCTGTCCATCCCGTCCTCGTCTATTCTCATTTCTCTCAGTTTTTCATAGATTCCTTCCGTCATAAGACAATAATCAATGTTCGATTGTCTGTTTCTGACCTCCCACGTGATCTGTCCATCACACTTGGGCCCTGTGTTAACTATCACAAGACTATGGTGCTCGCAAAGATCGAGCAATAACCTCCCATTGGTGTCTGTATATCCGTCGAGGTCGTGGATGTGGGCATTCATATCCCCTAGGAGGATGACCAAATTATTTAATATCGGTGTTTCCCCTCTAGGTAGGTGGATGGATGGATGGATATTAGGAGCGTCCCCTTTATAACGGGGCGGTGGCCGGGCCACCAAGCTCTAGCTTTATTTCTTTTTCGTTTACAACCATTTCTTTTCCCGAATCACACATATTTTCACAACTAATTTTTTTTCCTCGTCTATTTATTTTATCTATTATCGTTCTGATGTGATGTAACAATCTTACCCGAACTACCTTGCGCTTTTGTTTGCTCCATACTTTTGCGCCACCAATGCTCTAAGCGCCTTTTACTTATATCTATCGCCGGCATGTTCAGCTTTCCCCTGTTACTCCTGAAACCCATGGCCTCCTGTTCAGGTTCCCCTCTACGCTAGCGCCCTCTCGCTAGATTTCCGCGTACTAAGTGCTCCCGCGGAAGCGAATGCACTCTAATGGCAGATTTGACGAGAGCGATCTTGCTAGGAGCGGCGCGCTCCGTTCGCGATCCGGATGAGCGCTCGCGATCTGCCATTGGAATTCAACATTAGAGGAACGCTCTACCAGCTCGCAAAGAAGGAGAACGCGCCCTCACCCGCGAGAGACAACGTTGGCGCAGGCAGCGTCTCCTAGCGAGTTTCTTGATGAGAAATACCGACTGCTCGCGTTGGAGAAGCGTTCACCGGCAACCTATATATATATATATATATATATATATATATATATATATATATATATAGGCACTGGATCTTGACTTGTAATGAAGTGCCGGTGGGAGATTTCACTTGTGCATAGTTATAGTTGAACCATGAGGATTCGTAGCGTGCGCGTTAACTAAATTAATCCGGAACTCGGCACGATCTACGATGAACCTCCCGAGCTTCGCCCACTCATCATCATTCACTCCGTGGATATGCTGTAATTTTTTTAATGTTGTATCCTACTGTAGTTACCGCCCTGACGAAGACAAGTCCGCTTGTCGAAACGTTGGCTCCTGCGACATTCACTGTTCTAAATCGTACTTTGCGATTTGTTCATCGATCCTACTGTAGAGTATCGCATGTTTTACGTGTGCCGCCGCGCTGCAACTGGCTCACTTGTCACGTGGTCATTCTTCGCCATATCCCTTCCCGGCGCTGTACATGCGCACCAGTGGCGCACCGACGGGGGGGTTTCGGGTGTTGAAACCCCCCCGCCCCCCCCCCGAGGCCGACCTAACCCCCATCCCACTCCGTAACTGCTCCTATGTCCTAGAAGAATGTGGAGCTAATGTCTCTGCAAAACGCCGAAAAATTAATAAAAATAATCATCATTATTGATGTTACTATTATTTGGCATTTTATTTACTTTTTTACACGCAACAACTGTGTAATCGCAATCCCGGCCCTTCGTGAAAAACTGAACCCCCCCCCCTGGCAGAGATCCTGGGTGCGCTACTGATGCGCACAGAGCGGACGGACTTTAGCAGCACTTCGTCGCTTCGCGCTATCAGCCGAACGAAATCCTTTTTTTCACTTCTGCTCTCCCCCCCCCCCCCTCCCCCCCCCCCCCCCCTCTTTTGTACATCGCAGAATTCACTACGTGGAGTGGCGTGAGCCAATGGGGCCCTGAACTAAGGGCTCCACCCTACGAGGAAGATCCCTCATTCTGTTTTAAATAAATGTTTCTCTTTCACTACGGTAAGAAAAAAAGTTTTCGAGAACCTTTTGTCATGCTCGTGCACGTCTGGTGGAATGGCTTGGGCAGTATAGGTGCGAACGCGCTTAGAGCAGAAAACCCAACTTTGGGTCGAGACCTTTTGGTTGGAAAACGTTCTTGAGGGGAAGCGAACATACAGATTTCCGCAACTGGCCAACATATCACGCTTTTTTTTGTGTGATTTCCTAATGCAGAAGGCGAAGAGCCAAACTACAGGAACACGGCTAAGGTTTTATTCTGGAAGAAGCTCTTGGCAGCTAGCGTGGTGACATTTCACGGAACACAGTATCATAACTGGATTATGGAAAATGAGTTCTGTGGAAACCCGCAAGGTGCAGTAACGTTTTATGAAAGGGAAAATTAGCATCCACCCGTTTTGTAGCACAAGGCTACAAGGAAATCCACACGGATTTCACATAAATGAAAGCTTCCTAGTTGCCGAAAAATTCGCCTGGTCCGGGGAGGACGAATTTTTTGGCAACTATAGGAAGCTTTCATTTCTGTGAAATCCGTACGGATTTCCTTGTAGCCTTGTGCTACAAAAACAGGTGGATGCCAATTTTCCCTTTCACATAACTGGATTACACCGCAAAAATGAAAATACCCAGAAAACAAAGCAACACTATTACTATAACGAGCATGCATTTACTTTTGTCCGCTTACACACACATGTCGCACATCGTAGGGATGAAACCCTGTTAGTCATTTTTCGAATAGCCTATTTTGGTAAATTAGTAAAATGATAACGCATTCGCAAATAGGATGTGTCATCAGTACTCACTGAGCGCTGAATTACTGGCATGTTCGGTTACTGGCGTCCATGCTTGATAAGAGCATACATGTAGATCACAAATTCCAAGTACTGCATATACGTAACCAACATTATATATATCTGCGCGGGTTTATATATTGAGCTGGCCACAAAGACCTCGCGCTCTCGAAGAACAACCGTTTCGGCGGTCACAAACGTGGACTTTGCCGGGAAAGCTCTCGTGTGAATGAGCCATGTTACTTGTCACGGAAGCCGTTCTAACACTACCAAGGCACATTTCATAACATCCTTATTGTTTCACCGAACAGCAGGCAAGGATTATACTTGCTTTGTTGTGTGCTTCCGCGATCATACGAAGCACACATTCATGCACTATGAAGGCAACCAGAGCACTAAGTGCACTAAGTGCACATTCTATCTGCTGCCGCCAGTGCACGAGTAAATGGTATTTTATACGAAGTCACATCAGTGGTGCACCGACGGGGGGGGGGGGGGGGTTCGGGTGTTGTAACCCCTGCTGTGAGGCTGACCTAACCCCCTCCCCCTCTGTAACTGCTCCTATGTCCTATAAGAATGTGGCGCTAATGTCTCTGCAAAACGCCGAAAACAATATTTAAAAATAATAATCATCATTCATGTGACTATTTTTGGCATTTTATTTGCTTTGCGATTCCTCCAGCTGAAGCAAGGAAATGACGTATTGCGCAAGGTGCATGCCCTTCTTCAAAATTTGAACCCCCCCCCCCCCCCCCGACAGAAATCCTGGGTGCACTACTGAGTCACATGTAACGATGTTTACAGCTTCGCACGTAGCGAACACACACTTGACGTGCAATGACACCGACGAAACCAGGGAGAGAGTCCACGAACATAGGGCAACGGCAACGATCGTCACACATTTCGCACATATTTACGACGCTTACCGCACAACACTAGGTAACTCGGAATCACTTGTAATGTCCTCGAATAAACACATAAAGTCCAGTTTCACCGAGCGGAACACATCGCGGCAGAGATTCGTCTCTTCTCAACGCTCGCTGGCGTCGCTTTTGACGGCCAGGAAGCGATATGGCCGCCGCCGCTGCATTGCATGCATGCCACCTACCTTTGCGGTAGTGACTCTACTGCAAGGGGCCCATACAACAGGCCAGGTGGCACGGTTAGCCGCTGTAGCATAGTAACTGTATATGGCTCGGAGCAACATATATTAACTCTACTGTGGCACGGTTCGTCAGAACGGTCAGAACTTGGGAAGAAAATGGCTGCAGGAACCGGAAACGTCTCTAATGGAGGCGGAAGCCCTTGGGCGTAGCCAATGGGGGGGCGTGTCGGCATACTAGTAGACTCTGCAAGCCAATTGCTCTAACACCAGTGAACGATGCCTCTCGGATAGAATTAGGTAAAGTCCCTGTATAACCGCTTTGCTAGGCAACGACTCCTCCTCCTCTCCCGTCCTTCCACACGTTACAATTGCAATGGGTGGCCAAACGAGCATGCTCATTTGGCCACCCATTGTAAGAAGCGCGATTGTTGTCCCATGCTTACTAACGCAAGTATACTATTCGGACATCAAAATCGCACCATTGGGGAAATTGTAGAAGCCTTTAATATAAAAAAAAAGGGGGGGGGGGGGGAGGAGATTGCGTTAGCCAAACACCACTTAAACTTTTAGAAAAAGAGATTAGGTTTTTGGAGGCCACTAAGGAGGTAGTTTTTGATGTCTTGTTGCACCTTGCCATTTGGTGACATGATACATACTTTTTTTTTTATCACGTGATGTTCTGCTTTATATATGCTGATATGTTGAATAAAGTTTCACTCAGCACTCATATCGTTCTTTTCATTTTTTTGTGTGTGCATGCTGTTTTCACTATGAGGTACATAGGGGTTGATTTTTTTCCCAATGGCAGCACAGATTGTCAGTGCCTTCTAAACAAAAGGACTTCTTGTGGTATAGGTTGGATTCACAGTGCTGATTGAGGAAGGAGTGACATTTTGGTAACCAGACACACTTTCCCAGCATTTTACCCTTCGTCTGGGCAAGTAATTTATTTTTTCAGAGCTGGTGCAAACATCACTGCCATAAGTCAGGAGCCGTGGTCAGGACACTAGGGTTTTGCCCTTGGATGACAACAAATCATCTCAGTAAAACTATGGTGAAAAGTCACGAGCTCAGGCTTATTCCACCCAAAGGTCCCCAAATTGTTGCCCATCTTGTTGTCACAGAGTCGATGCAATAGTTTTGTTGAGTGATCAATGTAAAAGTAACAGCCTCTATTATACTACACTATAATTCACAAAGAAAGGGAATGTAGCCACCTGAGGTATCCAGGGAAAAAAAAAAGCACCCTTTTTTGGCATGTTCACATATATTACAGCTTTGACATAAACATGTTTATTCATAGCTGCACTAAAGGAAGCCAAAACACGATGCCATGCAAATGCAGTTCCAATTCATCATTGATGAAAACAAAGACAGTATTATGTATTACCATGAGGTCAACAAGAGCTAGAAACAGAAATAGACAAAAATTGCTTGCCATCATGAGTAACCATTTAATGTTCAGCCGACAGTACCAATAACAAACAATAGAAGGTATACAAGCAATCTTTTAAAGAGCAGTGCATGCCACAAAGGCACAGATGCACTTCCTGTCTGAAAAAACTGTGTACAAAAGTAAAAAAAAATTTTTCTGATAATTTTTTTATAAGACCTCGCTCAGATGAGCCACGGTGATGAAAAGAGAGTGAAGATGAATACTATACAAACACACCAAACATTATTGATTACACATACTGGAGACAAGTGGGCAATGTAAAAGCATAGAGCAGATATAAGACCTTTTGTAGTGGCCACTCCTAATGTGTAGAGCAGCGAATTCATTCTAAAGCATCAAAATTGTTTTTCATGTGTTAAAAAAAAAAAAAAAACCATCACCAGTGACTTGATGCATGCGATGAAAAAAAATAAAGCAACCTTAAATCACCTAAAACTACTCCCGAACACTCATGAAATCTATCCTCAGGTCCTTGAGAGAGCAACACATATTCATGATTGGCACATAATGTTGTCCCTTAAAAGCAGTAGTGCCTTTGTAAAGTGCACTAGACATTGAAAAAGAAACTCTTAAGTCTTCTCTGGCACCAGAAGAATGGTGCCCACCATAGATAAAAAACATAATAAAGGATATGAATTTAGAACTTATGGAAAATTCTAGCACCAATTGATGGATATCAAAATTTTGCTCAAAATTCATATAGACAGGGTTCAACACTTCTGAAGCATTAAGAATAATGGCGGCGAAATATAACAGTGGTGATTTGCCTGACAAAACAAGGGGAAAACCAGCAGGTAAGGCTTTGTGTTTGACACAAAGACATATAAAAAAGTGGGGTCAAGAAAAATAAGGAAATTCCTCATGAGGGAAAAGTTCACATAACACACCACAGCAATTTTTTCCTTTTGTATGAATGACAAAAGGATCAAATGCACTACATACTACACCTTCACACCGGGCATATACATCGTCAAAGCCTCCGTAACGTGTTATGCATGCACTCCGTAACGTGTTATGCATGCACGAAGTGCCGAATACCGTGCACTACCAGGCAGTAAAACATAGTTCATTACAACATAAAAGAAATCAGATAATGTAAAGTGACCCTTTTACTATGATTAATTGTGTGAAAGTACAGAAATCAAGACTATCACACCAGGACAGACATTAAATTGAACAAAAAACAAAAGGCAGCATTCTAAAACTGAAAACTTCTTAAATATAAGAATGAGTGCACCAATCACTAGTTGTAGAAACAGTGACAAGAAAGATAATGGAGTGGTGAAAAGGAAATGCCAACACCCTACAACCAGCCATCAGAATTTATTGACGAATGACAATGGAAACGAGCACAATGCACTCAAGAATTTCCTTTTGACTTTACAACTGGTGCTTTGATTTTGGATTTTCTGCTACATTTTGCATATGCTTAGCTTAAAAGTGACCTGATATTGGGAAGTGCGATTTTCTAGTTAATCTTGAATTTGTTCTAACACATAGAGGGTGCACACTTGCAGCCACGTACAGTCAACAAGAAAATTATTTTGCCTGCAATTTATTGCACTGTCTAGTTGAAGAGTTAGCAGAAAACGCCATGCTTAGCTTCCTCTGACGTTGCATCAATACCCTTAACACTGAACTATCACTGCTAAAAAATGCCCTTTTTGCTGGTGGCTGATTGCAGTCACCTTTTAGTTTCTATTGCAAATAAAAGAGGAGTGGATGCGAACAAAAATTGCACAGGTTCCCTTAGGATAAATATGCTCAAACACATGCAAATGTCACGACAAAGAAAGCGATGTTTCATAGACTACAGTGTGTGACAGTTCATTTAACTACCACACAGGACCAGAAATGTAGGAGAAATGATATGCAAAATTATCTACACAAAAGCCATGATAACACATGGCACATTTGGTCATTTTGATTGCCCCAGCAGCAAAAGTAGGTATACCATGATACTGCTATATTACTTGATCGAAAAGCTCTAAGGAAACACAAACACAAAGGGCAAGAACGAGGTCGAGGCCAACATTTGTCCTTGTTCTTGCTCTTTATATTTGTGTTTCCTTAGTGCTGTTCGTTCAGGTGGGTCTATACCAATGAGCTCGCCTCAACACCCTCTTAAGTCACTGCTACACCACCAGATTATATGGCCTAAATTTGATAAAAGACATTTCAGGTGTGCATTAATACTACTGGTACATTAAAAAAAGTACCCTATAACAGTACAGAGGTGTTTCATTACTGTAAGGCTGCAAGAAGCATTGGAACACAGTTTAAAACAGCTAATGTAACTGAAGTGTACAACCAAAAGCACACAGCACTTCAAACATAACTATCACATTTACACTAAGCAAGCAGGGTACTTCCCTTCTTTTTGTTCTTAAATACTAAGAAACACTAAAATAAAAATTTAAATGAACACAAGGCTCAGCTAGTAGCATACTGTGGGCTTTATTACATGAAAGTTTTGCAAAAGTAAGTGAAAATGAACTTCATTTAGATCCAAGGGGTCACAACTCAAAACAATGTTGCACTTTACACATGGTTGAATTCTTGTGCTTTTACGTGCCATTCTCTGCTTCTAATAAGAACAATGACATTGGTGATGGCAAATATGAAAGCGAATGAATATACCAGCTGTAGCAGTCAGAGGTGTACATGACAGAAAGTAACAAGTTTATGTGAGTGCCCTATTTGTACTTTTTAAGGCCTTGGAATCCCAAGCAGGTTGTGTTTTAGAATATGGGCAGTCCTGTTTATGGTGCCTCACTATATTCTCCATTCGTGCAGAGCGAAAGCCGCATTTGGAACAGTGGTACCGTGCTGTCATCTTATCCAGTGAGGAACTTGGCTTCTGGCAGCGAATTCGGATGTCTCCAGCAAATGTATCATTCACAGAAGGAATCCGGCCACCATCACCTGCAGTCTTTTTAGAAGGCACGCCCTTTACTAGTTCTGAGCGTCGCTTTTGAGCTCGTTTTACAGCAGCAGTCCCTTGGCTGGCTGTACAAAGTGTGTGCATAGGTTGGCTTTTTCTTGCTGTGGGCTTTACTATATCTTTTACTTTAGCTGTCTTGACAGTAGATTCTTTTTCGGATGGAACACTACTGGCCGCAGATGAATGTGCTGATGTACCTTTTGAGGGCGGCCGGCCAACCTTTTTGGGGCTTCTTTTTTTTGTTGTGGTGGTTTCTGTGATGGCTTCTGTGGCGGCCTTCTGGGCCTGCTCTTTCTTGAAGAAATCTAAAAGAACATCAAATGCTTCCTCTGACTTGCTCTTTTGTGTCGTGGGCGGAATGTCTTCACTAACATATGCCTCAAAATCTTCATCATCGCTATCTGGGATGATGACTCTCTTTCTTGGTTTTGTTGGTGTACGAAGGCTCCAACGCTTTTTACTGAGATTATCATCATCTTGCTCATCATCTTGCTTATCATCTTGCTCATCATCTTGCTCATCTAGGCCTTCACTGTAGAGTTTGTTTTCTCCATCTCCCAATTTGGAAGTTGAAGGTCCTGGCTCTTCAGCTGTCAGATCTTGTTCTTTCAATGGTGGACTTGGTTCTTTTGAATCAAGTGGACGGGGTACCAAGTGAAGTGCAGCAAGAAGTTTATCAGTAGGGGGTTTAGCACTGCTTGTTCCTTCACAGTTTACACCTTTAGTTTTTAGTGAACACATCAGATTTTGAAAAGAAGAGCCTGGCACACTCGTATCGTCATCATCTATGACAATAACTTCGGCATCTTCAGCTTGTTCCTGAATGTTTTGGTTCAAGACTTTCCGTCCTGTATCAGCCCTTTCACGTGCACCTTTGCCTAGATGCTCGTCGTGATGTAACTCTTGAAGCCCTCCAATGCCATCAAGTGGAGCAGCATGCTCAAATCCTTCCTTGCTATGTTGGCACTTAGAAATGTGCATTTCTATGCTGTCTTCAGCAGGCTTGTGAGGAAGTACACCAATGCTATCGGAGGTTTCCTTTCGTAACTTGCTTTGATCAGTGTCTAGTTTTGACGATGCTTGCGGCGATGCAGTGGCATCTAACGGAGCTTCTTGGACAGTTCCAGACAGAATCTCTTGGGATGCTTTATGACAGTCATTATTTGTAGGGCTTTGCAACTTTCTTTCTGCGTGGCTACTTGTCACACGAATCAGTGTCACCTTTTTCTTTTGCTTCTTTGGCATTTCGTGCAATAACTTTCCTTTACTTGACTGGAATGCCTCCTCTTTCCGACTTGATTTTGTCTGATGATCCAGTGATGATTCAGAGCTTCCTTTCATAAAATCATCAATTTTTGTTAATAGGTTATCTTTTTCATCCAAGTGAGCCTTTTCTTGCTCACAGTCAGTAATTACATTATTGCTTAAAATACCAGCAGCTGGTTGAACTTTCAATGTTTCACTTTTGAGTGATTTTTCTCCTAGTTCTGTTATGTTTTTGTCAAGGATTTCTGTTTGCCCTTCATGTGCATCTAATGTACTTTCTTCATCAGGTTTGTCAATATTGTTTGCGCTAACACTGCAAATGGTTTGAGGTAGTTCCTCTTGAGCTGTAGACAAAGAATGAATATTGAAATATGCATGCTTGTCTTTGAACTGCAGGTCTATTTCTGCACTTGTGCTGACTTGCAGAGACTCACTTTTCTCATTCTCTACAGCAACGCCAGGTGTACACTTTGTGTCATCCTCCTCCCCCACGCTTTGATGTTTTTGGTGAAGGGCTGCACTGGTAGAGTCTAATTTGGAAGACGCAGATGCACAGCAGGCCTCTAGCTTTAAGATAGATGTATTTTTCACTGAAATACCTGCTCCAGTTTCACGCTGGGATGGATGTCCTGTCCTGTTTTTGTTAAGACCTGTTGCTTCATCGCTCAACATAACAGAATGCTTAATGGCCTCTTGCTCCAGGCTTTTATGCAGGGGGCCAGGACACTCACTTTTTGGCTGTTCAAAATTGGCACTTTGACTAGCCCTTTTGCTGGACACTACAGTACTTTGGCCTTCCTTGAGGGATTCTTTTGATGGGATTTCAGTGTGCTGAGCTTCCACTGGAACTGATTTATCCTCTTGACTTTCAAGTAATGAATTTGTTCCAAGGTCAGTCATAAAGTGTTTGTTTGAAGTTTTAGGTGCACCCACAACATCCAGAGTTTGTGCTTGTGTCCCTTGACATGGCGGTTCAGAAATTTCTAGGGTGGTGCCTGCAGCCTCAGTACCTTTAAAATCCCGTACAGCACTCATGGCATGTTTGTCTACATCAAGCAAATCAGCAGTGTCCAAATTCTCACCAGCAGACGGTGCCAGTGGCATTTCAGAAGTGTCCAGGTTTAGCACTGCACCAGATTCTAGGGACTGTGCAGATGCCACAGTCATGTCACTTGAAAGATTTTCATTCAGGAGATCAGCATTCATGTCCACTGCCTCATTCTTTTGTTCTTCAGTGTCTTGTTCTGGTTCCATGACAGCTGATGTTTGCTTTTCCCGATATTCTGAAGTGTCACGTCGGCTAAAGACAAGTGAAACATCAGAGCTACTTGCCTTATTGGGCTCGTGAACATCTACTGGTGCAAGTGTATGAGACCTGCCCTCATTTTCATATTTGGATTCTGCACTTTCTTCAGGAGCATGTACATTATCAGGAATTGCATCTGCTTCACTACTGCCATTTTCCTCTGACAACTCTTTACAACCTTGCTGCAATTCTGTCTGGCTATCTTCAAGTGATGCTACACACTGCCCAGGTACGCCACCCCTTGAACCTTCATGGAACAAAGGCTCAGTGTCAGGAGCAGCAGCGGACTGTTCAACCGGTGTGCCTTCCATGCCTACAAGCTTCCCATTGGCGTTTTCTGACAGTATTAGCAGTTGCTGCCCTTCAGAAGTTGTTATTGTTTCTACACCAGTGAGCTGCTCCGGAAGGGTAGCCGAGATGGCACTATCCAGTTGGTTCACAGTGAAGGCTGCCTCATCTCCCACTGCCTCAGAATCTCTAGAAAATGCCTGAACAACAACATTTTCAGAGCCTTCTTCTACAACAACAATTATAGGTTGCACTTCCTTCCCTTGCTCTGACATTAGAATATGTTCCCTAAGTGCTTCAGTTTGGAGATAGAAAGTATCACCCCCGACAAGCTGCAAGCCAGAGTTGTTGAGGTCAATGTATCCAATCACTTCTTCATGGACACTTGGCTCTGATCCCGCAACCTAGAGAAAACACAATTCTTTTACAGCACGCTCAATAGAGTAAAAATGGGTGCCTCCACCTGACGTTATCAGTCACTGTCACTAATCACATGAAACACAAAAGAAATACTTGCCTTGTGGCCACTGTGATAAATTAGGTGCAGGAAAGGTCAAAAGAAATACTTGCCTTATGACCGCTGTAATAGATAAGGTGCAGGAATGGTCAAGGCTAATCTACAAAGGCTCTTAATATTTGTTAAAGAAAAGAGCAAAACAAAAGGCCTTCCTGCTGTAATACAACAGCTGGAAGGTGAGCAGTGGAGAAAAATTGCTATGACTGCCATCTACAGCCACTACAATTAACATAGCATTTCTGAAGCTGCAACATAGGATTTTTGTGGCCAGTAATAACTGAGAACCAGTTCGAGGAAAAAAATGTAACAGACGCAATCCAAATAGTATGTTAAACTTAAAGCAAAATTAAAAAGAAATGATCAGCACCACATGGCATGCACAGTGTATGCCATCATGATGAAATTACATTAGTGCAATGCTTGCCATTTAGTTATGTTTTTGTTCATTCTTATCTTACTGGTTCATTCTAATAGTGCAATATTTACTGCTGATGATATACAACTGTTCACAATGCAAAGGCTTTTCGGGCAACACAAAAGCACATAACTGTGAAGCAGTGTCATACTTCAAGTAAATTTTTATGTTCCTATCAAAACACACATCAATTGCCTTCAAGAACCCCTACTACTGGAAAAAAATAATGAAGCATGTGAAAGCCCAAAACACTATTGAAACGCCATTTCTTAAAGATCTCATTCTTCAAGTATTTCTTTAGCTATACAAACAGTGCCTTGGAACATTCAGTCTGGAACACCATACATATACTGCAACATTAGATGCTACGCCCAAGTTTTTCAAGCCAAGTCCCATAATTCACATGTGTCATAGTTCTTATGCATATCCAAATGTAACTAGTGCGGTTTGGCACATGGAGACACTCATCATCAATAACTGCCCATTGCTTAGGCTCCAGAAGTTTGTCTGGAGAACAAAACAGCAATCAAATGGCTTTTATATTTGCTGCTGAAAAATTTCACTGGTAACCCTGGGTATTGCTTTCACCGCTTGTATGAACCGTATGCCACAAATACAGTGGCAAAGAGCTGACAGCCATGCACTTACAAGAACAACCTTGTGTACTAGCCTGGTCTGTACTTGGGTCATGCTGATGCCCTCAGTAAACTAGTGCTGCCAACAAACACAGCTGACCTGGCCACAACTGCTGAGATATTCATATTTAAACAAGCATGCCCTAAACTACTGCCACCAGCTATTGTAGCACAGGTGCAAGAAGTGATCCCCTCTTGAATTATGTAGTTCTTGCTAACCTACCAGGAGAAACGCATCCAATGGATAACAAGGAGCAGTGAACTTAGCACCCATAAAGGTGCAGCAGGGTTCCCAAGTTGTAATCCCAAGACCTCTGCAAGCCTGTCTTATGACTACTTCATGGTGGACATCCTTGCATTGTAAAAAGCAAGATTATTGTCAGAAGCAACATATGGTGGCCAGGGACATATGATGACACAACTAAGATTATAATGAGTTTTGAAACATCCAAGCTTACCAGAGTGTGCCCTAACATGCTCAGCACACCCTGGCCTCTTCCACACGGGCCTTAAAGGAGTACTGCCACGAAAATTTTTAGTTGGCGTTTTTTTGCATGAAATGAAAGGCCAAGCCCTCCAGAGCCCAGAAAGCGTACTGGTAAGCGTGAGCGCGCCGTGAAAATTTATTTACAGCATGCCTTTAAAAGCAGGTTTCGGTTTCTACTGTAGCCTGACGTCACGACAAAGTATGTGCATAGTAATGAGCCCCTCGTGACGTGCTCCCGCAAAAAATCGTGACGTTTTCGCCCAGTGGTCTCTCGCTCACAGCGCCTGCACCGAGTGCGGGGTCTACGATGTACAAAATTTTGTATACCGACTCCACGAGGACAGCAAATACTTCGGCACAGTGCAAGATGCAACGTACGGCACGTACGGTGGGTGTCGGCGTGGCTCCGGAGGCCGCGATAAGCTACGGTGGCCTCCGAGACCTCCGCGGAATTTCAGGGGCAAAATGCCGGCCCCACAGCGCGCTTGCTTTCCGGTTATACATGGGCACGCACAATGATAGAGGGTGATTCAACTTCGCTCGCTCGCTTCACGGGCACTCTAAACTACGGCGACTGAACAGCGAGAGCAGACGACCGAGAGTGACGCGCGAGCGGCCATTTTGTATGTTTTTGTACCTGACGTCATCACAACTTGCCATACTGCTGCGTGAAGTCACCAAAATTTGTACTGTAGCCTGACGTCGCACTAGTGTTGATGTCAGTAGGCACGCCATGTGAAAATTGACTTTGACGTCAAATTAAAATATCTTATCAGCCTTTCCTGAGCTTAACATTTCCTCAGAGCTGTCTACGCATATGGGAGAGTTGTGTGGTGGAGTAAACTCAGCTTCGAAAATTGGTGTCAGTACTCCTTTAATCGAAGCTTCACGTTGACAAACCCTGGCCTCTTTCACACGGGCCTTAATCAAAGCTTCACATTGACAATGGGTGCTTGCTCATAGAGCATAGATTCCTGGTCGTTTTGATCCCCATTCAAAGTGGGCTGAAGTCTCTCCAGTGATGGCGTCATTAAACCATTGCAAATAATGGACCTCAACTTGAAAGTGAGCAATACTTGACACATAGTGGAATATATTACGTGTTTGTACCACTGCAGCATCCAACTAGAAATAGTGCAGCACAACTGCCATAATGGGCAAGATGAGTTAGAGAGTCTCCGTGTATTGGGAGCACCTCACTCGTGCAGTATGAGGGATAACATGCATGCTCCTCATAGGTTTGGCTGTCATTGCCTACTCAAAGCACCGTGCGGGAGCCCTTTTGGCCATTTCTATTAGGTAGTACAGAAGAATCTCGATGATACGATTACGGTTGATGCGAATTTCGCTATGATACAAATTTTAATGCTGTTTCGGACGGACTATGTTGTATAAAATGCACCGTCATTCGGTGTTATACGAACAGTTTCCCCAGCCATTGCGAATGATACGAACGCGCAGAATTACTGCTTCCCACGAGCGACTGACTCAGATTTTTTCCTGCAGATTTTTTTCGGGGGTTGCTTACAACTTTGGACCGGAAAATGGCAGCGAAAAACAGAAAAATTTTGCTTTTCGTCGACCAGTGTTCGGCCCATCCCAAAGACTGCAACTTCAGCAATGTCATCGTAAGATTCCTGCTCGCAAACACCACGAGCCGTCTACAGCCGCTGGATGCGGGAATAATCCAAAATGTGAAGCACCATTTCAAGGGATTGCTTGTGCGGAGGCTCCTGGCGAAAATGGAGCGCAAGGATGAAAACTTGCGGATCAGCCTGCTTGACACGTTACATTTCTTGGCCATGTCCTGGATAATGTGACCCAGGACACAATCCCGAACTGCTTTCGCAAGTGTGGATATTTCGCGGAATCGGATGCGGCTCCGACAGAAGAAAACCAAGAGCCTGACGATGATTTGCACATCGAGGGTTGGGAGAACCATGAAACTTGAGCTTCGGCGAGAGGCTTTGTCACCACGGACGACAACGTGGCGACCTGTGGGCTGCGATCCATCGAAGAATCGGTCAATGAGGCAAAGGATATTGAGTCTGAGAGTGATGGTGAAGATGCCGGTGAGTGTGATCTCCTACCATCAATGCGGGAAAACCTTGACGCCCTCGATGTACTGCGTCACACCGTAAGCACCGGCAGCGTGAGTGAAAAAACCGCAACACGGTGTTATTCCTTTTAGGCGGCTTTCTTGAGGGACAGCAAAGTTAAAAGAGTTCAAAAGAACATCATGGACTTTTTTAGCAAGAAGCAGTTGGCCCCAATAAAGTTCTTGTTCATCTTCATGATCAGCTTTAACTGTTTTTGGCTCATACGAATTCGGGATGATACGAATATTTTACGTGCTCCCTACAAATTCGTATCATCGAGATTCTACTGTACTCTCCAAGCGAGGGAAGTTCTTTACTACCAAAATATGATTCTAGGGCAAATAGAAAGCACAGCATAGTTTATTGATGCTACATATAACGAATTTTTTTTTTCTATGAGGGCCAAGTCCACATTTAGCAGAACTGAGAGAAACGCAGTTGTTATCTGCTACTGGCAATATGGCCGAGGCTGTTCCAACGAGTTTTTCCCAGTACACTCAGATCACCGAAATGCCTCGAAGTTAGTTACAGTTAAAATGTATGCAGCTCACTATCACCATAATGCAGTAGTAAAGTTTGGATTTGGCCCTCATAGATATGTAACACAGTACTGATTGGTTCATTTTGATTGAACCATTTTGTTTAAGCTTGCATTGGATACTCAAAAAGAGGTCTACATATCTGCATATCAGCACACAACCAATATTGCAATACTCTGCAATAAAATTAACGTCGCGAATTTGTCTTTGTTGGTTGCATCCTCTGCCACATGGGCCTAATTGACCTACGTCTTTGGGACGCAGGGCTGAGCCTTTGGAAGTGTTTGTAATTTCTCTTTGAACCTTTTTGTATAGTTTGCCAACATGAGAGCACATCTTGCATTTTTTTTTCCCCTGTGCATGCACTTTGGAAGTTGCTTCTTCTTTGCTGGCTCTAAAGCGTGCCATTTGGGGTCACTTCTTCTAGGAACAGACCGGTCCCCAATCTCATCATTTCTGCCATTTTTCATCTTCAAAATGCAAGAAATAGCTGCCATCAACCAGTTAGTGCACGCAGGCAAGCATTTGCTGCTCACCGAACATTGCAGCCCCGACATCGTGGCACTAATCTTTCTTGAGGAAGTGTTTGCTGCACGCACAAGGTGTGTATGCATGATCAAAGTTTTGTGCAAACTGTCAGGCACATACATGTGATGGCTCACACTGAGCTATCCAGTATGTCCAGCACCAAGCTGTCAAGTTTAGCCCAGTTTCGGTTTCTGGATTTGGCTCTTTAGGGGAAAAGAAGAACTATCTCATTACAGAATATGTACAAAAATGCCTACTGTATGCGGTCGCCATGATGAAATGCCCCGAACAGGCTTACCGTATTTTCCGGTGTATAAGTCGCGTTTCTTTTCCCAAAAATTTCACTGGTGCGTTTTATAGAACGGTGTGACCTACATATGCAAAAACCATGGGCGCTGGCGTGACTTCCGCATCACACCCCCTTTATTGGTTTCACGAGCATAAGAAATTCGGTGCAGTGACATTTTAATAGAAATCGAATCCCATTTTAACACTGCAACCGCTGCGACAGATGTCGGGTACAGACAGCATGGTATCGCAGTGGCATCGGTGTGGCCTTCAATGTTCGGTAATGTTCTCATTTGCAGACGGCGCCATAGGTGCTGTTCCCTGGTAGTGAGGAAGAGTGAGGGGGTGGGTATATTTGCCTTGCAGCTCGAGCATTTGCGGTGAACTCCGCAAAGGCACACGCACGCTCCTTCGAGAAACCCCCATGAGGTCCGCTTGTGCCCGGTTCCTTGACCCTCGGGCTAAAGAATCGGCAGCCTCATTGCCGGGGTTCCCCGAATGCGCGGGCACCCAGATGAGCTCAGCGCTGTGGGAGGGGAGCGGGTTTTGGGTCAGTATATGGAAGGTGGTAGGGTGAACTCTGCCCCTAGCATAATTTAAAATTGCAGTTTTTCAATCGCTTAGTATGTGAGTGGCATTGGAACTGCCGAGCGCTAGTGCTATAGCTATTTCTTCGGCTTCTTCTGGGCTCGTTCCCTGAGGTAATTCCTTTATCAGAGGAGGACCGTACGGTGTGTAAGCCGCCGCTGTTGCTCTGTGCTTATCGCTTGCAGCATCCAACCAAATGGCATCCTGGTCATTGCCATACGCTTTATGAAGGGTTGCTGCCCTGGCCTTCCATCGTTCACGGTTTCGATCGGGATGCATATTACGTGGAGCCCTACATTGAGGTCGCGCTTGCCTGACATCTTTTTTAATAAAGCTTCTCTCTCTCTCTTCCACAATACAACAATAATTGTCAACGATACTTAGCATGCTTTTAGTGCTATCGCCTGTGCAGGTAGTTTTCAGCACTAATGGCATGTACTATCGGCCAAGAAAGTAAACAGACCACGGCTCCAGCAGCCGGAGCGGCTGCTTGGCCACAACGGAGCGCTGCTGTCTCGCTCCGCGCACTTAGTTCGAGAGTGCCCTTGGTGACGTTAAGCTTCTCCCTCACTCTCGCGCTGTGTCTTGTCATGCTTGATAAAATGTCTAGTGTATCGTACGGTTGCTCTACTGCTGGTGGTTGCGATGCAAGGGACCGTGCATAGCCGGTATTCAACACATGGTGTTGTCGCACAGCAGCCTACGGCCTAAGGGAATCAAACACCGTCACTGAAAGAATGAAGACCTGCTCTGTTTTTTCTTTCTTGCCTATATTTACCTTATCTTTCATACGAGTGTCTGTTGCCTATGTCACTTGCTGCTCGAGTATAGGCAACACTGCGCAAGGTGCCGCAGCGGCGGCTGACGCGCGCTCTTTCACGCCTGCGGGAAAAATGCATGTTCACGTTAGCTCACGGCGGCTTGACGTGCACCGTTTGACGTTCTCAGACTGAAGTGCACGGGCGGTAGTGCTTGCACCTGTCAAGGTTTCCTTGCCGGGCAGAGAATGGTTTTGCGACATTCTCCGGCTACCGCAAGCCGACATGACCAGTCAGCGACGCAGGAATGGTGGTCACAGCTACGTCACTTTGCCCCCGGCTTGACTCCCGCGGCCGTGGCGCCGTCCTCTTTTCGCTCCGTGGCTTTCTCCGTGCGCACTCGTTACATTGTTAGGGAGATTCCAGTAGGGAGATTACTGGAAACTGTACGTGATTACAGGTTTCTCTATGACCAGGCGACGCCAGAATACAAGGACACAGAATTTAAAACCAGTAGATGGGGACGTACTGACGACGAGAGATGTGCTCAGAATCTTGACGTCCCACCTTGTGTAGAGAGTTAACGAGGTTAGAGGGTGTCGCGCATTCTGTGCACCGGCGAAGCTTGCCATGCACTGTGAACACCTCCTGCACGGCCGACATTTTATGGTGCCGGAGACTGTCGCCTGCGGCTGTCGGCTGCTAGGGAGCCTACATGACTGCCTTTTTAGGAAGTCATGTAGGCTCCCTATCGCCTGCTGCGCGACAGCACCATGTGTTGAATATCGGCTAGGCACGGTGCCTTTCATTGCGACCACCAGCAGCAGAGCAACCGTACGACGCACTAGGCAATTTATCAAGCGTGACAAGACACAGTGCGAGAGTGAGAGAGAAGCTTAACGTCACCCAGAGCACTCTCGAATCAAACGTGTGGAGCGAGACAGCAGCGCCCCATTGTGGCCAGACAGCCGCTCCGGCCGCCGGAGCCGTGGTTCGTTTACTTTCTTGGCCGACAGTACACTATGAAAATGACAGTATCTTTAGTAGGAGAGTAAATAATAAGCACATAGTTTGTACGGAAGGCAATGCAAGTGGACCAGATTATTATTGCTGCATGGCAGAAAGAGACCCAAAAAATGCTGCTTTATACAGTGTACTACACCACACGCACGCAACAACCCGAGAACTGTGAACGACACTCATCGAGCCATTTCTGTAAATTGCGAACCAGCTGTGAATGCAATTGATGGCACAAAAAATATTGCTGGGGACCGTTACGTGATGTGCAGCTACAAAAAAGTTACAAAGAAACACTAGATCAGCCAGTACAGTGCTGCCCCTCAAGCGATATAAGGGGGGAGGGCTGTGACGTTTTTGTTACCGAAAGATAGCATGGTAGTATGGTGTTACCCATACTACCCTTTTAATGTGGTGAATAAACATGAGATCAGCTCAGCTTTAATGTAGACCCTTGGTTGCACAATGATGTGGTATTTGGGCACTGCGTGACAACTACTGACAGTGGATGCTGAGCCGGTTGGTAGGCCTCTTAGTACTGCTCAGCATGCAGCCGCAAGAAATGGTAAGCAGCAAGATGTTTATGAACATTACACAAAAGCGAGAGATACTAACTGATGTTTGCACAAGAATTACCAGACAATTCCAGCCATGTCTACATAAACGAAACTAGGCACTATGACATGACAAGAAATGTTAAGGGTTCACTTTTGCTTTGAAAAAGCCTTTGTAATTCACAACCAGGCATGAAGGACTCAAACACTCTGATGCAGTCATGAAGCCAAGCAACCTGGCACTATTATGGGTACCCATGCCTGTTTACACATCATTCACAGCAGCTAAAATATTGAAAACAGGCTTGGCTTGGAGACTTGGACAACTACACAAGTTTCAGCTTCAGAACCGTTATGGTTCAGTCTGTAGTGACAACCTCGAGGCTTCAATATGTCAGCATCAGCAAAGTTCAATTGGGCAAAAAAAGAAGACACGCACAAAAAGCAGACACTTGGCACAGTACATACAGTATTTCTTTCTTGGTGCAATTTTGTGCAGCGCCTCTTTTATTGTAAAGGTTTAGGTTTCATTTCAATTTTACTAGTAAGGATGCTTTTGAGGCAGATGTTTGGTGCAGTGCTCTAAAATGCTGTTTTAGAGCAGGAAAACAAAAAGGAGTGCTCTCAGTGTAATTTGGCATAATTGGCACAGCTGTTCCAACACTACCTATTCTAAAATTCTCCCTCAAGCTCTCTTGTTTTGTCATAAAACTACTGAGCATTGCCGCAGGTTCATTACCTTTATTTAGAATTTACTGGCTAAATATGAAAAAATTTGCTCCAAGTCATCTATCAAGCACAGGTTGCTAAGATATTGCATGTTTATCCTTAAGATGGCCACACTTTATTCTTTCATTTTGAATATTTTTGTACGCATGCAGTGAAATCCAAAAGTATACATTGCGCTTGTTAGTCCATTCCATGAAATGAAGCCATAGCTTGGAAGCAAAAAGGACAAGGAATATGACAGGATGTGTGCAACTTTCAACAGCTGGAAGTTAGTGCATGTCCTCTCGTCTTCCTTGTCCTTGCCACTTCAGTGCTATGGCTTCATATTCTGCATGCAGTGAAGCCTGATCCTGATATAAGCTTCCTCAAATTACTTAAAATACTGATGATTTTGGAGTTTTAGCCAATAAACAACCCAACACAACCATTTGGGCATCCTCCTCCACAAACGACATAAAACACAACGAATCATGCCATAGATATGTGCAGTCGATGAGATATAGCCCAACAAAACAGCGCAGAGAAAGATGGAAGCTTGGAGTGATGATAAATCACGAGACAAAGAATGTCCTTGGAGCAGCAATTCCTGACAGAGTTAATGCTATGTTACGAGATCAGAGAGGTCACTGGTTTGTGCCTTGTGAACTTCGAGTGAACACGCAAGAAACAAAGGTTCTCCTGCAAATTGTGGCCACAGCACCTGTTCACACTGTCGCCTTGTAAGGGAATGGACAGAATCGCCTGCTAATCGGAGAGAAAGCTGAGAATTGCAATAACGTAAGTGTAGTCTGCTAAGGAAGTGCAGACTGTCAGTGAGAACATTCCGGTGAAAGTTCCAAATCTAGGTACTAAAGCTCCCTAATAAGACCTTATGTCTAACATGCAGAACAGGCCAAATGTGACCACATGAAGGTTGTTCAGTGCTTTACATATGAGCAATTTTATAACTGGTTATATAAAAAACATGAGTTACTAGGTTCAAGACAGGACAGGAGTTAATACTGTAGCCGAAGTGGTTGAGCTAAGAGACCAATTGTGACATGTCGAGCTCAAGAGGTCAACGATAGTCAGAAATGCGATCCCGATTTCAGGCTGGGAAAGCTGAAGCTAGGGCAAGGTGCTAAAAAGCTTGTAGTAGGAATCCAGGGCCCATAAAAAGACCTGATGAGCACAGGTTTGTGAACACCCTTAAATGTAATACTTCCAGGCTACAATGGACCAATTAAGCTAAGCCAGAGCAGCAAAACAAATTGATGTGAGGAAATCCCTTCCTCACTACAACTGCCATAAAACAAGGCACACTGCTGCATAACATAAAAAGGTAACGGTCGTGTTTTTATCAGTTGGTAGCAATGACAAGAGCATGAAGCTGCCCGAACCATATGTGCACAGCCTTGAGGTAAATGGGAAACCGCACTGCGTACACTGCAAGTCCACAGCTACTATGGATGTGGTGCACAGCCCCTTCTCAGAACCCGGTATGTTCACGGGTGAATGCGCATGCATCAAGCAAGCTGCACAGGCTCACAATGTCCATCTCCCATTGCAATGTAGCTATTAAAGGTCCTCTTGGCACACTTGAGACAGAAGCTGATGTGTTGCCTATGCTTTCTCCACAGTATGCATACCCGTTTTTGAACAAGTCGAATAGATTCCATGTAAGAAAAGGCCACTCTTCGAGGAGGCTAGCATAATGGCACGAGATGAAAAGTTTGTAAACTCAATGCAAATGGAGTCATAGAGATGGCATTAGCTGAAGTGGACGATGATTTGGAAACCTAGGAAGCAGAGATCAACAATGCCTCACATTGTAACTGCAGGAGTTGGGATCCACGCAGGCAAAGATCCCAGGAGTAGCGATAGAAATCATTAAAAATGTTGACAGGGGCTGTGCCGAGTACTGTAGATACAACGGCCATGCCAACTGTAATTGACTTGGCACAGTCACTGTATGTGTCTGTGTTTCAGGGCAGCTGAGCTAATAATGAAGTTTAGAGTACCTGAACAGAGAATCCTAGTGGCAATGGCCGGTAAAAACCATGTTCTGAAGCACACTGTAGAATGAACAGGGTAGATGTAATAGTCTGCTTATATGAAAACTGCATATCTCCAAGAAAGACCATTGCATAATGAGTCAGATAACCTGTGGCCCTTCAAAGTACCAGTGATTTAAGTATACATCATTCCAGGTGCACAGGAACTATAACGACTGAGAGCAACATGACTGCTTCTACACAGCACGCGATGCAAGCAGATGTCTAAAAAAAAAAGCATGACAAAAAGGTCCTGCAAAGACAATGGGGCAGGAAAAGGTGTAGAATACTTAAGATAATGACCTCATGAAGCTGATGGACAAAGAGGCCAAGGAAGGCATAGGAGAAGTTATTTGTAGTTTTGATAAATAAATAAGAAGGCATTAAAGTGGATGAAAAAACACCAGCCGTCAGTGGGGACCGAACACACAACCTTTGGATAACGTGTCCGATGCTCTACCAACTGAGCTATGGCAGCGGTCATTAAAACGTCCCCTTTTATAGGGTATTTCCGTACATTTATCCCTGGGAGTGTTTGTCAGCACCATACGTAGCCATGACGGCGAGTGTAGAACACACTTTTTTGCCAGAAGGCACCACATAGTACATGATCCGAGAGACACCAAACCGTAAAGAACAAGAAAGAAAGCTACATTGGCAGTTCGTAGCATTTTTAAGTCAAGTGTGTTCGTGTGCTCCAGGATGAAGTACAAGGGGGAGGGCATGCATATTTGCCAGAGCACAGATAAAAGGCACAGGACATATACATTCATCACTTTATCATACTGTCAGAGGAGTGGAATGCATGCAGGATAGCATGATGACGGGCTGATGTGAAGTTGTCGGGATAGGCAACTTTTGTCGAATGAATGGTCAATGAAAGCATGCCACCCGTGCAAAAAGGAGCCAAAGAGGCAAAGGTGCGGCAAACACCAAGCCTGTTGCGTTTCCTGGTTGGCTAGGACGGCTTCAACAGAGCAGCCATCTCGAGTGCATGTCAAATTTACAAGCCCTTTGACACAAAAGGGAACCACAACTCAAATGACACAACTCAAGCAGATGCTGGCTGAAAACAGGAAACTGCTGCTGATCCTTCCGAAGCATCTTGGCTTTGAGCAAGACTTTCAACGATGTTATAAAACACCTACTATGTTCCGTGCTCAAGAACTGTGCGAGAACTGATAACTGCAAGCACCAACCAGCGTCGTCCCTCTGAAGAGTGAATGTTGTTCTCTGCACATTGGGATCACATGTGTGTAAACCTTTTAATCAAACTAGCTTGAGCTCCATGTAGATGCTGATGAGGTTCACCCCTCTGTCACTCTAACAATAGTCACCGAATGGCTTAACTCTGTGTTGATAAACAAATCTGGTACCATATTCCCTGCTGACAGTCGACTTGTGGTGTCACAGTATGCATAGGTCAAAACTTGTCTCACTAATGGAAACACAGTGAGTGGCTTTCACAGTGAATGTCACTGTGCTGACCATGGCACAACGTGTGTCACAGTGAGTGACTTTCATGCTTCAGCAGGCAGACATAAGCTCGAATAAGTTATTAAGGAGCACACCGAGCATTAGCACACTAAGTGAGAAAATGAGAGAGAAAGAAGAAAGGCAGGCAGGTAACAAGACGTGGGCCAGTTGCCTCACGTATATTATGGCAAAATAGCATGCACAGGACCTGTTTCTCCCATGTCTCATTTTTGTACTGTTTTGCCATGATGTACAGGCAACAAGATGCAAGTTTTCTGGTTTGCCATTTTGCACTGCAGTAGGTGGAATAGACATCGCAAAAGAGAAGATTAAAAAGAGGAGAAAGAGCATTTCCATTACAGGCATTCACACAGGCCAGTTATGATGTCGTGCTGGTGGTGGTGTTAAAGCTTTAGTTAGCCAAAAAGAGAGTTTGAGGAATAGAGTTTGGGGGCCAAGAGTGGCCTCACTACATGGTTGGCATTGCTGGTCAAGGACACCACATGACAAGGCTCCTCCTCGTGCCCGTTTCACCAGAGCTCATTCAGACTCCAGCGAGGAGCAGTTGAGCAGGGCAGTCTCCAATGCCTCTACAGCAGATGTAAACGAAGGGAGAAGGTGGGGTTTTGAATACATGCTCACACCATGTAGAAGATATCACATGTCTCTCTAGAGCGCAGGCACTACCCGTCTGTATTAGAATCAACCAAAGTGCTTTATGAC